>CM052718.1:47391713-47614213 GCA_028551405.1 Uromys caudimaculatus | reverse complement strand
TGTTCCTATCCGTTTAGTTATTTTTGAAAAATAAATGCTTGCTTTTATTTCTAGGCAAGTTCTTTGACAATTCTTAGGAAACTTTGCAATGTTAGGGACTACACACTCTTTATTTTATACTGATACATCCTCTTGCTGTATGGCTTAAAGTTACTTCATTCACTGTGCAGCCGTGGCTGGCCTCAAACTGCAGTCTTCATGCTTCCTAAGTTCTGAGACTACAGACATGTACACCCAGGCTCAGCTTGCTTGCCAGCTCTTAAAACTCTCCACACCCAAGAATTAGCAACAACATGTGAACTCTTATGCAGGCTATAGGTGCATTATGCACCATGTCTTGCTGGAGCTTGTCAGCGTCTGCCATGCTGGCTACTCAATATTTTGAATATCACCCTGGATACAGGCATTCAAATTGGCAGGTCTAAGAAAATTCAAATAATTTCCTAGTAATGCTTTAAATTGTTTCAATTATACTACTGTGTTTTTATGATGTCTTTTAAGATTTTCAAGTTTTGGGAGTTTATGAAAAATAAGTTCCACTCTGTATAAGTTGTTTTGACATATTTAATTTGACAAGAGAATTTCAACTACCGATTCTTTCACAGAATTCTCCCTACTGCAATGATTCTCTAATACTTCCCTCAGAGCCAAAGACAATGATACTGGATTACCATTTCATTTAGTCAATAACAATGTCATTACCACTAATTTTGATGGCATGATTTATTGGTGAATCGTATGAAATACTTCCCATTAATTCTATTGGTTGTGGCAGTGTTAGAATCTTCATTTAGAGGTCCAAAATAATATTTATTAAAATTTCTGAATTATTGGAACTGTTGAATTCTGAAATTTGAAAAAAGGAGAAAGATGAGACAGACAGACAAGACACATACACACGGAGAGAGGAGGAGGGAGAGGGAGGAGCAGGAGGACTAGGAAGAGAAGGAGGAGGAGGAAGAGGGGTAGAACAATAACAAGAAAAGGAAGGTTGGGAAGAAGGAAGGAAGGAAGGAAAGAGGGAAGGAAGGAAGGAAGGAAGGAAGGAAGGAAGGAAGGAAGGAAGGAAGGAAGGAAGGAAGGAAGGAAGGAAGGAAGGAAGGCGAAAATATGGTCTCACTATGTAACCCTAGCTGGCTTTAAGCTCACTGCAAAGACCACACTGGCCTTGAACTCACAGAGAATGGAGTGTTGGGACCATAGGAAGCTGCCAGCACTCCCAGTTTGGCAGACCCTTTTAAAGAAGTGCGGTTTGTATCAAAGGGTATTAAAATGTCTTACATTCTATACACTAGGCTAATATGTAAAATGGAAACCCACACAGTATCATTTTAAACTTGTATTTATCCTCCTGAGGGGACATAATTTCAAGTTCATCATAATTTACACATTCTTTATATTCCTAACAGGCTGGCCTAGAGAGGTGACGGTGATGCGGTCTCTGTGAACCATAGGTTTTCAGAGCTCTGTGGGTTTTGTTTTTCTTTTAAATTCTTTCATTACATTTTATTTATTATTTTTAATTTGTCAGATTAGAGTATGAGTATGTGGGTGCACATGCCTTGGCTTATATATGGATGTCAGAGGACAGCCTTCAGGTGTCATTTTTCTTTTTCTAACATGTAGGTCCCAGGAATCAGACTCAGTTCATAAGCCATGGTTTTCTCTATAAAAACTGTAACATCTTCTCAAAATCAAACATGGCCACTTCTCCATTTTTTTTTTTATATCCTAAAATGATGTAGGAATTCAATTATAACATAATAAAAAATATCCATTGGTGTATCCTTATACCACAAAAAGAGTCCCTATTGCTTTTACTGCTGGAAATAAATTCAGTGAAGCTCCAAAAGCAAAAAAGAATGAAATAACTGTAAGGTCTCAGGGAACAGCACTGTCGACACTAAGACTTGATTCCACACAGGATGGCGACTGTCACATCCACAAGGATCTTTATGCAGACTGCCTGCAATACTGTCATTTAGTAGCATGATGCTGTACGTGGTTTTAATAATGTGGCGTCTAGCATGTAATTCAATAATGGAAACTACAATACACGAGTACATGCAACTTTCTAGTTTATCTGTTTCATTTCTACATATTGCTAAGTATCAATGCTAGTTAAAAAATTACATGACTATCTGAGGTCTACATCTGAGTATAAACAATATTACTGTGGTGGTCTGATGTGAGACATCTCAGTTCTCCATTGGACAATACAAAGAGAGTAGGGTTGTAGACTTAAGGAACAATACCAATAACTTATTTAGAAACTAAAATGGGTTATATGAACTAACTTCCTAGATTTGGATATACAGCTGAAATATTAGATAATAAACATAGTTAAGAGACCTTGCCATCTTTAAACCTGAATCTTTATGTTTTCTCCAAAGCCATAGTTCTATTTATGGCTTCTCTAGAACAGAGGAAAATATTTTTCTTATATAGATCATAAAAAACAGGAAGTATATTTTTATAAATAATTTAAAAATTTAAAGGTTAAAAATCTGGCAACTATGGTGAACATTGGTCATATACATAATTGATCCCTGTTGACTTTGAACTTTTCTAGTTCTCTCTTTTTTAAGATTTAGAATTTTAACTTATACATTTCTTGAAGATTTAGATTAAATTCCTTTTCTGAAAATGAACTTGAAGTACATGTTAAATACTTAATTGACCCATTAAGCTATTAAATCTTTGAAGCTATTATATATATATATATATAAAATATGTATAAACACATTAGTCATCTGAAAAAAATAACTGAAAAATAGTAGAGGGTTAGATAATAATGAAAATGTTTTAGAAATGGGGTAAATTTAACATCTTATCTAAAGTATTTAATCTGGTAAAGTCATTCTAGGATTTGTACTGTAAAAAGTCTTCTAGAATATTTCTCATTGTACTTAGTCATAGGTAAATAGAAAAGTTCTGAGGGCACTAACAAAAGTAAGAAAAGATATATACCAGAAGGATGACAGATGTCTAAAAGAGAAAGGGTTTTCTTTAGGCTGGTGAGGTAATGGCGGGCATGTACGTCTTTCTACAGATGAATGGATGAACTAATTACTGTAAGCACATCATAGATTTATTCAGCTTTTAAAGGGGAAGAGAATTCCTTTCATTCTACAACACGGATAGTCCTCGGGACCATGCTGTAAAATGACATAAGTTGTTGATGTAAATAATATTACATTTTATTTACTTATTTTATGCATATTTATGAATGTTCACACTTGCCACTGTGAAGGTCAGAGGACAACTTCAGGGAGTGGGTTCATTCCTTCCACCACAATGGAACCCAGGAGTCAAACTCAAATTCCCATGCCTGGCAGTAAGTACTTTTCTGGCTGAGTCATTTTTGCCAGCCTTGATACTGATTCTTAAAACAAGGTCAGCAGTCACAGAGTTTGAGTTAGCTAGTTTGTCCGTGTGTTGGACATGTGGATCAGTGGTTATGTGTGGAATAAGAATTGAAGAAGTAAAACTCAAAGTCCCTCAGGAAAGTCCGGGAGGATGACTAGGCAGAAGCCATGAGGTGGCTGAAAGGAGGGGCTAAGCGGAAGGGGAATTTGGCAGGATATTAATTCATATGACTCTGAAGTTCCTCTTCAACCCTGATATGCAATGACTGCGTGTGAGGAAACCGAAGGGCTAGTCAAAGCTGAGATTCCCTCGGGATACAGATATCTGGTAGATAAAAGAATGACTCACAGAGGCTGTGTTCTTAGATTGTTTATAGTGTGCCTGAAATAGAAGCTCTGTTGCTTCGCTCAGAAACTTCTTTGGACATGGTGTAGGATATATTTGGTTTTGGATCTCTCTTTCAGGACTTCTCCCTTGAAGGAGGTGCTCTTGGTATAATGTTCATGAACAGAAATATGTTTGTTGTCACTAATAATTTGATGGAATGAGATGAGTTAATAGGTAATTCTGACTCGAGCAGGTTTAGTATTTTTTAATCAGAGCACCCCTAAGATGATGTATGGATCCCGCTGCTGTTCCCATCAGAGTCGACAACAATGGGTCCAGTGAGTATTAGTGCAAATTGTTTCCTTGAAATACAACAGCATTCTAATAGAAAAATCAGATGTGGCTAAGAAGTAAAGTCATGCCTAATTGTCTGAGCACACCACATACTTAGCATGACACCCACCACAGCAAAGCAAACAAGAATACAAAACTTAGAAAGAAGCAGCTTAGATCCAGCACTGTAGGGCTCTAAGCTGTGAACCATGCTTCAAGTCACTTTGTGGAGAAGGAAAATGACAGGTTCTTATCTCTGTCTGGGTTTCATCAAGAACACAGAACTGGTCACACTTGTCACAACTAGTTTTTGCTTACTTAGATAGATCCAAGTTAATATTCTCTGGAACTCCTTGGAAATTTTTGGATATTTACTAAAAGTAAATATCTTTGTATTTTTATTTTATTTTTGGTTACAAGGCTTCTCTAAGATTCTTGCATCAATACATGATATTAATGTCTCTTAGACATTCTTACAACACCCTCAATGATGACCTACAGAAAAATGAGAGGCTGAGTCTATCTTAGTATGCAGAGGGAAAGAGTAATTCTCTCAACCACTAAATTTTTAATATTTTAAAATATGTAAATATTAAAATCATACATTAAAAACAAAACAAAACCCAAGCATCAGATAACACAGTCACAACTGTAGCAAAGTTAGTTTAAAAGAACCGTATCATAGCTGTAGCCTGACATGGTGAAACATGACTGTTAATGCCATCACTCCAGACACAGAGGCAAAAGATGAGCTAAAAAGACAGCTTGAGTAAAACAGTGAAACTCTGTCTTTAAAAGCAAGCTTGGCTGGAGAGAGGGTTCAGCATTTAAGTGCACTTCCTATTCCTGCAGAAAGCAGAAGTTTGCTTCTAGCACCCATGTCTGGCAGCTCACAAATACCTCCAAAGGATCCAATGCACTTTTCTGGTCTCTGAGGGCACCCACATCATGTGAATACACAGTAGAGACACATACATAAAACAACAACAATGAAAAAAACAACAAATTAACACACAAGGCAGATTATTATTGAATACTCTTGCTCTGTACCACTAATAGTTTCAAATAGTTTCCAAACTTGTGATCTGTGGCATTTGATGGAATGCTCTCTGGTAATATAAATTTTGAATCTGTCTTTAAAGATAGAAGGCCACTGTAGAGGGAAAGAATTCCTACTATAAGACTTGAGTTCACAGAATCATAGAGAGAGGTGAGAAACTTAGGCAGTAAAACTCTGGTCCCTAAAGACTATGAGAGCACAATTGGAGAAAGCTTTTAAGTGGAAGTTCCATGATCAAAGACTCAGTTTTGCAGAGTTGTTTAGTTGTGTGGAATTCTCACTAATTTTATTGCAGTTATTCTATGGAATCCTATGTGCTACCTTGACTTTTCTTCATGTGTGTTCTCATGTAAGAATACGTGACATGAATGAGTTCGTCTAAAGTTGATGCTCAGTAATACCGCAAGTAAGATAGCAAATAATTGAAATATGGCCAAAAAATTATAGCAATTCAAGGAACTTACATGTCACCACAATAGTACAGTGATCAATAATTTTGCTTAAGAGCTTCCAGGAAGGCTTCACAGTCTCAGAGACAGAAGCACAAGGATGAAAACAGAATCTAGGTGAAATCTCCTCCCCACTCTGTGTTTAATACAAGGAAATGCCTGAAACTATAGGTGTACATAATCATATTACATGTGGCACCTGTTAAAAATTTATAAAGGAGCTTATATACACATATAAATGCTTTATATGTATAAAGGATAGACAGAAGATAGACGATATGTAAGTATATAGATGGAGAAGTGATAAGCAATACAGACAAAGATAACGAACTAGGCAGAAAGAAAAACAAATGATACAGAAATACAAGATTGCCCATTAGTTATACTGCTAGGCAATCAATAGTTCAGATTTTAATTATTTGTTTACCATGATATCTTTCCTCTAAAGACTAGGTGTCCCTTGTGGAGCTGTTTTTTTCATGTATGTGTCCCCAGCAACAACCGAGTTTTCTTTCCCATGGTAGGCACCCCATAAAGGTTTTGGGACCTGGAGAACACCTGGACAAACTATCTTTTTATGGCATCACTCATCCCAATTAATATTGGTATGCTTTAGACAATTTCAATCTAGCTATTCTTGACTGGGCCCCATTTACTCTGAAACTTGCCTCTAACCGTCTTTCTGAGTAGGTAGCTTACCCTAGCCTCACAGCACAGCCGTTTTGGTCTACAGTTAAAACCACCTGCCCATTTTATATTCTTGAACTCAATATTTTGAAGACCACTAAATGATGATGTACTTCTTACAGATCATTATGTGTTTTATTCCTGTAAATCAGCTAACTTGGGAATTATTTTGAATGTCAAATAGCAAAAATAATAAGTATAATTAAAACAAATAACACAAATAAAAATGAACAAACCAAACCTAGTGAATAAACTAGAAACTTCTTGATTACCACTTAATAATATCTCCCCTCTCCTTCTTTCCAAAAAGCAATGATTATCCCAACCTTAGTGTGTGTGCATTTGCTTCACCAAACGAACAAAATTTTATGGCCATAAGTAAATGATTTGCATAATGGGTTTCTATGAAGGAACATCATCCCCCATTCTCAACAGTGTCATGGTAGTAAGAACTCCCTTGGAAGACATTTCCCAAGCCATTCCTCTACTCAGAGAGGATGAAGAGATTTTTTTTTCCAGACAATGCCTTGGGTACTGAAAGAGACAAATCATGGGAGATCAGTTATCATTCATTCAAACCACTTTATTCCAATAGACTTAGAATGTAGAGTCTAGGATAGATGGTCTGATGCAATAGAGTCTAAATAGTGCTCAGTGTTTTAAGGCCTTAGCCCATTAGATAACATGCACCATAAATCAAGTCTTCTTTCTCACCTAAAAGGAAGGAGGATGAGACAATCATAACTCTTTCAGACTTGTGCAGATAAAGTGTATTCATTTCTATAAGTTACTTGGAAAACTACCTTGCACAGAGTGGGTTTTCAACCAATGGTTGTGTTTATTAATGTCTAGGCCCACAGCAAGTGCTACAACTTCAGGTTACAACTACTGTTTCCCAGGAGTTGCCTGAAGTATTATCGTTAAAAGAACTGAGACAATCTGGCTTTTAGAATTTGTTTATACACTTGATGCCTTTAGGAGACCTAACAACTTTCTACTGGTGTTTTAAACACTGGACATGCAGTAGGATGGATCCAGGGAATTGCTGAAAGTCACACTAAACACTTGGCTCACCATTGCAGCAAAATGTGACTAATATCCTTCATCAAATATCTTTTTTTTTTTTATCTCTGAGATTCAACTTTCTTACCTAATAACTAAGGGCAGTGGCACTTGCATTTTCCTCATCCTGTTGCTGTGAGAGGGAATAAAAATATTTCTTTAACAAAACTTTGTGGAAGCTGGACTAGCATCTGAATATAAATATGTTCAAGACAGCAACTCTTCCAAGTGGCTGCGCAGACACGCTTTAGTAAGGGATGGCTCATGGAAGACTTGAACCACCAATTTAGATAGAGAAGTATTAAATGGCCACCTTTTCCCTCATGGGCACGGTGCACAGGCCACTAAGAGCAGAGGCTGCATGGAAACATTAAATTCACTGTGACAGATTTGAAAAAGAAGACACGAAATGTTCCTGTTTTTTTTTTTTTTTTCGTATTTTAACTCTCTTCAGAGGAGCACTGAGTGAAACAGAGTGTCATAAATTCTCTGTCTAAATTCCTAGACACAACAGTGACAGAACTCACGTAAATATTTCTAACCTTTCAGGTCAGATCACGGGAACTCATGGAGTGATGTGAGAGAGTTTGGCCAGCTGCTGACCACACTCAGTGCATGAAATCAAATGTCCATCCCCTGGCAGATCAGCATGAGAACCCTTTTGAGAAGAACTAATTGCTAAAATGTGTCACAGATTTCAGGCTCTCAATTTTCCAAAAACTATGTAATACACTAATTCTATAAAAGACAATGTCCTGGACTGAAAATTCTGTTTCAACAGTCCATATATGAGTGACTAAACCTTCCCTTAGGAGAAACACTGTTCACAATAGCTTATAGAGTACAGATTTCCATTTTTATTATAAACTTATGAAATATAGAACAGTTTTAACACTAAAATCAATTACATTTATCTTCCTAAAGTTACTAGCTTTTTAATTATTGTTCAGTGTCTCCTGCTTTGTAGCGCATTCGGTGCTGAGATTGCCTGCACATGCTCAGTGCTTCTAACTCTATAAGGTTAGTACCACCAACTGTTAATTGTGAAAAAGAAAATGACCAAACAGCTTCCTGATATAGTACGTGTTTTTGTTGTTCTTCCAATTTTGGAGAGGCAATAATTTCCAGCTAACGTTAACAGTAAAGTCTAGAAGTAGCTTGTGGGTTTCCCTGTTTACAGGTGAACTTCTTGCTTTTTGATGTACCAATAATTTTGTTAACTCTGGAAATTAATGATGATATTATTTATAAGTGATAACTTTACAAAATGCTAAGCTCTTCAATCAAGTATTCTATGATCAGTTTATTATTGATTATTTCTTGGTAGAATTCATTAGAAAAATCTGTAAGTGACAGGAATGGATTCCTGTCACACTTGCAGTATAAGCACGCTCTCCAGCACTTGAAACCCCATTTCAACCTTGATTGAGTGATTCTTGATCTCTGCTTATCGCACATGGGCACAGAATCCTATGCATCTTTATGTAATGTAAAAGGTTAAGTGTGAAAATATTATATTGCAAGTGTCACATTCACTTCCAGAAGGCAAAGTGCAACAGTATGTGACAATTGCGAATAAAATGTTGAAACATGTTTTCCTTTTGTTTTCCTTTACCCGTTTCTGTAATACAACACTGGTTACTGGAAAATGCCTTACAGCTTTATTCAAAACACATGTTCAAAGATTTGAATGAAAAAATCTTTGACTCACTCTGGAACATCTAACCGATATATCATTGGTGCACTTTAATTTTTTTCTTACTGTCAAGAACACTTTTATGTCTTTAAGATTTATTTAAACTAGTTTATTATATAATGAAGCTTGTCAGATCATAAGAACAAAGCCAAACAAGATGTGCTATATCAAAGTATAATGTTTAACATATAGATTTAAGTATACGTATCAAATACAATGCAATCAAGTGAAGTTTAATCTGGAAATGCAAAGGTTTCAGATTATTAAAGCCACATCTGTCCTTTGAAGCACAATTTAGACTGTTTATCAAAAAGCTATGTGTAATTATTCTCTCCCACCCTAGACTTTGGAACAACAGCATGCTTTTCATAATAACTTTTCAATTTCACTTCAGAGTTGAGATTTTTAAATACTTAACCACCAAAGAATATAGGAACACAAATGGAAATTTAAATATTTTTACAATGCATCATGTTATAATTGCTATGTTTTGTTGGTAAATCAGGATAGTGTTTCAAAAGGCCTTTTTTCCAGAGTATAAAGGAAAATTCTAAATGCCTTTGAAAATCAATTCAGCATAGTCTGAGAATTAAAAACGTGTGCTTAAGCACAATATTAAAACATTTTTAATATAAAGTTTCAGGATACATCTGGGACACTGTGGTTTAGGCAACAGAAGCCATTAAAAGGAACATGTTAGCAGTACATAGTAATCACCAAGTTCTTGGGATTGAGGGCAGAGATTTGAGTTTTAAGAATTTGAAATTTTCAAAGGTGAAGTTTGTATAAAACCTAAGTCTCTTTGCATTTTCTTATGATCTTTCTTTCAATTCGCCTACAAGTATAGACTTACATGTGCAAATGCTTATGCGTGTTTGGGTGTTCATGCACGAATGTGGTCCTCCCTGTGGAAGCCATAGGAAAACCGCTGGTGTCATCCTCATCAGTACCATCTGGCCCATTTCTTGAGACAGTGTTTCTCACTTGTAGATTCCCAGTTAGGCTAGCCAGGGAGCCAAGGATCCCCCCACTCTCACCTTCCCAGCATGGGATTAAAAGCAGGGACTATCCTGCCTGATGGTTTCACTTGAGGACTGAGCTCAAAATGAGGCCCTCATGGTTTTGTGATAAATGTTTTACTGAGTGAACCATGTCCCCAGTACACACATTGTTCTCTATCAGAAAAGATGTTTAAACCATCCCAGGCAATATCAGGCCTGGGTACCTAAGAATGACATGCTGTGCTGCATTGTAAGACATACTTAATTTTTGTCCAAGAATATCATACTTTTTACTCATAATAACTGACTATGGCATAGAAGCTTTAGGCTATAATTAATAAGAATCTACTCAAGATGAGAACCCATTTAATCTTAAATTACAATTTTTCATGTCTTCTATAGTTTCATTATAAAACAGCAGTAATTTATATATAAATTAATTGGACTCTGATCCCTATAGTGAACCGTAAAACTTAAAATATGAATTTTTAAACTTCTAACACTGGAGAAACATATTGTAAGGAAAAGTAAAGACACACTGCGGTGACTTTCAATTATGAAGGATTCCTACAAAAACGTAATTATCTTCACAGAGGCAAAGCTTGTGTTATGCACGTAAAATTCAACACAGAATTCATAAACATCCAAAATAAACAGAAACTACACATTATTTTCTCAATATTTAGCATTAATAACTTATGCTTTCAGGAATCAACAAAGAACAGGTGAAAATAGGCTTCTAAGAGAATTTCTACCTGAGTCACTCTAGCACAGCCCGAGTGGTAGAGTGTTTGCCAAGTAAGGATGACTGATGCTCTCAGCTCACTACCAAGTATGCCAAAAGACAAGTTTAAGGTGGACTTGAAAATAACATGTTTTCTTAAGGAATTTACTCATTTCTCTGTGACTTCATACATAAACAAGAGTACTAGATAACTATCGATTTTAATACATTTTCAAAAGTGCTGTCCTGCTGACTCCTCAGTATTATAAAATACTTATAACTTATAAGTAAGGAAACTGTAGATGAATAAAGTGAGGATGAGTGCTTCGTTGCATTTCCCGAAACAAGTAGGAAATCTGAAATATTTCTGACTCCTTACTGCAATCTCCTCAGCAATATCAAAGAAGGCTTTAGATGAAAAACTATGGAGCTTCAGCCAAAAGAGCACTCAATATACAGAGAGCTCTGTCCTCAGGACATATCTGAAATCATCAGAACCCTCAAGACCAAAGGCTGCGGACCTAGAACAGCTCCTGCTGAAGCAGGCACAGAAGGAGGAACAGCGTGAACATGAAGAGGGGCCAGCGAGCTGAAGGCACCCACAGGCATCTTGGCAGTTCCAGCTCTTTCTACTTCACTCCCATTTTACAAATACCCTGAGGCATTCTTTGCAGATTCTAAAAATAAAGCAATAAACTTCAATTCATCAACTTTCATAATATTTTGACAGAGTCTTCCAACTTTAATTTCCTTTTGTAATGGTAGTGTGATTAGCATTAGGTTACATGGCATAGTTTTGCCATAAAACGTTAATCTCCAGAGAACTGTTCTGAAATTATGTATTACTTTAGTAGACCTCCCCTCAGAATTAAATAAAATCATTTACTCATTGTAATTTTATCCTCTAATGGTTAGTGAGATCTCATATAGACCTGTATTTGAAGTCAGGTTTAAATATTTTAAAGAAATTTTGAATGATATTCCCATAACAGGTTTGAATTTCTCAACCAATGTCATGTTTGGAAAGGAAACAACCAGAACTGATTATCTTAAGAGTTGGGAAAGTTACAAAGATGGAATAAAAATCCAATATAAATGCAAAGTCACATGATAACATTATGTAAAGAAGTATTCTTTGGTCTTTCTTTCTTTCTTCCTTCCTTCCTTTCTTTCTTTTTTTTTAATTAAAAACTCCTGCCCACAGAAGGCAAATTTTGGAGGAAAAAAAAAATCAAATAAAGAACCCCTTCAAGACAAGGACCCTGAACTGGTTAATGGGGAAAGCACTTCAAAGCAGAGAATTTGTTCATTGTTACTGTTTAAGTGTCAATATCTCCATTTGACTTTCACCCCCAATATAATTCAATTATTCTGAAGTGTTCTATGGAACTATTTTCCTCCTGTTGGGTTCTCGTATATTATATCTTATTATGTCCAAGGGTCTTAGAGCCACAGCAGTGAATAAGAGATCTTAAGAGAATAGGCCAGAGAAAGCTTAACACTGGAAATGCAGTTAGCAGATATAAAGAAGAAAAAGCAGAGCATGATAGTTTGCAAACTATGAAGTCACTAAGAGAGATAATCTCTTTAAGTATAATTTCTATATATCTTATATTACTTCTATATGTTCTATATATATTACTTCTATGTAAAATAATAAATAGCTTTTATAAGGATAAGAAATAATCTCAGACACAAAATTTCTTAATGTTCTCATGTCATGTACTCCGCCTACCCCAACTCCTAGCAACAGGAAAAACTGCCTAGTATCTAAGTCCAGAGCTTTAGTAATCATTTCTTCAACAGTCTGATCACAAATGAGATTCTTTCTTTGCAGGCAAGAATATCCCCTCAGCCTTGAGTCTAGCCTTGGGTACCACAGTGATGAATGTAAATCAAGAAGATATTTGCAACACTGTTCTCCATAGCTGGCATAATCTGGAGCTTCCAGGACTATAGAAATTCTCCATGAAGACCACTATTCCTTGATGTCCAGTATTCACGGGTCAAAAACGACACAGGAAGGCACGGTTTTTGTTGTGGAGTTGAAATTTCCAAAAGAATAATAGCACAGACATTATTGTAACTGTGACTCACCAAGAACCCTGTACAGACACACTGTATTTTGATTCCTGTTTCTGAATACTAAACTTCCAATTATGTTCAAAGGATCAGATGCCCTACAGTTTATTTCTGACAAATCATCCGTTTTATTGTTTTTGACATAGTTACCGACTCTGCTTAATTAAAAAGTTTATTTATGTAAATGGGGCATTCGCTTAATCTGATCCAGGATTTTAGAAGGGCGGAATTCTTTGGGAATAAAAAACAATTCCCTTTGAATATATGAACAAACGAATGGGGTCCCATGTGAGCATTCATAAAAAATGGCTCCCAGAATTAACGGGAGTAATGATGAAGCAAAGGACAGGTGGAAAACTGGGCATTTTCCAAACTCTTGGCAAATCATTTGTTAAGTGTATGGTTACTGTATTTGAGTTAGACACAGTCTCTTAAGGACAGTTAACCCCCAAGCTAAGCAAAATAAAGGGTCTCCGAAAAAGATTTATAAACCCAATAACAAAAACTCTTAAGAGCACGGTGGAAATGTTAGTCTTACCAGATCACTGTATTTACAAGCTAAATGAAAGTGCACATCACACTAATGATGATGGCTTTTGCCTTACCTGAGAAGTTAACAAGCACTGAAGACCAAAGACTCATCATCAAAGGGACACAATGTATTACTTAATTAAAATGTATCGGACTTCATGTGACACACACATGTCAAGAAATAGTGTGACAGAGCCCAAGGTTCTTCTTTACAGGTGTTTAAGAGACTCCCTGATCTGCAGCATGCTTGCCGCTGACAGCACAGACACAGGTTTTGAAGATTAAGAATTAACTTGAACTGCAGCAGCTGGTGGGAAGAAGGCAGTGTTTGGTGGTGGCTCCAGCAAATTGGCTAAATGAGAGTAAATGTTTTTCTACTTAGGGTTTTATCCATATTTCCTAATTAAATATAGCAAAAATCATATTGTCATTTCTAATCCAAAGGCCATCATGGTTGATACTCATTTATTTAAACACCAACCACTGAAACACAAAATACTATGCATTTGATAGAGTTCTAGCTTAATTCTTTTGAAAGCCTTTGGAAATATAACTCTCAGTAGGTCATAAAAGGCTTAAGTCACAGTGCTCCCAGGCCCACCCTGAAAACGACTGGTCTTTGATAGATCAACTTTTTCTATAGTTGGACAAGGACTTTTAATTTTAATTTTCTAACAACATTATTTAGCATTTCTACTCTTTTTACTAAATTTAATGTTCTTATTAATTCTTTGAGAATTTCATTTGGGTCTGACAGCACTGAGGTACTCAGGAACTCATAGCAGCTGTGGTTGTCTGTGCAAGGCTTGTAAAAGTCAAACCTGTCAACATTCTAGCATGAAGAAGCAAGGAGGGGCTCACAAGCCCTCACCCTTAGGTGACAGGCTACTGACAGTGGATTGCTCCTGGATGAGGAAAATCAGTTTCTTTAAGAGTGTGGCCCCTGGAAGGGCTACAGTGGTCCCGTGGATGGCCTCACATCTATATGTATGTGAGCAGTAGAAACTCAACATTCTAGACTACTAAAACAATAAATAAATAAGAGACAGGAAGTTGGGAAGGGACAGAAGTTGGGAGGGTGATCTCTGAAGAGCTGGGGAAAGAGTGTGGGTAACTATGATCAAAGAGCACTTCTGATCTTTGAATAGAACGTTCTATGTAACATGGATCTTAAATTACACGCATTTCAAATTGACTGTCCTTTCCAGTCTTTGACTAACATATGCAAATTAGAAGTTATCAAATATATAGTTTAAATGATTCTGTGCAGCAATGGATACCCGCCCAATTTGGCAAAATAGATTTCTGTATTCTATTATACTTGTATTCAAGTATACTTGTATACTTGTGTTCTATTGACTTTATCACTTTAATGTATGCTTTTACAGTATAATAATATAGTTAATAGATTGGCTTATAATTTTAAAAACAGTGCATAACTATAGTTAAAATATTATTTATGAGTATTATATATGTAATGTAAACAGAGCAAATACTTGGTAATATTATCAGACTTTGGTTTGAAGAACCAAATGACTTTGCTTCTTTGTTCAGTTAATATAATTTTATGAAAACCACCCAATTAAATGCTACATTTTAACACTGGTAAAATGGGACACACTTTCTATTTTTTACATGATCGGTATATATCATTTAAAAAAAATGAATTGTAATTAACAGTTGATAGTCAGCTGCGAAATAACAGTTAATGACTAAGTTATCTGGCACTCACTACATCATAAGACAGGAAAAAAGAAAAAAAACTTAGGTAGTCTGGAGAATCTGTTTCCTATTTTCTGGAATACTATTTTTGTATATTAAGCATTCTTTGAGATTAAGTTAATCTTCAATCTATTCTGCATCCTTTAATATGCATTTCTAGTTATGGATTCATATCTTTCATAGCAAGCAATGCTAGACATGAGGACCTTCTCCTGTCACAGTATTACCTAAAGATGTGGCAAAGTAGAACTACTTTCTACAAAATTAGAAGGCACAAGGACACTTATATGAACATGAGGCACCTTTATTACAAGACACGACAATCTTTTTCCCCCAGTATATATCTAACTTTCCTTCAAATCAGAGAGTTTATACAGCCTATGTTATTTAGTTCTAGTTAGAAAGGCTCTCCTCTGTGTGCTTCCCCAAATTCTGACAAGAGCACTAAGGAGAGGCAGCAGGGAAAGCAGAAGCCATTCTTAATTAAAGCATTCAAAATGATGACTGATCTTTTTCTCATGTTGACCAAATGGTTTATGCTTACATCAATCTCTGGCATCTATAATCCTTAATTAACATGTAACCAATAAAATAGCTCACTTCCAAAGGATATTAATTACTACTTTATGATTTGATTCCTATTATCCTAGGCGTACAGCAACAACTATAAAAATCATGATTTTTTTTAGCACAGAGGGGCAGTATATGTTACCCATGATTCATGTACGCTGCATTAATATTTAGATGTGGCCCAACATAAATTGAGCATTCTGATTATATGGCCTAAAGCATCAGGTCACTGAGATAAACAAAGAAGTGACATTTTATGCCATGGAAATCTCAAAAATCTTTCATGGTATGAGTGGGAAAACCAAACAAAATAGATAACTGAAGGCCTACATAAAATACTCTGTTTCTAAACACCAATGAGTGACTAAATGCAGGGGAAATGGACCTTCATAACATTTGTGGATAATACTCAGAAGAAAGGGACTTTTTCCATCGAAATAGAGATTAGATTACTTGATTGGTTTATTATTCATGTACACTGCTGTAAATAATAGAATTTTCTTTAATACCTATTATTAATTATGGGTGTTTCATATAAAGATAGATGGATATAGAAAACTCTGTGATGGATAGATAGAATGGATAGAGGGAAAGAATTTTAGTGGAGAAAAAAAACCCAAGAAACTACAGTAGCTCTTTATTGTAAGAGTTTGGCCGTACTTTACTTCTTTTAAACTATAGTTGAAATGTATTATTTCTATCATTGCAAAAGAGAGAAAACTATTTATTCTCTC
Organism: Uromys caudimaculatus; assembly: GCA_028551405.1. Classification (NCBI taxonomy): domain Eukaryota; kingdom Metazoa; phylum Chordata; class Mammalia; order Rodentia; family Muridae; genus Uromys; species Uromys caudimaculatus. The sequence goes on along the minus strand of CM052718.1, from coordinate 47,597,866 downwards.
GAGTTAGTAAAAGTATCTGTGCTCTATACATGGCTTATAAGAAATTCATGCATATATATGTATATATACATATATATATATATATGCAAAGGCAAGGCACATTTTACAAACAGAATGTTTTATTAATCTAAATAGGTTACAAGGGAACTGTAAGGGATATTTAGGAGTATTTTAAACAAGTCTGTCTTTGATTATAGTGCTTGTTTAAACCCTTCGCCTTCAACATGCCAGGTAAGCCCTCTACTACATACCCAGCCTACAAAGTAAATACTTTGTTTTTTATTATTGTTTTAAAAAAGCACAAAGCTGTGATGGCACAAACACACTTCTTCAGTTGATAAAAAAGCAACCAAGAGGACCCTGAATGGCCTTTCCTAGAGAAATTGATACATAAAGTTAATGGTTTCTTTCTAAGCTAAGATACAGAAAAGAAAATACAATAATTTATATAGCAAGACTCTTTGAAGTCTATGTTCATAAGTAGAAGATTAGGCAAAACTTCAGGTTCAAAACAAAGCATAAATGCTATATAAAACACTGACATAACAAAGAGATTTTATGACATTTTCTCATAAAGCTAAAGTGCCATACACTGCTTATGAAATTAGCAGCAGCATGAATGACTTCTAAGACAGATGGAAGGAGATTTTGATATAAATATTTGATTATAATATTATGTACATTTCTAATAATGAATGAATTGTACACAAACCCATTCAAGTTTCTGTTCCTTGTGAAACCTGCATTATTTGCCTTTATAGCTGCTTGGTAGAACTTTAAAATTCTTCTTGGAATTTATTATAATTTCAAAAAATACAGAGGCCTGTGAAGATTCATTAAGATTTTAAAGAAAGCAGTTTAGGTTCAATGATACATGGAACACAACAGATACCCATTTTCTCAAACAGATAAATTCCATTGTTTCTAGTTTAATAATAGGACACACAAATTATATGGAACTGTGAGTATACTTTAGCATCTCTGTCTCAGCTATTACAATGAAATACTATGAACACTTTATAAGAAAGGAAATGTTTCAAATAATGCTGCATATTAGAAGGCTTGATTCAGAAGTATTTAGTATTTTACTCCAATGAAGGTTATACATGCTTCATCTCCTTGCCAGAATTCTCCTTTATGATACAATTTAGATCACCTACATGTATAACTGAAGGTTACAGAAGAATCAACAAAGATAAAATATATGGCACAACAAAGTCACAGACTTAAAAATGTAAAGCAATGCTAACCATAAAGAGATGCTCAGAATACACACACACACACACACACACACACACACACACACACACACACACACACACACACATATATATATATATATCAATGTTGAACCTGATCCACAAGTAGCTGAAAAACAATAGTTGCCAATACTGAGCTCAAGTTTAGATGAGTTGTTAGTTAGCACATGAAAATATCAGATTAGTATTTGCTTCAAGAGGAAGTATGGTGGGTTCTGATGCTGGAGGAATGGCCAACAAATCAGTCTTCTATTCAACATATAGTCTGCATGTGGCTCTTCCTTTGCCCTAGAGCATCTATTTCTGATGAAAACTATATTGTCACAAACAAGTAATTCTAATTGAAAATGAAAGGGAGAATCAGACTGAAATTAATTTCTGCCAAGCCAGCAAACAGTTCTTGGTTTATCCTGACTTTGCAAATTTAGGTCTTCAATATTTGCACAAAATTATCAATTTTATAAGTGTTTGAGTTTCTAAAGGACCAACATAATCAAGAATAGACATCTCCATAGTTGACACAATAAGGCTCTTGATTTCTATCCAAAGGCTTAAAAAAGATTAAACTATATTACAATCAAACTCTTGGAATAAAATTTAACACAACACACTTATATGCTCACATGTTGCCTAATTAATAAACATACTGCATATATAATTCTTTCATATATTATTTTTCTGAAGAATACAATAATTAGAGCTATCACTGAAAATATCACATCTGACATTAACATTTACAGTTTCCATTACAGAAATACAGTAAGAACACATGGTTACTGTTATCCTGGTTTCCATAAAAAACAAGAAGGAAGGAAGGAAGGAAGGAAGGAAGGAAGGAAGGAAGGAAGGAAGGAAGGAAGGAAGGAAGGAAGGAGGGAGAGAAAGAGAGAGAGAGAGAAAGAGAGAGAGCATTTCAGTGGATAAAGAAAGAACTAAAACCATAATGTTCTCCCTCATATCTAGTTTTGAAATTACATATAAACAAGGTAATTAATGCAACTGGAAGAAAACATGGACTAATCAAACAAATATATTATAGAGAGGTGCAGTGGAGTAAAGGCAGTATTTCCTAAGTACTGAATAGAGATGATAGAGAGTACAAACATATCTTACTATAACATGCAAGTGGTATTGTTACCATAAGCTCCTAACTGGGAATGAGGAGTCCCTTTCCCCCTAGAGACAGTTCTGTCCTGTTTTAAGCCGTGCCTATATGTCTCCTTCAAGGGCCGGTTTTGAAGGAGCGAGCCTCTCAGCTATTTTTTGCTTCTGATTGTTAAGGTCAGAGAGGACTGAAGTAGAGATTCTCACAAAGTTCCATCTTCAGCACAGCTCGCTGAGGTAGTACTTCACTGTAGTGCTTCACTAGCTCAGTAAAGGTATAATCCTGCATGCAAGCTATATTTTGAGATCACATAAGCACTGTCAGCTCCATCCCCCAGTTACCCGACACTAACCCAAGGGATCCAGACTTTTCTTTTCTATGTATATGCTTACCTACATTTCTTTCCTTTCTTTACATCATCTCCTTCAATAATGACAACTTCCTACATAGTACTTCTCATGTGGGATTCTTCATCCATTCTGGCATTGTGTATTTAGCACATTTATGGTATCAAATTCCTGTTTCTTCTCATCTTTCTGCCTGGCAATTCCCCTACCTTTGAATAAGAGATATATAATGACCTTCATGTGGTTCACATTTTTCTTGAATAAATTACAGGACATTGATATCCTAAATATTCAAACTATCCTAATTAAAAATACTGATCATTATTATAAATAGACATCTAAAAGAAACATCAATTTATATTGAATCGCTACTTTCTCCATACTTATTATTGGAAAAATAACATTTTACGTTTACATAAATGTATATTATCTGGAATCGGTAATGACTGGAATTCAATTAGCACATAAGAGCAACCTATATTATTTTAAAATAGTTTGCGTGTAAATGCATTTGTGTATATGAAGATATCAATGAGTGTGGAGCACATGCACATATGTGTATTTGGAGAACAGAGAACAGTGTCCCTTAAAGTTTATCAAATACTGTTCTAATTTTCTTTGGGATAGGCTCTCTTGGAAGCCAACCTGGACGGCTGGTGAGTACCAAGTTACTGGTGGTCTCTGCACCCAGTGCTAGCACGGGGAGCATACAGCACTTACTTTTCTATCATCCTTTGTTCCGTCCCTTTTCTTTGTTTTGCTGGTTTGTTTTCCCTAAACATTTGTTAATTAGAACTGAAATCAGGTCTTCATGCTTGCATAGAAATAAATCACTGTACCAACCGAGTTCTCTTCCTAATATTTTATTTTTGAATACTATTAGCTTAGCTTTTTTCTGTCATATCCCTGGTTTACTGATTTTTTTCAATGAACTATAAGTTAGACCATAAAGGTGGTGGATACTACTAACCTTTTACATGGCTTGGTTCTCAGAGGCTTATATGAAAGCACTTATAAGTTTTTGGGTATTGCACTGAAAAAATGTCATCTAGATGAATTTGCTTAATCTTTGAATCTATGTATGAACAAATAAGACAGGATTTTCAGACTTCTTTTTATGTTTTCAAGCTACCTAAAAAGACTTAAAATCAATTACAACTCTTTCCATATACTATCCATTTATCATTAATTGATGAATCCTTAGCAATCCAACTGTTATTATTAGATCACTCAAGCAAACAAAGGCTGTGATGTAATTATATGTAGATCCTTAGCTAATGTGCCTTGTAGTTCATTTAGGAGGCAAAAAGAATATATATGAATGTCATTCAAGTGAGTTAAAGGTTATTTTGAGTGAGAAAGATTCTAGATAATAAGTGATATTGAAGTTGTAGCTGACAGAAACTACTGTGCTATGTTTACCCAAAAGTAAGAAACGAACCCCAGCAATTAAAATGCCATTTCTCTGTGATTTAATCCTAACACAATTCCTCATCAATAGGGACAACCCTGAAACCAACAGAACTCCCATTTTAGCCCATAGCTCCATAAAAATCTAAGAATTAGTGTATACGCAAATGTCTACATTTAATGGCAACACAGGTCAGTGTCATCAAGGACAACTTTATATACCAATATGTGTGTGTGTGTATTTGTTTATATGACTAAACAGGAAGCAAAAAAGATCATTTCCATATCAAGGGAATGTCAAGAAGCACACTTGTTAATTAGTTTTGTGTTGTGCTTGTTTTCTGTGGCTTGCAGATCTGTTCTCAAACTGGGGCTTCACACGTGCTCAGCATGTACACTTCCATCCCTGCACCTAGCCAGAAAATGCACAAGAGCAACGTGTCATCAACTTCATATGTATCTCTTGGAAGGTTCTCACTAAAGAGACCCTTCTCTTACATTTCCGGTTGTGAGCCCAGCCTTTAATGGATGAGCCATCTCTCCAGCCCAAGGCCCTTCTCCATTTGCTCAAAGCATCAGAAAGATCTGGGTATGGTATTATATGACCAAAAGATTAATATCATTACAGTTTCCAGATAGTATGAAGGATTTTCCTTCTCTAATGAAATGCAGGCTGGATACAGCTCAGAAGCATGAAGAAGCAATGTTCTCACTTGCATTTTTCTACTCCGATTCTATGATATTAGCTTTAAATATGATGCAATATAGATGTCCTAGAATTTTCTTCTGCCCAGAATAGAGATGATTGTAAAAATCAAACAGACAATTGAGCATCAATCCGAATTCCATTTAGTAGTTCATTTTATTCTCTTCTTTATCTACAGCTTTTAAAAGACAAATTAAATGCAATTCTCTATACAGAACTTAGCATATAGCCTAGCAGTAATTAAATTTTGATTTTAGTAAAGGAGCTAACATTAAAGTGAATATCATGAAGTCTGTACTTATAGTTTATAAAGGGAAATAGACAATGCCATGAGGATGGGTCATGCTAATAAGAAAGAACAGGGATGGAGAGATGGCTCAGTGGTTAAAGAGCAGAGAGTGGCTCCCTTTTTATAGGTTTATGGGTTTGATTTTGCATAGCCACATGATAACTCATGATCTTTTGTAATGACGCTTTTGTAAGGGACATAATACTTTCTTTTACCCTCCATAGGCAACAAGCATGAATACAGTACAATGATATACATTCAGAGAAATACATATATCATGTATAATGTTTATACATACATGTGGAGAAACTGATGATCCTTTTAATTATACTTATTTTTTTTTAGACACTGGTGCAAGTTTTCTTATTCATTTATTTATTTGTTTATCTATTTATTTATTTTAATCTATTTAGTGTTATCACAGATCACAAAACTAACTGATAGATTGTGTCAAGTTAAAAAACACCCTGTCCTCTTCATGTAGTTCCTAGAACCTCTCCTTGGAAGAGTTGTGTGAAAATGGATGCACCCATAATATAAGGAACAATTCATACATGTGAATACATGTATTTTAAAATCTATTCACTATGGAGTTTTAACATGGAAAACTTCTATAAGTGATCATACACTTCTATATAAGTGAGACAAAACTTCTGAATTGTCAGTTGAGAGTAATTAGTTCAGAGAACTTCCTGGTGTTTACATTTCACGCTAATGAATTGTTTTAAAACGAACTAGGTTTATGTGCATGTTAGCCACTGAAATAAATTATTAACATTAGGTAAAAAAATCACTTCAAATGTTTAAATGCATTTTATACTAAAATAGCAAATTCTACTCACCTTTTTTGTCATTATAGAGAAAGTGTTAGGTTAAAATTCTCTTTTGTATGTGTTCTTTGATTTCCTTTCCTATAAATGAGTTAACACCTTTTTCAAGTATCAAATGACCAAAAATTTAGAAAAGTAGTTGTTTGGCAACTAATACATGTGGATAGATTTGAATTGCTTACCCACTTTTAGGTCAGAAATATTAGGTTTATAAATAGCTCTTCCAAGGCTGGTTGCCATCAAGAATCAATGAAACTAAGAAGCAAAGTGTGACCTCGCCAAGTGCTATGCCTCCAACATATGGTATTTAAACTTCAATTTGCCTCAAACTTTTTGTGATGTTCTGTGGTCCTTTGATCTTAATCAACTTCACTATTTTGCAACAATTTTAATACTCGTCCTTAAAACAATTCACAAAAGCTGGGATATGCTAGAAGTAAAGCGAACTGTTTCAGGATTTAAACACTAGAGAGCCTCCTTGATCTGTCCCAGATCATCAAAAAACTAGGCCATCAAAACTGTCAAGAGAACCTATCCACTCACAAACCTGAACACGTCTTCTCACTCTTTGAAGAAGCTCCGGCCAGCTCATCATAAGTAAAGGGAACTATTTGTGGAACACAGAGCCACTAAGTTTAGAACGGCTTTCAGGAACACAGAGAAATCCAAGGCAACTGTATCTGCTGAGAACATGATTTTTTGGGGTGAAGGTCTGGATATTTCTAAAATGTTTCAGGATAGCTCAAAAAACCAATGCCTGGTTGAAGATTTTGATTTTAAAACTGAGACCCATGTACAATAAGGTACTACGCAAGGCACTATGACTAATACAGAGATGAAGAGCCATCTTTGGGAAATCCAGGGGCAAACAGGAGGCATATAAAGCAACAATAGAGCAAAATAGGATCACAGTTATAGTGTGGTGCTAGAGCACTTGCCTAGCATGGGTGAGGCTGAAAGTTCAAATCCCGTTACCAACAGATTAAAACAAAAGAAACACCAAAACAGATAAAATAAAAATAAAGATATATAAGACAGATAAGTGTATTCACATATCCTTTATAAAAGTTAAAGAGGTATCCAAAAAAAAAAAAAATTAATTCTAGGGATAAACTCAGGGAAGTTTACACCGTAATGAGAAACCAAATTGATGCATTATATTGGCCTGTGCCATAAATTGGGTCATTAGTTTTGCTACTGAACAGTAGCATTCAAGAACAGTTCAAGGAGGGGGAAAAGCAAATGATTTCAAATGAAGGCAGAGTGTTCTCTCTCTCTCTGTCTCAACATATAGGTAACATATCATGTGTGTATGTGTGTGTGTGTGTGTGTGTGTGTGTGTGTGTGTGTGTTGAAAGAGATACTTAGATGTTTAAATTCAGATGTCATATTTTAGAAACATTCCTATGAAGAAATGTAACAGACATATGAAAAGTTATTAAGTGAATCACAATTGAGCATACGAGATCAATTTTGATTTTGCAAAATCGTATGCTTCAAACTGTGAGCGTTGATTATTGCGCTTTACAGAGAAATTTTCTGTGCTTCAATTGACTAAGATGATTAAATCTTTAAGACATAAATACCTGCATTAAAATCCTTAGCAATGGCTCCACCTCCTTTTACAAATATCACAACACTAGGAGAGTACAGGCCTGCCCCTCCACTTTCAAGTCAAAACTCAATCAACATGGGCCTTTTAGTGTTCCTTAAACCCAACAAAGTCAGGATTCATCAGTTTAATAGAAGAAGGAAGTCCCTAAGGCAAGGTAGCTCCTTTGAATTCTTTTTGATTCCTTTCATCAAAGATCAAATCTAGGGAGAATATGAAAATTGCTTCACTTGACCATCAACATGGCTACATCAGCAAAGGAAACAAGAACACAGCTTCAATAGCCAGAGTGCATATCCTGTGGGCATTTCCGATCAAAGAGCTCCACCTTAACTAAAACCAAAATGTGCAGAAAGCCATGAGAAAATCCAGAAAGATTAATGTAATTATTACCATGTGATCGATACAACTAGTTATATAACCTACTGTCTTCTGCAGAAAGGAGTACCAATTTGCATCTGCATGCGAGTATGCGCACAAACTCATGCACATTGGTATTCCGTGTAAGTAGGTCTTGCCCTCAATAGGAGCACTCTGTGCTTTATTCAACATTATATTCATAATGCCTGACCCAGATCTTAGCACAGAATAAACTCAGTAGCTGCTGAGTGGATTAAGCAAGAGAGGCAGTAAAATGCTAGCTACTAGTACTGGTCTTTGAATTCCCTAGACAAAATAGCTGGGACTTTGCTTTTAAGTTTTAATTTAACTCCATGTATCCCACTATAAAAAAAGCAATTAGTGCCATTTAAGGTGAGGTTTGATTTTTTTAGGCAAGTATATTTGTTTCAGGAGTTCATCTGTAATACTCTAAATGATGAAAATTCAATTTCAATCATTTTTATACCTTGAAAACATTTACACATCTATTTAGAAGCTGCTGGAAACTGCGTGTAGTATGATTACTATAGCATTATCTGTGTTGCTTTCTCCTCTGTATGTTCAGGGGGTTCCTACAATGGTGTGGAGAATAGACAATGGTTTGGATATTGACTGCTATTTACTAGCTGTATGATCTTGGCCAAGTTCCCTAATTCTCTGAACTCAAATTTCGCCTTAAATGGAAACAATTACTTAATTAGATTAATTCTGAGCTAAAACTATATCAGAAGAAATACTGGTAAAAACACAATCATCATATGACTGCCTAGGTGTCTTTGAAATATCTAATACTGAATATTTGAAGGGTTACCCAGTGTTCCACAGATTTGTATATTTAGATTATAAAACAAATCTGAAAGAGGACAAGTCAATTACCATTTTCCAATGATGAGGAAGAATGTCTACAATATTGGGCTGCTAAAGACTCCTTGAATCCTGTTCCCCAAAGAAGGCAAAGAGAGGAGAAGAGAGCTGAGAACTGTGGTGTTTCCCGTCATACTGTACAATCCTCTTTGTCTATGTTTCATAGTCTGCTCAGGATTGCATTTAAACATACACAGATTAATTAACAGAAGCTCAGCCTCAACTCCAAAACGTTATGAATAACTTCTTTCTGGGAATGGCACTAACTCCCGTGAGATCCTGCAATGTGTTCTTCAAAATTTGATACTTGAAGAAAGATGCTAAATTAGTCTTCCAAATTTATCTCACTGGTAGACATGTCTTTTAAAAAAATTCTCAAAAAAGAGCTGATGCATTTCAAGGTCTCTTCAAGGAAATGCAAGTTCACTGGTAGAAAACAGTATTCTCCTGTTGCCAATCTGCTAAGGTCATGTGACCCGGGGCATGGTTACTAGACTTGCACTTGCTTTGGCACATATGAAATCTCAGTGCCTCATGTGAGGTAGCACTCTGAAATCTAGGCCTCTGTAACATGTACATCTTCCCTGAGTTATTGGACAGTACTAATCTAGAAACCATTCTGCAGGGGCTCTGCATATAGCACTAGCTCCCAAATCAGATGACTTTACAATGGGGAGGTATGTTACCTCTCATCTTGAAGAAAGGGCCTTGGAAACATGTATCAAAGAACTTCACAGGATGCCAGCTGGAAAGAAAATAGGTCTTTAACCCTACAGCTCTAAAGAAATGAATCTGCCAGCAGGTAGTAAGATTGGAAAAGGTCTCTGACCTTGGATAAGAACCACAGCCCTGGCTGACACCTCCATTTCAGGTTAGGGAGTGCTTGAGCAGAATACCAACTATACTGATTCATACCTCCTGAACTATGGAGATTAAGGAAAGACTATGAATATATGCATATATGTATGTATGTATGTATATAAGTAAACACATTATTTTTATAGAACTAAGTTTACAGTGGCATTTTTACACAGCACTAGAAAACATGTCTTTTTAGGTCTGAATCTGTTCACGTTTTTAATAATTTAATGAATTCTCAGTATATTTATTATATACCACCGTTATAATCTGTCAATAGTCCATGAGAAACAGAAAAACACTTTGCCAAATGTTTTATGATGAAGGTGTGTGGCCAAGGCCACAAACGGGAAGCAGCTCAGTGAAAACTCCAGCTTGAATAATTAGATGGTTTGAACTGGGACATGACTTTCATTGGCAAGCTGATCATGGCTTCGAGAAGCACAGGAAAGATGATGAGGAACTAGCCTGGGTGTAATAGATCAGGAGAGAAGGCAAGAGACTTCAGCAGAGTCTGGGGTGTGGAGAAAAGACTCAGGCATGCTACGTTTGCAGGAAAATCAGATAAAAGTATCTTTGTATCATATATATTCATTTCTATTTTTCAAGGGAGTGGAGTGCTTGCAATTCATTCATAGAACAAGATTTTCTGTATGTATCAAGCAGTCCTTCAGGTATTGGAAATACCAATGACAGAAGGTATGAATATAGAAGACAAAAGGCATGCCATAAGGAGAGACCCTTAGGAGAGGAGAAAAGAAAAGAAACAAGTACATAACAACGTTAAGTTTGAAAACAGTTAAGTGTGGATTATTTCTTTCAGTGTCTCCAAAATTTATTATTTTGGAATTAATAAGCAAGAAAGGTAATGTGTGGGAAATGTGAAGTAGGAAAAGGACAAGACATCTCTTAAATATTTATATGTAAAGCCATAGATATAGATATAGTCATTGAGATATTGAAAGGGGAAAATCATCCTAGATATAGAAATATACATGTGTGTGTTTGTCTGTGTGTGTGTGTGTGTGTACATATATATATATACACACATAATATATATGATGTTGGGTGTTTTGTATAAGAGAGACTGAAGAAAAGAAAATACTAGTCTAAGAAATAGGGAACTGAAAAATAAAGCATAAAAAGAAACAACTGCCTCACAGGGGTTTTAGCACTAAGTAATACTTTGTACACACACACACACACACACACACACACACACACACACACACACACACACACAATTAGAAATAGTAGGTGCTTCACAGTGCTGTTAGCAGTACATATTGCACATGTGTCCACACACAGAAAGTCATTAGAAGTAGTAACCACCTCATAGGGAGGTAGGCAGGAAGTAATGTGCAAATGTTCACACAGGTGCAAAATGATTAGGACTAGTGACTGATTCAGAGGCCTGTTCCCAAAGTGTATTAGAGTGATTAGAATATACACAGCACATAACAATAACTAGGCAATCATCAGCCATTGCTATTACTAACTACTCTTGAATCATTATGACTACTTTCCTGCTTTTTCAATTATTGATAAGACATACTCTGAATAAAACATGTCATACCAATGGAAGGAAACTGGTTTCAACTTCAAAGATTCATTCACGAGCACCACTTTAAAGTTATCGACACATATAAAAAGGATGCAATTCCAATACCTTAGCCGTTTTCCATAAACAACTTATAAGAAAATCGGCAAATTAAATACTTGGCTGCGGTGTTAATGAACGTGCATGACACTGTCAGTATTTAGGAATCCTTACTGTATTCATAAAGAGCCTTGGGCTTCACTCTCACCACACGAGAACTATGGCTTATTACAATCCCAGAATCAATGCAGCATAAATCTAAGTCAGCATGACCAGTTCTAGTAGTTGGTAGAATAGTTGTCAATGAATGTACTTTTCTAATAATTTTATCAAAGGTTTTTATTACTTCAATGAGCCACAGAAGGTGTCATGGTTTAGCATTTACAGAAGAGGTACTATGCATACAATTGGGAGAACCCTCTCCAAGTATTTCCAGAAGACGTCAACTATGAAAACATTACAGTGATAACTAAACATTAACACTTGAGCAGCAGCTAGTCTCTCCAGCTCCAGTGCTGAGTACAAAGCTAAGCTAACCTACGCCATAATCAATGACAGTTGATTATAAGGCAACCATGGTAAACCAGTCATTTTGAGGAAAAAAAAATCATGTTCAGTAAGGTTTTCATTTGGTTTTTGGTTTTTGTTTGTTTGTTTGTTTGTTTGTTTGTTTTAATAAAGTACATTTTTCCATCTCACTCAAGATGACTTTGGAACTCACACTGTAAGGCAGGAAAAATGGAATTATAAGCTTACAGCACAAAGACTCATAATTCAGAATTAAATAGTCGAAGGTTATTGTAATTGAGAGTAGACCATGTATATTTCGATGTTTAAAAGTATTCCAATAAAAAGGTGAGTATTGTTTGTTGCAAGTCACAACTACTTGTACATTTGCACAGTGACAAAATTCTGCCTTCTGGACGTGCTGTTCTGTTTGGTTTATACTCCCACCTCATCAGAATGAAATTTGGTCTCCTAAAAAGCATCCTTCATGACTCAGTGAGGCCTTGCTCTCCTTCACATCGCGCCCCTGTTCTTCTCTGAGCTTGGACACACACCTGGTCTTAAGTGAATTACACGGTATATACATTTTCAGTTGGAAACAGATGTGATAAATAGGATACTGGGAAAATGTCAGCATCTTTCATCACCACATGTGGAAACATATTTTCCTATTTAATTTTTCTGTAGCCACATTGCCCAATTACTCACATTATACAAAACCCAAACTAAAACTCTGTTTAAATTGAAGACATAAAAAGCAAGAAGCTTTCAAGAAAAAAAAAAAAAAAACAAAGTTTTTTATCCCCCCTAAGCCCTGTTTGATGGAAAAGGACCATAATTCTTCCTAAAGCAGTCAGTCCTTTCCAATTAAACCATTTTATAACATCCCATTGTCTGACAGAATTCTGTTGGGCAATCACATATTTCTTGGTTTTCTAATAAACACTTGAGGTTTTAAACATTAATTAAAGAATATACATTTTGTTTCCATTTATTTGAACCAAAAGATGTGGAATTACGATACTCAGAGGACACATATTCCCATTTCAAAGCAAAGAGCGACTTGAGACTGGATGAAAAAGTGTCTCTGACATTTAGAGAGGACATGCTAGTAAATGTTATCACAAATAGACATTATTAAACAGAGCTCCTATTAATATGAATTTTCCTTTTAAAACACCAAGTGCATGCACTCAATGCACACACTCAAAAGCACGAACCTTCACAGAAACACATACCTAGCAAAGAAAAAGAGGCCATGAATTTCAGAGGACAAAAGAGGTATATGGAATGGCTTAGAGGAAGAAGAGGGAAAGAGAAAATGATAGAACTATGTTATCATAAAAGTTATAAAGTTTTTTTTTGCAATTATGAATTTGTAAAGCACATTATATCATTTTTATAAAACATTTACCAAAAAAAGAATATAGTATTACTACTTAGTCATGCATCTGGCCATATCTGAATACACATTTTTCAGTTCAATTAAATCTTGAGTGTGTCAATTGTTGCACTATACCATACTGTATGGGGACATTTGCCTCAAGCCTTGCTAGAGGCAAAAAGAACGATAATAGTCGAGAGCCCAGAAGGTAGCACATGGCTTAATTGCCAGAATTTGCAACTCAGGGGTCAGCAGATCTCTGAATTAGAGGCCAGCCTGGTATACATAGAGAGTTCCAGGATAGCCAGAGCTACATAGAGAGACCCTGTCTCAATACAAATTGAAACAAAACAAAACACAAGAAATAAGGAAGAGAGAGGGAGGGAGAGAGGAAGGAAGGAAGGAAGGAAGGAAGGAAGGAAGGAAGGAAGGAAGGAAGGAAGGAAGGAAGGAAGGAAGGAAAACTAGAAATCACTAACATGAAATAAATTTTTAGAGTGACTCTTGAAATACTTTTCTTCATTTTATTTTATACTTGTATGTTTACAGGTAATTCAAGGAAGGACATATTGGTGCTGTCAAGCAAACTTGTAATCTTACCACAATGAGTATTTCACCAAGGCAAGATTAGTTTGATGCAGAATTTTAAAATGTCTCACTCAACATGAAACCTACATAATAAGAATATGAAATGAGTATTTCTATCTCAAGTTTTCTTTAAAGACAATTTAAAATGCCATCATCATTAACAAAAATAAAAAGTGTTAAGTATACCTAATTTTCATGAAATATTATCTTTAAGTTATAACCAACACCAAGCTACTGCATATATAAATGTGTGCATACATGCAAAATGAAGTGTCTTCATAGGCCTATTGCAAAGTATGTTAACAATTTAGGATTATATACAATAAATTCATAGAGCTTTGAGAAGCAATTATAAAGTCAGGATAATAATCAGTATATCTTAATCTAGTCTAGATCCTTCAGAATCAAGTGGCTTCTTTTTGTGCTTCTAATTTCATTTGTCTGCTATTCCAACTGTCAACACACAAAAGCTGATCTGCTCAAGTGATTCCAATGTCTTTAACCACATAATCAATCTCGTGGAATTTAAAGTTGTGATTATATTTGTGAGAATCTTTCCTTTAACTGCATATCAACTAGGAACTGTCCTTCCAGAGGGACAGGAGATTGGATGTTTACTCTGCCCTGGAAAGCAATAGTTCTGCTCTTTCCAATTAGCACTGGATGACTAGAGTTCCTTAAGTACAGTTGTGGCTTTCTGTATTTTAAGAAACACATAGGATAATATAACAACAAAAATATTTTAACTACATACTGAATTGTTTCTTTTTTTCAGAAAAGTCTTTAATCCTTTGCTCAGGATTGTTTATGGAGATAATAGTCTCCACCAGTTGCTAGATATCAAACAGGAGACACACTGCAGTGGTTAGACTTCCCGAAGGAAGTTCATTCCCCTCCTGCATACATGTATTTGCCCTTGTCTTGGGCTCTTTGAATTTATTTCTTTTAGGAGGTAAGTGATATCATCATATTTCATCACAAAAAAAATTGAACCATTCTCATTTATTTCTATGAGATTAGTGTGTGGGTATGTATGAGAGAGATAAAGAAAGAGAGAGAGAGACAGACAGAGATACAGAGAGAGTCAGAGAGACAGAGAGAAAGACAGAAAGACAAAGAGACAGAGAGTGCAATTATCTGTGTATAATTTGTGTAGAAGCCAGAGGTGGATGTTGGATGTCTATTTTCATGGCTCTTTGCTTATTTTTTAAAATTTTTACTTTTATCTTCTCATACATTACATCCCTACCACAGATCCCCCTTCCTCCTTTCCTCCCATTCCCCACCCTGCAAACCTCTCCTCTCCCCCCACCCATCTACTCCTCCTCTGTTTCTCTTTAGAAAAGCACAGGCCTCCGATGGATAGTAAGCAAACATGGCATAGCAAGTTTCACTAAGACTAGTAGGCACCTCTCCTCTTGAGGCTAGGCAAGGCATCCAAGTGGGAGGAAAAGGGTTCTCCAAGCAGGCAAAAGAGTCAAAGACAGCCCATGCTCCTCTTGCTAGGAGTTTCACAGGTAGAACAAGTTACACAACTATAACATATATTTAGTGGGCCTAGGATAGACACATGCATGCTTCCTGGTTGATGGTTCACTCTCTGTGAGCCACTATGAGCCAAGATTAGTTTACCTTAATTTTTTTTTTTTTTAAGAGCCTCTCATTAAATCTGGAAGTCACTAATTCAGCAAGTCATTCCTGTCAGAGATTCCATAGAGTCTCCCATTTCTTGGCTCTGGGTATTGGGATTACGGGTGTTGGCCACTAAGCCCTATTATTTATATGAGTGCTGGGGATTGAACTCGGGTCTTTATGCTTGCGTGCCAAGAGCTGTTTGGACTGAGCCATTGCCTCATTCCCTTATTAATATGAAATGTAAATGAAATGGACTGCAAAAGAAGCTGCCATAGGTACAGGCTATCAGGAAAACACATCAATACTCATGTCAACTACAAGTATAATCTGCTTGCTTGTTCTGTCATCTTGGCATGAGTTGGACAGTCTGCCCAACATATTAACACAGAGAGCTCATGAGAAGCTTGATTATGTCCCCGTGCTCCTCCTTCCCAGTTGGTGAGAACCCATACATTTATATATTTATAAGTACATTTATATAGTAATAAGTACCAAGATAAGAAGATGACCAAACTTATTTCAAGTTTAGCAACTATTAGTTCATGCAATTATATTTTATTCAAGTTTGAGTAAATAAAATTTAGGTAAGATTTGGTCTTTCGCTGACAATTATTTAACCTTTTATAAAGGGAGTATATGCATAGGAAACCATGACAACTGTGGTGAGTTAAAAGTCCTTCAATATCATACCACATGGTCCTTAACTTCCAGTGTATATTGAGCTTTTTCTTTGTCTATCTATGGAGGAGTGTATGTGCAAGGGTAATACATGTATGAATCTATGTATGTGAGTGTGTGCATGTGAGTGTGCGTGCGTGTGTGTGTGTGTGTGCATGTGAGTGTGTGTGTGTGTGCTTGTGTAGTGTGTGTCTGAAGGCAAGAGGTTAACCTTGGATGTCATTTTCAAGACTCATCCCTTAATTTTTGAGAGGGTCTCTCACTGGGATGGAATTGCCGGTTAGGCTAGGCTGGCTAATGGGTATGCCTTAGGAGTTAATGTGTCTCTGATATTCAGTGGTGGGAACGTAACTGTGTGCCTGATTTTGTATGTGGGTTCTAGGGATTAGATTCTGTTCCTTATGCTTTTATAGCTGGCATTTTAACAGATGGGCTATCTCCTCCGTCATTGAAAAAAATATACATTCATATATAAAAAGTATAAGAGTTTGTAAGTTTCGAGATGAAAAGAAATTATTGATGAGACAAAGTTTGGATTAGTGAGGAAATTCTTTCTAAGATATTGGTCTTATATCAAATGTTGTCCTTAGGTGGAAGAGAAGCAAAGGTACCTTTAGAGAACTCTGAGACACAAAGTGTCATAAGTGGGCTTTTGTAGATATGGCTTTGGGATTTGTCCAGAGTGACAACTACATGCATTCTTATGTGCTAGACGGAGAGGGAGAAAATACTGCATCAATAGAGTTGCAATTTACAAAAGCCCAATATCTTATTAAAAATAGTGAATCGGTGAAATATCTATATATTTTAATTGTAATATCAGGTACCAAGTACTGTGCTTGTCTCTCTCTCTCTCTCTGCCTCTCTGTCTCTCCCTGTCTCTGTCTCTCTCTCTGTATGTGTGTGTGGTGTTGCATTTTTTAATCAGTTCACATAAACCAATCACACAAGTTGGAAGGCTTATCATTCTATATTTCATATAAGGAAACCAAGGCTAACACATGATACATGAATTATAAATGACCCAAAGTGACATAATCAATTAGTGGTACAAACATAATATGGTCAGGTCTATCTAGAAGGTGAAGCAACAGAATAGAATTGTCAATAGAACAACAGAACAAAATGTTTTGGGTAAGTAGGAAGTTTAAGAGGCAGAAGAAGAATGCCTGGTCAAGACTCTATGTTCTCAGTGAAATACAAAATACTATGCTTGGTTTCTAGCCTCTGCTTCATGTCTGTAGAGTGGACAATGAGCCGAAGTCAATACTGATAACATTTGCCTTTTTACTAGTTATCTTTGCCGGTTTTCACACCTGCCAACATGCTGTTCTTCAACTTCCATAAATTCCTTTCAGGTTTAAAGGACTCTATTTAGGTCATATGACATATAGACTACTCTTATAATGCATCATCTGATTTAATCTATATTACAGCTGTAAATTTCAGAAAGGTACATCTAATATAGGATGCCATCATGAGTTTATGCTGTTAGAAAGCAAAGTGGTATGGATACTAGAAGAATATGATTAGAACATGGAACTTTTTCTTTAAACAAAATGTTAAAGATAAACAATAAAAATGTGCTAAAAGTATAAACATTTAAATAGATTTTAAAATAGATTATTATATTCATTTCTTTGAATAACTATTGGAGAAGATCTTTGTATTTAGCTAGAAATTTCAAAAATCTGTTGCAAAAAATGCATTTCACATATCTTACACAAGATTCTGTTAGAGCTCTGAAAAATTCTATTCGATCATTTCATTAACAAAGCTGGAGCTCACGCTGGGGCATCTCAAGCTGAAGCACTAGATTTAACAATGGACTCTGAACTCCGGTGTCCATGGCAACAGTAGCTAATTCTTCTTTCCAATCATGGTGGCAATTCTCTCCCATGGCTTGAATCAGTTACAAAACAAAATGCTCTCAAAGACCTTTCCGAGCCAATAGCCTTGCAGCTAATCTGCTAATAGGAAATAATCTGCAGCTAATACACACATTCCAGGGCAGCAATGTGTTTTCTTAATACTGTGTTTCGTGGGCCCCATTCCAAAGAAAGCACAGTAAAGAATAGAAAACAGACATTCATTAAAAATAGTATTATACTACCTGCCCACTATTAATGCTGAAACTTGCTCCAACTTGCCGGCTCTCAAAGAGTTTTTTAAAAAGCAAAGAGAGAAGAGAAGTAGCAACAAAAAGAACAAAAGCAAGTTGCTCATGCCACGAGGTGGAAGCCCAGAGAAGGCACAGGAAATACAATTGATTTCTAGCAAACCTTCCAAGTTAAATTGATTTTGGTTCAGTCTTTAGGAGCTTGTCGGATGTACTCCAATAACAAAAGTCTCAAGTGCCTGTACTGCATTTTCTCTCCCATTATGGAATAATAGTAACAGTTTAGCATTGAAATTAGTGTTTCACCTCGAGGGTCAAGGTTTAACCTCTTGAGCAACTATAATGACTTAAATCATTCTAATTACAGAGAAAAGCAATCTTCCCCAAAGCCTGATAAAGTTTGAAGAATCAGCTCACAGAGCTCAATACTGTTTTTGTTCAGGGAAGGCACTGGGATGTTTTTGCTTGGAAGGAAACACCATGAATAATCATAAACAAAGAAGAAATACATTTTCAATCCTCTTGGAGTAGAATTCCTGATGGGAGTTGGGATGGTTGACAGCAATGGATCTGATCCTTGACCTTGTACCCTAAATTTTACCTGGCTCAAAGATAGCATAATGGCTAAACCTTTACACTCTTCACTCAGGTAGAAATCTGAATTCCCATTATTCCATGGGGCATTACCTCTCTTCCACATTTTATCAAAATAAAATAAAGATACAGAAGCAGAAGAGGAGCCAAATCTTTAAAGCTAAAGGATTTATAACATCAAAGGGTATCTCTTCCACCTCTTTAAATTCGTTTTATAATTCCAGTTGCTATGGCAACATGATGCAACGCTGTATTACCATGACAATCTTAACACAACTTTTAGGAAACAGTAAGTATTGTTTTACTCTGTTGTTCAATCGCTCCCAAGGAAACACACTACTATTTAGTTCAGTGATAAAACCTGCAGTACAGTCTAATAGATCTCATAACAGAAAAGGGAAAGTCAAAATATGGCAGAAAGAGAAATGGAAGGCAAATGCCCCCATTAGACATTTACTGAATGGGAATCTTCTTTCTGGCTCATTTTCCATGTGAAGAATGAAAAAAAAATTCGTACAGTTGAGTGTGACCACTTATTCAAAACAGTATCGTATCAGTTTACCTTCATAGTGACTAAGACTCTTTTGCCTTCATCTATATAACTAGAAAACAAGTTTCTGCAAGAGTTTTTAAAAAGCTAAAGGTTTGTAGGAAACATGAATGAATCAGAGAAGAGGATTGGATTCCAATTGGGCTGAAAATTTTAGTTGAATTGAACACAGGATTTCTTAAACTAGTTATCATCAAAAGGAGGGCATGTCTAGTCTTGCAATCTTCCTCCAGATCATCGTGATTAATCTCCACTTTGTAATAAAGTACATAGGTAAAGAAACTTAGAAATCCCCTCAACTCCTCAATCATTGATTCTTACACCTCATATAATGAATTAATAGCTGCATCTGTTTTACAATTAACTACAGTTTCACAAATTATTTTAGAAATCCATTTTCTTTTTCTTACAATAACTGTACTGAAAAGCAGTGTTTTGTAATAAATTCAAATTAAGATACAATTTGGAAAGCCTAAAATGTCATTAGGATACAGATACAAATTGGCAAAAAATACAGTTAGAAATCTATCTCTTTTGGCACCAAGGCTGATAGTTTTCCTAATCAATGGTTATATTCTGAAATAAGGTAATTTAGAAAACCTTTTAATATGACAACATGGTGGGAATTTCTTTCAATACAACAATCAATTACTATATGTAAAAGTCAGAGTCAAAATTAGATATGATTATTTTCCTTTGCAAGTAATTAAAGGCCTTGCTATATGAAATTACAAAAGCAAATAATCTGGACATAGGAGCATATACCTAGAACCCCATCACTAAGAAAGTTGAGGTTGAAGTTCTAGCCCAGTCATGGTTAAAATAGCAAGACATTGTCTTAAAACATACAAAAATAGCAAAAAAAGGCAAATACAAATTCTTAATAGATAAAAAGAGGGCTAAAAGTTTAAATGACATTAATATTCTTCAAGAAGTTTCTTTCTGATGCATAATGACTAACATTTACTACTGAAATAGTCAAAAGAGAAACAGCCATGCTTGCTGTCCATACAGTATCAATTCTTATGAAATACCTTATATTAAAGGTGAAGTGAATGTGCACGTACTGAGAGGAAATGAAAATACCAATTTCACAACTACCAACAACCCCGATGAGTTCCAGCTTTGTCAGGGTGACTTACTACAAAATAAAGTCTCAGTGAATAACTACCACTACAACAGTAATAATAATGAAAACTTCCAAAATGTGAGCTTTAATTTTGTATCAAACTTTCTAATATAAGGATATTGAGTACGTTATTGTAATAAACACCTTCTAATTCATGTTTTCTGCTACTATCCTTTGTATTTTATGTTAAAACCTTTTGTCTCAAGTCATGTTTTACATGTCCAAAACAAGGTAAAACAATAATTATATAATATTAGACAATTAAGCTAAAAGATATTGACATGAAATGTCATCTACGGTCTTCTCCTGGGGACTTAATTCTAGGATCACATAGTCCAGCGTTTGATCTTCACATGTGTTTTAGAAAATTTTCATTTCTCTTTATCATATTTGGGGCCTATATCAAATATAGGAATGGACCAATGTGGCATCATTTTATTCTCTGAAAAACAGAAGCATTATTAACACAAGTAAAACAGAGAATTTGTCTGAACACAAGGAGATAACTCCATCTGTGCTTAGAACAAAAAGGAAGTACAGACAGGTTTCCTGTCTTATATTGTTCAGGTGGAAAGAAGAGCAAATCAGAGGCCAGATCAATTGATAGCAATATATAAAACACAAAGGTATCTAATTAAATGGTGTTAAGCAATGACCCTTTGTAAATAGCACCTATTGGGGGTGTTGGTTTTGATTGTGGGTATCTTCCTGAGAAATTATTCTCTGAATGCAAATACTAATTTATAAGTGGAATGGGTGGCAAGAGATAATATTATGTGTCAGAGGAGGGCCTTGTTGGCCATCAGGGGGAGGAGAGGCCCCAGTAAAGGGGAATGTCAAGGTGGGAATATGGGAGTGGGCGGGCGGGTGGGTGGGAAGTGGAATTCCCTCATAGAGATGGGGGGGAGGGGATAGGTGGTCTCCAAAGAGGCGACCTAGAAAGGGGGAAACATTGGAAATATAAATAAAGTATCAAAAATAAAAAATAAAAATAATAATAAATTAAAAAAGAGATAATATTAAAGCTGTCTAGGAGCTACAGGCTAGATGCTCTCTATCACAATTCGCAATTCCTTAGAAAATATAGTATACAGGCTTTATCTACAAGGAAGCCCTACATCTAGTTGTCAGCAAATTGGAAACACAAATAGAAATGGAAAGGAAATGTCATTTAGGAAAACACCAGACAGAATTACATGCTACTTAGAGATTGAGGAAATTAAAGAAATGTGTTAAAGTGGTTAAATATTATATAGATAACCTAAAGAAATATACATTCAATGTATATATAAATAACATTCAATGAAGTTATGAAAGCAATTAAAGTTAGCACACTGACTTCAACACTTTAAGGAATTATCAAAAAAAAAATTCTGAAGAATCATTTCTCACTCTGGAAATTTTACTTATTTGGAATCCAGTAAGTAAACAAGCCATTAAAACATGATAAACTACAGTAGAAGTCATTACTTTGCTATGTAGAGAGAGTTTGATATATTTGAAACAAAATAGTTGTGTTACCTAAAGTAAAGAAAATCAAGCTTGTCTGTATACACTAAAGGAACTTGATATCATGTCTTCTGTTGAAATCTGCATACTTATGACAAGATAGTTAGTTATAAGTCACACAGAAACAAAACTATGTGGTATCTTTCATGAGTGACAAAACTTAACTATTCTTCAATTTTACTTTTCTATGAAAATCCAACTTATCAGAAGGATACTAATTTTAGATGGAAAATCAAGAATTTGTGATTTCAAAAGTAACTAGAATTTTAAAAATTATTGTTTCAAGAGGAAGTCTTATGTTGAAACAAGAAGAAAATATAAATTAGAGATAAAATAAGGAAAAACCCTAGAAAGAACCAGAAGTTTAGAGTATTTACTGAAGGATTGGTATTGTTCTGTGTCTTTCCATCCCATTTTTCAAGGGCAGAAGAAAAACTGTTTGGCATGCTAGTAGGGTAAAAAACAAAACTAAACAAAAAACAAACAAACAAAAATAATGAAAAAAATTAAGAGAAAATATTGAATTTTGAGTTCATCTAAACAATTTAACTACTGTGTGTGTGTGTGCACGTGTGTGTGTGTGTGTGTGTGTGTGTGTGTGTGTGTGTGTATGTGCGCACGTGTTTGTGCACTGAGCTAGGATATAATATAAAGCTCTTGAGATACTGGGTTATGAAATCAAAATATCTAAAAAAGTTCTGGATTTATTATCTAAAAATATACATCATTAGCATGACATATTAAGACAGCCATAGTGATATTTATCTCATTCAATTTGTCCTAGTTGCTCACCTTTATAACTAAAAATGCAACCAACTCCATGTTTACCAAGTTACAGTCCACCTCACTGAATTCCATAAGAAAAAATTATTCATGCAGAACTGCACCTTTCAGTGATTTCTAATGGCTATAAAACTATACATTTAGACTATACTATACTATAAAGTCTATATGCTACACTATATAATAAAATACTATTGAAATGTTACTTTTAAAATCATTTCCAGTTTATAACTTGATATGAACAAGAACATGAAGTAACTTCTCAGTCATTTTCCTGAGTTGAAAATAAATGTGTAAATTTTACAAGACAGATAAACCCTGGTGCGTAATCTTGACAGTATAAGAACTTTCATATGGCAAACCAAGTGTCCAAAACACGCATCACCCAAGTACAAGCACATATTTGTTTTTGGTTTTATTAATTGGTTATTTTATTTATTTCCATTTCAGATGTTATCTTCCTTCCTGGTTTCCTCTTCTGAAAACACCCTATCCCCTCCCCTCTACCCCTGCCTCTATGAGGGAGCTCTCCCACCCACCCACCCCTTCTGCCCTGCCTCACCACCCTGCCCTAGCATTCCCCTACACTGGGGCATCTAGTGTCCACAGGACCAAGGACCTCCCCTATCATTGATGTCAAATAAACTTATCCTGTGCTACATAAGCAGTTGGAACCAGGGGTCCTCTCCATGTGAATGCTTTGGTTGGTAGTTTAGTCCCTGGGAGCACTGGTGGGGTCTGGTTGGTTGATATTGTTGGTCTTCCTATAGGGTTACAAACCCCTTTAGCTTCTCCAGTTTTTCCCCTAGCTCCTTCATTGGTGTCCCAGATGAACACATATTTTCAAGGAGTGATCTCTCCTTCTGTGCATTCTCACACAGTTACATATTTGAATTTGGGAGCTAACTGACCCTCAGAATTAGCAACATCCAACTTATAACTGCCTCCTTTCCTCAGCCTAATCAGTACCACCTCTCTTCTGGTTCTCATCAAAGTCATTTGAATACTTGCTAGAAATGACAATTTTAAATCAAATCTTACCCAGAATTTTACCTGTTTCATTCCACATGTTTCTTCTATTTTTTTTTTCTCAGTCCCTAAACACACAGATGAGTGGACATTATGCCAATGCTCTAGGTATAGCTAGATTATGAGGACTTGAAAGATGACTTGGTGGTCAAAATGTATATCATTCATAGGAAAATACACTAATAAAATGTTATGTAGTGTAACACTGAAACCTACAAATCCCATTCTGTCATGGGAGCTGTGAGCAGTAGGAAATCTCATCCATGGCTGATTTTCAACCAATGACTGAAAACTACTAAGTCCAAATTTTTCAGCAACATAAAATGTCTTCCTGGAGTAATAACTTCACCTGATTTCAGTTCTAAAGTGTGGATCTCAAAGAGAAAATTTTGAAGTTTCATTTAAAAATCTATTGTAACTAATCTGAGTCCCATAAACACTTAAAGAGAACAATTAAAAATAAATAATCTTTCTTATTTCTTGTTCTTTGAAAATGCTCCACTTTTTCTGTACTGTGGTAGCTGGCAGCAAAATAGGTTCACCATTGCTTTTTAAAGGGTGTATCTAATCACTCCTTTGCTTTGACTTAGGTCCTTAAGCCCAGCCCTCATCTTTAGACCCAGCTACTGCCAATTTCAATGAAATGTTCTCACTGACAGAAGAATGATCTCCCTAAAATAGACAGGATCTCATGTCTGTTTGCTGGAAATTTCCCAAAATTCAATAAACGCTAAGATGACCAAGTCTACTTTGTGGAAGGTATGTCATTACATACTTAACCACACTATAGGCAGGTCCATCCATGGAGCTCAACAGT
The DNA here is from genome assembly GCA_028551405.1 of Uromys caudimaculatus. NCBI lineage: Eukaryota > Metazoa > Chordata > Mammalia > Rodentia > Muridae > Uromys > Uromys caudimaculatus. Next base: position 47,573,283 of record CM052718.1, on the reverse strand, counting down.
AGACTAGGAGAGGAATCACCTGAAAGACAAACGCTACTTCATTATGATAGTTAGCAGATTTTACCCAGTGTTTTCCTTGACAGAACAAAATACAGCAGTGGGACTAGTGCCAGATCTGTTAAGTCATGATGTTCTCTGAGTTAGCTTTTGTTTGCTTATGCATGAGGATCAAAAAAAAAATAATAATAAAAAAAATAAAAAAGAAGCAAGTTCACAAAGAATAGAATCTAACAGCTCAAAACAGATGATAAAACCTTGGAAGCCAGGGCACTAATAAGCTTGAACTTCAAAAACTAGAGAAATGAAAGGCTAATTATCTCCAATTTATCTCCAATTACCACCCTCCCTTATCTCTTTGATGTAGGACCCGCTCACAGGCAAGGGACCTGAAATAGAAGTGGAAAGTATGAAAATGTGGACATGTGTGCGACTTAAAGGCTAAAACACCTGAAGGCCCAAGCTTACATGGTATCTATGCAAACCTCTCAAGCCCACAGACTGAATACAAATTTTCATTCAAATTCACAGTACCTGAAGCACACGAGAGGCTCAAGAAGCATGTCCTATGTGAATTCCATGAAGGTGAAGGAGGAACTGGAAACACCCAAGAGGCATCAAACTCTCAGACATGATGGCTCAATGCATTATGTTGCAGATATCTACACATACTTGTATATATATACAGATATTTAAGAAGGTGTATCACTTAATGTGTTAGCTGGACAAATGCTTATTACTAACCATATGACAAATGATTTGATACTAACCCTTCAAAGTTAATGTCCAGAAATAATCTGACTTCATTTCTGCACAATAAAGTAATGAACCATCCCAATTCCTCTCTCTTATCTGTTAAAAGGAATAAAAGTAACATCTAAAGATGCAAGAGAAATGATGATGAATTACTAGGCAATTCAGCAGTGGTTACCATTATGGTCAAAAAGTTGCCATCAAAGAAAGCAAAATCTGCTCAATGAAATAAAAATATTAAAACTCATTTCTCAGTAAGCCTTTCTTGATTCATTATCTACATTTGGCAACTGAAATATAATAATTATATATATAATTCAGTATACATAATATATATAACTCAGTATATCTATAAGAAATATAATTTCAGTATTTGGAGGTAGAGCAAATCATGTATAGTGTACCTTAAAGAATTGAATTTCAAATTAAAATATATAACAAAGTGTTTTATTTAGAAACTAAATAGCTTTATTGGATATTTTCAGTCTTTGTTACCTCTAGAAAAAAGTTAAAATTAAGACAAAATACAAAGGTGAAAAGTAAATTTGTAAGACAAAACAAGGCTGTGATCTGACATACAACATGCATTTTGTCATCCACTTGACCAGTCCTCCAAATCTGGGCATTATTTCTGGGTTTGACAATACATACATACATACATACATACATACATACATACATACATACATACATATATATTTCCTTTCTTCCTTTCTTAATATGGAAACCCTGTAATTTGTCCCATTGACAATACAGCACCAAAAGTATGCCTTCCATTATTTGTATTATTAAGCATGTGGAGACAACTGTGCACACTTCTAGTCAACATGCTTGCCAATGATGGTTCAGAGTCCCTGAATATGAACCTTTAGGCTGTGAATCTGCAAAGTACATGTTATCTATCCATCTTACTTAGTTTAGCTTCTTACCTCATAGAGAGCACTTTTTTTAGCCCTCTGCTTCCATTTGTCAAATCCTTCTCACTTTCTGGTGACCTCCATTTTGTCACAGAATATTGTAAACTCAACTCTGCTATGGATTCAATTTTAGAAACATTATATCTTACCTAGACTACAAATATATATATATATATATACACATACATATATATATATACATATATATGTGTGTATGTACACACACACACACACACACACACACACACACACACACACACACTTTTTTAAAGATAAAGAGTTTGGAAGGTTCAGGTACAGACATAACAAGGCCAAATCGCTGGTCTGTTTGAGAAGGCTCATCCTAAAACTATTCTCCACTTTTCTTTTGCATCATATAAGAAGCGATACACAAAATGAATCAAGCCAAATCAGTGACTCTTATTTCCTAAAATATACCATGACAGTTATTTCACTGTTTGAGCCCCTTCTGCGTTGAAAACGTAAGTAATTCCATTCAGATTAGTTTCATAAAAATCATAGTGCACACAGCTGAAAGCACACATCTCTAACATGGCCCTTTCTTTTATTTTTAAACAGTTTTCATTAAAGGATAAAGTGTTGGATGCTGGCAGAAAATATGTTTTTGTGCCTGGTACAGGACATGTGACTGTGGGGTAAACTGATAACACTCAGTCATTTTCCATGAAAATATTAGTTTCATTGTTTTAACAACTCTGAGGATATTGCTACTGAAAATACGAGATCTACAGGAGGGATTTCTTCTATATCTAGCTAGTTAAAATGTACAAATATTGAATACATCTGAAATAAAATAAAGATGAAATGAAGTTAAAAAAAAAATGTGAACTTTATTGAGGTCTATGAAAACCTGTATCAGGAGGACCACCGGATGATAATGTTTTGTACAATGTTTTATACCACAGTATATGCGCAGTTTAGGTTGCCATTTTTATAATGTATAGGATATATGTCTTTACTCGCAGGCAGAGAGTCCCAGCATCTGTCATTTTCGCAAAACTATGTTTTGCCATACCAAACACTCTTGTATAAATAAGAGGGGAACAGAAGACAGACATCTGCAGCCTGCCCTGAATGTTACTGTCATTGTCAATTAGCATTTCTGGATAGTTTAAATGACAGAATTATTCCAAATTAACCAATATACAAAAAGACAAAGAAGCATCTTGTGAAATATAAAGCTGTCCACACCACTTTCAAAACCTTTGAGAATATAACCAAAACCATGTTTAAGTACCATTGCTGTTAACATGGTTTCATTTACAGTGTAGACAGGATGGTGAATTATCACACATTCCAGAAACACAACTTGGCCTCAATTTAAAATCATGGTGGTAATATTTTTAATATGCAAGAATTCTTACCTGGGGCTAGTCATAAAAGACAGGAAAACCCATGTGTGCTGAAATGAGTTGAATGTGTGAGACAAGCACTCACGGTCGTTTTCTAAGACATCAACCAAGTAACACCTCAATAGTGTCCTCCCTTATATCTGTTTATGTGAGATTGTGTCACTTAATGGTCTGGATTTTAAAACTCCATTTTTATCAATATTGTTGTATTTTCCCTTATATTTTCTTCAAACCTTTATGTTTTTCAAATAAATTATCCGCATACCTCTGAGAGGTATGTATTTGGTTCCAATGTCTTTAGTCAAAATTCTGGTAAATTGATCATGTGAAGCGTCTGGCAAGGACTCCTGACCTTTTGTCTCCCAGAGTTAGGGTTTAAGCCTTCTGGGGACAATCTAGCATTGAGAAAAAAAAGAAGACTTTCAGAAGGAATGCTTGTTTAGACTTAAAAGCTTCCCGATTAAAAAAATCTGAAATGTGTGTTTACTCTTTGAAAAACTACTTCCTTTGAAAAGTCCTGTTTCTCAACTCAGGAAGTTGTCTAAGGGAAGGGCAAAAAACTTCCGAAATGTGACAGCTTCAGAAAACCCCTTCAGCATCAATCTACAACTTAAAAGTCCATCTCAGGGTATAAAACGTTTTATTAATCATGGCTTATTTAGCAGTTAGTCTTGCTTCATCTTACAGTGACAGCACTTTGTCTTGTTAATGAACTATAAACACTTACCTGACATGGCCCAAAGTTACTCATAAAATTATTGACAAAAACACAGAAACCACAGCAATAAATGATGCTAATGAGCTTGGTGATCGAGGATAAAAAAAAAAAAAAAAAAAAAAAAAACAGAAAATGCTGGTTGTTGTCATTGTTTAAGGAAATGTATTTTAACAATTATTTACAAATTTGTGGGGGAAATAAATGAAATAAAACAAATATGGGGAAAATGAGTATGACTTTGCAAGAGGCCCCCGAAATAAAATGCTGACTAGAGTAGAAATTATTTATTACCATAGATGGGGATTACAATTCATCTCTGAGATTTTGAGAATTATTTTTTCAATATTTTTCTCATCTGTGATGACTAGAAATCAAAGAGTCCCCAAGGGGTTCACATCTTACCCTGTGTAAAGGACTACTTGTGGAACTGTCCTGGTATCTCTACTATTACACTCCGTGTGAATTATGTATAAAGTGTTTAGGGAAACTATTTAAATGTAAGTCATTTGCTTGGAAGAATAAACTAAGTACTGGCTGAGATACTAATTTCCCAAATTCAGAGTAAAGGAGTCTATACCTCTAAGACTACTGGCACCAATAAATAGTGAATTTTTAAAGTACACTTTACAATCATGGCTAGTACTGTGCTGCAGTGCCTCCTGTTCATAGAGCCCAGGCAGACTTCTGTACCTGGAAGTTCCTTAATGAGACTTAGTTCCAAAGTGTTTACTATAAATATGGATGGTATTTTAAAATCTCACTATTTTTGCTTCTGGATTGTGCAGCTTGCTGAAGCAAAATAAATTTGGTCATTTTCTGAGTTCTAGCTCCGTTCTCATGAATGGAAAGCATGGAAAGAAAATAATCAGGTGAAAAGTCTAATTCATTTTCAGTTTTCAAAAATATATGCAAAAAAACAAAACTAAGTCTTCTTAAAAACAAAGATGGATCATTTTATCTCCCGTACAGTAAGTAAGTAGTAGAAATTTGAGCTAAAACCCATAGAAACTGGATTCATTTCGCCTCACAAAGAACCTCTCTACTGTCTGTCTGCAAAGAAATCTCCTCAGTAAATAGCTCCAAGGTTGAGCTAAAGAATATTGTATGGATCAAAGAATTCATGTCTTCCTGTGCAAAGTGAACAGGCTGCAAGCTCACTTGTTTGTCTAAAACAATTAGAGCCAGTATGAAAAGAAGGAGCCCGGGACAAATAAGTTACAGCTGATTTTACTCTGCAAAATATTTAGGGGGGTTCAAATTAATAACCATCCAGGGCCCCCAAACAGCCTAATCTTTGTCAATTGGTGCCAAATTATGCAAGGTGCTGCCAATTCTGGTTGTCTAACAAATCAAGACCAGTGTATGTTACTCCTCGGCTGCAGCCTGATTGATTCTGGTCATTATATGAGCTGATCTCATTTTCGCACATGGAGTCAATATGGGAGCCAGATGTTCATTTACCAAGAAGCACAGCAACGACTCATCGACACGCAACCTTATCCTGGACCCCAGAGCCCCACAGACCCATAGACTCCTCACCCATACAAAGCCTCACACAGCCCAAGATCTATAAAACATCCTGCTAATATTACTGTCAGCTCTATGACTTTTACAGTACTATATAAAGTTGACAGATAATACATGCCAGTCCTAATTGGAGATAGACCTTTTCTTTGGGGATTGCAACCATTGAACAAGCAAACAGATTGAGAAGTAACATTTATTACAAGAAATAAATCATTTCCTTACAAGGCCTATAGGTCTGGCCCGAGGGTGAAGCTTCCCTGCATGGGCGTGAATCCTAATGACCTGCTTATATCTCTAAGCTACAGCCCCTCCTAGGCTGTGTGGTAGAGAAGGTATATATCTAACATTACATGAGTGAGGTTCTTATCACAATATTTGTCAACTTTATTCCCTGCAAGAAGCACTAACAATTTGCTTTCTTGAAATGTAAAACGAGATACATAATTTTCGCTTCAGTTATGTCAACCTGAGCATATTTACCTAGTTGAAAGAAGATATGGCTGGAAGGCCACATCATGAAGAAATACTGCACAGTTGAAAATCAGAAACAAATCTGATTTTCTGAGATCTATATGCATTTAAAAAAAAATTGGTGGCAAAACAGGAAGCACCACACATCATAAATAAAATGGATCCTACACAGATAGGACAGACCCACTTTTAAGTGAAAAAGAAAATAAAACATTTTTGAGATTAAACATGGCAGATTTAAGTGAAAAAGAACATTTTTGAGATTAAACATGGCAGAATTCCTAAGATGGCCAAGCTTAAACAATTTTGCCATCCAGTTTAGAGCTAACTGACATGAACACTCTCTACGCCTCAGATAAATACTTAGTCTTACCCTTTGTAATACATATTTCCTATAGGGAAACTTTGAAAACACGTGTGCTCCTAATGTGGTAAGCTCTTGATTTTGTCCATTTGTTTTCCTCAACCATCTCTGCCTCAATGAATTTTTCTAATTTCATTTAGAGCGGTTCAGTATGCTTAAGGACAATCCAAAGGATGTCTGTTTTCCATCAGGTAACGGCCATTAAATCTGGGAGCATTTCCTTCTTCATCTTGTTGAACGCCATAAAAACAGAAGCTGGAAGTCTTTCCTTGGAGCTTTGCTGTACTTTCTAAATTCAGAATTTTCTAGAACTCCTTTTCACTACAATGAGTTCAAACATTCTACATACCATGATATACTCTGGAGAGTATGTATGACATAACCTTCAGTGTATTCTGGAAAGGCTAGACACTCGCCATTTCTAAACGTTCTGAAATGTAAATTTTTGCCTATGAAGATTTGGGTTTCCCTTTTGTTTGAACTGAAGAAATATATTAGCTAATCAAATATTCTCTCTTGTGCCTTGAAATCCTTCTCAGTGATTGTTTGAATGTGTTAGTGTACAAAGAACTAGCAATAAATATCACAGAGTCTTTTCATTCCTATATTAAAACCATCTCAAAAATTAATGGTGAATAAACTTACAGGATGTTTTCCCTAAACCCAAACATCTTCTTTTCCCATCTCTTTATACAGACACAGACTTTCTTAATAGATCCAGTGTGTTCCCAGGAGAAGGCTTATGTTTAGCAAGCGATGATTTCATTTATTTATTTTTTTTCCCATTTCTGGAGTAGCTGCTAGGTGTTAGGCATGACAGAGAAGACCCATCATCAGGGACTTGCTCATGCATGAGGGAGAGAACACAGTGACCACTGCAAGACCCAGTAATATATGTGACATGGGGGGAGGGCAAACATAACCACTCAAGCCTAATGCTAAATTTAAACAACCCAGTTCAGGTTTTGTTAATATTGCTAATTTTCTGCCACCTACATCTTGGTGAATAGTTCCTCCAAGACTAAATGAGTTCCATAAATGTTTTAAAGAGAGACAGATAAATCAACCCAAATAGAATCCCCACTAGGAAACTTTGAAAGAAGTGGATCCATAACCAACTTGAGTCATAAACGTTGAGGAAGGAGCCTGGCTATGTCTTAACAAAATGGGCTCAAACAGGAAAAATTTCATATCATCTCTGATTTAGTTTAATCTTTCATGGAGGCTTAGGGATTCTCTTTCCACATGTGAGGCAGTCACTTTCCTCTGAGATAAACCAGCTCTGCTTGCTATACTTTATCAGGGTTCCAGGCGTTGGGCTCTAAGCATCCTCCTTTCCCACTGATACTGGCATATGATATAATCTGTGTGAAACACTTCTCCCATCTGAGAGCAAGGATGGTTGAACTCTTATAAGCAAAACAAGTAAAAACGGCAGTTTCTTTGCTTGTTTCATGAGATGTGTTTCCCTTTCTATCTTCAATCCTTGCACTCTAAAAACCACACCCCCTAGCTCCAAAGTAGACTGGGAAGCCATCACCAGCATTCATTCAACTCCCTCTGCCTTACTTCTTCTCACCATCTCATAAATCTTGATTTGGGTGTGTTTCCTCACATCTAAATCACTCATGAGCCAACTGACCAGGAAAGCCACCATTTTGCTTTCCTTCTTGTAAAAAAGAGCCATCATTTTATAGGGGGTGGGGAAAGCAAAGAAAAGAACTGAGGTAAAATTTTCACAAGGAAAGGCTAAATGAAGTTGGTCTGTGACAAGTAAGTTTCAGAAAATAGTAAAGAATTCATTTTCAAGTTCCCAGTTGTCTGTGAAGAATCTGAGACATATATGCATGAATTGGCCTGCCATGGTCTTACACTTTAGAATGCATTTTCAGTGGTCAATGAAGAATTTTTTTCAGAGATCTGAAAACTGCAGTTGCAGACACTGACTTGATTGATTACACATGCCAGAGCTCAGGTCACCCCACTATAATTCACACATTACTTCAAAAACTATTATTTTTGTTCTTCCCTAAGTTATAAATGTTAAGCTAGCTACTAATGCAATTTCTTTCTCTGAGTCATTGTCTCTTAGGACCACCCCCAAACTGTTCAACTTCTCACAAAACACTGTTCTGCAACTGTCAATTTCTAATTGAGAGAGATTTTCACTAAGAATGAAAGGGTTTTGCATTGAGTCATATATCAGCATTGACCTTGTCTTTTCCCAATGCATTTTACATCTTGAAAATAAGACCTTCTCTTTTCAGCTCAACTAGGCAATTGGAATTCAACACAGATGTCATGTTACTTTATTTATCAATATTAGATAATTCCTCTTGCCAAGCTGAAGCATTTTAAAAATAGTTATCTGTCCTTTATCTCCATTTTGAATGTCAAGGTTATCAGAATTAGTTCCAGACACAGATGTTAGAAAGCCTCCTTAAACTGAGGAAGTAGACTTTTTCAGGACGTAGTTAAGGAATAGCCCATCACTAATTTATGCACCTGTCTCACAGAATAGTTACTCGGATTTTTTAAACTCTTTTGTTTTATGTATTATTCCCTTTATTGTTTTTCGGCATCAAGTTATTTGCCCGCATTTGATGGCATTTTTTATCAGAGAAGGTACATTTCAGTAGTTTAAAAGGGCTAGCTTCTGCCAAATCTGGACTTACTGTCTTTCTTGTGGAAGAAAGAGCAGAGACAGATTCCAGGAAAAACAAGGACTTTGTCTCCTTTAATGTGAATTATGTTTAAAATAAAATTCAGCAGATGTCTACAAATTTTCTACATTACTCAAATGTTCTGTGAGATTTGGGTTAAAATGAATATATGTTGCTTCTTGGAAATTTATTTCTCAGGAGGAAACCCAAGACTACGGAATGTATGAACATTATTGACCCCCCCCCTTTTCTTTCTTTTACCTTTTTACCGTTTTTTTTCTTTTTTGTCCATTTGTTTTGACCCATGTGGAAGTGGCAACTGTCTACCTGGATGTCTGCCTCAGTACCTCTATCCCAGGATTTCACATTCATTGCTCCCAAACTTCAAAGATTGCTTACTTCTCATGCTCTGGTCTTGAATCGCACACTGGCTTTGGCTTGCGGCAAGTGTCACAAAAAGCTATTAATTTTAAAAGTGTCACTTTTGTTTCCAGTGACCCAAAATCCCTGCACAGAGATGAGAAGTGACAAAGGCCCATTGGGACCTGACAGACATATGACATAGACTGGGTTTCCCCAAAGGATAGCTGACCTTTGTGTTCACATGACGAAAGTGATAGAGCAAGAGCTTCTAAAAGAAATCTTTTAGGCTTCCAAAGATGTCTCACTATGATCAATCCAATGACAAGAAATTTGCTTTCCAGAGTAAATTTGAAACTAGACTTTCAGCTAAATCTGAAAGTTAATTCAAAAGAGATGAACTTAACAGACTACTAAAACATAAACTATATTCGAAAGAGCACAAATCACTTTTGAATTTGATAGTCTTTATCTCTCTTGAAAAACATGATCACAAATCTTAGCATGTTCAAACTGTTTAACACAGCTAGCATAATGCTAAACACGGTTCTGTCCCACAACCATATGAAGTCATGGCTATATACCAAAATAATAAAAAATCACCTTCATTCTCAAATACTGGCAACATTTGTGGCTCACAGTCAGAGTGTGTGAGAATTTCCATTTAAAATCTTCTATTTTCAGATTTTTCTTTTCAGTTATAAAAATTCCCTCCTAACTAAAACTTGGCAAACAAGAACTCAGCATGAGGATATTTTTAAAGCCTAAATTTAAAAACACTATGCTCATGAATTTTTAAAGTAATAAGAATACCAAAACGGAGAAAGATTTTTGTGGTTTTAGTAGCCTTTTTTTGTATAGAAAGAAAAAAACCTGTATTTCTCAGGAGGTATGAAAATCTGAAGATCAGAAATTTCTATTTTTCACCTTGTTTCATTATGAATGGTATAAATTAACATAATCTAAAATGAATCTTATCATGAGGGGGAAAACAGTAACCGTTCACAGAAGCCCATGTCCAGTAATAATTCAGTCTGCCCACTGTCATAGACATAAACATTTTGAAAAATTATATATTACTTGTTTCTGAGATAAAAAGCTAAGTTCATAAACAGAAAAGTTTAATGAAGCATTCTAGCATTTTGTTTTATATTATCTTCTTCCAACAAAATTTCACATATATTTCATTTATTTGGTAATATCTATCATAGCATTGATTTCAGTCAAAATTTAGCTCCCTTAGATATGTCTTAATGCCTAATAAGATTGGTTTCTTATTACAATAAACACCTTCATCTACATAAGAATTTTACCCACTTACCCCCAGAGATATGAAACTATATTTTGCAAATACATGTTAAATGACATGGAAAACACACACACAAACACACCCACACACACACACAGTCACACTTACAAGCAAAAAATTAGGCATCCTTTTGTTTTAAGATCCCTACAATCTAGTGGTGTATATATAAACATATCAAATATAAACAGTCTCATACTGTCTTGTACTCATTACAAAGCTAGTTTTCAAAAGCATATATTCAGTTGGCCTTATTCTATGTCCCATAAGTTTGGAAATATTTGAAAATGTAAACTGGTACTCAACAAGTATCTGAACAGAAATTGAATGACTTTTACAAAACATCTATGATTAGATGGACCCTCCTGCCCTACACTTATTTGTTAAACATGAACTACTAGTACCAACCAAATCCCAAATGGTAGCCATTTCCCTAAAGATCTTCACCGATCTCATATTCACGAGGACTTATATTTGGGCCACATCTTTATTTTAGACTCAGGTTCTCTCTTTAAACAAATCTATATTGCAATATTTTTATCTGGAAATGTGAAGTAATACTATGTAGCCAAAACCATTGCATCATTTGAAAAGCAAATCTGTTAATATATGCAAAATAAATAGACCAGTATATGGTAATTGCTCATTTTGTATATATTTATAGTTTTATGGATCTTATTCTTTCCCATAAAGTTTATGCCCTCTCCTCCTCTTTGTATACATGGGATACAATACACAAACATACTTTTGTCCGTTTTAAGCATAGTGTCCTTGCACTTGGCGATGACTAGTTATGCAATCTAGTTCAGAACCTTTCTTTAGTCTAGCATTCTCCCTGTATGACTCTAGGACTGACGTAAGGAATCCTCTTCTCTCTTCTCTTCTCAAAATGTGCCTACTTTCCCTTATTATGTGATTTCTGCTTCAGATAATTTATAATCTGAGTTTGAAATAATAAAATATGCAGTCCATTTTTCTGTATCTATATTTTCAAATAAGGCTTTTCTAATTGCTCAAGCAGCTGCTATTACAAAGTCACAAATCTGTGCCCACGCCACACCATGCTCACATTGCCTTTAGCAACTACATGCCGACCTGGATGGCTAAGTCTTGCTATAGTTCTCCAAGGCTAAGAGTATCACAAAAATGCACAAGTAAATTCTTAGAGATTCCATATAAGAGTTTAAATCTTAATTAGCTGTCAACTCCCACTAATCTCCTACTTAGTTTAGAAACAGGCAGGAATAGAGATCTGTGCAGAATTATACTGATTAGGCAAATCAGCCTAAAGAACTTCAAAAGAAAAGAGATACAATGACCTGGGAGATGGCTCAGTTAGAAAGATGCTTGCCACATAAGCAACGACTTTGTATTTATTCCACCATCACACACATAAAAAAATCTGGAACACAGCAAAGATCTGTCACTTCAGCACTGGAGAGGTGGAGACAAAGATGCATCTGATTTCTGGTTAGTCACCCTGGCAAACTCAGTCAGATTCAGAGTCAGTGAGAGGACATTTCTTAAATAATAAGTTGGGCAGCGATAGAAGACATTTATACATGTGTATGCGTATACATGCATGCACACACAAGAACATACACAGACACAGAGGAAAATAAAAAGAGGTGAATATTATCAATATAAGTCAAGAGCAAAAATGTTATGGGCGTGGTTGAGATACAGTTCAGTGACTGGGAACACTTCCAGATGTTGCCCTAAGTTTGGCTCCAAGGACAAACATGAGTGTCTTCTACTTGCCCATAACTTGCTACTCCAGTTTACAGGAACTATGACACCATTTAGCCTTAGCTAGTACCTGAAATCAGTCACGTACACATATGCACTCACTCTCACACATATGCATGTGGACATGCACAAACACAGACTAACACAAAGACAACTAAATCTTGAAAAAAATATTATTGTGTTAAAATCAACCATTAAAACATGTGTGGTAAAAGCCTGACCTTCCTGCTTTGAAAATCTTTGTCAAAAATACAGAAATTGGAATAACGAGAACACTTGATTTTTTCTTATTAAATAATATTTATATTGCAATTGCTGCAAGTTATTATAACCTTTTTTCTAATTTTCTTAAATCCTAAAGACAATCTAACCCTTACATGAAAAGATTCTCAGAAATAATTCATTTTTACCACACATATGCCATTACTTAATGGAAGTTAATTTAATGTTGCAGTGAATTACTATAGGACAGAATTCCAAACTTTTACTCTTTAAAAAAAAATGGAAGTCAAACCCAAAACAAATCAACAACAACAAACAACTAGTTCAATAACTACAAATCCTTCCTGGAATGAACAAGAAAGGACTGCGGTCCCAAACTCATGTTCAAGTATATGACTCCTACTGTCCCATGATCTTTATACTTGTCAGTCCAATGTAGGAAAAACTAAATATGCACGGCGGTTGTTTTTCTATGCACTTCTTGTATGGCAGAAAATATTCCGACCTAAGACTAGAAGGCTGCCCCTAGAGATGACCATGCACCGATCTGAGAAAATTAAGACAGTCAACATGGAAGATTTGCCTGGAACTCAAGAGAATATAGTGACTTTCCTAGGGCCATAGTAAGAAGGAGAAATTCAAAGTTGGACGACAAAGACACATACTCACTTTCCAAACTCACCTCATTAAATGTTTCCAGGGTCCCATGGAAGCAAGGGAGATCTGATACTTCTCCAGAATTAAATTCATCTTTGGGAGTCATTATCCAAATATCAGAAATTTAATATAAATGCATTAACAAGCACAGTCAAAGAGTTAAATTCTCCTTGCCATTTAATTTGAGGACATTGTAAGTATGTGTAGTTACCCAGACTTGCATATTTCTGCCATGAATGTAAGTAGTAAATGTAATGCCCTTTGTGTTGATTTAAATGTAATTAATGAAACATTACATTTATAAAAATTGATCACCATATTTTCAGGTAGCCAGCATAAATTAGGCTAGAATAAATTCACCAATATGGAATTTCTTAAGTAGGTCAATGTTTTATACTGATAATATATTTTTTTAAATATTGTGATTATAAGAAATTATATGCTGAATGCTCTATTATTTTGTTTCGTAGTTTTGATGAGCAAAAAATCTCTCAAAGGTTATGTGTAGTGAGAAACGATTGCTCAGTCCACGGAACATATAAGGACATTTCTGTTCTGTAATAACTATGGACGAAACAGCTAAAATTTAGAGCAACTGCCTCATTGGTGACTGTGATTGACACATGATGACTTAGTAAAGTACTAAAAGGAAATGCACAGGCTAGTGCCCACACCGCCATGATTTAAAGCATCGACTGGATGGACATTAAAGGCTTTCTATAGGTTTCCATTTATAATTCGTGAATGAAATCCAAGTCAAAGGAAAACTCAATTTAGGTTTGCAATCACTGGACAATTTCATTCTAGGCTCTCTAATTTTCTAATAACTTTTCATTTCACCAAATGATATTCTACAGGACCAAAAGTTGGCAACTATCCTTCAAACACATAAATCATTAAACCCGATCAAAATAAGATAGGAGTGCACAATTAATTCCCAGTGTATGCCACAGTTCTTTAAATGCATAGTGACATTTCATAAGGTATTAACAAGATTATACATGGAGTATGGCGAAAAGAAAAATAGCATCTTTTTATTAGCAACTAATAATGTTCTTTCTAGCAATGTGTTTTCAAGACACATTTTGAAGAAAATTATACTAGGAAATCTAAAGTATCTTATTAAGCCAACCATGATGAGGTGTACCTACAATATCAGCACTTGAAAAAAATGGAGGCAAGAGAAGATATGTCCAAAGTTTGTCTCAGCTACATCTGGAGTGTGAGGATAGCCAAAGCTGCATAAAAGCTTCCTATAAATAAATAATGATTGCAGAATGAATAAAATTTTGCAAAGTTATTAAACTTACTTGAGATTCATTTGATCAAATGTATAAATAAATCTGAAATATTACTTGTTGATTGGTACATATTTTTAGATTTTGTTCTCTAATATAGTCTACTAGTTGTATTTTTTCTGGAAAAATTAATTCACTGAACTTTGGCTTTAATGTTACACAAATCGAGAGAGGAAAAAATATATTTTAATGAAAAAAGAACCAAGTTGAAACGTTTGGGAAATACTTCAAATAGACCAGTTGCCACATAATTAATAATAGTTTGGCAATGTGTGTCGTGAGAAAAGACTGGGAAATGTTATGGAGTGGAAATTGTGATGACTGAGGTTACTTCAAAACCATAACTTTGGTTTCACTGAACTGTTAAAATCTGAGGTCTGAATGCAGAAAAAAAAAAAAAAAAACATATTAACGAAATGTCTCAAAAAAAAAAAAAAATAAGGTAAAAATAAGGTAAAATTCTGATCGGGAATCTTGTCTCAATGACAGGGCTTTCCAGAGAGGAATGTTCTTGTAAATCTATATATTTCCTTTGTAAATAAAACAAACAAACAAAAAATACAAACATGTATCTCTCTGAATAAAGGGATATCCTGCTCCACAGAATATCTTGCGGCACTGTCTGGAGACGTTAATTTGTCTTAACAGAAGCATGGAATGCTTCTGGCCTCCAGTGGGAAGAAAACAAGAGTATTTCTAAGCATCCTACACAACATGGGATTCACCACAACAAAGGGTTAATCTGGACCAAACTGGCAGATCTGCTGGTTCTCAGAGCTTGCTATCATCTAAAGAACTCATCCTTATAAAACAGTTTGTACAGGATGCAGATGTTCACCCATCCATTGCTGAAAACCATTCTGACAACCAACAGTAACTGGGAAGATGGTAAAACTGCTTACATAACATGATCTTTTTGTTATTTGATTCCGTAGGTACAGAAGTGGGTAATGCATGTAGTAATTTGTTCTATTTTATTTTGTATGTTTGGTAAATGTGCACTTATGTGCATGTGTATGTATATGAGACTGGGACTTAGTGTGCCAGGACAGTCCTCAAGGTTAGAGCCCTCCCAAGGTTCCTGGGATTGTTCTGTTTGAGCTGTACATCTTACAATAGAGGACTGGATTACAGACTCACTAGTACACCTACTTTTATCTGTGCTATGAGGATGTGAAGTCAAGTCATCACAGTTACTACGTAAGTGAACTACTGCCCCAACTCCATCCTGTTTTAGAGGAAAGGATGCAGAGATTCATAAAGACTATGTGATGTGTGAGCTAGGTTATTTGAGGCTAAGACTGAAACACAGTATTCATTCCCTTTTTGCTCTACAGTTCTCCATGGCTGGGGTAAAAGCATCATATAGAATGTCTGAAAAATTCAAAGAAATTAATATAAAATGATCAAAAAAGGTAAGAAAATCATATTTCACTTTCTTTTTCAAAAAAGGGGAAATGGCCTAAGCAAAGTTTTTTACATACTTCTTGATACATACACTAATATTGAAGAAGAAATTTTGAAACTTTAAAATACGATTTTAATCAAATTTGGAACAATCATCTTGAAATTTCATTACTGTAGCAAATTTCTGCTTTGCTATTCCCAATAAATAGTTTGTAAACTCAGAGTGTCTATCTTTCTGTTTACTGATGTGGAACTGTAGGTTTGTGCTCATTTTTTAAAAAAAAAATTATTATTTATTTATTTTTATTGTTATCAGTATTTTGCATGAAGGTATATGTGTGTGCTCTGTGTGCACGCTTTGGGCCCATGAATCGGGAGAGGAGTGTAGCCCTGTGGAGCTGGTGCTGCACACTGTTGTGAGCTGCCATGTGAGTTCTGATAATCCAACTAAGATTCTATGCAAGCACAACCAGTGTTTGTAATGACTGAGTCATCTCTTAAACACTGCAGTCTGTACTCATTGAAGTATCTCCATTGAAGGTAGATTATATTCACTATTCTCTTATTCAAGTCATGCAAAAGCTTCAGTTCCACATGTCCTGTAATAGTCTTGCATACATACACACTTTCCTGGAAGTCTTAACGAAGAGGCTGCTTTTATGCCCATTTGTAGAAAAGAAGTTTGAGACAACATCAGAAGAATTCTGTCTCCTGTGATTTTTACAAAGCTTTATTAAAAAAGAGCAAGAGAGCGTGAAGAAGCAAAGGGATGTCATCAGGGTTCTGACGAGCTAATTAGTGAGACAGTGCTAAAACAATACAAATAGGTGTGAAAAGATGCTTCTGGCTTCAATATGCAGAGGAGAAAAGGCCAGACAGATGACATAAAGGAATGTGGTAATGCGCTAAAGATTATATCTTTTTGCAAGAAAGAAAACAATGTTAAAACTTAGTAGTATCCCTGAGTCAATTAAGGGTTATAGCAATTAATTGTGATTTCCAGACTCGTTGAGGCAAAACAAAAATTCAAAGAAGTGATGATATTTTATTAGCTTCCAATGTTTGTCACCTTGACTATAGACTGGCCTCTTAGTTGAAGATCCAGGAACATCCTGCCTAATATAAATAACTGCATTGATCTACTTGCTCCAGCTTTGGTTGCTACCTATTTATTATCCTAAATTACACTGGTTAAGTAAGTTGTTGAAGAAGTGCTGATCTTTTATACATTTCAAATGCTCGTCACTTTGACTATAAGCTGTTTGGCCTCCTGGTTGAAGATCCTGGAACTTTCCATTCCCCTAGTGAGATCATTTCCATGGTTCTGCTTCCAGCAAGTTTGGTCACTACATATTTATTATAATATGTACATTTGTTAAGAGAATAGGAATTATGTTGAAACAAGATTCAGAAGGTTAGCGTAAAGAGATATTCTGGTACAGAAACGATTTCCCTAGGGCTCCTGTGGACCTTGCACTGACACAGTGCATCATGGGCAGAAATATGACCAGGAAAGAAGACACTAGTTCCTATTCTGATAAGCAGTGTTGCAGAAGAGGCCCATAGTTCCCCCTTATAGAAATCTCTTAGAAGCAAGGATAGTAGAAGATTTGAAATGCACAAATACAAAAGTTACCCTGTGGAGACTGTACCCAGATCTGGTAGGTGATATATGATAGAAACATGATAGAAGCATTACTAAAAACAGTGACCATCTTTGTCACATGACAAGAGCCATGTTGAAGCAAAAGGAAGTCAGCCCATATCATTGAGAATGTATAACAGGAGAACAGATACAGCAAAATGGGAGAAAAGAATTATGAAAATGGTCATAAACAAATGAAAACAGTAAATTGGTTTCTTTATTTCTATACTAGGAATTGTGCTGATTCAGTTGTGTAATTCTATAAATTGTGTTGATTTTTTTTCTTTCTTAAAAATATTAATTTGTATCCTAATGGTGTGCACAATTATGATGTATTTTTCTCAAAGGTAGGCTCCCAAAATTTATAACTATCGTGTTCACAAAACATTAATCCATCTCTGCAATGCTAATTTAAATGAAGAAAAATACTGAGAGACAGTGGGTATACGTATTATAACTTGAGAAATACAATATGGCATAGCAGTGATTATCTGGAAAGAAAATAGAGTTATGAAATTGGAAACACAATGGTGATATATTTGCTCACTGTGCGTATTTGCAAGTTACAAATTAAACAGATACTTAAACTCATTTTTACATAGCCTTAGCAGACACACATATTTTTAAATTCCTTATACATAGAAAAATATGTAGAGTTATTAATCATGGATATAATTGACCTTATATAAACTGTTAAAGAAATCTATCTTACATGTTATTACTCATCATATACTTGTGTATATACCTAAACATCAGCAAATAGATTCACACACGCATTTAGCGCATGTTGAAAAAAATCCTAAGATCAAAATTTGATTAAAATTTCTTTAATGTATTACTTTATGGTAATTTTAAAAAATAACTTCTTTCCTTGGTACTTTGTTGCTGTTCATTTTTCTTGTTTTTGTTTTTAACTATAATAGATCTTTTCAGAGACAGTAAACTTGACAGTAGAAAGCCAATAAAACCAAATGTGTCAGAAAAAGAAATGAATATTCAGTCATAAAGGCACACATTGTGCAAAGCTAAGTAAAAACACATCCTCCAAATGAATCTAACCTCTTAACAGTGTTCTAGGGAGGGTTCATTCTTGTAAGTGCTCATTATAGTAATCCTTTGAACTTCAATTTTTAATTAACTTTGAAATCCACAATGTAAATTTGAAATATGTTGCATTTAGAAATCATATTCTAGTTAAGGGGACTGAAATAACCCGAAATCTAATAAGAAAAAAAGAAGAATCCCTTTCGACATAATTTCTTTAGTGGCCTGATGTCTATTTCAATAGATGATCATTAGTCAAGAAAAATAAATAGGTAAATGAATAAATAAGTGAGTGACCTGAATTGCAATTTAATATAGGGGTATTTTGCTCATACCAAGACATTGAGTACACAATCAATGTGATGTCAATAAAAATGCAAAGTTATTTGACCATAAAATTTAGCAAGCATGTTTTCTTATAACTTTAAATCTGAAATGTTTTCTCTACTGTCAAGTAGACAGCATTCATAAAAACATACATAAAATTAAAACCTAAATGAAATAAATGGGATATTAGTTAAATTTTATATGCCTTATAAACAGTGATAACCCAAAGCTTAAGTTTCCATTGTTACTGTAAACAGGACTAATTTTTTTCTCAAATCTCAAAGCCTTAAGAAGACATGCTCCTCTCATTTTACTCTGAAATGACTTTGCTATATTGCTGACTACTTATCAATGATCTAAGTAATATTAATGTATATTCCATAAATGTAGAGCTCAAGGTGAATCAATTATACTTCAAATGAATCAATTATTGCATTTTTCAATTTTTTAAAGATTTATAAACAAAAGACTATAGCTTTTAACATAGTATGTTGTAAAATTCATAACTATATTTTGACAGTAATCCATGGGGTTTCAAGTTCCTTTTACATGTCCTTAAAAACAGTTAATTCAGCAACATAGGAAACACACCCCTACTTGAGACATTGATTCATATCCATACCTTCATAGTGTCACTGTAATCATGAATGTTCTGTAAAGTTGTCAACAGAACTGGTGGAAATATTTTTAAAGAGCTACATTCATGTATGTCCTGACTTTGACTGACAGTGTTAATTATATGAGTGGGCGGGTGTTACCCTGTCAACTTTTCCAAGACAATTATTCATTGGTCTAAAATTCAGAAATGATATGCACACACACACACACATACACACACACACACACACACACACACACACACATCAGATAAGATCAACTAAGAGCTAACAACAACAACAACAACAAAAAATACTAAAAAGGAGCATATAGCCTCGGTGCTATCCCAGGTCATCAACCTTTCAGCCTTTCTTCCTGAAACTAACTTTAAACTCTTGGTGAAGACAATGAACATGCACAAGAATAAACCACGTGATTAACAGTGATTTTATTCTCTCATCTGGTCAAAGATATGCAACTTATACCTCCTTCTTTATTTCTGGCATGCTTTTGGAGACATGCTCTTGGGAATTACATTGGGATCTCCAAAACTATGAAAAAACCAAACATAATTCCACAAGTTAAATTTCATACTTGTATAAATATGGAATAAACATATTACAATTTATTGTAACATAAAGTTATAAACAGAAAATAATATTGTAAAACTAACTGCCATTAAAGTTTTTTAAATTGTCAATGGGTGTATTTTTTATCAGTGTTGTTATGAAAAAGTTGCCAAACTTGATTATTACGCAAAATAAAGAAGGCATTTTGTTTGTTCTGTTTTGGTTTATTTTAGATAGAATGGGGCTTATTTAACTGTGTAACAAAAGAATTATTTAGCAATCTCAGGGAGTGTGCTTGTGTACGCATTAAAATTAGTTACTAAATTGTTAGGGTAAAAAAAATATTATTTTTGGATCCAAAAGAAATAATAACCCTCTGTGTAGAGAGATGGAACACTCCCTGACATTCTAGAGGTCCCACGTTCAATTCCCAGCATCAATGTCAGGTGTGTCATAATTGCCTGTCTCTCCAGTTCCAAAGAGTCCAGGATTATCTTTTGGCATCCACATATATATGGTTTATATCCAAACAGATACACATTATCCACACAGATATACATAAAAATAAATAGTTTTAGAACGAATTGCATTTACATCTTCAATTTCCGTTGCAATAATAAACAGGGCTGTTTTACTCAAACCTGAAAGCCTCAGTCATGGTCCTATCACTTTGCATTAAACAGCCTTGCTGTCTACTTGACTCCTCATTAATGAGCTAAGTAATTTTAAGATGTGCGTTTATATTTGTCCAAGTTTGAAATTCATCCTTTGGAATTATTCTTTTGTTGTTGTTGTTGCTTTGAAGATCCCTCTGTAAATCCCCAAGAGGATGGGTCCATAGAGAAGGAGATGGAAGTCGCTTTTCTTTGACCACCGGAGGGAATCCTAAACAACAGGACCTAAGCAAATGCATTTATCTTCAGGGCTCCTGTGTCTCTCTTCCTCATCTGACTCTGGTGCCATGGGGTGACCTACCTGCTTGCTTCTGTTCTGGTGTACACTGAGCAAATAAGCTATCTCCCCAGGAGACAGAAGAGGTGAAGGGTGTGATTGGCTTTGAGGCTCTCTCTTACTTCTCTATTGTTTCTTGGGTGAGACACACAACAGAAACTGAATTCTGTTGACCTCTTGTATTGACTTGCTTGTGCAAGAACAAATTCAACATGCATGAAAAAAATAAAGAAAAGGAAATGTTCAGATCTGAACCTGTGAGTGTCTGGGTTTGTTCTTGAATCATGCCTAAGCCTGAAAAACAGAAGAGACTTCTCAAAATCTTTTTTCATCAAATTTAGAAAGAACTTCATGTTTTACTATGAGTTTATAGTGATTTTATGTGTATAGTGCATTACTAAATTGTATGGTAACATCTTAAATTCACCTTGATATGATTTGTTATATAAATAATCATATTAGTTCTAAGAATCCCACGTTTCCAAGAGAGTAAACTCACTTCAAAAATGTATATGTACAGCAATTCTTTTACAATAAAAAATACAAAATTACTTAGATAAGAGTGTAAATTTGGGCTTATGTAACTAAGGTATATTATTATATTATTATTATATTATATTATTATAGCTGCTTTGATAATATTGGTTTGAAAACACTAAAATTATATACCTAAATATATTACTGTTATGTACATTCTTAAGTATTTTCTTCTGTTTTAAAAGATTTACTTTATAGCCCCATAAAATAATGGATATGATCTTATTTATTACAAATAGTTTTGTTAGTGTATAGGATTAAAAATGATAAAATTAAATGCTAATCCTATTGATCCTACAGCAAAATTTTTCTACAGTTTGTCAAGTTACACACATTTAAATGTTAAATAGACAATCTCTACATAGCTGCTGAATTTCTAAAATTCTGAGGTAAATAGGGAATTGACAAATGGTCTCCAATCTATCAAATTTATGATATGGCTGTATTTTGAAGTCACCATGATGTAAATATTATATCAAGCATTTCATATATAAGTAAGAAAGTGAGTGAATATCAGGTACTGAGTGCTGGCATTTATGATTTTGCATGTGTGATACATGAATTATGTATAAGAGACATAGGCTAAATAGCTAGCTTTGACCGTTTTCTAATATGATTGAAGGTTTGTATATGAAAAAGTTGCAGGGATGGTCACTGTTTAAATACATTATACGATGTGTGCTGTTAAACAAGGAGAAAGGAAAAGCTTTTTTAGAAAGGAAAAGCTTTTCAAATGCTTCATAGTATAAAAATAAAGTGAACAAAGCTCAAAGCTAAGTGTGTATGAGCTATGTGAAGGCTGAGAATATATAGTATTCAACTTGTTTTTATTAGGAGTAAACGTTGAACTAAAAATTGCTCTGTATTAGATTTTGTCAGGTGGATAGACTCTAACAAAATAGTAGGATTGGGAAAATGGGGCTAGAAGTAGGTAGGGCTTAGTAACAGAGTTCTTCCTGAAAATAAACAAGATCCGCTTTTGAGCTTTTGATCCCCAGAACTGAAGATGGAAAGGAAGAAGACAAGGAGACAGGAAGGGGAAATGAGAGGTAGAAAAGGAGCAGGGAAGAGTGAGAGAGGCGAGAAGGGAGGAAACAGAATAATCTGCACACTTTGTAAATCATTAAGACAAAATGACATACACTTTTAAAAATCATGACTAATAGCTCAAACTGCTCCTATAGCAAACTCAATCAATGGCTATTTTTGATTTGTTTGTTTTTATGTCTATGCAATAAATCAGATAAAAAGGAATTTGACTTCTTAGAACAAGTCTCTGTGCTTTGAATCCCTTTTGTATGTCCTCCATCTTGGAAGCTCTCTAGCTCCTTATACTTATGTATTGATTTAAAGCGTTGAGCTGCTCCTTTGATTATGAAGTAGCCAAGTTAATAGACGTCCAATCATGTTGACACCATTGCAATCATTCAAATCTCCTGATAGCCCTTTTTATTTTTCTGCTCCAAAACTACATACTCCGTTTGATGGCAAAGCAAAGATTGTACTGAGAGCATCCAACCATAGCACCCAACACACTGCTAAGCACAAGCTCTCCTTTTCACAGAAACAGCTGAGAAGCACAAGGAACAGTGAAAGGCAGCAAGTTTAAAGGGTTTAAGGTGCTTTGATAAAATCACGAAGGAGGCATCAGGGATGCCAGTGTTTGACTTACCCTCCTGTTTGGTGTTCCGGAGATTGTCACAGCCTAGAAAGATGCACCATGGTAAGATTTGGGACATGTGACAGCTCTGCTTTTCTTCACTAGTGTGCTTATTATGAAAGCACACATGTGAAAGTTACGTTCTGTATAAGCTATTCTCTTAACACTGATAATGCAAACTCTTCGGCGAGGTGTCCCTAAGTATACAAATGAGTTAGGAAAACCAATGAAGGACCTCTTAAGATCCATTATGGGTGTTTAAATGACTCTGAAGTCCGCAACCATAATATGTGGTAAATCAAGCTAAATGGACATGGTCATATCAATACTTGCTAAGAAAGATATGTTTCCAGTTAAGTTTTGGTGGTATAGAAGGTCGTTTCATTTCTGGTCCAACAACTATTAAGCTAGCTTCAATTAAAATTGTAATGAATTGTTGGCCCAGTGGAAGGTGTAGGCTATTGTCAAATTCAATGTGTGTGTGTATGTGTGTGTGTGTGTGTGTGTGTGTGTGTGTGTGTGTGTGTGTTTACATCTTTCATTCTATTTCTAAAGTAAATTTAAGAATGGAATATAAAATCAGAACAGTGCATCTATAAAGACAGTTGATATCACCATATTTTAAAGAAGCAAAAGCATCAGAAATCAATGCCAATTTTTGGTTAAGTTTTTCAAGAAGCTATCCATTTTCAGATAAATTTCGTAATTTCTTAATCATTTCTATGATTCATTTGCTAAAAATAAAAAAAATAAAAACAGATGAGAATATAGTCTAGCTGCCCACATAGATGTTAAGTATGTACAATAAGAGAGTAGACTTGTTCAAAAGGTCATCTTATTATCAGTTTTATAAAATATTTGTATGATGTCAATATTTATACAAATTTCTTTTAAATTCAAATACTTGTTTTGGTTGCATTTTCTTCACAGTTCTAACAATAGAGGCATAAAGATGTCATGCCATGTGTATTAATTTCAAGACACCCATTCAATAAAACTATATGATAGAAACCTATAACATAATACAAAATGCTGAAATTATGTTACATAAAATATAATAGTGCACAAATGCAGTGAAATGATCACACAGATGGTATCATAGTCCAGGTCTACAAAATTCTACATGACTAAGGTCAGTGATCAAAGCTGTTCGTTAAACTCTGAATGGCTACACATTCATTTCAGAATTTACATTCTTTTCTCTTTTTAGAAAGATTACTGTAGTTGGTCAAATAAGGAATCATAAGTTCTATCAGTTCTAGTGTTTATAGATTATTATAGTCAGTGTATAAAGACCAAAAGGATTAATACTTATATTGAAAGCACCTGATACATATTTATCTAAGCAACAAATAGCTTATGGATACCAAAAACTAAGTATGACAGGCAATCTTCTGTTTGGTGTTTTAGCGAACCCTGGATATTTTGCCAAACTAGATAGTGTTTCTCACGACATACATATAGTGACTATGTTATAAACTTTCTTATAAAGAAATTCTATGAGAAGATGTATTATTGACTCAATGCCCCACAATTTAAATTTGAAAATACTTTTAAGGAACTTCCCAACAGATACACAGGAAGGAACTGTGCACATCATTATAATGCCAGGACAAAAAGAAGGCATATTCTACCACTCAGTTATATTCACAAGAAGGGACTATTATCAGCCACTGGCAAATGACATTCTGTGTTAAAAAGTGGTACTGATGGTGAAGGAGGAACCCAGAAGAGCAATGAATGCATACATTATGGTTTAGTCGTCCTAATGGTGCACACATCTTGATCTTGTTAAAAGGTGGTACTTAAAACAAACAAACCCCCAAACAAAACAAAATCTACTGCTTTTTATTTTCTGGAAAGTTATTTTTAATGTATATGTGTGTGTATACACATGGGCACATGCACATCTGTACGTTTGCAGGGGCGCATTTGGAGGTTAGAAGAGATCACTGTATACCCTGGTATTGGGCTTAAGTGCAGTTAGTTAGCCTATATGGATGCTTGGAGTTAAACTAGGATCCTCTATAAAAACCGCAAAGACTCATAACCATGGGCCATCTCTCCAGCTAGAAATATTGCTTTCATTTTCCACACCTTAGTAATGAGGAAAAGAGGTTAGAATTCAAATTTTAGTTAAAGATTTAAATGACATTTCTATTGAGGTGTGGTGTTACATATGTCACAGTGTACCTGGGGTGGTTAGAGGCTAACAATGGGGACTTAGTGAGTACTCTCCTTAACCACGTGGTGCTGAGAAACCAAATACAGGTGATCTATCTTGGCAGAAGCACCCTTGCCTCAGCCCAGAAACAACATTTCTGTACAAAAAAAAAAAAAAAAAAAAAAAAAAAAAAAAAAAAAAAGTAAGAGCAACAATTGCTCCTTTCCATTATCTTCATGACAAAACACTCGTTTTAGACATTTAGACAATCATATATATCATATATATTTTATATTGTACCAGATTAAATTTCTTGTTTTAGCTGAAAATGACCATAAATTCTACAATTCCATGGCCATTAATTCCTATAAATATATAAATGAGAGGTTTTAGGACTTGATCATTATAGTCATTAACCTCATCACATTTTATAAATAGAGTAACAGCTGTAATACCACATACTTATCAAGTATTTTAAAATTAGTATTTGCTGAATGTTCTACAAATTGGTTTTTAGTCCACTGATTTTGTTATTGGGCAACTTTTATTGAGTTCACATATTATCTTAGCTCAACTTTATGAAGAGCCATTAAATTTTATATTTTATAAAAACACATTGGAAAAATATACTTTTTACTAAACTATAAGGAGCATATGGGATGGTAATCAGTTGTTTAGTTGTTGTGATTCTTCCTAAAATAGACCTATGTCTTTAGGATCTATGTAACATACTATGACCTCCATTTTTTACACACCTAGAGAATTGCTGCCTTGGTGGAACTTAGAAGTCATGTTTGAATAATTGCGCTGTTAAGATATCACTAAAAAAGAAGTTGTATGACTTCTTTTGAAGGAGAAATTTCAGGTGAGAAAAGAGATAAGGAGAGAAATCCTTGGTGAAACCAGAACTTGGAGGACAAAGGAAGGGAGAAAAATCACAAAATTGAAAGAATAATTTTTAATGTTTGCACCTACAGCCTAAGACAGATTCCAGGCAAGAAATCAATAGATGGTATAAGTGCTTAACTTCTTAAAGTCAATTAAAGAAGCCGGGCAGTGGTGGCGCACGCCTTTAATCCCAGGCCAGCCTGGTCTACAGAGTGAATTCCAGGACAGCCAGGGCTACACAGAGAAACCCTGTCTCAAAAAAACAAAAACAAAAACAAAAAAACAAACAACAAAAAAAAAAGTCAATTAAAGAATTGACATATGCATTTGCCTGACAGTAATAAACATAACTTCATTGTCGTATATGTGAAGAGTGTACTTAATACAATAATAATACTGACACAACAGAAATATGGTAACAAAGATTATTACCTAGAACCTCTTTCCCAGCCTGGTAGTCATTAACCATGTATGACTATTAAAATTATGTTTATGGGAATTAGATACATTTCACCACATTTTGTGTCTCAATGGAAAATTTAACCCAAGACTTAACAATTTTTGCTTAGCAAAATTTCCCATATCAGAGAAATTTCTAACACAGAATAAAATAGAGGTCGTAACTTTGGAGCATGTTAAAGCAGCTCAGCACACTCTTCACCTAAAATGGTAATGATAGTATTAGCACAGTACACACAGGGAGATAAAGTTGGGAAGGAAATATTTGTACTGTGCACTCGGGGGAGAACATGATAGCAAGATAAATCAGGTTAAAATGGAAACGTACAAATAGCTAAAGTGCATTCTGGATCATTTTGTTTATAGTGGTAGTGTTATAATGGACCGAGTTTGATTTTCCATAAGTGAAGATCTCTGAAACACTTGGCAACCCATGCACACAAAAATCACAAGGACTATGAACCTATGTGTGCCAAATTCCTTATTTCCAATAATATGCTACCTTTAAAATTAGACAAGACAAAAAAATGTGAGAAAGGAAGTTATTTTTTCTAGATCAACTGGGAAATAAAGGGAGGACAGAAGAAAGAAGAGGGAAGGAGGAAAGAAATGGAAGGAACAAGAAAAGAAAGAAGGACATGGGAGAAAGAGAATGTTAAGGACTGAGTAATAACTAATACTCATTATTAAAAATATATATCAAAACTAAAAGTCACAGCTTCATCCCTTATGTAAAAGGCAATCAACAACCTGCTAAAGTGTAAACATTTATTCTATTCTAGTACATTAATAAAAGAAACTCCCAAATTGTCCAGCATTAAATTATGTAGCAAAGAACTAAACTATTTGTTTGCACTGGCAATAAATTAGATAGTCACATAAAGATTAATTGCCAGCTGACCCTTGAAACACTGCCCAGTAGCCCAATTTTGAACACTAACTCAGACTTGGTTTCCTACCAATAAATTTTAGAAAAGAAAATCCAAATAATGTAATTCATTGGAGTGGTACACAGTGATAGTCTGACTTTTATCATTTTTCCAGCTGCCATCCTACCTCTGAAGTATATCTAGCATGCAATATCTAATAGCTTCAGGGGTCCAGTATTCCTTGGAACAAATAAATATTGTGCAATTCATATATGTGTGTGTGTGTGTGTGTGTGTGTGTGTAGCAAGTCAGATGTCATAATATATTCAAATTTCATTAACAAGAGTTTGATGAAGAGAAGTTGTTGATTACATGAGTGCATGACATAAACAGATATCACACCTTCAATTTTTCAGAAAGGTAACATTGCCTTTAATGTTTAAAGTTACATATTTTATTCACAAATGCACATGAGGTTTTGTCCCAGTTAAAATTCAGGAAAGTGAATATATAAGGACATTGCTATTTCTGAAAAAAATCAACAATAATGCATTTAATTTTACCTAAAATCTTCCATGCTTAGTACATGTATGCTTGTATTCTCTCTCTCTCTCTCTCTCTCTCTCTCTCTCTCTCTCTCTCTCTCTCTCTCTCTCTCTCCTCTCTCTCTCTCTCCACGGCAAGCTTAGAACAAAGAGAATAGACTAAGTTTTAAAACCTCTCATTCTTTTACTGAGTTTCAAACGCAGTAGGGTCAGTAGTCAGTGATTTGGAAGCTGTAATAGGTAAAGCTCCCTTTCATCAACTACTTGTACCTTCACTTGGAAAGGGACCCGAGGACAAATGACAGTTAACAAGAACAGGCAAGGGTACATTTACCTGCCCAACATTGAGGATAATTTACCTCAATCAAATGAGGCATTGGGATATTTTCTTTCAGTTGACATTACTTCCTTTGATCTGATAGATTCTGACAAAATGCTTCTGCTCTTTAAAATTCAAATGGCTACTGTTATCTATTCTCAAAGTGTCAGAATCTGAGAAAGGATCACAGATCAAAACTTCCCTGTTTGTTTAACAGGAAACAGGGGCAGTTTTGTTTCCAACCTTCTTAGATTTCAATGGATAGATAGGTAAAACTTGAAAAGATCAAACATAATCAATAGTTACAGTTTAGTATTTTTGTTCCCAGAAAAAGGGTTTAGTATTTACCTGTTGTCTTTCTTGTGCATTTCTCTCTACTCTTAGCATTATGGAGTAACCATTGCAGAAAAAAGTAAATGACTAATTGATATGGGCAGGCATGCATTTGTATGTACACACACACACACACACACACACACAGAGAGAGAGAGAGAGAGAGAGAGAGAGAGAGAGAGAGAGAGAGAGAGAGAGAGAGAAAGAGAGAGAGAAAGAGAGAGAGAGAGAGAGAGAGAGAGAGAGAGAGGACTTTATCTGCCCACATAAAACTCCAAGCTCTTTGCTTCCATAAGTATAATTCACTTGTATCTCTTTAAATTAGGAAAGTAATTTTTATGATAAATAGTATAAAATGAATACCTCATGCAACCAGACAAAATATTATAATAAGAATTTCACACATCTGTGAAATCTCTTACTGTGTCACAGTTATGAACACAACAGTTTGACTCTAGAGGAATGTGAATAAAGCATTCAAAATATTATTGACCCCTCCATCAACATTGCTGTGATCTAATCATTTTCTTCTTTAGTGCTCATTGTCATTCGAGGTTGTACCCTCAGAAAAGTTCTAACAATTGTAGGAAGAGAAATGAGAAAGAAAGACAAATACCTAATTTAAAAACAAGCCCAGTGGATAAGAAGTTGTTATAGATTAATATTGCTTAATTTTGAAAATGGTAAACTATTAAACATAAAACGATTACATGGTGAGTTATTTATCATTCATGTAGATATTTGGATAAAATTAGAATAGAATCGTAAGAGTCTTAGATGACATCACTACCCATTAGGATAGGGAATGGTGAGTTACTAACTCCATGAAAACAACTAAGGGTAAAAGTATTATCTTTGGTGATGTCATCATCCTAACTCAGAAATGTCATGTTGCGTCAACTATAATAGCAACAGCTTGGCCAAGGCTCCTGATATCAGGACTCTTGAAATGAGAGAGACTGATAGTTTAAAAAGGAGAAAAGGTATCCAGGAGAAAAGAGAGAGAAAGTTTACAATGAGCATGGTGGTACATGCCTGGAATCCCAGAATTTAGGAGGGAGAGGCCGGGGAAGTATGAAGTCAAGATCTGATATGGCCAGGTTTTAAAATGAGATTATATCAATACATTATGATTTGTAAGTCGCATTTCCCTAATGACTAATGATGTACATTCATCAACTGATGTTCCATTTGTGTATTTCCCTTGGTGAAGTGCTTGTTCCAATATTTTGTTCATTTAACATTAGATTGCTTGTTGTCTTATTGTTGTGTTTTAAATGTGCTTTATACTGCCTGTGAGTATACACTTATTTATTCTGGTAGAAAACTATTTTATCAAAACAAATGCAAGAACATCATTGGCAATAGAAGGAAAGAAAAGAAAGAGGAAAGGGAAGGAAAAAAGAAAGACGAAGGGGGTGGTAAATAAAGAGGGAGGGAGAGAAGACAAAAAGCAAAGAATGATGCAAAGAGGAGAGTACAGGTCAACTCAGACTTCACTGAGTTGGTAGGAAAGAAGTGATGAAAGACTCCTGTAGAAATCAGAGACCCACTGCTCCAAGAGTTAAGAGGCCACTGAGAAAGCAAAGCCACTTTCCCCACTGGAATCAGACTGCATAGAAGAAGCCTTTCAGTAAAGCAGAAGAGATGATATATGAATAAAATCATGTTTAGAATTAGAGAACCTAGAAAAGTAGAAACACACCCAAAGAGGTAGGAGGAAAGAGAGACAGAGACAGAGACAGAGAGACAGAGACACACAGAGATGGGGGAAAGGAAAGAGGTGGAGAGAGAGAGAGAGACAGAGACAGACAGAGACACAGAGATGGGGAAAGGAGGGAAAGAGATGGAGAGACAGAGACAGACAGAGACACAGAGACACACAGAGATGGGGAAAGGAGGGAAAGAGGGAGAGAGAGAGAGAGAGAGAGAGAGAGAGAGAGAGAGAGAGAGAGAGAAACTAAAAAAACAAAACAAAACAAAAACTAAGGAAATAAAGACCAAGAAAAAATTGTTAGGTATGAATGAGCAACATTGTTAGGTCTAGACAGAAATGAAGGTTTTAAAGAATTAACAACAGATCCACTGTGAAATGTTTCTGGAGGACTTGAAGGAGTGAGTGTGATTTAAAACAACAGGACAGTGGGAAAAGACACTTCTGGCTTCATGTTGTAGGGAAGTGTGGTGAAGGATGAAGAAATCTGAGGCACTCCATGCCTGTGAGTAACTGGAGAGGTATATGATGACTGATGTCACAGACACCATTGAGAAATTCTGGGAAAGATTCTGAAGAGTCAGATGAGTGCGCAGAGCTACCCACAGATTACTTACACAGATTACACAGCTGAGGCAGTCCACATTTTCAGTGTTTTCCTTTATCTTTATTTTTAAAACTAGCTGCAACCGGCCCAGCATTTATAAAGCAATCTTACCTAGTCTAGTCAGAAGTTTTACCATACATGGTAACAGTGGATGAAATATTTGGATAAGAGAAGTTATAAATCAGAGACCAGGTGGTGATTCCACAACTTCGGGGCATCTTTTCAGCCATGTTTCAGTACAATTTAATTCTACGATATTATATTGTGACTATTTTGATCATGCAGTAGGCTTGGGATCTGAAATATCTTAGTAAAACCTAGTTACTCTTAGAATATGGAAAAGGGATAGAATTATAAACAACTAAAACCTATGATGTAACTAAAGAAGTATTTTTAGGATTTACAGTGCAAGCTATTTCATGGTCACAACTAGAGAACGTTTCAATTGCAGATGGCATGTCGGGCTGTGGTCATGCTGAGACCACTCAAATAATCAAGCCATAGAAAGTACTACATGACCACGATCATATGTGGAATCTAAAAGAAGCCAGTCTCACCATGTTGAGAATACACCGATGCTGAAGAGAAGATGAAAAGAGGAACATAACGTGGACATGAGGGGAGGTTGGATAGGAATATTTTTGACATAGAAAAATGCAAATATTTAGGAATACAAAGCCATTTAGCCTTTGCAGAGAAATACCACAACAAATACACTTATCAGCATGTCATAAGCAGCCCTTTTTAAAACCTAGAAAGATATATTTTTTAAAGATCCCATTAATTTATTTAACAAAATTAATAATTACAGATTTTTTATGATTTTCCTAACTTTAAACTTCAACAAGCTTCATAATTTCACCTGTTTCCTGACTCTGTGTTTACGGATATACATTCTTTACTCCATGTACTATTTTAAAGTTCTTTACCTTTTTGTGTTTGTAACCATTAATAATGGACATTGTAATTAATTCTGATTGCAATAAAACATTTTTATAAATATTTCTGTGCTAAGTCTTTATATATACATATTTTTTTTTAATTATTTTCCAGGTCTCCCCTTTGGAAATCCCCTATCCCATTCCCCCTACCCGTCTCTATGAGGGTTCTCCCCCACCCACCGACCCCCTCCCATCTTCCCTCCCTGGCATTCCCCTATACTGGAGCATCTAACACCCTCAGGCCCAAGGCCTCTCCTCCCACTGATGTCCAACAAGGCTATCATCTGCCAGATACTCGGCCAGTGCCATGGGTCTCTCTATGTGTACTCTTTGGTTGGTGGTCCAGTCCCCGGGAGTTCCGGGGGGTCAGGCCAGTTGACACTGTTGCTCCCTCCATGGGGCTGCAAAGCCCCTCAGCTCCCTCAGTCCCTTCTCCAGCTCCTCCATTCGGGACCCCATACCAGTCCAACGATTGGATGCGAGCATCTGCCAAAAACAACTTCATAATAAATTTACATTAAAAAGTAACTTCTAGCTTAAAATTATAAAGAATGAGCTGGCTGCTTGTTAAATGATTATAAATGGAATAAAAGCAGTCCCATCCACCCAAGAATATGCTATTGTAAACTGTATTGAATGATGCTAATTTCCACACACTTTTTCAACCTGTCTGTGAATAGAGGATCCACTCTGCACAAATTGTGGTAAGGTATTTATAGTAGCACACAAAGAACACCTAAAAGAACTGCCAAATGCTGAAGAGGATCAAATATTATGGCTTCCATTGAGGCTAACCTGATCTTTACTTTCTATAAACACATACTTCCAGAAGAATATATCCTAAGCTGAAATGCTTAAACATTGAAACTTATAACAATTGATTCTCAAACAATTTGAAATCCACAGATTTATTATTATTATTATTATTATTATTATTATTATTATTATTGTCATTGTTATTTATATATCTGTATGAGTGAATGACAAGTGTGTATTGTGCCTTTGGACACAAGAAAAATTAGATCCCTTGGTGGTGGGGTTATAGCGGGTTGTGAGACTCCCTATTAGTTCTGGGAACTAATCCTCAGGTCTCTGAAAGAGCAATTTCTGAGCATCTCTCCAGATGCCACAACCAGTATATTAAAAGCTAAGTGTTTCCTATATACTATGTACCTATTTTCCCTATAATATCAAAATTTGATTTTCTGTCATCAATTAAGCAAAGTTGTCACTTGAAATTCCATCTGAAAGTGGGTTTCCTTATTGCTTACAGTGTCACAAAAAATAGTGTGGGGAGCTTTAAACAAGAGAAATAGACAGTTTTATAATATTATTCATTTCTTTTTAAATTTAAAATGTTTTGGGAGATTTCTTGCTGCCTTCCTTAAAAGATCGTATTAAGTGTTAAAAACTCAAAGAAAAGTTTTAAAGAAATTCACATGATGGTCATCCACCTATTAGCCCAGACGGCCACCTCTCCTGCTTTAGATACTTCTTCCTGTTAGGGTTTCATGTCTTTTTCAATGCTGTTCCTTTAAAGCTTTCAGAATATGATCAGTAACAGGACTAGGAGGGAAGAGAACTGCTTGCTGCACAAGCTTGACTTTGTTAGGTCTCTGGGACCCAGAGCGAGAAGAGAAAAACTACTCACCAAGTTGCCAAACAAACATGGTGCCGCCACCTATGTGCACACACACACACACACACACACACACACACACACACACACACACATACAACAAAAACAAAGACATACTAACAGAACCTAGAGACTATTAACATCTTAATAATATTTCAGGCTCAAAAGTTTCAAGTATACTGCTTGCCACTACACGTAAATTCAGTGGTGATATTGTTTTCTTCATTTGCTGAAGTTGGACTCTAAATTATAAAATTGGCTGGTATTCAAAGAATGAATCAAATGAGCATATATGCATTTTTGCATAATGTGATTCAGTTAAACTTTACATTTTCAATACATATTTTAAAACTATCCTAGGCTATCAGAAATGTGGTTTCACCTTATTGTAAAGTACCACTTCCCCAAATTACGATGAACTCATTTTCATCAGCTCGTTGTGTTCATAGTTTATTCCCTTAGTATAATTAGTAAAAAAAAAAATGAGTCTGGCTTGATTTCATGGCTCTGTATCATCAGTCAGGAGATACTACTGTCCCTGTTTGTCTCTATCATACTGTCTGTACATACTATCTTCTAACTTCAAGTGAAGAATGGCTATTCTTCTTGGTAACAAAAGGGTGTGATTTGAAAATCTTAGCCACTTAGAAAATGTTAAACATAAATTTAAAGGTAAAGGTTTTATGTTCAAGGGATCTTCCTTTTATTCCATTTAACTAGAGCTAAAAGCCAGTTTTGGAGAGATGCTTCTTTGCCTTGACACAGAACCCATGCCATGATTATGATCAGAAAGGTTTTCTTTTGCAATAGATGGATCTCCCTCCTCATAGGTAAATACAGACTGTATTAAATTTTGGATTTGTTGACTTCTCATCTTTTAAGCTAATATGGAAGTTAACTTCAAATATTTTGAAACATTAAGAGTTTTACATGGTTAGGTTCTTTTTCGTTTTCAGAAAGCCTATCTAGGGAACATCCCTCAAAATCAGTCATAATTGTGATTCATTCTATTTATTATATAAAATATGTTTTGGAAGTATACATTTAAATGATAATAAAAATTAAATATTATTAAACACACTCAAAATTTTAAAAGGAACTCTTGTCTGTAGGGAATGTGCAGAAGTCTCATTAATCACCATAAAAAATCTTACTAAAACTGAGCTATTCAATAGTATATAAAAAGTCACTGGAGAATAAACATAAGTCAGAAAATGCTTAAATCAGTCTGTAGAGATGAACTATACAAATCATTTAAGCCCGTGATTGTTACTTATATCAAAAAATACTTTCTTAACCCATTTGAGACCACCAACTATTTTACTATTCAATATCATCATATTTTCAAAAACAAATTTTTAACACAGGAAAAACACAAGTGTAGGACATTGTAATATGGTATAGTAGATTTAACCATTTGAATTGTTTTTCATCTACTCATTAATGGCTTTTTTTCTTTTGCTTTTGTTTTTATGTTTTTTAGAAGAACATCCAGGCAGTTGGTAACCTGAACGAATAGGTACCAGAGCTTCCTTTGAGTAACTTAAAATCAGGACCTTCGTTACTTCCACTTTGTTGCTGGCTTAGTCTTCCTCACATTGTACAATGCTAATATGTGTACCTCGAGTATTTGGCTAATCACTTCAATCTACATAGACTACTGGGGGTGAACCACAAAGCACACCACTGTAAGCTGCAAGACTCTGGTGATCAGGAGGTTAAAAACTCCCCATCAGCAGGAAAGGAGAATTCTTACTTAACTCAGTGGTACAAATTATTTCCAGGTGGTGATAATTATCACTTACGGTGTTTGATATTCCGGACTTTGCATCTAAATTTAAACTTGACAAGTTAAACTTTTCATCGTGTGCATTTTCCCATAATCTCTCAAAGGCCAAAGACAAGGATAGACGGATTAGTGATGGGTGAAACCAATTCCACCCAAAATGGCAACATTTAATTACAAGCCTTGTTGTTTATAATTAACTGTGTAAATCACTAACTTGAAAGTTTCTTTTCAAAGTATTTAAAACCAACTCTTTTCCCAGGGGGATTTAATACTGTATATTATTACATACTTAAGTATTATTTTGTTTGCTTGAAGAACAAGATGTGCAAATGACACATTTAACTAACAGTCTTGCCAGCAAATTTGGAAATTTGTCATTAACTGCATTACTGGCTCAATTCTGCAGGGCTGTATTTTAGGACAGTCGAACTATTTTTAGATTATATGTAGTTTATGAAGGCCGTTTAAAAAACACAAAAATGAATAGTGCCTTCATCAGCTATCATCAGAGAAGCTTCCTCCTGCAGCAGAAGCAGACACTCAATACAGGGACCACAGGCAGACACTATACAAAGGTGAGACCTTGTTCCACAGCCATAAAAGGGTGTCTCTAGCAAACCCTCCTCTCAAGGATCAGGAAACCCCATGGAAAGGGAGCTAAAAGGATCATAGGAGCTAGAGGACATAGAGAACACCAGGAAAACCATGCCCTTCGCAAATCCGCGTGAGCAATGTGCAGAGGAAGGCAGAGACTGAGGCAGCATATGCAACCTCTGCACAGGTCTGCACCCCATGGAGCCCTAATGTTTGTTGAAAGAAGTAACACATACATGTCCATCCCTAACTTCGAAGCAATCTCCAATTGATAAACCACTTGCAAATTAAAAATTTAGTTTCCTCCAACAGGGTCTCACCAGGGAACCAAATTACTCTTCAGTGTAGGTTTCATGCCCAGAAGTAGATGGCCAACAGGGATTGAACTCAGTGGCATCTTAGGAGGTTCCTAGTCTCATATTGTTGTACCAGGCGGTTTTTTCTTCTCTTAAAATTTCATCATATTATTTTTTATTTTATTTTGTAACATATGTATTTCTCGTTTTACAAGTCCTTTGCTTATGTCTTCCTGATTAGAGATTCTATGGGATTCCTGAGTGAACAAATTGGACTCCGTTTCAGGTGCCCTCTCTAGGACTGTTTGATTTCTTTTTATTTCTGACTATTTTCACCTGTCAACTTTTGTTTTATCTTATTATATTTTATTATTATCCCGTAGAAGCCTGTTTTCTAAAAAGAGACAGAAAAGAGGTAGATCCAGATGTGAGGGGAGGAAAGGAGAAATGTGGCAGAGTAGAGA
This sequence comes from Uromys caudimaculatus, assembly GCA_028551405.1. Lineage (NCBI taxonomy): Eukaryota > Metazoa > Chordata > Mammalia > Rodentia > Muridae > Uromys > Uromys caudimaculatus. The sequence continues at coordinate 47,536,550 of CM052718.1, read as the reverse complement.
GAGGGGAAAACATAACCAAAAAGGAAAAGAAAATGTACATGGTAAAGATGCAGTCTGCATCCTATCTCAGTCATAAGTTTTTGTTGGTTTTTTGGTTGGTTGTTTGGTTTGGATTTTGGTTTGGGTTTTTTGTTTTGTTTTGTTTTGCTTTTGGTTTTGGTTTTGGTTTTGGTGTTGGTGTTGGTGTTGGTGTTGGTGTTGGTGTTGGTGTTGGTGTTGGTGTTGGTTTTGGTTTGGGGTGTTGGGTTTTTTTGTAAGTTTTTTGTTTGTTTGTTTGGTTGGTTGGTTGGTTTTGGTACCATCTTCAGTACTTGTTCTGTAAGCATAGGAGTCAGAATGTCATCCAGCAGATCAATAAATTACAAGGGAAAATAATATTTGCTCAGTGGAGTGACTAAACCTCTGTCTTTGTAATGACATGGGGACAGAGTGTCTAAGTGTTGGTGAAGCTAGTAACAAAAGAATACAATTACTTTGCTTTTAGACATAACCTACAGCTGAAGACAGCGAAGACATGTTATATGCCAAACATCATCTGAATAGAAGAACTTGTCATGGCATCTATGATTTGAAAGTATCGCCACAACTCCAACTGCTGCAAATTTTGTCTCCAATAGCAGCAGTGTTAGGGGATCGAACATTCTGGAAGATATTTGAATCGCAGGAGCAATCTTTCATCTGACACTAATATTGCTTAACACTGGGAAATAATTGGTTAAAAGTTTTCTTCCAAGCAATATATGAATGTTATACGCGATTTCCAAGAATACTTTATGAAATATATACTATTATTGTCTTTAAAAATGCTGAGATTATTTAAATGACAGTAAGTAAGCAATTTTTGAGAGTAGAGTCAATTTGAGAAATTTTTGATGTGAGTATTCAAATAAATATATTTTCTGAGCTGCAGTCATTAATTAGTCTGTGATCAATATTTAGAATCAGAAATTTTATATAGATTATATTATGTATTAGATTCCAAATGAATTCTAAAGTCCTCAGCTAATTTTTTTGTTTTGTTTTGTTGTTGTTGTTGGGTTTTTTTTTAGTTATTGTAGGGGCAAGAATAATAATCCTATATCAAAAGGCATCTATCTGAGGGTCAGAAAAACATAATGGCTGTTCATGGCCACTGAGCAAGTATGCAGTAGTAAATCTAGAGTCTAAACTCTGTTCTTATGCATCTAAATTTTTACATCTTTCAACAGCTGTCAACACAGCATCAAAAACTATAAATTATTCACTTACTGTGCCAGTTTGCATCAAAAGAAGCCACAAGGAAAAGAAAACATGGACATACATGCAGTTGTTTAAGATTACTAAAAATATCATATCCTGTTACATTTAACAAAACATTAGGGTCCAAAAAAGAGTTTTCTAGTCTCTGATTTGAAGTTTCACTAGGTATCTTTCTTGAGGTCCTGCACTGTCAAAGGTACTGGAAACACAAATAAATGTATAGATCCATTGGAAAATAGACAATGATGACACAGTAAAATCTACTGACATGGCTACAAATAAAGAGCAGCAACTCATGATCAGTTTGGTCAAGTCAATTCTAATTCAATACAACCCTGTCTTCTAAGTCAATCTTTGAGCTTCATTGACTTCACTGATCTCACTTCCAAACTTTCCCAATGCCCCCCTTTGACCATTTCTGATTCTGCTATATGCTGAGGGATACTCAACGAACTAACACCGAACATCAATGGGTTTTTCCTTCAGAGCCTTTGTAGAGAGCATGCTATATTAAAAGACACTGAGGCGTCACTTAGCAAGAGAAGCCTTCACACTCCACATGCCACCCCTGGATGGCAAAACTCCTTCTATTCTGCAGATGGCCAACCATCACTCAGAATTTAGAATTCAGAACCTAGTTTTATTTTTTTTAGATTATAAAATCTGTCACGTAAAAAAGATGGAAATATGTCTCTATACAAAACAGCAAAAGGACAACCTAAATATCACGCAGCACAAATGTTGCAATCAGAAGATGACCAGGGATGTGGTTAGTGAGAAAATGCAGGGAGGCATTGCTCAATTCTGTGGGCTACGTTAAGGAGCCCTATAACTGTAACACAAAATAAATGAGAAAAACTATTGATAATTCATAATTCTGTCATAGGAGCCATCCTACAACTCACCCACCACAGAAAGAATTACAGCAGGGACAAAAAAATTCAGTTAGGAATTCCCAGCCTCAAGTGATAACCTTGAAGGACTGAAAAAGAGTTTTGTATCACAGACTTGATCTCCTATTTAAAATTTATTATACAATTCATACCAACAGTTCTCTGATCAAGTTGGTTAACTAAAAGGTAAGTGTAAATTCAGAACCACAAAATATGTCATACGCACTAACATCCATTTTAATTCACAGTTGTACTGATTTATGCATTAACAGGGTAAATAACTATATTACAAAATAATTTTTGGCCCATTCAAATTAAGAGCTCAATTCCAAGTTGCATTCTAAAACAAATTTCTAAACTTTCTAAAAAAAAGTTGTGGTCTTTAACCTAAACATTGTACGAATTTCTTAGTTTGATAATTAACGTGATTCATTTTCACTGAATCTTTCTGAAACCTTGATTTTTTAGACCAAAGAATTTGCTTTCTGTTATCAATTTTTAAAATTTATGTAATATTTAAGTCATTATGTTGAAATACAGTCATAAGTTTAAAGACATAATAAATTTGGAACATTCTCCATAACCTTATATTCTTGGTAAACAAACAACAGGTCAACTGACAGTTTCTGAATATGTGTACATAGGTTACAATAGAAAATGAACCCTACTCTCTGAAGGGCTCACTGTGCCATGCATATTGAACATAGAGTGCAGATACTACCAAATAAATGGAGAAGGTTAAGAGGTTTTTTCTTTTGGTTTGGTTTGGTTTGGTTTGGTTTGGTTTGGTTTGGTTTGGTTTGGTTTGGTTTGGTTTTTGTTGCCTGTATGGTGGTTCTTTCCATCATTCCTTCTCACCACAACACAAACTCTGAAATCGTAAAATCCATGTATTCAATATGCATTAATGATTTCTACCATGGCCTACTTAAGAACAGAAAGCTATAACGAATCATTACCCTAATTCCAGCTATTTTGCTGGCTATGCCAAGGCAACAGAATGTTAACACAGCACAAGCTTTTAAAAAGTAGCTTCTACAGGTCAATCCACTCCCTGCATTCTGAGCAATTTATTTGTGCTCTAGATGAAAACTGGACAGTTAGGAAAACAAAGTAGGTCCAGAAGTCAAGTGTGACACTTGAGAACACTAGAGCTCTGTCTGTAGGGCTTACAGTACATAGCTACCTCCTGCCTGGAAACCGGTCTTTAGTACCCTAATTCAATCTCCTCATCCTCCTTTGCCAAATGAGACAAAGGACTAAGAGTGTATTTATCATGATATATTTTATGATTCTGAGAAGACTTTTTGTTCCAAAGCACATTTCATTTTAAGATATACTTGACATGTATTACCAAAATTGTTGATTATAACACTATATTTGTTAAGTGCGTTTTCAAGCATGAACTGTGCCAAGATCTACATATCCACACAGCAGAACCTAAAATGGAAAACACTGAATTATATAAGTAATAAATATCAAAGGTCACAGACGCCACATGGAGTGGCTATAGCCACTATACAATGGAATGCCTTTTTCATATATAGAACAACGTGTCATGCAGGCTCTGAAGAAGATATTAGCAGGGATAATATCAATAAGTAGTTCAGAAATATAAGGTCCAGAAGCCTAGCCAATATTGCACCTGTAATTTATCACAGCATAGCACAGACTTACTATTGCAATCTACAATTTACCATGTTGGCAATTTACAATTCAAATGAGTCCTTCCTTTGTCGGAGAATGGACTGTGTTACACTCAGTCAGTATGACACAAAAATGTCTGGTCAGTTTCATTTTAAATGCATGCTTTATTTGGTAATGTTAACTAATAACTATCATTATTTTTACTGTTTATGGTGGCAACATTTATCAGGCAAAATGTAATTTGGAATCCTTTCTTTCACCCAAACCTAATTCATTTCCTGACATTTTGAAATATTCATGTCCTGATTAGACATATTATGCCTTTAAAGCTGTAATACTGAGATGATTTATTTATTTCTTGGAGCAGTGTTAAACAAATACTCCCTAAAGGGAAGGAAGAAAAGAATATACCAAGTCCTTTCCAAAATTGGAAGAAAAAAAAAAAAAAACAAATATGAAGAGATGAACAGAGAAGGGAAGAGGCCAGATTTAGGCCTAAGGAAAAGGATTTAGGCGCCAGCCACTCCTAAATTTGCAACCTGTATTTAGATTCTGCCTTCCCACTGTGGCCAATGGGGAGACTCTTAACTTGCTTGCATCAATTTCCATATCTGTAAAATGGGGATGATCCCCCCTTCCAGGCATGTGGTGAGAATTAATTAGTGCTTGTGAAAGCTTTGAAGATGAAACAGGCTGTGTAACTGCTAACTATTATTATTATGAGAGAACTGTCAAGTGCTATAATTAAACAATTTTAAGCCTACAATATGACCTACTCCAAAATAATCACGGTTCCAGGAGGAAAATGCACAAGCCTTGGCTTTCTTCTCTCTGGGGACTACCAAAGGCTGGTAGGAAGCCAGCACCCAGGGGGTTCCCAGTGCAGTAAGGGCCAATGTACATTCCCCTTAACCTCAACACAAACAATGGCAGGAAGGCATCAGGACAGGTTTGAAGGAGCTTAGTCTCCATGGAGATACAGACGCCCAAAGAACAGAGGAAGAAAAGAAAAGACTGCAGACGTGTTCAACTACACCAGACACACACGGGGAAAATAAGCAAGTCGGAACACCTTTTCCGCTGCCATGTGGAAGGGGGAAGGGTGTGCTGAACTGAAGCCCTCCAGAGCCTTTGCATTCTGCTTGCTTTGTGGCGCTCCACCTCCGGTCTCAAGTTTTATCTGTCTTCTTTCTTTCAATTTAGAAACAACAAAATGACTGAGCTTTCAGAGGAACCCTTAACATTCCTTTGCAGTCATATGTGATTTCTTCTGAAGAACCAACTGGTTGATTCATATAAACTCCGAACTCTGATTTCATTTACATGAGCACAAACGAGAAAGATTTTATCAATAAGGAATGTTTAAAAATTAACACTAACTCTTTAGCAACTGAAAAGAAAACGGCATTTTTATTATTTTCTTTCTCTAATATTTACTTTAGGAACTTGCTCAAAACAAAATCTGCCCTTTGGTCCACAAGAAGAAGGTCAACTAAGATAAGCCAAAACCAATATGGCATCTCAAATGAGTAAGAATCTACCTTAATTTAGTGTGAATTTCAATAATAGGTTTCTCAGACTAAAAATAATTCATACGTCTTACAAAGACCTTAGTATAACCTAAGGGACTTTTAAGTAGAGTTATTCTAAATTACTGTGTTCTAGAGTTCATGTTTGCTAACAGGATAATGTCCATATTATTATAATGAAGTATGAAATGTAAATGTCCTAAATAGGAGAGATTTTCACATTGTGACTGATAGATAATTTCATCAACATGAAATGAAGAAAATAAAATCTAAACTTCAGATCACTAGGAGAATGTTCTAAAAATCAACGAAGATGAGTGTAGGCAGCAGTAACTAAGACAGTGGTGGGTCATTCACAGGAAACATCTATACCAGAACTCGAGTGTTGGTCTCAGCTCCTCACAAATGCCTATTTGACTTACTTTAGGCCTCAAATCCTTCATAAGAAAAGTAGGAATTTAGGCTTCTAAATCACAGGATCATTATGAAGATTTCATAATTTAACATATAGAACTATGTTCCTTCCTGGCCGGGAAGAACAACATGGCCTCTAAGTCAGGGTTGGAGACAGCGATTAGCCTGCCTCCCTAGCATCTGAGCAGATACTACCTGAAATGACAGCCAACACTTCAGGGTGGCTAGAATATCTTCTAATTACACCTCAAAAGGTTACATTGTATTGATTTGTTCTACAAAAATTACTAGGTATGCAGAAAGCTATGAAAGTCCATTTAGTGGTTAATCAGACTACCACAAAACTCTTTATAGCAAAATGAACCAAAGCACAAGACTTTAAGAGAAACTAATATTCACCAATGCTTTCTGCATCAGTGATGGCTAACCCATCCATCACTTAATTTATTTAATGACTACATTCTCCAGTAAAACTGGCATAGAATTCTGGCTTATGCTTTTAAGTTTTTATTTTATTTATTGATCATTAATTATTTATTAGTATATTATTATTAGCCATTTGTTTTTTTGGAGACAGAGGTCATATAACCTAGGTTGTCCTACAGTTCTCTATTTAGTCGATGGTGGTCTTGAACTCCTATTTCTTCTCCTTCTACATTCCCAGTGCTAGGATAATAAGTGTATCACAAACCCTAGGTTGAAACGTATTCTTTATGAAATATCATGGTACATGGTTTTCAGATTTCATAATTAGACCTAAAAGGAAAATAGGAACATAGACAGGAAGGACAGAGAAAACAACAAGAAATCAATATCAGGTTGGGTCACTTGAACAGGCAGGTAGCTGACTAGACAGGTTAGAGTACATTCTTATTTAAACACTTTAATTTCTAGTGTCTCTCAAACTAGCCTATATATCGGCATGATTATCATTTTTATCCCTTACATTAGTATTCAAACTGGATTCACCCTCATTATTGGAAAGGATGCTTCTTACTGTTCTGCTTTCTTTTCTTGAGACAGAAGTTATCACACGATAAACATGGTGATGACAAAAACATTAAAATAAATAACTCTAGCATCCTATGGTCTATGGCTCCAGGACGCTTTCTTTTATCGCTGCTAATCTGGTAACCTGTGTGACTATGCCTCATAAATAATGCTGCTCTTCCCTCTTTGGTGAAGAATATTAGGTTGGATAGTCAAGGAGCTTAATAATTGGTATGTTTTTAGATTTTTGTTTAGACAGTACACATCCCCTCTTTAGTAGAATGGAAGATTGGATATTTTTTTCTTTTATTACTTCATCTTATAATAATAAGCATCAAAATAACTCTGAATGTTCACTGATAGCAATTATTATATACATGTAACTATTTGAAACTAAAATAAAAATAATCAAACAAAACCATAATAGCTACTATAGTAGATCTATTGTTTTACTACATTTAAATAAATAAATACATTCTATATAAATATTTACATATGGAAAGTACATAAGATATATGTTCCAAATCATGTTCAATTATTATTCTTTGTATTAAAGAGCAAATGGGTTTTATAAATTCCTATTTGGTATTTCAAAACTGAAAAGAAATATATATTCAATAAGGATGCATCATAGATACAAAAGAGACAGACACAGAGAGAGAGAGACAGAGAGACACACACAGAGAGAGAGAGAGAGAGAGAGAGGAGAGAGAGACAGAGAGACAGAGAGACAGAGAGAGAGAGAGACAGAGACAGACAGAGAATTTTCAGTGTTTAAGTGAATATTTTCAGAAAGTTGCTTTTAAAAAAACATATGCTCAAATTACACATGGCTACAAGCTTCTAATATAAGGAAGCACCTGTCAATCTGGGCAAAGTAGCTTGCAAAGCCATTTGTATGCTGGTCCCAATAAGCAATCTCTTCCTTGCTTTAAATCCCCTTACACAGAGAAGAAGTTCAATCTACATCCAGGTTGGTTAAAACCAGGCATATGCTCATAAGCATAGACAAGAATTTATCAAATCATTCTGAGCAGGCATCTTGTATTCATTTTCTTCACAAAGCCAAGTTCAAATGCTTAAACAATAAATTTGACTGGTCAACTATATTTAAAGTTTATCACTGACAGTAATTTCCTAGAAATTTCTTCTTAATCTAGCTTCCAAATTACGGGAAGTTTACTTAATTTTACTTTTTAATTATATTAAATCATTAAAAAGTCCCATCAAACAGCAAGCCCTTAAAAGATAGTTTTATTACCCATAATTTACTAAACCAACTTTCTATGCATCACTTTTTATTTTTAATCAGAAGGAAAGGCCAAATATTATGATTGTCTATTTCTATTTCTTTGTGCCTGTGTGTTACCTCTCATCCTCTGGCCTTTCTCTTGACTCTTTCCTTCCTCTGCACTTTACTTAGGCAACAAGGAGTAAATAGCCCATGGGTCATTCTGTAAAGTGATCAGTGCGTGAGTTTCTGTCGCCAATTCTGGATCTACAGCAGGTTGTTTGGTACTCTAGTCAATACAAGTACCACATATAGTTAAATGTTCCAAAAACAAAGCAATCCCCCTTGGGTAATTAGGACTTGGCAAACACTAGGACTTCTTTCTAAGGCCTCTGCTTGTCTAACACATCGTCCTTGAAGAGTGTCTCTATCCCTACAGCCTTTACTTGGCTTCTCCGTTTCTCTCTCCAGGAAGGTCTCACTGCAGAAAGGTAACTGCCTGCAGGCCAGCCTTTCTACGTGTCATTTGCTGAGTTCTCCTGCTCTATCCTATTGTCTGCATGGAATATCTAATGCTTGGAGAACTAAACAATGACTAACGCAAACACTGGAGATAAATGAACTTGCATTAAGGCTAAGAATCATTCACATTTAGTAGAAACTTAACATTATAATCCTCAGCAAAATATGTCAGTTCTCAAGGTGGCCATTTTGTACATCAAAGGTTGACTTGCAGGCCTAAGGATATTTGAGATTTTAGGTATTTCCAAAGCAAGCAAGATACAAAAGAAGGAAGCTGTCTAGTCAAACCACATGGAAATCCTTAAGTCCAATAAGAAATTACTTCTAGCAGATATATTACTCACCAGTAGGTCTACCTATAATTAAAGTTTCATGTATTGGTAAATAAGACTACATTTAAATCTATGAAAGAATTAGTAAGAGATGAAATAAATTCCCAGTAGAGTCTGACATGTCTGATTCAGAATGTTAGTCTTAATCACACAAGCTTCTAATTGCTAACAATTAAAATCCTGATCTTTTTTATTCTCCTACTAAATAAAAGCCTTTGTTAAAAAAAAAATGTGAAATTTACCCTGTCATATTAGTGACAAGTGGTACTCAGCTGGTAAAGTAGTATATTAATACTGATTACACTGATTGATAGTACTGTAAAAAAAAATGGTTCAATGGTGCTTTAACAGTTTTTAGAGGAAGCGATGAGACACATTCTGAGTAGAATGTATAATTGGGTTATCATGGTCTATCACAAAGAAAAATATTAGAAATATATGAATGAATGTGAGCTTTTCTAGCTTGAATCAATAAGGTTATTTCAAAATGAAAGTGTCAAATGAAGTATCTACCTTCCCTATATTAAGAGAAACCTTTAAGAAAATAATGCTCACAGCTTAAAAAAAAAACCCTATTAAATAATTCAAGTACTGTCAATAATCATGCAAATAAATATGGATTCAGCATTTATAACTATCAGAAGAGCCAATATTGATTACAGTTTGGATATAACGGTTCTCATAGAAACATAGCATATTACAAATTAAAATGGAAATCACAAGCTGATCTGATGAGAGTGGAAGGCTTCCATACATAATAGTTTGCTTATCAACCCAACAGTATTAATGAAACATTGATTCTTCCATACCCACATTTGGTCTCTCCTTTGGAACTTGTATAGTTCTCACTAGTAAATAGAGATACAGAAAACCCTACTCCAGTAGACCTTCTGCCATTTTATCTTATTTAAAATCATCTCTCAGTGAACCCACTTAAGCTACAAGGAAGATTAAGGTAGACTGGAATGTTGATGCAATGTAAGGAACTCGCCTGCTTGGGACAGTGTTTTTCATGCCATGGCTATGTAATAGCAGGGCGATGTGGTACACACCCCTGTCTCCACACACGTGGATAGATTACTGAAGAAAACTATCCATAAGTACATTTGTAATAATGGAGAAAATCAGTAAGGAGGTAGCTTCAGGCTTGGAAACATAGATATTCTAAAGCTTAACTCAGAAACAGGTAGATTCCCAAGGAGGCACAAGGCTTTCGTTAAAGCATTGAGCCTCTCTGGAATGCAATATCCTTATCTGCAAAATGGAGATAATATTACTTGGCTCCTTATGCTTAAGGATATTATGAATACTGAAGACAATTTATGTAAAGCACCGCCCTGTTAACTATAAACTTTCTGTTGTTATAAACTCAGGTTGTCCAATCTAGAAATAGTTGCTTGACCTTTCCAGTTCTGGAAATGTTGTACCAAGCCAGGAAAGGAGCTATCTGTTAAGAACATCCAGTAAGGAATTCTTGGCATAGAGTAGGGGGTTGTGCTATTTGACTTCTAAAGCTGTTATTATCTTTGGAAATATGTAACTACCCCAGAAGACCTCTTCTGCTTCTTGATTAAGTTTAACCAACATTTACTGAGTTCCAACCACCAGACATACAAACATTAACAAGAATCAATCCATGTCCTTAAGGGACTCTGCACAAATGCAGGACACAGAAACATTCACAACTTCACATCGACGTGGCATATCTGTGATATAAGTTGCAGAAGCCTCACATGTGGGAGGGGCTTCCTCATGGACATAATCTCAAAGAGAATCGTATCAGTAGGATCAACAAAGGAACAAAATGTTCTCGTTGAATGCTATATAACAAACTAATGACTCCAGAAGAACCGTGGGGCTTTGGAAAAGACGTGTACATTGTCCAGCTGCAGGGCCCTGGACAAAATTAAAATGTAGTGCTGGAAGCAAACTGGGACCCTCATCACTACAAAATACCTCTTAGAATGACAGATAATAGTGAAATCCAACAAATTGACTGAATTTTACAAAATATATGGATATTTGGAGGTTTTGTTAATTTTAAGATGGGTTCATAAAATCAGAGCCTACCTTAAGAGGCCAATTACAAAATGAAATGAAAGCATTTCAGGCCATTACGATTGGTTTTACACAGCATTCAGTGCTGATACTAGTTGTTCTCAAGCCAGAGTTTTGCTTAGGTTATACAAATTCTTGCTCTTCTGGGTGTTTCTATATCCTATGCTTGTGTTCTATATTCAGTTTAGCTCACTTAAGTATACATTTTAAAAGTACTATATTTGCAAAGTAAATGTGGCAAATGATTTTGCCGTCGACACTGTATAACTCATGTATTTTATGTGCAGCAAACTGAGAGTCTGGGGAAGTACATTCAGATTGGTACAGAGTTTCCGGCAAAACGAATGAAATGATTACCAGTATAATTTTTTTTCAAAGTGCTATTCTCTGAAAGGAATTCCCTTAAAAACATAGTTGTGCAGAATATTATTACCTGGGGGAAAGTACAAGAAAAAAAGTAACACGTGGATTGTGCTCTGCGCAAGGTGAAGACATTTGCAACACTCGGGGATGCCCCTTTCACAACTAGACTGCTAAGACAGCAGAAAGGGCAGCCACTGGATTGCTCTCACCTCCAGGCATGCCTGCCTTTTGCAGGTGCCTCTCAAGGACTTCTCTCCCTTATTCTTTGAATCATCTTGCAGACACTAATGAGCATCGCTCTTCAGCTTTAATTATTGGCCCCTGACAAGTCAACATAATAGGAATCAGCTTAACTAAGCCTACTCTCAGCGGCATGTTCAATTACTCAGGTTGTGATTCTCCCAGAGAAGGCTGAGCGGCTGCTAATTTAACACTGTCAAAAAAATAAACACGGAGATCATTTACAGTTTATCTTTTGACCTTAATGTCACCAAATCTAACAAGATATCTTTTTATATATATATTTTTTCCTCCCCCTGAATAGAATCAGCGAAATAAATATGGTGTGGGCCTGCTGCAAAGAAAATTAAACTTTCTGCCTGAGTCGCACAGAATGAATGTGGTTACATAATGTACTTTGGAATCTGAAAATGATGACATGTGTTGGGGGAGTCTCTTTATTTTGATCTGCTATCTGGCCATAACATTTTATTAGCGCATGTCAGAGGGAGACAGTCATCCCACCACGTACATATATAAACAATTATCATGAATGTAAAATTAAATTCACATGAAGGGAAGAATTATTATTCTCTTATTTAATATTGCTGTGTTTGGGATGGAACCCAGGTCTAGGGATTGCTAATTTTCAAATGTTGTGTCCTATCTCTGCCCCGAAAGAAAAGACATTAAAGCATAATTTCAACAGTTATTTTTTTTAAATGATACAGTGGATTTTTATTTTTGTTCCTCTATTTTTTTTTATTTTTATTTTTTGATACTTTATTTACGTTTCAAATGGTTCCCCCTTTTCAATCTCCACGTTGGAAACCCCCTATCCCCTCACCCCTCACCCCTCACCCAGCCTCTATGAGGATATTCCACCACCCACCCACCCGCGCACCCACTCCTGTCTTCCTACCTTGGCATTTCCCTATACTGGGGCCTCTAACAACCTCAGGCTCAAGGGCCTCTCCTCCCCCTGATGGCCAACAAGGCCCTCCTCTGCCACATATGTGGTCCAAGTCATAGGTCCCTCCATGTGTATTATTTGGTTGTTGGTCCAGTATCCAGGAGCACCCGGGGGGGGGGGGGGTGAGGCCAGTTGACACTGTTGCTCCCTCCATGGGGCTGCAAACTCCCTCAGCATCTTCAGTCCTTTCTCCAATTCCTCCATCTGGGACCTCACACTCAATCCAATGGTTACTGTGAAGTGAAACTTGGGTATTCCTAACTTTTGAGCTAATATCCATTTATCTCTGAGTACATACCATGTTCGTTCTTTTGTGATTGAGTTACCTCTCTCAGGATGATATTTTCAAGTTCCATCCATTTGCCTGTGAGTTCCATGAAGTCTTTTTTTTTAATAGCTGAGTAGTATTCCATTGTGTAAATGTACCACATTTTCTGTATCCATTCCTCTGCTGAGGGACATCTGGGTTGTTTCTAACTTCTGCCTGTTATAAATAAGGTTGCTATGAACATAGTGGAGCATGTGTCTTTATTACATGTTGGAGTATTTTCTGGATATATGCCCAGGAGTGCTATAGTTTGGTCCTCAGGTAGTATAATGTCCATTTTCTGAAGGTCCGGCAAACTGATTTCCAGAGTGATTGTACCAGCTTGCAATCCTACCAGCAATGGAGGAGTGTTCCTCTTTCTCCACAACCTCGCTAGCATCTGCTGTCACCTAAGTTTTGATCTTAGCCATTCCGACTGGTGTGAGGTGGAATCTCAGAGATGTTTTGATTTGCTTTTCCCTGATGACTAAGGATGTTGAATATTTCTTTAGGTGCTTCTCAGCTATTCAAGTTTCCTCAGTACAGAATTCTTTGTTTTGCTCTGTTCCCCATTTTTGATAGGGTTATTTGGTTCTCTGGAGTCTAACTTCTTGAGTTCTTTGTATATAATGGATATTAGCCCTGTATCAGACTTGATTGGTGAAGATCTTTTCCGAATCTGTTGGTTGCCGCTTTGTCCTAATGACAGTGTCCTTTGCCTTACAGAAGCTTTGCAATTTCATTTAAGTCCAATTTGTGGATTCTTGATCTTAGAGCATAAGCCATTAGTGTTCTGTTCAGGAACTTTTCCCCTGTACCCATGTGTCTGAGTCTTTTCCCCACTTTCTCTTCGATTAGATTCAGTGTACCTGGTTTTATGTGGAGGTCCTTGATCCAATTGGACTTGAACTTTGTACAGGGAGATAGGAATGGATCAATTTGCATTCTTATACATGTAGACTGCCAGTTGAGCCAGCACCATTTGTTGAAAATGCTGTCTTGTTTCCACTGGATGGTTTTAGCTACTTTGTCAAAACTGAAGTGACCTTAGATGTGTGGGTTCATTTCTAGGTCTTCAGTTCCATTCCATTGATCTACCTGCCTGTTCTTGTACCAATACCATGCAGTTTTTATCACTACTGCTCTGTAGTACAGCTTGAGGTCAGGGATGCTGATTCCCCCAGAAGTTCTTTTGTTGTTGAGAATAGTTTTGCTATCCTGGGTTTTTTGTTATTCCAAATGAATTTGAGAATTTCCCTTTCTAAGTCTATGAAGAATTGAGTTGGAATTTTGATGGGGATTGCACTGAATCTGTAGATTGCTTTTGGCAGGATAGCTATTTTTACTATATTAATCCTGCCAATCCATGAACATGGGAGATCTTTCCATCTTCTGAGGTCTTCTTTGATTTCTTTCCCCAGAGACTTGAAGTTCTTGTCATACAGATCTATCACTTGTTTGGTTAGAGTCACAGCAAGATACTTTATATTGTCTGTGACTATTGTGAAGGGTGTGATTTCCCTAATTTCTTTCTCAGCCTGTTTATCATTCAAATATAGGAAGGATACTGATTTGTTTGAGTTAATTTTATATCCGGCCACTTTGCTTATCAGCTGTAGCAGTTCTCTGGTGGAGTTTTTCTGTCACTTAAGTATATGATCATGTCATCTGCAAATAGTGATATTTTGATTTCTTCCTGTCCAATTTGTATCTCTTTGACATCCTTTTGTTGTTTAATTGCTCTAGCTAGAACTTCAATTACTTATATTGAATAGATAGAGAGAGAGAGGGCAGCCTTTTCTAATCCCTGATTTTAGTGGGATTGCTCTGAGTTTCTCTCCATTTAGTTTGATGTTGGCTACTGGTTTGCTGTATATTGCTTTTTACTATATTTAGGTATGGGCCTTGAATTCCTGATCTTTCCAGAACTTTTGTAATGAAGGGATGTTGAATTTTGACAAATGATTTTTCAGCATCTAATGAAATGACCATGTGGATTTTTTCTTTGAGTGTGTTTATATAGTGGATTACATGGATGGATTTCTGGGTATTGAACCATCCCTGCATCCCTGGGATGAAGCCTACTTGATCATGTTGAATGATCATTTTGATGTGCTCTTGGATTCAGTTTGTGAGAATTGTATTGAGTATTTTTGCATCAATATTCATAAGGGAAATTGGTCTGAAGTTTTCTTTCTTTGTTGGGTCTTTGTGAGGTTTTGGTATCAGTGTAACTATGGCCTCATAGGAGGAATTGGGTAGTGTTCCTTCTGTTTCTATTTTGTGGAATAGATTGAAGAGATTGGTATTAGGTCTTCTTTGAAGGTCTGATAGAATTCTGCACTGAACCCATCTGGTCCTGGGCTTTTTTCGGTTGGGAGAATTTTAATGACTGCTTCTATTTCTTTAGGCATTATGGGACTGTTTAGATGGTTTATCTGATCCTGACTTAACTTTGGTATTTGGTATCTGTCTAGAAAATTATCCATTTAATCCAGATATTTCAGTTTTGTTGAGTATAGGCTTTTGTAGTAGGATCTGATGATTTTTTGAAATTTCTCAGAATCTGTTGTTATGTCTCCCTTTTCATTTCTCATTTTGTTAATTTGGATACTGTCTCTGTGCCCTCTGGTTAGTCTGGCTAAGGGTTTATCTATCTTGTTGATTTTCTCAAAGAACAAGCTCCTGGTTTTGTTGATTCTTTCTATAGTTCTTTTATTTCTACTTGGTTGATTTCAGCCTTGAGTTTGATTATATCCTTCCTTCTAATCCTCTTGAGTTTATTAGCTTCTTTTTGTTCTAGAGCTTTCAGGTGTGCTGGAAGCTGCTAGTGTATGCTCTCACCAGTTTCTTTTTGGAGGCACTCAAAGCTATGAGTTTTCCTCTTAACACTGCTTCCTTTGTGTCCCATAAGTTTGGGTATGTTGTACTTTCATTTTCATTAAATTCTACGAAGTCTTTAATTTCTTACCGTATTTCTTCCTTGACCAAGTGATCATTGAGTAGAGCACTGTTCAACTTCCATGTGTATGTGGGCTTTCTGTTTTTTTTTTGCTGTTGTTGTTGTTGGTATTGAAGACCAGCCTTAAACCGTAGTGATCTGATAGGAGGCATGGGATTCTTTCAATCTTCTTATATCTGTTGAGATTTGTTTTGTGACCGATTATATGGTCAGTTTTGGAGAAGGTACCATGAGGTGCTGAGAAGAAGGTATATTCTTTTGATTTAGGATGAAATGTTCTATAGATATCTATTAAATCCATTTGGTTCATAACATCTGTTAGTTTCACTGTGTCTATGTTTCGTTTGTGTTTCCAAGATCTGTCCATTGATGATAATGGGTCGTTGGAGTCTCCTATTCTTGTGTGCGGCACAATGTGTGCTTTGAGTTTTAGTAAAGTTTCTTTTATGAATGTGGGTGCACTTGCATTTGGAGCATAGATATTCAGAATTGAGAGTTCTTGTTAGATTTTTCCTTTGATGAGTATGAAGTGTCCTTCCTTATATTTTTTGATGACTTTTAGGTGAAAGTTGATTTCATCCGATATTAGAATGACTACTCCAGCCTGTTTCTTGGAACCATTTGCCTGGAAAACTGTTTTCCAGCCCTTTACTCTGAGGTAGTGTTTGTCTTTATCATAGAGGTATGTTTCCTGAATGCAGCAAAATGGTGGGTCCTCTTTATGGTTCCAGTCTGTCAATCTATGTCTTTTTATTGGGGAATTGAGTCCATTGATGTTAAGAGATATTAAGGAATAGTGATTGTCGGTTCCTGTTATTTTCGATGTTATTTTTATGTTTGTGTGGCTATCTTCTTTTGAGTTTGTTGAAAGATTACTTTCTTGCTTTTTCTAGGGTGTAGTTTCCCTCCTTGAGTTGACGTTTTCCATCTATTATCCTTTGTAGTGCTGGGTTTATGGAAACATATTGTGTAAATTTGGTTTTGTCATAGAATATTTTTGTTTCACCATCTATGGTAATTGAGAGTTTTCCTGGGCTGGCATTTGTGTTCTCTTAGGGTCAGTATGAGTTCTGCCCAGGAACTTCTAGCTTTCATAGTCTCTGATGAGAAGTGTGGTATAATTTTGGTAGGTCTGCCTTTATATGTTACTTGACCTTTTTCCCTTACTGCTTTTAATAGTCTTTCCTTGTTTGTGTATTTGGTGTTTTCACTATAATGTTACGGGAGGAATTTCTTTTCTGGTCCAATCTATTTGGAGTTCGATAGGCTTCTTGTATATTTATGTTCATCTCTTTCTTTAGGTTAGGGAAGTTTTCTTTTATAATTTTGTTCAAGATATTTAGTGATCGTTTAAGTTGGGAATCTTCACCTCTTCTATACCTATTATTCTTAGGTTCTGTCTTCTCATTGTGTCCTGGATTTCATGGATGTTTTGGGTTAGGAGATTTTTGCATTTTGCATTTTCTTTGACTGTTGTCATTGTTTTCTATGGTATCTTCTGCACCTGAGATTCTCTCTTCTATCTCTTGTATTCTGTTGGTGATGCTTGCATCAATGAGTCCTGATCTCTTTCCTAGGTTTTCTAACTCCAGGGTTGTCTCCCTTTGTGTTTTCTTTATTGTTTCTATTTCTAATTTTAGTTTCTATATGGTTTTGTTCATTTCCTTTGTCTGTTTGATTGTGTTTTCCGGTAATTCCTTAATGGATTTTTGTGTTTCCTCTTTAAGGGCTTCCAGTTGTTTACCTGTGTTCTCTTGTATTTCTTTAAGGGAGTTATTTATTTCCTTCTTAAAGTCTTCTATCATCATCATGAGAAATGATTTTAAATCTAGGTCTTGCTTTTCTGGTGTGTTGGGGTATCCAGGGCTTGCTGTGATGGGAGAGCTGGGTTCTGATGATGCCAAGCAGCCTTGGTTTCTGTTCCTTTTGTTCTTGCCCTTACCTTTCACCATCTGTTTAACTCTGGTGTTAGCTGGTCTTACTCTCTCTGGCTGTGGCTTGTTCCTCCTGCAAGCCTCTGTGTCAATACTCTTTGGAGACCAGCTCTCTCTGAGAGGAATTTGGGTTTGGAGAACTATAGCGCAGGGTTAGCTCTGGAGTACAGACAGAAACCAGAAGGATCTTGTCCCCAGCTGTCCCTTGGTTCCTGTGTCCTGATAGCTCTGCAAGGGTCCTTCTTGATCCAGTGATTTTGAACAGAAGTGGTGGTCTTGCCTGTGCGCGAAGGTGTGTTGGCACTCCTGGGATACCAGCTCTCTCCTGGCACTATTTGAGTATTGGCCCTGTGTCACAGGATCAGCTCCCCGGCAGCCGAAAGAAACCAGAACACCACTTCTCAGTCACTGTGAGCTGGGCTTCCAGGTGGGTCCCTCTGAGCAGACAGGCTTGTCCACACTCCTGGGAGTCTAGCTTTCTCCTGGCACTATTTGGCTATGGAGCCCTGTGGCACAGGCTGAGGTCTCCCGCCACAGATAGAAACCGTAAGGCTCCTGTCCCTGTCCTTTCCTCAGTCCCTGTGTTCTGAGGATTCTGTGCAGTTCCGCTGAGCAGTGGTGCTCTTCTTAACCCCACTCATGGCTTTTCCACACTCCTGGGAGAGTAACTTTCTCCTGGCACTATTTGGTTATGGAGCCCTGGTGGCCCTGGCAGAGGTCTCCTGCCACAGATGGAAACCGGAAGCAACAGCTATTTTTGAAGTTGTTTTATGGCAAATTCTAATAAATGTAATAGATAATTATAAACAATAAAATAATGCATATTTATAATAAGTACAAACAAACTGTAATAAATCAGCAGCAGTTTGAATATAGTAGTACAGCACAATTTCTCAGTGACCATCAACTAAACCATATTTAAGCTACGTCATTAACATTCTTTTACAATTCTTATAATAATATGATTTTAATAAATTATTTTTTGCATGCATGCATACAATTTAAACCTCTCCTTTGTACAATTAAATGAAAATAAGTCATTTACCAATACATTTTCTCAAAATACATCTTACCTTCAAACTTCAATCCTGGAAATCCTGAGTACAAGGTTCATTCAAGGAATGATTGACTAAATTTGACCCGGTACAATGGCCACAGAACACTTACTCCCAGAATACTGGAGTATAGGAATACATTAGTACCTAGTAGGGAAATAAGTCACCCTGGAGACTAGGTTGGGTCATCAAAAATGAGTGTCATCACCTGCTAGCAATACCAAAACAAGTGATTTAATGGTGATGCACTACTTGTAACTTCATATAAATATCTGTGTAAAATATATTTATGTGAACATATTACATAGGATTCTATACCAGGTTCTAAAAGTGTGTCAAAGTTCATGCAAAAGCAAAGAAGTGAGGAAAATCTGTAAAACTGTATCAGCATTCCTTGTCATTAACATATAGTCTGAGTGGGGATTTTTCTTGTTTTCAGGGCTCCAGAGATGCCCAAAGAGGTAAACAAACTCACAAACTAACAAGTAAAGCAGCTTCTTACTCCAGGACTGGAGGGCCTTCCAGCCCTACCAGAGTCCCAACATAGACCAGAGAGTCTGAAAAATACAAAGATATTTCTACAGCCCCCACCCCCGACCCTCTTAAGGATCCATCCCTATCTATCCTAGATCTACTCTCACTCTCAAAACCCCAGAAAGCAACGCACAGAGTAAAACAATTGGTTCTGGGTTAGAAAACTGAGTTGTGTTTCCGTTTTCAAATTTTCAACTGAAATTTCCCCTTAGTTTAAAAAAAAAAAAAAAAAAAAGTCAAAAAAATGGCCCAAATTCACACAGGATGGCCAGAGAAAACTGCATCATGGTCTTCAATAAAAGTTTTACAACATCTCAAAAATGTGCAGATCTCAAAGTTTGGATACATGGGAGCTTTATCAATGGAACGAATAATAGACGGAAATACATTTCAGTGTGGAGGCCAAGAAAGAAGACATAACTTTTACAAAGAGGTTAGAGTAGGAGGAAAGTCAATGGGGCTCTGAGATAAGGGGCAACCGCTCCAGATGGCACGGGTTCAGAGAGAAGGGCCTCTGAGAAGCATGCCAGAGGAAAGAGAGAGACAGGATGCCCAGGGGTAGGTGAGGAGAAGGACAAAGGGAGGAACAAAGAGACTAGGCCAGCTTGATAATGACCATGAATGAAGCAGAGCAAAAGGGTAAAAACAGTGAACTGCTGCAAACACCCAGGGACTCTCCTTCCTCCTCTTAGTTACAGATATGTTCCTATCTCTTCCTCTGGTACCTGTGGGAGTCTCATTCCCCAAACATCCAAACCCAGGAAGCCACTAACAAGATGTACAGGGCTCATAACACTCAGTTTTCAAAGGTAAGGCTTGTCTGGGAGATCACCCTGGACTACAGTAGAGTTTTAAAAGACACTTTTGTCTTGCTCTCCTCTAAGTTTGGAATTGTCCCTTTCAGCAAAACACCAGGTAGGATTTCAAGCAGGTTCGTCATTATTCTTTGTGTTTGCCAAATCCTGGAGCAGACTGGGCAAATAAAACAGATTATTTCAACATTTGTATTTCCCTCTTCAACATGGAGTTCCTTTAGATTTGAGAGAGAGAGAGAGAGAGAGAGAGAGAGAGAGAGAGAGAGAGAGAGAAAGCTAAACAGTCATTCCTAAGATTTCCAATGTGTTATCAAGCACCAGTGACCTTTCCCAGGGATTTTAACAATCAGAGTTGTTTGGCAAGGCCTTCTTCTTCCTCCCCCCCCTCCCCCTACAGGCTGATCAATTCCCTCCAGACAGGAACATGGGAAGCAGAAGGAGCTAAGGGCAGGACAAGGACATCAGCATATGGCTGGGTGGGCGGAGCACGAACCAGAATATTTCCACTCTGAATACAAACAGCTCATGGAGTGCAGATGAGGCTAAGCTAGCCACAGAACTTTACAGAAAAGTTCAGCTTTCAATATAATCTAACAGCCATAATTACCCTAATCAACTATGATAAAAGATTAATCAATTAATGTCAAAATATGGGGAAATGATATTAAAGTCTAGGTTTCAAAGCAATTAATTCACCGGCAGTCTCAAGTTTCTCATTTTTAATAATTGAGGCATTTTCAAGGTTATAGAATAATAAAAATACCTTTTCATTACAGAGATGCTTTGGAAACATCTCAAATAAGCAGATAAGCTACTAATTTTATACTAGAACACATATTTAAGTTACTATTGTTACTTGTACAGAGTACCCATGTTCAGTCCAGTAGAATATAGTTCTAATGCACTTCAAATTGTATCTTCTTAATACACCACATCCAATGTTCATATCTACTGGGCAGAGTGAACAAGCTCCAGTCCTTAGGCACTTTGTGTGCCTGCCTCACTGACCAAGGTGCAAGTTTTGTAAGATTAGAAATACATCCTCTTGTAACATGCCCATAATATTTGCAAGAGGAGTCATTTCCATGCCAATAGGCACTGCGCAAATGAAGCTAGGAATTCCATCATTTATGATTCAGGAGTTCATCATTTCTAATGAGTGATATCTTCTACTTTGTGTGAAACCACGTATGCCTACATGCCATAACTCCAAGCTGCCTGTTAAACCTGACTCTTTACTTGTTCTTGAAAATCTGTATGCTGGCCCATGAAGAGATTCAGTTCAGTGATGGAGTTTATTTGTTACATAAAGGACTGCTTCAATCCTCTTGTGTCTCAGATTCAAGAGGATAAATCATGACTGTCTCAAGCTTTCTCTTCTTCCTGTAAAATGTAAAAGCCTGACCTAGATCCAAGATGAGCAAGATGATCTGGAGAGGTCAAATTCCACCACCATCCTGAATCCAAGAGTCAGAACACAATGACTACTGTGAGTCTCACATCTTAGCCTTCAGGGGAAAAATATGTTCTATTAAGATGTCTCTGGTGTTAAGGCAGCAGAAAACACTGGAACTTCTAGCAGGAATGACTGTATAACTTAACTTTATAACTAATTAAATCTATGAAACCTTATATATCAGATCGATCAATCTCTAATTAGAAAACCAATATGTATACTCAGTTCCTTCCTATTCACATTAAATTGTTTCCCAAGCTACTCTGTTAGAATATAGTATATAGCCAGAAATAAATAAATTACACCTGCAAAGAGTATTAGAGTGTTTTGACTGAATGCAGTATTCACAACTATAACACCTACTTTATAAAAGAAATGAAGGGTTCTCGCTGACCTTCAAAAAAACTTTTCAAATATCCTGGATTATAACTGAAATACAAAATGGGTGAGGAAACAAAGAGAAGGTGGTGTGTAAGCCAGGCTATTCCAATGTTGCCTATAGAAAGAGACAACTACTGTTGAGTCAGAGTCTCCCATACTCAGATACCCTGCCACTTTTCTTCCATAGCCTCTAAGCCTTGAATTTGACAAAAGGAACCATATTCCTCATTCCTCCCTAGATCATATAGTATTTTGCAGATAATTCCAAAAGACCCAGTCATATATAATACCATAGGGTTCACACTGTGGATTTATATAATCTCCTATTATTCGCCTATACTTAATTCTATTTTGTTTGTCTATGTTTTGTTTTTGTTTTCTTTTATTGTCTATACCATGATATTTTGTACAGTCAGAATCTGTAATCTTCATATCTGTAATTACAATTACCCTTCCCTAGCAAAGTTTCATGATGGGGTACAAATATTCCTAGGGTGATTGAATGCTCTGACATCAAACCTGCTCAGTAGAGCACAGCACCATGGTAATGTATATATAGCAATTATAGCAAGGGCTATAAGAAGACATGGAAAGAGTCTTTTGAAATCTACAGTGGCACAATAGAAGAAAGAGAGAACAGCGAAGGGAAGTATAACATCAGTTCTCACAAATGCTTGTAACTAAAATATTTCATTTCTAAGACTAACTTTGTTTCCAGGGTAGTAGTGATCTCGATAAGCCTCTAAGAGTGTACAAAATTTATCTCAAATGTACCTTATCAAAAACCCAATAAACTCAGTAAAATCTCAAGAATCAACCTGCAGTCCTTTACCCTTTTATGTACCAGCATCCCGAGGCATTCTAACATTTATGCATAACAAAATGCATTATAAAATGCTACAAAGATATTCTTGCCTCTTATATGATCCAGGATGTTAACGGAAATAAATATGTTTTATTTATTATCAGCCATGGTTGGTATCAGCATAGGAGTATGTTTACCAGAGTTATTTGAAATATTGATACAAAATTGATACTATGCTGATCACTGGTCTTTGGAATTAAGCTTTTAGCATTTCCAAACTACATATTTTTTTTATGTTTCATTATAATTTAGATAACACTGAATTCATAACTTGTCAATCTGAAGATTATATAAAAAGAACTAAGTAGAAGTGAGTTCATTCTCATTTATTCCTGAGTTGGATGTACAACAAATATTTCATGTTTATTAGCCTTCAAAGCTTAGGTAGAAAAAAATATTTTATCTATCTAAGAACAGGGATATTTCTGTTTGGGTCACTACTGAATAATCATAAGGATAAGACTTTCCTCTAATTAGACACTGTTATGAGTTTAATAAGTAAGTGAGTGATTCTAGGCTCAATGCATTTGAAGGCATTATAATTACTCCATTATAGAGTTTATACATGAAATAAACATTGAATGAGATTTCCAAACATTTTAAAACTCATATAAAATATTTTTATAACATTTTAAACTCCCAATCTCTAAATTCTTAGTAAGAAACCGAATTGTTATATTGTTGTCTGTAAAAGCGGGCCATGAATGGGTAAAACTGTCTTTTAATCTTTTATATAGTTGCTTTGGGTAGATTGTATACTTTTATATATGTACCTTGTATGTCAACTGAAGAAATTTTAAGCCTTTTGCATGGACTGCTTTGGAAAGTAGCAGTGGAAATGGAGGTACACAGATCATAAGCATCCAGCGACCTATACTTCAAGAACATTGAACAATGACCCAGGTCACCTCCATCCACCTTAATGCCGGTCATCTCCGGTTGCTTTATTTCCAACTAGAACCAACAGCCAACATTAACTGTCAACTCATTTGTGAGGGGGAAAAGAGGATCAGAGGAAGCCTTCAACAATCTAAAAACTCAACTTTCATAAAAAATACTTCAGGAAAAAACTCATATTCTATAATCAGCCATCAATAGCAGGCTCTCCCAGAAAGGGATCAGGGAAGAAAATGTTTAGAGTCTTTGAGACATTAATTAGGCACAGAAATCTTTGCTGATGAAAGGCTGACGTTAGGAGAGAAAAGAAACAAAGTCTGTTTCCATAAAATCTTAACAACCACATGGCTAAGGTGTAAAGGAGCTGTTTAAATATATAGGTTACTTCGTGCCTTGAATTATTTTGAACATTCCAGGGAACTGTTGTTGAATCCACTTTAGAGATGTCCCAAATATAAAGGCACATGGACTGTGAAACATTCAGAGGAAACTTTGATAAGCGCTAGTGGTTAAAAGCATTCGAGTGCTGACTACATACCACCTGTCAGGCTGAGAAGCCTCCCTAAATCATCTCCGAGCACACTTAAAGAGCTTTCCAAACCACAAGGTGCAAAGGTCTGAAGTGACCTTACATGTCATTTATGTGTTTAAATGACATGCTAACAAAACCTAAACATATCTTGGAAAAGGCACCCTTAATTGAAACTATACCTCCATAGACTGGCCTGTTGGTAAAACCTCAGCTTAAATGCAACAAGCGGTATCAGGAGGTGAGGAACGTGCTGAGGACACGTCTAACCATTTTAGCACTAACATTCCCTACCTCATGACCTTTAACCTATTTACTGAAAAACCAGGCACAAAAGCGCCAGCTTTATTATCACAGAAATGAGGGTAACATTCGCATTAATCACGGATTAGAGCTATGCTAAGTTTATCCTAGCATGGCTCCTTCTAGCTCAATGTTTCAAGACAGTTTATAAATGAAAGTCCTGTGGTATACGTGAGGTGTGTGTGAAGAGTATGCCTATCTCTGAAATGCTATATCTTGCTTCTCATATTAACAAATATTAACTTATTTTCTGGTCACCTAAGTGCATGGCTTATCTTTCTTAACAGACTCAAGCACTAGAAGACCGGGGTTGAACCTTGGCCATTGGTGCAAACAGTCTGGGCTTTCCACATACCTGTGGCAAGCACCAGGTTCTCCTACAGGGAAGCCTCATTATACTTCTCAGATTTATAAAGCCACATTCTTTAAAGACCGTGGTATCAGAAGAAGCTTGGTAGCTTAATCTCCTTTTCCTCAATAGTATTTTTCCCTGCTAAATGTTTCCAGACTCTACTATCAACAAAAGATGCAACGTTGGGATATGTCAAAATCAACAATGAAGGAAAGTACCCAACACTATGAAATAATGAAAAGAAAATGTTCCCTTTGGTGGCCTTTGTAATCGATTTGACTAGGTGGAACCTGGGTGTATGGATAAATTGAATAAAGCCTAAAGGGTCAAGTACATGCTCCTAAAGCAAGCAGAATAAACAAAATATAGTTAAATGTATTAACCATGCAGATATCTATAATAATACAACACTAAAATAAACTACAATGTTCAAAAATATTTTCCATTTTTATTGACAATAGATTTATTTCGCATACAATGCACACTAACTACGGTTTCCCTTTATCCTGCTATGCTCATAGATTGATATCTTGTCCGGTTATCATCAGAGAGGCTACGTCTGGCAGCAGATGGGAACACATGCAGAGATCTCCAACTAGACATTAGGCAGTGAAAGAGTCTACACTAAGACACTCCACTGGGTCCCTCCCCTTGGAGCTTAGGGAACCCGGGGAAAGTGGGGGGGGGGGGGGCATATAGGAGTCAAAGAGAACAAATGTCTTTGAAAAGGGGGAACATTTTCAATCGCTTGTACAAGCAAACAACGAAGGACGGCCCCTTAAACCGCAACAGTGGGGAAAAGTCAAGCATCACTTACTGACAGGTCTCGCCCAGCATAAGCCTACAGGCTTAAAAACTTAGGTAGAAAGACTTATATATCTATGTTGCTGTGTAAATGCCCCAAGAGTAAGAAGCAATGGGGATATGGAGAGTCTGAAACAGCGCAAACACATCCAGCAAAAGACGGCAGTACTTTTAAAGTCTCTAAGATGGCAGGCCTGATGAGATCCACCATGATCTTTTAAATAGACCCAGTGGGATAAAATAATGCTGCTTTAGTGGTGATAGTTAAAAGCACTTGGGTGAAGTAGGAAGATGGGATGCTACATATTCAATTCTCAAATGTTTTTATTTTTTAAAAAAAATCCAATTATTGCATGGATTAAGAAAATATCTATTGACTATTGTATATATTTCCTAGTTTTTAAAAAATACTGTTAAAATATTTCATATTAAAAATAATACTTGTTTATTTTGGCACTTGATACAAATCTCTAATTAGTTATCATGATTAATTCTCGTTCTCCAAACTGAACAGTAATTCAAGCCTATACAGTGATTAGTGTGCTTGCCAGGGGAAAGAAAAAGAATGAAAAAAGAAAAAAAACTTAACCTATGTTGAGCTATATTGTATTTAAAAGAAAAAGAGAACTTTTTTGTCATCTTAGGACTACGACGTGGTTAAAGCAAGGTTCTGCCAAATTAAGATGTACGTCATCTGGAATGTTCTCCAATTTTCAAGTAGAAGGTACTGTACTAATATAAAAATACTTGTTCTATGTCCAAACAATTAATATACTTGCTAAATTTAAGCAGGGACACTCGCTATCTCCAAGTATGGGGACACATAAGCTTACTACTTTCAAGTATAATTTAGACATAAGCTGTGAAGGAAAGTATATGGCTTGTATGAGTGTGTATATGAACCCACACACACATATATGAATATATGAGCCTGTCTGTATATATGTGTGGTGTGGGCAGAAATATGCTTTTTCTCCATTAGTTTTATTTTATTGACTAAGATTTACATGAAAGGTTGCTGATCCCCTAAGGCAAATGCTATGACTAAGTGGATTAAATGCAAAGAAACCGGCCTCAACAAGTTCAATACAACATTGAATCAAAAATAATTAAACAAATAAATAAAATAAAACTTAACTATATTGACTTATCCAGTCATAACTGGATAATTTCTAATAAACAGACAAAAATCAAAAGCAATGTACCCTCCAAATATTCATCATTAAAAGAAACAGAAACAAAGTCTTCAAGAGTCCGTTTGCAGGTGCCAGGTAAGACTGTGCTCGGAAAGTGGGGATAAAAATTGCCCTCACTTTTCTGTTGGCTGTACTTTCTTATTCACCACTCTGAGCAAAGCAATTTGATACTAGTTTCTGTAGCCAACCTGGTTCAGCAGGATTTCTCACACACCCTGAACAAAAGGCTATCCCCCTTACGAAGTACTTAGCTCAGATATTTGTCAAGATTGAATGGACAGCAGCCAGAGAACTGAGCTCAAACCATTATATGAATATCTCTTCCCCTGGTCACTAAATCACTGCTTTTGTTAGGAGGAGGAGGAGGGAGGGGAGATTAAAAGTTTATAACGTTTCATTTTCTCTTATGAATATGTAAAACTAAAATGAGGAAGAACTATCTCACAGAAACTTAAGGAGAGTAACATATCTTTTGTTTGTCAATTTAGAATGGAATGTCTTAATTCATCAAATTCATCATACAAATTTATTTTAACAACATAAATTTTCTACGGGAGCAAACTCCCTGACTTTTAACTTGAAGTCGCAGGCCCTCTTAAGCTTCAACTTGACTCACTTAAGTCCCCTAGCTGTCATAACACTTAACTCCAGCTGAGGTAATAGGAGTTATGATAAGTCATGCAATGTTAATAGGTACTGCTGGAGCATTCATCACCCCTGAGAAATGGATGCAATCTTGAGTTTATTTAACATTGCCAGAGGTAACACACGTAGAATCTCTGAACTTGTTCATCACTGCACAGAGAATACATAGCAGTTTCCTTTTTAGTTACATTCCTCCTGCTTCTGCCCTCCAAATCTTCCAAAGAAGCAGAGGTAACCCAGGCACTACTCAGTCTCGGGAGAAGGTGATGGTCACCACCATTTATGAACTGGGCCAGCGAATGCCAAGGAAAGCCTCCATGTCCAGTAATTTATGCTGAATTACACATTACGCCGTGAAGGCTAGAGACAAAACCACATGATTGAAGAGGACACCTCAGCTACGCAAGATAGAAACAAAAAGAAGGACTTGGAGTATGGGCCATTAGGGAAAGGGTTTGCCACACAAGCAGAATGCAAATTTTAATTCCCAGAACCCACTCAACAAGTAACCATGGAAACCCACTTGTACTCCCAGCACTAGGGAGGCAGAGACAGGGATTCCTGGGTATGCCCAGACTGCTAGAATCCTCTATTCTGTTTTCTCTAGATTAGAGATCTGTATCAAAAGACCAAACAAAACAGCACAAACAACAAAGAAAAAACAAACAAGCAAACACACAGACAAGATGAAAAGTGACTAAGAAACAGTTCCTGGGTTTAATGGCGGGATTCCATATGCATGCGCACATGTATGTATATGCATACAAATATGCTGTTACTATGACAGTGTTTTTAATCCTACATTAAGTACTTCTAACTATTTATCAACCTATCTATCTATCTATCTATCTATCTATCTATCTATCTATCTACCTATCTATCTAGTTATTTATTATTTTCCAATGTGGACACTTTCTATATATGTTTGGTATAATTGATTTTATTTTATATATATATATAATTTACTAAATTACTGTAAGAAGAAACAACTGCAAGGACAACAATCAGTGACAGTTGTGTTATTTTATGTAGAGACAAATGACAATGTTATTTCATGTAAGTAGACAATATGGTGACAGATGGCTTTGGAAAGCCTGAAAGTGATTGGTGCATGTTGAAACAGCTGATAGTGCCCATGACACATACTGTATGGACAATCAATTAATTCGTTCCAGCTCTTAGTGCCAAAATGCTGCATATAACCGATCCTCTAACAGTATTAGATTCCCCACGTTAGTGATCCATCCCTGCAGCAGACTTGAGTGTAGGAAATATGTCTATTGACAGCACCTTATAAAAATTCAGAGGTCACCTGAATTTGTCCTTCTTTTGAAGAAAGATTCTTCTGTGATCAACATGGGACCCAATGCCAATAATAATAATAATAATAATAATAATTCCAATGGCTTGCTTTTATCAGCTTTTAAGCAATGGCAAATACTCATGATGTTGAAGAGAAGACCAGAGAATATCAAATATATCTTAATATTCTGTACTAACAGGAGTCTATGGTAAACATGCGAGCTTATAAATAAGATTTAAGTATATGAAGAAGAGTTACTTTAACAAGCCATTTTCCCTGGGGACAAGGGATCATAGGGCACACAAGAACCCCTAATTTGTCTGTATAAATTAAGAAGAGCTTCATCTGTTGAACATGAAGTGATGATGTTGAATCTTTATGCAGACTTCTGACTCTCGGGTGTGAAACAGGGACTTCTGCTGACAAAGGGAAAGTGGCTAACCAACACAGACCAATGTGAACTGTTTACTGGGTGAGTACTGACAGTCTCAGGTGACAGGTGGTTTTGCATTATAAGTTCAAATGGTTCTCACAAGTCCTTGTTTTCCAACACCAGCACTTGGCAAGTTAGCTGTCAAGGAAATTCAAAATTATTTACAAAATTCCAGCTCCATATTCTGTTGGTAAAGGTTGACAGCATACTTAGCCTCTAAAAATGAAGACATTAGCACAAAAAGTGCCTCATCCTGCGAGACACTAGTCATAATGCAGTAGCATGGGTCTCTTATTTGGTTGCTTTGTGGAAAAAATGACCATATACATATATTTTTAATTTAACTACTAAAGACATGGGAGTTTCCTGTTTTGCTTTTGTTTTTGTTTTTTCCATTTGACGAGCCTGTATTTCCACATGTATATTCGCATGCTCCCTGAAGCACTACATAGTAACTGTTTAATCTACTAGATTAACTCATTGTCTGCAATTTGGTGAAAAGTTTGTCTTTCCAATGTGCCCTGTGCCCTATTTGAGGCAGTAATACTATGAAAAAGAGCCATATAACACTGACAGAAACATTATTAATTGTTCTAGCAACTGAAGTAATTTGGTCATGATAACTAAAATAAATATTAGGTACATATAAAATAATAGCAAAAAGAAATAAGAAATGTCATGCATCATAATTCTGATTTTCCTTAAAGACAATATGTCTTATCTAACTGAACTATAAGAACTACTAACCATTTTCTTAAAAACATAAGGGAAAGAAATTCTATGTTCCCATATGAGTTATGCTACTTACATATATATATTTATTTTTCAAATGTTTAAAAGCAAGCTAGAACTGAACTGGGGACATATGTGTTTACCCAAAGCATCATTCATGGTTAGCATATGTATATGTGTACTTACTTGGGGCAAGGAGTGCTGTTGTGGAGAACATGTGATTCTGGCCAGTGGTGTCCACTGACTTAACGTCTTAGAAGCTAACAGGCAAAGTTCCATCAAACGAAGGATCCGTGACAACCAGTTCAGACAGATGGTTTGGTTACATGAAGTCACCAATCTGACTAGCCATAGACCATGGAAGAAACCCAAACTACAAGGCACTTAACAAAGGGACAGAGCGGGCAGTAATTATTATTCAAAATACAGACAATGTCTCTGCAGTGAGCAGTGGTACATGCATCTTCTCACACTCTGTAAAGATGCATGATACCCAGGAAAAGGTCAATAAATATGGAATCACCATAAAGCTTTGCCTTTCTAGAATGTTTTGTCATAAATATTTTTTTCCAAAACTGAGGACTCAAAAGTGAATCAGTTCCTATACCTTCATCAAAATAGTTTTATGAATAAAAATAAGATGAATACAGAAAAAAAAAAATGACTCAAGAGGCTCAGACAGCCCTGATTCACCTCTGGGTGAATGACTCCATGACAGCTGATATCCTTAGCTCACATATGTGCCAGTATTATCCTACATCACCTAGGATACCTTGACTCATCTGAAAGAATGTATATTTTTCTTAATATTTTAATAGTTTTAGCCGTTAACTTCACTGAAAGAAAAGGCTGGTTGTCACTACCAAATTGTGTGTATCACTGACAGCCAAGATATTCTTGCTCCAAGTTCAGAGATGGATGGACAAAAAGATTCACCACATGTTGAAAATTAGTGGTTCTAATAACTGCTATCAAGGGAATAATACATCAATTGGACAGTGATACTCAGCATAACAGTTTCTAGTTAAAGACATATCTTTTCCACATGTGGACTTCCTGTCTCTATCTTCCTTGCTTAGCTACAGCGACCTAACAAAATTCTGAATGGACACCTTGGCTTTTCTAATCAATGACTGACATTAGACATGGGAGAGCAACCTGGCATTGTGTGCCCACATGTGCAGGTACATACATTTTACCACAGAAATTCCTTTTCTAGGAAATAGGCCAAGAAGGGTCTGGGAACAAGATATTTTGACAACACTATTTACAATGAAAGATTGCCAAGTTGCAAGCGTAAGAATGAATTATAATCCTCTGTCCCAAGCCTTCCTATGCATTCAAAACATATTGAAGGCAAATGCAGGAACTCAGATTTGGAATAAATATGAAAAAATGACTTAAAGCTTCCAAGTGACATAAAGTCTTCCAAAGGCTTGGAACAAGCAGCATTTTCCAGTAACATACCATTTGCTACCAATGACCAAGAAGTGACACTTCCTGAACTGGGTGGAGGAGCAACAGTTATGCCACAATCTGCAAAGCTGATGTGAGTCTCTGCATTTCTTGTTGGTGCCTTAGAAAGGCAACAGATTCATCGTATCCCTTGGTCAGCCTTCTTTCTTATTGCAGCAAGTACTTTGAGTGGGCACAATTATGAGATCAAAAGGGTGTGGAGTTTTGAGTCTTTGAATAGAGACCTTTCAACCAGGTGTACTCCCTTTTGAGACCTTAAACTTCACCCCATATTATAACTAAGTTACCAGTACCTAGCTTCATGATGTCATTCAAAGGACCAATTGCAATGATGCTTTGGAAGCTGCTCACCTTCCTTCTCATTGTTACAGATCAGCATTTAGTAACCCTAATGTTGAATCTCCTTTACTCTTTTCTAAACTCCACAAAGCTGTTGCATTTGCAAAACCCAGTAAGTCATTAAAATATTCAACAAATGAGCATCATGGGAAAAGAACTATTTTTTTTCTTTAGTTTTAGTTCATTTATCTGAAAAGGTTTATCTTTCATGTTTTACTTTCTGGAAAAAGAAAATGTGTCCTTCATTGCTTTAAAGAAATACTACACAAAGGCTTTAAGGAAAAAAAAACCACGATAGTTAATGGAATTAAAATTTCATATAGTTCCACAGCTTTATGTAGACATAAAAATCTAAGGATACTACAACTTCAACTACATCAACAACTATACTTGTGGGAGTACACATCAATAAAATACTGATTAAAATACTCCAAGACTTCCTACAGCATTCCAGATTGAAATAGCATCTACTGAAATAGACTTGCCTGCCAGTCTGATTTAGCATCTCACTTTCCCTTATCAGCAGATGGTAATACATCATTTAAATCCATATGCCTTCCATAGGCATAGTTCAAGTGCAGAATGAAAAGAAGAACGAATGTATGAAAGCTAATCAGATTAGCCTTTAAGTGAAGAAAGTAACAAAGTGGAGTTTCATTTCCTGTAAATGACTTTTACTACATCATGTTTAAATGATGGAAGGAATTATCATCCCTGTAAACCACCCAGAGGAAAATAACTTCGTAAGATAAATCTTAGCAAAAGGCTTTCTTGAGCTGGTTAATTTTTCATAAATCTAGACTCTCAACACAGATCCCAATAATGATAGGAAATGAACATAATACCAGAGAAGGGCTATAAATACAGCCTCAGTACAACATCAGGGGTAAAAAGCATAATAATGTGCCAACTTTATATCCATGTATCTAACTCCTCTCCCCACACTGTTTTTGGAATTTGGTCAGGTTAGAAGGATGCAGTCAATACGGTTTCCAGTTCTGCAGACACAACAGGTAGCGTTATTCATGTCATTTAGGCAAAAGCATCAGGATAAAGAGGCTGGTTTTTTCAGTATGAATGCATTCTAGAGTTCAGGAAACCCTTTGAAATTTTTCTAGGTTTGTCTTATCTTCTCTACTCTAAGTCTTAGATTCTAATTGATCTCTAAATGATTAAGATAAACAGTCCCATGCAGATATGTACTTGGAGACTAGCACTGTAACAGGCTTTCTTTCCTTAGAAGGAAAGGAACAGAAGAATCACTGTTCTTCCTGCACATTTTAGGTTCAACAGACATAAGCATATCTTGGATAAATTAATAACATAGCTAGGTTACAGGTTGATTAAACTCAACAAAAGTGAAATCTAGATTAAGTGTGTGTGTGTGTGTGTGCGTGCGTGTGCGAGCACATGTACATGTGAGGGGAAGAGGGAAGAGGGAGAAAGAGAAAGAGAGACAGTTTGAGTGTGTACCTGCATGTTCCCTTGTGGATGTAATCTAAATGTATGTGAATGTGTACATATATGAATGTCTATGAGGTTATGAAGAGACCTGAATTGACATCTGGTGCCTTCCTCAATCACTCTCTACCTTATTTCTTGAGAAAGACTCACCGTATCTGGGTTCACCTTTCAATTTGGCAACAATGGCTGGAGAGTGAGGCATAAAGCATCATCTCATCTCTACTTGGAAATGCAAGGCCCATGGGCTTGTCACACAGGTGACAGGGACTCAGACTCAGGCCCTCACACTTGTGCTATGTCCAGTTTATCAGTAAAGTCATCTCCCTAGCTCCTGAGCTTCCTTTATATAATACAAATTCTACAGTATGAAGAGAATGAATTTTGAATCATTATTTTTCAAAAGGACAAATCCTTTAGGATTCATTGTATCTTTTGAAAGCCTAAACATTGCTTCTCTGCATTCCAAATTCAAAATTCTGTGAGCACTAAGAATTCTGCATCACCAGATAAAGAAAAATTTCAAACTTAAAAGTGTTCTGTTAAAACCCAAATAATATGTGCTTTTATGTGATCTCAGAATCACTACAATAATCTTTTTCTTATTCCTTAGTAACATATTAAAATATTATATTATTGAAAAGAATCCACATAAGTAATTTGTTAATCATTATGTCTTAAGGAAAATTGATGTATAAATCAATTTAAAATT
Organism: Uromys caudimaculatus; assembly: GCA_028551405.1. Classification (NCBI taxonomy): domain Eukaryota; kingdom Metazoa; phylum Chordata; class Mammalia; order Rodentia; family Muridae; genus Uromys; species Uromys caudimaculatus. Next base: position 47,502,649 of record CM052718.1, on the reverse strand, counting down.
ATAAGCAAATAAAAAAATTATTCGGGCAGTATGGCCAGCCTTGCACAGTAAGGAAAATGTGGTCAACTGTCATGGCTTAATGGACAAGGGACCTTACTTTCAATGCTGTTCACCTGTTTGATCTGTACCTAAATAGTGTGCAGAAGTTTCTTCTACCTTCCTTACAAACACTAGGGACTTACACACACACACACACACACACACACAAATAAAATTTAAAACTAACTTTCTACATTTTGAAATATTCATATAGACTTCTCACTTTTATTCAATTAAAAACTGCTTGATTCTAAACTTAAGAGAGGGACAAGGATAACAGCTAGCATGAAGCACAAATATGAACGTGGTATAGTACGTGAGCATTCAACGATGTGAAAGAAGGAAAATTCAAAAATATTTATATTGTAAGAGCGACTAACTGCACTTCTCATAACTGTGCTCCACTGTATCTCAAATTCATCAAAATAAAATAAGTCCCTTGTTTTCAGAGGGAAACCTTCACACACACACACACACACACACACACACACACACACACACACACACACAAACAGACACTCACATATATATACACACACTCACATATACACATATACATATTTACCTAAATAGGCTTTCATTTCATGTCCAAAAAAAACAAAACAAAACAAAACAAACAAAAAAAACCCAGACAAACCCCAGCATTAAATGAAACATAAAATTGGTAAGGACCAGACAGTTCAAGGAGCTCTTTTACTCCACTGCATAATTAAAACCTCCATGTTGTTAGTTAAGACTAGAAAAGCCAGAAATTTTGAGTGCATCTCTAAATATCATGTGATCCTGTCCAGCCCGAGAAAGGTAGAATGTGTTTGAATTGGTCATGGGATCTATGCTGCTGAGCCCAAATAGAAACCTTGAGTTCATGTCAGCTATTCCATATTTACAAAGACTTCTGTCTCCTTATAGCTTGGCTAGATATTATGAAGCAAATACAGGTTGAATACATCAGTGTGTGGGGTTCATAGTTCTGCATATTTTGAAAGAGCCACTTAAAAGCAGTCTAGACATAAAACTTAAAAGACCTACTGTAAATCATGGAAAATTGGTACACCCAAAGCCGCTCATTCAGTTTTAAAATAATTAGAATATGTCTTCAGAGAATTTTTTTAAAAGAAATACCATAAATTCTGTGATCATCACAATGGAGTGTGCTTCACTTTTTTAAAGGCATTAATTTGTATTTATTACAACAAAACTAAAGAAAAAAACTTGACTTTTTTGTTAACATTAAATGGGTAAATAGGCTCATAAAAACACATAATGAGCCCAATGTCTCAGATCCCTCCTGTTTACAAGAACCGAAAGCCTTAAAGCTTGGAAGATTTTAATCAAGACATCCATTAACCACCCTGTGAATATCCTAGGGATTGCTGGAATTTAAACAAAGAAGGAAGTAGAACGCTTTTAAAATGACTTAATGTAATTCAGTATTATGATATGTAACAGTTTTAGCCATTAAACAACAGGTGACAAGTCAGAGCCAAGCATTTGTCTTTCTTCTCAGTGACAATACATCAAATACGACATACAATAGGTCAAATCTAAAAGAAATAACCAGTAAATAAGAACAATAATTTAGGAAAATAATTATGACAGTTCTTGTATACAATGCATCAATTCAATAGGCAAAGTACATATGGTAGACATCTTAAATGACTATACAAAAGATTGTGTGTATTTTTCCTTTACATTTATTCATGCAATTAAATATGTTATTTTGTTTATTTTATACTTTAATATCCTCCTTCTCTAAAGATCCTTACTTAACTTTTCTTTTGGGTTAGCATGTAACAAGACACATGAGCGTACATGTTCTTGTGGTGTTTCTGAACTCTATTAGTTAGGAAGAAACTAAGACATACACACAGGAGCTTAAACTCAAAAATGTCAAAACAGTGTCCTTCCCTAAAGGTGGGGCTCACACATTGCTTTTAGCTGGAGTTACAAAACTCAGGTTGTATTTAATTTCTATTTAGATTTCTTTTCTTTGATTGTTCTTTATGTTTCCCAAAGACTACTTTTCAACACCCAATGGATAAAGACCCAACTCCACGGACTCTTCATTTAATGAGTGCATTAAGAAGACATTATTAAAAGTAGCCCTGAAATAACATAATCATATGCATACAAAATTGACTCTGCAAATTGTATTTATATATTTTAGTGTGCACGCATGCATGCACACATACATACATACACACACAAACAGAGAAACAGGCACAAGCACAGGAAAAGAGGCAGTGATTTCATGAGGCAAAAGGGACTGGGGTACATAGGAAAGATCGCAGGGAGGAAAGGCAAGGGGAGAACTTCTATAAATATATTTTAATTAAGAAAAAATTGAAAGGTCCCCTAAACCACACTTACTCCAGGAGACCTGACATCTGCCTTTTGTTCCAGTCTACTAAACATTATCTCTTGTCTTAGCCTACAAACAAGTCAAAGCCCTCGTACCTACAACTTGTTGATGTTCAGAGTGTTTCTACGATAGTTTATACAAGCTAGGCTTGCAAGTACTCAACAATTAAATGAAAGTCAATTCATTTGAACTCTCTCAGTCCATCTGTTCTCTAAAAGAGGTGGCATTCTCAATTATCCCTTAGATATATTTCTTTTCTTTTCTGATGCACTCATGTAATTATTGCAATTATTATGCTATGTAGAATTAAAGAGATTTTCATATCTACTCTTTTCATTATATCTTTTTCCTTTTATTGAGAATAGGTTCTTTTTAAACATAACTTTCTTTTGCATAATATATCTGAATTAAAATGTCACCTCTCACTACCTCCCCAACTTCCTCCCCATCTCTCCTCCTATCAGGATACACCCCATTTCAGTCTCTCATTAGAAAACATCAACTTTGAAGGGATAATAGTAAGATAAAACAAAATGTCTTATCCTTAGATAGTTTAATATGTTTGTACTGCTTCATTGGGAACTTCATACATTTTTATTTTATTTATCCCCAATATCTCCCCTACTTACTCCCAGGTCCATACCCCACCCTCTATTTGAAACTTAATCTGAAAAGTAAAAGAAAGGAAAAAGAAGAAGGAAGAAGAGAGGGAGGCAGGGAGGAAGAGAGGGGGAAGGGGAGGCATGAAGGAAGGAAGGAAGAAGGAAGGAAGTTAATCTGGATATACTTCAGTGTTGATAGGTAGAATATCAGCAATTTCACCCTCACTAGGCTCTGGAGTTCTGGGCTACCATCCATTGATATTGACAATCAAAGTTGTTATCACAACTAACAACAGCCTGTACATGGCTCTCCATTGTCGGCTATTCTTATTATCTCTTCCAGCCATATAAATATGAAGCTATTTTTGGTCATTCGCAGACATAGGCTTTAGTAATTTGAAGCGTCTACATATAAGAATGCGTATAGAAGTTTTCCTCCGTTATCAGTGTCTAGTCAAGGCTTCGTGTTATGGCTGACAGAGAGTAAGGGGTTAGACGACTTATTACCTATCCTCATCACAAGCTTACTACCTAGAGTCCTGACCAACTGTCATATGTAAAACACTGCACTGATGTAATTAAAAGTTTACTCAAGATATCTTTAGGCTCAAAAAGAATTCCCTGTTTTGTTTTAAAAATTTCCAATTAAGTACTTAAAAATCTTCTCTATTATAGCATGTATTAGTTTCCTATACAAGACTATACTACACATAATTTCTAAGCTTTTCCAGATCTTGAAAACAAAAGTGTTGGGCTGAGTTTTCATAGTTTTCCCCTTATGGCTTGTCTTCCATGTCTTCAGATTCACCTACTAAAAGCCTAGTCTGTTTTATTTGGTATATTTATTAAATATATCTTATTACAAATTATGTGTGTCTGTCTGTATGTAAAAGGGTTCCGAAGAGGGTGTTAGACAACCATGACCAGGAATTACAGGTGAGTGAACTGTAAAATAAGGCTGCTGGGAACCAAGCATAGGTTCTCTACCAGAGTAATATGTGCTATTAATTGGCGGGCCATCTTTCCAGCTCCTAGGATCTTGTTATTGATTGGTTGGTTGGCATTGAGTAAGAAAATTAACTGTAAACACTATTTTTTTTTCATCTGAATGTGACCTGTTACACTTTTCATAAGGTTATTTTCTACTTTTTCTGCCTTTCATGAAAATTATCTTTGCATCACAGTTGTCTGCACACATATTCCTATTAAATAATACTTGAGGTAGAAATGTTTATTTATTCACCTTTTTATCTCTTACGGAACTGCATTGATATTTATTGGGAAACAAAAAATAGCACTATGAGAAGAAGGGACTCTATAGTTCTCTTAAATTTTGTAGATTTATTTAAGTCTAGATCAGTTTACTCTACTGTATTTTGGCTCTCTGGAAATAAATCCTTAACCATGGTGAGTATTTATAGTAATAAATCTGTATATGTGTGCCATGCATTATAATTTCATGAATAGATATGAATTCTAAGAGGGCTTTGCACATAGCAGTATAATTAGAATAAACATAAATACAGGTGAGATATAGAATGGGTTTCTATGCTCTCCTTTAATACTGGACATTAACGCTTATAATAAACTTTTATAGAAGAGCCCAAAGAAGACAAAATAGACTTGTCCTGAAGAAGTTCAAAATTGATATATATATATATATTTAAACTACAGTTGATTTGCCAAACACTGCATCAAGTGTTCCTAACAATTTTCTATGTGCACATGTACACACTAAGTTTACTTTCTTTCAGAAACATTTGAGGAAATAACTAGATCTCTGTGTGTTTATAACATTAGGTCTCACTTTAGTATAATTACCTATTATGTAAACTATGTATCAAAGTGACATGTAGTATTCAATTCTAGCTTTCAGTTATAATTGTGAGATGGGCACCTGAGAGAGACTTGCTGGTGTTACATAAAGGTATCGTTTTCCAAATTTTTTATGGCTATGAACTTTTCCCCTATAATAACATATAAAGGAAATGATAGGGTTTCTACTCCTAAACTATCATTGTGGGACAATTCTAACTAATGAATGTCCAGAAATGATAAAGTTTTCCTATTTCCCAGGAATATATGTGCATAGCCTGGTAACGTGACCTACACTTGCTGAGAAATGCCTCTACTGTGTTATCCCACAAACAAGCTTAATTATGGGGACACCAAATCAAACTATTTGAAATCACAGGAAGGATGCAATTATTGATCAACAAATATATCTGATGCTGCAGTACTTAGAATAATAAAAGCTAGAAATGTCCGACTACAAGGAATAGATGATTTTTTCTCTAGAACAAATACAGAAAATTACTAGAAAAACTGTAAACATGATGAGGCAAATTATACGCTGGCTTTCAAAAAAGGGTTGTATTTTATTCTAAAATGAAATCAGATGGTGTTTTAATGATAAGCACAAAAATCCACATTGGGAATTCACATGCCTTTGTGAGTGTATACATGGGTATACCCACAAAGATATATTGAATATGTTGAATATCTGTGTTCTTTCTTTCTTCCATGTCTATGCTACACAGTATCTATTTTATTGAGAGAGAAAAATGTTAAGAAATACTCGTTTAATCTGCCTTTGTTTTGTTCTTAGTTTTCCCTAGACTTTTTCATCTCTACTCCTACCCTCAAGCTAGAGGCTACCAGCAATGTTGAAAACCACAGGGGCTAATTAGAAATATGGCCCCTTTCATTATGACCACCCATACATCAAATAGGTCATCTCTGAATAATGAGATATGAACTCTGAAAGAACATAAAGAACTAAGATAGGTTTATAGTTTTAAGATTTCAGTGGGATGAAACTGAATTATTCACACCCATTAAACAGAGTTTGAATGATTCACAGCCAATTTTATTTTTATATTTGTAATGAAACAGCTGGGATTAGAGTCTATTCATGGACTCCTAAGAAATTTGCACCCCACCTACTAAAATTAGTTCCCTCATCCAAAATTCTGATCAGCACATCTGACAGAGAAGAAAACAGGCATCGGTGCTCAATACCAGCAAACTAAAGACTTTTTTCTGTCATTTTGCCACCAGGGTCACTTTATTTCACATTGTGAATACTTCTTTTCCTGAATTATAGAGCAGGCTCTAATTACCTGACTTTTTTGCAACATGATTATTTATAAAGAAGCATTTTCCTGTTTTATATGCTAAACTCAAACAACGCTTCAGATTGTGTATGACAGTTATTTATGCCTTACTAGCTTTCAGTTACTAGATGAAAGCTGTATTTCAATTTGTACATCAGATAAATTTTTCTCTCATCAGATTTATTAAGCTTAAAATATAAGTTTTGTGTCTCATAGCCATGTAGTCCACTGAATAATTCACTCACCAGAAAGTTTAAGGTTCAACAAGAAATTGACATGGCCAAAATATTTACCATTTAAATGAAACTTAACAAACTGCATATCCACTATGTAGAACTTTCCAAAGCATGGGAAAGGGGGTACATTTGCTGAATCCTCCAGGGTCACATAACTACTTAGTCACAAACTACATTTATAACACAAAGCCTACTCTCCTACAGTACAATCTATGACTCACTGTAATATCAGGAAGAACCAGAAAGAAACCATGAAATGAGATTTAGCATCATAACTTAGCATTCACTTGTAAATAAAGCCCAGTGATGCGACGCGCATACTTCCAAGTCCCAAATGCAGGGGTTTAGAGAACTATTTAATGGAAGGACAAGATATCTCAAAACTTTGTAGAAATATCCAACGTCTATGTGACATTGAGGCAAACATTTACACAGACCAACTGGAATCACATGGCAGAGTGTAAAGCATGTGGGGCCAGCAAACTAAAGAGACATTGGCATATCATAGAAATCACCCATACAATCCACATTTTATTCATTCTTGCTACATTGTTCAAACAAAATATATGGAATTTCACTTATTAATAAGAATATGTGCTGTTGTAAATTTGAAGAAAAAAAAACAAGAGCTAGGCAAGAATAACTTGTGGATATTCTAAAATGTCTTCAACACTGCCTTTGATTGTACTGGGTTTTGCAAGACATATTAAAAGTTTACAAATAAATTAAAAGGCTCTTTTTCTGTTCAAAGGACTTTTTCCTATGAAAGGCAAATGATAATTCTAAGGAATGTAAGCACCTTTAAGTTTTTATATTCCAAAATAGAAGACTGGTTTAGCATATATTGTTCAAACACATGCAGTTGGTAGGAAGCATATATTTGCAAACATGTAATTAAGAATGGACTGAGCCTCTGTATTTTTTTTCAAGCATATAACAAGTGCAAGTGCAATGCTATTTTAGAAATGTTCTTGCTTTTCTCTTTCCAATATTTCATTAAAACACAACAGTCAAAACTGGTATGCCAATACTTTCATGAAGAAAATAATTTGTAATGGAATAGAAGTCTATGCCTGATATAAAAGGATAGACATCTTTCAAAGAACAAAACTGGGATTCTGTTCCTGTGTGCCTCCAAAGCCCACACAGTTGCCCAGAGATACATTCAAACTGTATCAAAGGAAAACAAGATTCACCAAAATTGAGAGACGATAGACAGAATATGACCCAAAAAAATTACATGAAAAAAAAAAGAGAGAAAGAGAGAAGCTATAGCCCCCCAAAAGATAAGCTGATCTACAGGGACCTGAATGAGACATACACATTTTGACTAAGATTGAAGCTAAACATGTCTAATTATTAAACTATAAACTATATTGAAGATATAATACAAGGTAATATATCACAAAATACACCTATGTAGTAAATGTATGTATAGATGTAGACAATAAGAAGTTGATATCTTGGATTATTAGTTGTTCTCCCTATTCTTTTTATCATCTTTAATACTCCATTTATAAATCAGCAGCCAATCCCTAAGGATTTACTGCATATTATTCTCCATGCTTATTATGACTGGAATTTCTCTATGAAAAGGGATCACTTTAAAAGACAGTGAGCAAAACAATATTATTAGTTATTAGACATATTTTCTCATATAAATTATGAATTATATAAAAACTGTATCAAAGAAATGAAAAAATGATGGATACAGGGGAATTAAGAATGTGTTCTTTTTTATGATTGTTTTGTTTAGGTGACTGGTTAGTTAGTTACTGAGACAGAATCTCACTACCTTGTAGCCTAGGCTAGCCTGGAACTTACTATGTTGATCAAGCTGTCCTTGAACTCTATAGAAATTCATCTGCCCCAACATTTTGAGTGCTGGTGTTATGGATATGAACTTTGAAACCTAGCTTTAAAGTGTTCTTTATAAGTAAAATTGGAAATAGTCTAAATGTTCATCAGTAGAATGTCCAAGTTTCACTTAACAGTAACCACTGGACTGAGAGTGAGGTACCAGATGGAGGGGTTGGAGAAAGGTCTGAAGGAGCAGAGGGAATTGGCAGCCCCATGGAGGGAGCAACAGCGTCAATGGGCCTGACCCTCCCCCTGGTTGTCCTGGAGTTCAGACCACTAACCAAAGAATACACATCTATTGACTCATGGTTTGGACTACATATGAGGCAGAAGAATCACCTCGATGGCCATCAGGGAGAAAGGAGAGGACTTTGGGCCTGAGGGTACTAGAGGCCCCAGTAAAGGGGAATGTCAAGGTGGGAATATGGGAATGGGTGGGCAGGTAGGTGGGAGGAGGAATTCCCTCACAGAGGCGGGGAGGGGGAGGGGATAGGGGGTTTCCAAAGAGGAGACCCAGAAAAGGGGAAACATCGGAAATGTAAATAAAGTATCAAAAATAAATAAATAAAAAAAAATTTATTAAACATATAATGTAGGTAGCTATAACAATAAGGCCTTAAAAAAATATTGTGACATGCCTTTATGAGCAAGTAAAAACTCCACATTATATTGGAACTTCTACATCATTAAATATGGAATTAAACTATGGAATGATAGAGTACATAGTCCTATGTTTCAATAAAATAAATATGTGAGTGTACTTAAAATATATGTATCCAATGCCAAAATATGAACAGAAAATTACCTGTGCATTGGAGTGCTCCGTGGTTTTCATTTTCTGTACAGTTCTCTTCTTTATAATAGACATGTGTCACTTGTAAAACTTCAGAACTCTGCTTTTCAATATTATTCATACACACATAAGATGCTGGGTGTGCAGAAGAGCAAACTCACTCTGAAAGTGTGTGTAGTCCCCCAAGCACTTATTCACAATCAAAGTTAGGCAGGAGAGGCTATGCAGGAACTCTAATCTGACAGCCAAGGCAGCATGTCATCTCTGCCTTGACATGCAGTATGACTTCTGGCAAACTAAGTAATATCACTGCCTTCATTTCCTCATCTAAATAAAAGGAACAGAAATAATTTGAACTTCAAGGATTTTGGATTAATTAATATGATGGCATTAATGCCCTAATAAATTAACCAAAAGGTAATAGAAATTGAAATGTTAAAGTTTCAATTGCTTAGTCATTAATTATAAATAGCCGTCTATGTTTTAACAGTCCCTTCATTTTTAATGCCTTCCTGGGCATGATTTTTTTTTCCTGAAGTAACTTTGCAGGTTTTGTCTTCTTCAGTGAGAATTCCGATTAGACAGGTACAGAGCAGCTCTCGTGATATACTGGATTATAAGCTAAGTTCATGAAGTTAATTCTCTGAGAAGAGATTATTTTACGGGTCATTTATCTACCAAGACCTTTTGTAAAAGCATGGTCAAGAATAAAAGCATGGTCAAGAATAAATCTTGAATGCAAAAACGTAAATGAAATGTAACAGTACAGATGAATGCAATTCACTATATCATACTGTCATGGATCTTATGATTTCTCAACATAAATTACTGACTTTACCAAAAAGCTAGAGAAAAACACATCACTGGCATCCCTGCACCCATCAAGTTTTGAGAAATAATCAGTATTCATGACTTTTTGAATGTAAGAAAATTAAGTATATTTTATTTCAAAATTGTGTTTTTTTAAAATATTCTCTGGTTAATCTTGATGTTACAAGTAAGTAAATTTCCATATTTACCCTTTCCTAATTCATACACCTAAGTTACATTTAAAGAAAATTAAAAAAAAAAAAACCTGCTACTTTAAAGTGGTAAGCTGACATGTCAAATTATATTTGAGAGGCATTTTCTTCTCTAACTTGAACAAGAATACCAAACATTCAATTTAGTTTATTTGTTCTATAATTATAAAAACAGAATTAAGCTGCCTTTTCTCACTTCTAAGCACTGGCAACACAGAAAGAATATACTATAAGATAAAGTGTTATAGAATTTTTCTGCTAAGTTACTGCTAGAAATCAGCATCTATAAATGGCATTGCTTCTCCCAAAGAAAGGAAGAAGGTGACTAAAAATTCACTAGATCATACCTATCCTACCTAACACTACATCCCAATGGAGGAAGCCCAGCTTGCCCAGTTAACAATCTTTAAAAGCTCTTAAAGCCTATGAAGAGAGAAAATTCTGAAGGAGAAAATGTTTCCTTTTTTTGATGGAAACAATAACAAAATCCAAAACGATCCCATATTATTTAAGTATGGTAATTTAATGTAAAATCTACCCACTATCTTAGTTACTGGGGTTAAAAAAGGGGGGGCTAGATAAGGTAGATTCACATCAGGATATGTCTGATGTCTGACATACTTCCGAATCACTGTGCACTCTCTGAATGCCTAAGATGTAGGTCACCTGTATATTCTCCCCTTCCATGCCTAAACAAACCCAACAATGGTTCTCTTTGGGACGCCTGGTATCTACTGCCTCTGATAGTCAGGGGCAGGGGCTGGGAGAACGGGGGAGCCAAGCAAAAGGTGGTCATACAGGAAATAACAAACAGATACTAAAGTAAATGCCACCACTTCATATTGACTAAATATCTGCACAGTGCAAGATATCTGCTTCCCCTGCCTAGGAATCCATGCCAGAATTAATAGTCTAGTTTACAACAAGGTGTGTTTTAGGTGTAAGAGAATACTTTAAAAAAAAATGCATTTGAGCCAATGGAGCTAAATAAAATAAAATTAGGTTACTAGAATCCTCAATAGTAAAACTAATAAACCCAATCTTGTTTATGTGTAATTTCATTCCTTTATATCCATCAGAAAATTATATTTTGCTGTAAAATATTAATGACAAGTAAGAAGGAAAAAAGCTACCTAAATTTATACTTAGTAAATACAATTAAAATGGCCATGCCTGCTATTACTTACACTGATTCTATTCCTAGGCTTTATTTTTGAAAATACCAAAGTACATTTGAGTTTAGATCATAAATTTTTCTAACAGTTGCCAGCCCTTTATCCCCCCAAAAAATGCATTGACACAAAGTACAGACAGATAATTATATAAGAATTATACAATATTTAGATAGAATAAATAGTAAGAATTATTTGTTTTTCCAATAAATATTTTTCCAATTTATTATTATTTATTTTTCCAATATACAAGTAAGATATCAATGTGCTTCTGATGGACTTTCACCCATTCTCGTTAGACTACACACATGTAAAAGGTTCAAAGATGCTGAGGGAAATGGTTATTTACACAGACATCAAGTCAATATTTCCTGCATGATGACTTAGATTCTGGTTTGGTTTTCATTAAGTATAAAGCACAACAATAACTATCTCTTTTCACTTGAGATCATCTTTACTTTAAAAAGGTTCCTGAGGTCTTGTGTCAGTTGTTGTAAAGGTATTCATCATGGGGGTTTGTTTGCATGGCTGCCTCTAAAAGAACATTTTTGCATCTGAAAGAACTCCAGTATCAGCAGCCTTTAGGCTATAAATTTAACACTGCTACAGAAAAAGAGAAAGAAGGTCTGCTTTGTACTGCCTTGGTATCACATTTACAAGATGAGCAAATAATCAGACCGCTTTTGCTTATCAGGCACTCTGAATCTGAGGACCTTGAAAGAGCTGACAAACATTAATTAACTTAGCCACACAGCACTGCTGCAAAGGAGGCGGTGAGCAGATCCTGGGTCACAGATAGATATTTGGATTTCCTGCAGGCTCGCCTTGGACAGGTAGTGGCCTGCCACGGAACTCAACTCCCAGAGGCCCACATCTGAAAGTCTCCACTAATGCCAAAGCAGTGCAGAGTGTAGATGTTAAAACCAACAAACTTTGATAAGGATGTTGAAGTAACAAACCATAATCAATGCCACCGTGGCTCAGTTTCTTCCCCTTGTGGGCTGAAGGAAGTTCCTAATAACTAAGAGTGTTCAAACCTAAGGAAGAATTTGTGTCTCTGTGTGCAACTAGGACACTGTCTTGACAAATGATTGGCTGGAACCTAGCTGGTAAATTGCCCTAAAGACTCACTCATTCTAATTTCCTATGCTTGGGCATTTGCTCCATGAAAACTCGATTTGTTACTGGCCAAATCATTGTGATATTTAAGGTTTTTCTCCCTATTTGCTTGCTTCTCTGTTGAACGATTTCTATGTCACAAAAATAACTTTAAAAGTTTTAGTTATGAATAAAATCCAGAATGGTAAAACAGGAATTAATAAAAAATCAATACAATTATATTTGTCATCTGTTTCCCTAAAAGTAAATACATATATACCCGCTCAGATAAAAGGGTACAGAGCTGTACATAGGCCAATCAAGATCATAACCCACCACTTAAATATGAAGGGAAAAAGTATTTTAAAACATGTAACTAACTGATTATCCCACATTGACACAGGTAATATTGAATATTTTTAAGTTCTTCACGAAGCCAAACTGAAATATGAGTAAAAATACTGATTTTGTATTTACTAAACTTTGGTAACCACTACAGGAAAAAGGTTGTTTAAAAAGCAAACTGCATACAACTGTGGACAAATGGAACAAATTTAATTGAAAATATAGCAAAAGTTTTACTTAACACAAAATTGTTACTATTCTTTCAAACTCACAAAATACTCAGACTTTATAGTCATATTGATTGCAATAAAAAGTCTGACTTTTTAAAAAAAAGCAATTTACAAGGGAAAATTTGAGCCAATGTGCCCTATGTCACCATATGAGCTCAGTGATCCACACCTTTCCTATTCATAACAAAGAAAACACAAACGGACATTCACTAAATGAGAACATGCATACGTAAATGACCTGATAGCCCCAAACATAAGGCGAGTACCACTCTAGACCTTGACACAACAAAAGGGAAAAAATAAAAACAAGCAAATACACAAACAGGAAATAGGGGCTGGGACTGCTGAAAGGGAAGCTCTTCTGGAGAGCTTCCTTCTCTGCTTGAAGGAAGAGAGCAAACTGTTACCAGCAGACCCAGTAAAAATACATTAATTAAAATAAAATCTGTCCTCAGAGGATGAATATCCAGAAAACAGCATTATAGTCACATGCTTTATAAAAGAAGCCTAAATACATTTGGCTTAGTCACTGAAAATGTGTTCATTTCTTAGCAGTCCTGAACTACTTAAGCCAACACATTCTATGTCCTAAAATCTAGGACACCCTTTCTGCACTTGACTTTTTCTATCTGTACATCTTGCCAGAATGATTTAAAGAACTTTTCTCTCTACAAAAGCAATTTCTATAAAAGCATTTACTAGCTTATGCTGCTGTACTGATCAAACCAATGAAAAGCAACTTCCAGGGTTGAAGTGAGTTACTATGGTTACTGTAAGTAAACACACAGGCTGGAGAGAAGCTCATTTTACATTACACTCTGCTTCAGAGTTAATGCTCCGCCCTTTACGTGGGAAAACATGGTACCTCACTCCAATCATTTCTATACTTTGTGCATTTATAAACATGATACTACTTTGAGGTTTTTCAACTACTCACTAGAACTGCATTCTTTTTGCCTTTAATAAACATGGCAATGATTTCTGCAGGTCACTTCCTTCCAGAATGAACAAACAGTATATTGGCTATAGTAATAAAGCAGCTCCTATTCCACCACCAAGAATAGAAATCTCCTCAAAGTCTCAACCAAAATCTTCTCTGCTTCTTAAAGTGACTAGGTTTCTTTCAAAGCTCATGAAGATATTACAGAGCACCAATTTGAAATTCAGTTAAGAAATCAAACCAAATATTGCACAATGAACCAAACTGGCCCACTCTTTTTACTCTAAATATCCAAAAGAATTAGAAATTCCCAAGAGAATCATTATAACCCAAAGTAGAAAACTTAAAGATTCAAATTTGATTAAAGTCACAGAAGAACAAGTCTGACTTTTGTGAGTGTGTGCCTGTACTCTGAAATGAAGTAGAAGATAGCCTTTAAAACTCATAAATCACAAGGTAAGGGATTGAGCCATTCACTGAGGACTTAGTTGTGCTGAGGATCTCCTATGTCAGCAGCTAAGGCAGAGGAACTGAAAGGCCAGTGAAATGGTGCAATAGAAACTTGTAGTCAGGGAATTAAGGAAGTGAAGGAACGGAAAAGAGCCGGTTGTTTTGAGAAGTTTTATCCTCCTCAGGCTGATCACAACACTGTCAATCTGCTGCTTGATCAGCTGCTTATCATCCCAGATTCTTAGAAGGAGGCAGGAAATGGTTTAAAAAATAATAATAATTTAGAACAACTCATAGCCAAACAGAAATGTCAGTTAAGTGGAAGGGAAGACAGAAGGAGGCTTTAGTGATCTGAACAAAACCACCCAAGTGTACACTATTGTTAGGTGTCAATGGATACTAATAACACCATTATCATTTTATATATATATATATCACAGAGTACTTTAAAAAGGCTGTATAATTTACAATTATACAGATGCATCTACCTATGGTTCTACAATGGAAGTGGCCTGAAATGTGCATGCTCTTTGAGGGTACAGACTGTTTGCTTTCTTTCCAAAGTTACTTGGAGAACATTTGCTCCTGCCAGATGACAGGAAAACGGCTTTGTTTCTTGAAGGTACAAGGTACCCCCTCTTCTATATCCAAGGCTTAACTCTATGGCTTAAGATCAGGCAGAAAAAGAAATGACTTTTATAATTAACTGTGTCACCTCCAAGGGACGTTCTTTAACTCTACTCCACAGACACCTGAGACACACAGAAAGGCTTCAGAGAATGTGAAGGAAGTGAGAACCGAGCAGCTAAGCCGATTCACAGCAAAGAGCTTCTTCTCTGACCTACAGGTCAAAGCCCTGGGCAGACTAAACTCCATTTCCTAACCAAGTGTTTTTGTACTACCTTCTGTTCAGGGACATAGTTTCAAAACCATCCAGAAATTACTAAACTTTCTCAGCACTAAGGTAAAATGCTGAAGGGGACTCTCTGCCTTGAGCAAAACACATAAACAGCATATGGGAGCTCATGTAGTTCCAAAAAATAAAATAATTTGAGAGCATTGAGTCTACATTGCAGAACATGCTAATGAAGATTTCCCTTAGACTGTAGATTCTACCTCACCACCCCCAACCCCGTTTCCATCCCTAAAAGGCCCTGAGAGTGTAACATAGAAGGAGCTCTTCTCTGAGCAGAATTCGCACCATTCATTTTTAGATTTTGTTCATCATTTCATTCTTTCGGACAACTGAACTACAGGCACTGGTGTGTGTGTGTGTGTGTGTGTGTGTGTGTGTGTGTGTGTGTGTGTGTGTGTGTGTGTGTGTGTGTGTGTGAAGAAATGCTGCTTTCCGGATTAACATCTCGCCCAGGAGTTTACATTCTTAGTGTTTTAATCTCTGCTAACCTCCCTTATCAACTGTGTACTGTATCACAGCACCTTAACATTTAGCAGTCAGATCGTTATTTGAATACAGCTGAGCATCTCTATGGGATTACAAGGCTCCCTCCTCCCAAGGCAGCGTTGTTGTTTTGCATAATCACCAAGAATGATTTAACCAGCATTCATCACAGCTGAAAGCGAAGACAAATAGGTAATTGCCTACCTAGGACTGCATATATGTATTAGGCACAAGCCCCTATGAGCTACTTTCTGCTCCTTTGGTCTTCATGTACATAAAATATCACTACATTAATACATATTATTTAATTTCACTGCACAATATATTAGGCTAAATATACAAACTGTATGTTCGATATAAATTATTTTAAATAAGGAAACCTTCCTACCCGTAACAGCGACTGGGATTCGTCCTTGGTCTTGCTCTCTCCGGAAGCAGGATACTGCTGGGTGAGAGATGCAGACTTCTCGCCGCCAGCAGGAGCCCCTTGCAGAAAGCCCTTGGTATCTACTGCCAAGCCATACATAGGTCGTGCCAGGTGGGCAGCTTCAACATTGGGGCTGTCCCTCAGAGTCTTTGTCTGCTCTTGGGAGCTGGACACAGGCGTCAAGAGCCCTAGGCTTGCTTGAGTGTAGGATGGACTTCCCCGTAGGATGTCTGCCCCTCTCCAAGCCACACCACGAAGGTCTTCAGTTGAACTCTCGGTCCAGATTTTATCTTTCAGCCCTTCCTTGTCATCGAGTTTCTCTCTCTTGACTATGCTCTCGGGAACTGTCTCTCCCATTTTAGAGTCTGGGTTTAGCAGACTGTAGACCTTGAGGTCAATTTTGGGCTCTTCTTTGATGGTAGGTATGGCATGACCATCCTCTTCGCCATTAGCAGTAGTGATTTCCTGTTCCTGGCAGTGAACTGTGTTGAAGTGCTCCAATAGTGACTGAGTGTCAGCAGCTGTGAAACTGCACTGACGACATTTATAGCAGCTGTGTGCTCTCCTGGAAGGAAGAAAAGAGTCAATGGGAAGCCAAAATTTTGAAGGGAATGCTCTGTGCTAAAATAGTCCTCATGCACCTGACTTCTCTCATGCAATGGGGCAGAGGTTGAAAGAAATACAATATTGTCAACACCCAGAAATTAAAATTTAATTAACAGGCATCTTCATTTCCATATAAGAATGTGAAGAAGTTTTCTTTAGTACTAGCGTGCGCGCACTCGCGCATACACACAAACACACACACAACCCACACACACGCACATACATAGACACATAGGGAGGCAGTTAATTACCACTAGAACTGGGCATTTAGCCTCATTATGACCTGCTGTTCATTTTATCTTGATGGATAATCATTAGTTCTAAATTAGTTAAGTCGATTCTCACGATTTAACCAAAGGCCTTTCCACTTTTGTTTATCTGAGGTAAACTGAGGCATTGTTTCATTATAAATACATTTTAATGCTGAGTTCCTTTTTATACCTTTTCCATATATTAAAATATTTTGTGATTAAATATTACTTTCTAGCATATGCTTGAATCAATTTAGTCAGTGAAATAAGGCTATCTGATCTATATAATCTACGAGGTAAGGTGTGTTGAAACAAGAATTTTTTGAAGGAATTGCAGAGTCTGCATATAGATATAAAAACTGAACAAACCAAATGTCTGCTAGGTATCAAAAAGCATGTTGACTGCTGTACAGATAGATTTTTTAAAGGAGCCTGCATATGTGTATGTGTTCATGTGTGTCCTTTCTTTTTAAAAGTCATAAAACAAAGAGATCTGATTGCCAGAGTTTGTAACATCTCCATTGCTAAAGAGAAAACAAGAACTATATTAGGACAAATGTTTGATTCAAAAATGCATTTAACTGTAAAAAAAAAAAAAAAAAATCAGAAAGCAAACAACTTTTTGCAATGAGGCATTTTTTTCTTTGATTAAAAAGCATGACTAACTCTCCAAATATCATATGAAGCACTTTTTTAGTTACTTCATATGTCAAAAACAGCAACAACAAAAAGGAAACCACAGTAAGTTCTATGAGCTATCACTTGAAGTTAGTCCAATTATAGATAATCATCAATATAACCCTTTGCCAGCTCCTGGCTACATCTTGGTAAAATAGGAACTTATAGTCATTTCTTCCTTGGCACTTTCAGGCTAGTCAGGATGACAAGCTTCACTATACATAAATATGTAGGTATAAAGAATGGTGTGTGGAAAGAATGACATGAAAGAGATAGTATAAAGCCTACAAAGGTTGCTTAGGAAAGTCAAGGACCTTTCTGAGGGAGGTCTATAACTCCAGAGAACAAGAAGGAGCTGTCCTTTCATGAGGAAGAGAAGAAGGTGTCCTAATGAGGCTTACTACTGCTATGATGAAACACCATAACCAAAGCAACTATGGGAGGAAAGGTTTATTTAGCTCATATTTCATCATCGCCGTTCATCATCAGGGAAGTCAGGAGAGGAACTCAAACAGGGAAAGACCCTGGAGGCAGGAGCTGATGCCGAGGCCATGGAGGGGTGCTGCTTATTGGCTTGCTCCTCATGACTTGCTCAGCTTACTTTCTTCTAGAACCCTGGATGACCGATAAGAGGTGAGACCTCATATACAATGGCCAGACCCTGGAACAACAATCACCAATGGTCCTACAGGTTTGCCCTCAGCTTGATCTTAGGGACATTTTCTCAGTTGAGACTCCTTCCTGTCAGATGACTATACTTTACATCCAAGCTGACAAAAGAACTAACAATCAAAGGACAAAAGAGCTTGTTTTGGCAAGTTTGAGATAAGAAAGGGCTTACTATAGACAGAGATAACAAAGAGGAAACAGTTTGGCCAATCCATTGAAGGAGCCACCTAACACACTGGTGGTTGTGGTAAGGAGAGGGGATACTTTTCAAGCCTAAGAAAACCACCAGGGAGGGAGAAACATGATAAACATGGCTTAAACATATGGAGGAGAGTACATAACAGTTTCTGGATTGATAAATGTATCTTGTTATGAGGCATGTCTGATGAAGAAACACCAAAAAAGCAAGGCTCTCAAGTCCAGGGCTTAATAGACAATAAAGTGGAGAAATGGTGCCTCGCCCACTTAGTCTACACACGGTTAATGTCACAAAATTTCTAACTCCTAGATTAATACTCTGCTTTTGAATATGTGGAAGCACATATGTAGCAGAATTTTCTGTGTCCAATTAATTTAAATATTAATACAACAAGAAGCATGTGATTGGACAGGAAAAGGGGAGGAGGAGCTAAAGAGTTTCAGAGACAGAGGCACAGGAAGAAAAAGGAGGAAGGTGGAGGAAGAACAGGGCGATCCAGATTCCGAGTGATTTTAAATAGCCACAGGTAGCTATGAAAACCATATAAGGGATGGATAATTACAGGACAATTTGTCTTATCTAGGTGGGCAATTTATATCAATATCAACTGGCTCTGAAATTATTGTGTGGGCATCTAGTGAATTGAGAATTTATTGATATATAAATAAGACTGATTAATTCTAAGCTTTTAGAGTTTTGATTTACTGGGTTACTGGGATTTGGGACCGCCGACCAAAGGGAGTGGATGGCTGAGAAGGTATGGGCAGCTCTGATGGGAGCGAACTGGAGCTGGGAAGACCACTGACTGGAGCTGGCCTAGAGGCAGCAAGACAGCGGGCAAAGAGTAGCTGGGAATAGCACGGGATGCGGTCGATTTTTTTAAAATATTTCACGCATTACATAAACATTTCACAATGATTTAAAATAAATAAAATTAAATGTCTTAAGCTAGAAAAGATAATGAGGACAATAACCATCTACAAAACAGGTCATGTGATACCATTCCAAGGCATGAATATATAAATCATCATTTCTTTCCAGGAAAAAAAAAAAAGAACAACCTGTCCATAGAAAAGTAACTTGTACTTCAATTTAAGCAACTTTGAATTGATGCGAGAAGAAAAAGTTTAATAGTTTATCCTATTTTGTAGAATTTTTACACGATATAAAACTATTTATTCAGTATCCTTCTGAGATTGCAATATGCAGTTACCTTTTATCCAAAAAGTAACATTAATTCATTCAGTGCTAAAGGTTTCTTTGACTTTCATACTTCATAACAGGATCAGGAATGTTTCCAGAAAAAAAATTTCAGCTAAAAATAAATGCTATTCACTTGACAAAACTCTAGTGGTAGGGTGATTTGAGTGAAATGGCCTCCATAGGCTCATTTGTTTGAAGATTTGGTCTACAGTTGGTGGAACTGTTTGGGAAGGATTAGGAGAGATGGTCTTGTTAAAGGAGCTATGTCACTGTCATAAGACATCCCCAGTGTCTGTCCCTCTGCCTCATATATCATCTGAATCAAGATGTAAGCTTTCAGACACTGTTTTAACATCAAGTTTCCTGACTGGTGACATGGTCTCTACCATATTGATGGTAACGTCTAACATCTGAAATATTAAGTCCCCAATAAACTTTTCTCTAAGTTGCCTTAATTGAGGTGCCTTGACACAGCAATAGAACAGTAAGTAAAACAGATGGTATTTGTATTTGTAGAGTAAGCCGGTCTTAGTATATACTAAAAACAGCAATAACAATGTTTTCCTTTGATCTCTTAGATTCTCTTTCTAGTGACTGATGTTAAGCATCTCGTGAACTGCACTTTTTTACTGAATATTAATAACCATTCTGAAGAATTTGAACCATACTTTTTCTTCAACAGCAAATAAAAGGGTAATCAAAGGAAAGGAAAAAAGTCATAAATGCTAATCAATAAAACTTTACAGGATCAAATAATTGCAGACAAATTATGACACAGGGAGAATCAATGAAAGTGAGTAAATATTTTAATTTAAACATAGATAGGTAGGACTGGTATCTAGTAGCATTGGTCTTTTCTCAGAATATACTGTGTTGATATTAAAATCTATAATGTGTAATGGAAATACTGGTATCTTAGAATAATGGAGAAAAGACGTGAGAGTTCTTGAAAGTCAGATCCAAACCAGAAAATAGATAAATAATCAGCTCAATATTGTTTGTGTGTGCTCTCTGAGGCAGGGTCTCCTGTAGCCCAAGCTGATCAGTAGTACCTCACTATGAAAGATAATCTGAGAATGGCCGTTACACTCCCGATCCTTCACCTACCAGTTTTTAGAATTACAGGACATGCGCCAAAATACTTTAGAAGTTAGGTATATTCAGTCTCACTGGAGAGAAATGCCCTGCTCATTTCTTATGTTTCAATAGTGTGGCTAATAGTTAATTTGTAGTAACTATCTTTGATGAAGAGTCTACTTCATCTTCAAATAGGTTAAACTGTCTATCCCATTTAGTGTTAACAAAAAACACAATGTCATGTCTAGAAAATTCCAGTTTGTAGCTCATTTTGAAAAGAGTGATATGCCCTAAATATGTAAGTGTTCAAAGCAGAAACCTGTCTTCCAATAAAAGAAAAGCAAATAAAAAACAGTAACCAATATAAAACTATCACAAA
Organism: Uromys caudimaculatus; assembly: GCA_028551405.1. Classification (NCBI taxonomy): domain Eukaryota; kingdom Metazoa; phylum Chordata; class Mammalia; order Rodentia; family Muridae; genus Uromys; species Uromys caudimaculatus. Next base: position 47,481,496 of record CM052718.1, on the reverse strand, counting down.
CTGAAAATCAAGCCTAAAATTCCTTTTATTCAAAGGCTAGCTAGTTATTTTCTTTTATGTTTGTTTACATACCTGTTTTGCTGAACTAGAAACTGAACCTACAGCCTTCAGCTGTACTCTACCACTGAGCAACATGCACTGTCCCAGATAATTATGTTGCATATATTTAGGACATTTCTGGAATGCTTCATAATTAATATTAACAAATAAAGGTAAAAACTACTACACATTATTTTCTCCATGGTCTGTAATATCCTTAGTGTTGTTCTGCTTCACAGTGGCAGTTTTAAGTTAAGATATGATGTCTGCAACTGAGTATTCCAGGCATTGATTTATTAGACACTATTTTACAAATATAAAATCAACACTGATCTCACTATAATTACCATGGTTTTACCAATTTAGAAACTGAACTGATGTTCAGGGGACTTGGCATTGCCAGATTTCCTGATGATTAAGTGCTGATCACAAACGCCTATTTTTCAGTACAATCTAACACATTATCTATTTTCCATTGGCACCTCTTAAGATGAATACTAAGCCATAGCTTCATTACTGTGACCATCTACAGCATCTAGTGTTAATTATTTCAAACTGAAAGGTATAAAGCAACCATCTTAAAATTATTCACAAATATCACAATGACAGGTACCTGTGATAGTGCTGTTTTCCAGGTCTTATCTGAACATGTCTTTACTCTTATATCCTTAAAGACTGTCTGGGTGGGTGGCAAGCAACACTAGGTTGGTTTCATTTGCCAATATTCCTCTTGCTTCCGGTTTCCAACTTTGCTAATAAGAGCATGTCAAATAACTTCTCCTTTCTAAGTATGTCATTTATTGCTTGTCTGTAGCTCCTCTTAAAGATCATGGCTTTTGGATTTTGCAATAATATACTTATGGGTAAGTTTATTTGTACATTTTTTGCTTAGTGTGGTTTACACTTCTTTGTATCTATACACTTATATCTTTCATCAGTGAGTCCTAGAAAATATCATTTGCTATTTTCTCCTCAAATACCAACCATGCCATTTCTTCTTCTAAGATTCTGATTAGTTGTGCAAATGTAAAGAGCTAGCTGTATTTCCATATAGTATTTACTATCTGGTTTTGTATTTTCAACTGCCTTGCTATCTCTTCAAAACTTTTTTCTGGGCCTGGAGAGATAACCCAGCAATTAAGAGCACTGGCTGCTCTTCCAGAAGACCATGGTCCTATTCCTAGCATCCACATAGGGTCTCACAGCTGGCTGTAACTCCAGGCTCAGGAAATCCAACACCCTTTTCTGGTCTCTGAGACATCATGCAAACAAGTGGTACATAGACAAACATGCAGACAAAACACCCACACGAATTAAATAATTAAATTAATTATATATTTAAATAAATGAATATTTATTCAAAAAATATTGTTCTAAAGTCTCATTGTGATTTACTCACAGGCTCTTTATTATTACCTAATTTGTCAATTATTCTATTTGCTTTCTTTAATTTTCAACAATTATGCTTTTCAATTAGTAATGGTATCTGTTGATTGGTTCCCTTCAGTAAAGTTTTGCATTGCATGGCTAATTTAAAATAGTAATTTTACTTTTTAAACACATGGTAATTATGATATTATCACTGAAAATTTCTATACTTAAAGTTCCTAAGTATCTGAAGTTATCATTTCTGCTTTCTGCTTTTTTCACATATGATGTATTGGCTCTCAGTCTACATAGCAAACTTTGTAAGAGTGAACACATAAAACTTACCTTAACCCGGGGCTACTTTGCAAGTAAAAATTGAGTATTTTTCTACAAATAAATGTGTGTTCATTTCTGATCAGTGCAGCACTGATGTAGAACTCATGAACTGAGCAGCAGCATTAAAGCAGAACTCAGGAATTCTGCTTCTTTTTCAGGTGACCCCACGCCTTAGTCTTGACCACTTCCAGCAGACATACTGGCATTTGTCCTCTGCACAACCTCACATGCCACACTTTCTTTTCACTTCTCCCTCACTATGGTTTAGCTCGTTCTTAGTGAAGTGAAGAATAAGCTTCGGAAATTCCCCTTAATTTGGGGAAGTCTGGCAATGCATTAAAAGTAGGTTTTAACTAAAATGCTTGCTTACAGTTGCTTTGTAAGAAGACTTTTGTCCTACTTAGGTCTGAAACATGAATTATAACACTGTACATTTTGATAAAAGTGGTAACCAATAGAAAGTAGATGTACTGTCTATTGAGTAATAAATTATAGAAGACATGAAGTAGGAGAAACAGATTCATGCAAGGAAAATAATGACATGTACAAGGTGAATTAGCGGACGTTCTATCACTGTGAAAGGATGCTAAATGACCCATTTCCAGTTACTGAGTGGATAACATTTCAGCCCCACTCAGAACAGCCCAATTCTTATGGATTCCACACTGAGATTTCTCCGAGTTCCACATCAACTCTGTTTTGGATGTAAATGATTTCACACATATTGTACACTTAGAGGCATATCCTGATTTTTGTTCTAGTCTCACTCTTGAACATCAAGCACTCAAGGCTCAGAATGTTCTATAACAATATCATGTAATGGCAGTAGACATATCCCAGAGGGTATTACAAATAAATAAAGAATAAGATTGAGATAAGGTAAGATGACCTATTATTCTATTTTTAAAACATTGCATTGAAGAAAATACTTCTATAGTGGATTGAAGTTGAACCACCTGCATGACTATTTCATTTTACATTCTTAAGACTCCCAATGTGATCAACATTTATTAAAGTTTCCTTGTACTTCCTAGTTGTGAATAATGACTCTTGAAATCATAAGGCTCTAAGTTTCAAATAATTCTATAAAGACTCTCAGATTGTAGATGAATAACCTAAAATCTAAAAGGTCCTTAGATCAACGAAAGTATGTCAGTATTTAAAAGTAAGTATTATTAAAGTACTCTATGCCCTAAGAACACATTCTATTTAATTTCTTAGCTAATAAAATGCTGGGAGCTTGACTTAGACTCAAAGCCAACATAGTACTGTCTTTGGCATATACCTTAGATCCTCAAAAGGCTCTAAAACTATGTAATAAAAGATTAAAATGTAACTCACCTTGGAGCTGTCAGTATTGAAAACTATTGTGGAGGCAAATACTCCTGGGAATTCCATTTGCATAAAGACATTTGCCAAGATCTATGCATGCTCATGTGTTAAATTTTGCAGCTACAGTGCATGGCAAGGAGAGAATAGTCTTTTCCTGTTAGAGACTACTTTCAATACTAAGAATTAAATAAATCCAGACATTATTAAGACATCTCCTTTTTCATAATATTCATTTCTCCAAGTATTAGTTCCTTCATCTAAAGAACATAAATATCCTGCTTATTTCAGACAAAGCTTTAAGTAATGGCTTAGACTCCTGGAGAAAATGTGTTTGCCCAAATTATATGGTTACTAGACGTACAAGTCAATTCTGTCTTATGTGTGTGGGGGGGCGATATACTCATCCACACATATATGCACGCATGCACATGTGCATGCAAACACACATGCACACACGTAATATATATTTGCATATTTGTGTGCTTATTGCATTTTCCTCATGATTAAAGAAATAAGAATTTCTTCAAGAATTTTGGAGTACTTCATAACTATATATGGACAACATGCACAAACTCATGCATACTTGTGCATCCATGCTACTAAGAGTTGAGGAAAAGCTGGTGCTTGCTAGCCTAGGAAGAAATTAACATGCAGCTAACATCAGAGGAGACAGAAACACTCATTGCAAGTGTGAACACATATTTGATTGCAGCACAGTGTCTTTCCTAGAGCTGACCTTATAAATTAAACAGTGTAAATCTCAAGTAAGTGTTTTCTGAACATTTTGATTCATTGTGAACATCAGGATGCCCTTCAAATTAACATCTAACATTCTTAGCCTATTGTTGGGCACAACTCCTTCATTACTGATAACTGAGAAGATAGATACACAAAACTAAAATAACCAGATTAATTTAATCTAGGGTATTGGACCTCTATATTGAAAAGCCTTTCAAATAGCAAGTAAAAGCTACATACAACAGCTCACCCGTCTCATATCAATGTGTGGGAAACCCTGAGGCAGGAATATTGCCAGGAGTTTAAGGTCAACTTGGGTTATACAGAGAGTTATACCTGAGCTTGGACTATAGTATGATCATGTCAAAAACTAAAAATAATAGACGAAAGTAAATACACTTTTTACTTCGGTTCTGAGAGGCGGAATAACAATAAATGCTCAACTCTGCACACCTTTTATCTTTAAGACTTGAGCATAATCAGCCCAGATTATAAACAGGTCTCAGTTTAAACTGCTCTTCCTTGGGATAGCATCTCCTGACTTGTCAGTGTTAAGATGTAGTCTTACTATGTTCACCTCAAGAATAGTCTTTGGTTCCTCTGATTTTGTGGCACTCGCCACTCCTGATGTTATGTAGGTGTCTTTTTCAGCTTTTTAATTGTCAGTTGCAAATGGTTCCTAACTGTGCCTATCTTATTTATTCCTGTACATTCAATTTCTGGTACAATGTACAGTTCTGAAATGAAGAAGCAAATACATATATTAAATGAGTGTCTAATGTAAACTCATCTCTAAAAAGTACGAACAATAAGCTGGGAAAAATAATACCTTAAGAGAATTAAGAAGAAAACAATGTGTGTGTGTATGTGTTGTCTATGTTAATTAATTTTAAATAACCTGTGTGATCTGCCCCCAAGGACTGACAGTGCAAACAAACCACGTGCATTCCAAAATCTCAACTCAACATTTTGTTTGTATGTCAATCAAGAACGCTGTTCAAGTAAGAAAAGTGAAAGGAATGACCAATCTCATTCAAAGAGAGAAGCGAGCAACATTCTCTTAGACTGATTTATTTTCCAAAAACTAGCATATATTCTAATAGAACCTTTAATGGGGGAGCTGTCCCTTCAATACTTATGGGATGCAGAGTCAGACTAGCTATGCTAACTTAATAAACTCATCATGCATATCGCTGAGAACTAGAAAACACTCTCTGCAAATGGTAGAAGACACTTAGGAAACATAAGAACACATGAGTAAATTACAATCTGAAGACAACACATCAACCAACATATCTGCAATTCTACAGAAGATCTTTTATGTGATTGCCCTATACGTCCAGCCACATCCCGTGCAGCCCCACCAACTCCTGCCTCCACCCTTTGGGCTGATTCCCCTGGTATTTTGCTCCCCAGAAAACTTACCTGTAGTGTCTAGAGATCTCTTCTTCCACTTGGGTTATAAAATCACATTTGGTGCACGAGTGTTCCTTGCTTTCCCTGACAGCCTGCTGTCCATCAGATCCTAGCAGGTGGTTTGCCTCTTGTTTGACATCCGATGTTTGGGACTCATGCACGGTCTCATAGTGAAAGAGGAGCACATCTACATCAGGGGTAGAGAAGGAACACTGGTGGCATTGGTGTTTGACTCTGGAACTTCCGGCCACCCCAGGAGACAAGTGCAACAGCAGGAGTGCACAGTGGGAACAATTACTTTTTCTACAAGCAAACGGATAAGTAATTTCTCCAAGGTGCTTTTCTGGGCTGCAAAGGCCTCTGGGACAGAATGGACAGTGCTTAATAGTACACTTGTGGATGTTATGGAGTTGCTGATAATGGCGGAGAAGTGGACCCACTACAATCACATCAGGGCCATGGCTTTTGGAATATCTAAAGTCACAGAACTGACAGTTATAGCTCGTTACCATATTATCCTCTGCTCCCTTGCTGGGGAAGTCCTTCTTTTTAGCCCCACTCAAGCCCTTTTCTGGCTTGGTCAATGGCTCTCCTTCTACACTTTTGGCTAGATCATTCTGATTAATGACAGAGCCCCTGGGAAGCTTGTCATTCAACTCTGGATTAAGGCCGCCCGACTGCACTGCTCCGTGCTGTTTGCCATAATGTTCTAGCAGTTTAAGCGAGCTAGATGACTCACAGCTGAAACTACAAAATTTACACCAGTAATAACTGGTGGCCTCTGTACCATTTTGTCGTGAGGAATCGAGGGGCTTGATGGGCACTGAGTAGCCGACAGGGGTGTCATCTCCAGCTTTGACTGTCATTTTGTCCTGCCACTTTCCTACATCTCCAGAGTCACTGGCTCGAAGCGCAGGGATGGATTTGCTAGAGTTTTTCTCTGAAGGTCTCCCACCCTCGGAGGACGGGAGGGACACTTTGATTTTATTCGGGTGAGTCTGAAGAAAATGTTGCTCTAGCTCAGTTGATGAGTTGCCCATATAAGTGAAATTGCAGAACTTGCAGCGGAAATACTTGGTGTTGCCTTGGCAATCTGGAGTCTTCCGTCCGATGCCAATGAACGTTCCACCTGAAGTGACCTGCAGGGTAGGAGAGATGAAAGTTACTGTAGACGTGCCCTGAATTCAGTCACTTCTCTGGAAGGGAGGGTTATTGTCAAGTATTGAACACTTTCATAAATTGACAGTATTTTCCCTGCATGCTAGGAAACCACTTGAACTATGGGGTGGGGGGCAGTCCTTATTTAGGACAAAGGAGGAAGACATGTGATAAAAGTTCTATAACCAATTGATAGAACTAAATAATACATATTTTAAGAAATCTATTTCCAACTGAATGAGTTGGTTCTACATGACTACAGAAACACCCAAATAACGAGGGGTTTCCTTTTGAAAACCCAAGGGTTGCTATAAAAACCAGAGGCGGTGGCTCTGAGCTCGCTCATTAAAGAGATTCTTCAAGGAAATGTGACATTCAGTCCTATAGCACAGGCAAAACAGAAGTCCTAAAATGATTGCACATAGGGCTTCTAGCAGAAGCTTAATTATGCACAATGGAACCAAATTAAAACGAAATGGGCAAGAATACTGAGAATTTTAAATGTTTCTCAGCCAAGGAATGGAGATGAACCTGTCAGGGCTTTAATAGCTAGAAGCCACTATTTCCTCCAGGAAGGTCTGACGTTAGCATAAGGTAACACTCCATGAAAAGCTCTACAATTCCACTGTCTTTAGTTGCATAGTAAAACATGTTATCATAGAATATAATACAACACTCAGAAGACAGAGACAGGAAGATAGAGTTCAAGACTGCCTTAGGCTAAACAGGCAGACTGAATCTTGAATACAGAAAAATAAAGAAAGGAAAATTTTATTGGCGATATGTAGACCTTCAAAGGCATATAAGAAATTTCCAGATCTGAATAGGTACCTCAGTCAAAAAATATACTGAGCCAAAACTCATGGTTTGAAATTGAATTGCTGACTGAAATCTTAGAAAAATTATAATGTAGAAAGGAAGGAAGAAAGGAAGGAAGAGAGGGAGGGAGGGAAGTAGGAGGGAGGGAGGGGAGGGGGAGGGAAAGGTAAGAAGGAAGGAAGGAAAAGAGGGAGGGAGGGAGGGAGGGAGGGAGGGGCAGAAGGAATGTAAAGGAAAGCACGTCTTTCAAACATCAGTGGTCTCTTCTTTTTCCAGCAACCAGATGTAATGTATGAAGCAAGTGGCAAAATCATGTTCTGCCTTCTTCAACAGCTGCTCAAAAATGACATGTGTGATCGCTGCTCATTCCCAAATCATTCCATGAGAAAAGTTTCAGCTTCTCAAAATCATTTGAATGCTCTAGTTAAAATGTAAATTATATTCTGTGGTGCATTCCAGAGTGGTTGTTTCTCTACTGTACAGAACTAAAATGAAAGCTTTTATTTGCTTTCCAAAAAGGCAGAATCTTAATCAAGTTACTTAAACTCTCTGGCCAACAGTTTCTTTAATTGTGATAAGTTCTAAATTCATGGATTATACTTCTAGGAAATCAACACTAACATATAAATATCTTGTTACTGAATGGATATTAAGATAATAATTTGATTGTTTCCACATTCTTACTTAAAAGATGATGACCACACACACGCACACATACAAATACACACACATATGCACAAACACACACACAAGTGTGTGTGTGTGTGTGTGTATATATATATATATGTATGTATATATATATATATATATATATATATATATATATATATATATCACATAGCTTTTATTATATCAGATAGAATCTCTGAACCATGAGAGCTAATATTGGAGAACCCTGCAACCCAGAAATCTGAGAATCAATAGCTTGAAAGAGGGACAAAGTCAAATCCTTGACAAAACCACCTAGAGCATCCTTACACTGATTAAAAAGAGCAGAAAGTTGCACAAAACAGATTCTATTGCAAAACTTCTACATGGACTTCCCAATTCACTAGAATTGAGAAGAAACCTTATTTTCAAAGAAACAAACATTTAGTGGGATGCCATCAATTACTTTGGGGACTTAAGCATGGATCAATGTGGTAAATACAGAAATACTGTCTTATAATAATGATAAACACAAAGTGCAAAAATCTAGAGATGAATAATTTTGTTGTTTTAGCTACTACATCACTTCAAAATGCTGAGCTCTTTAACATAAAAGGCTGCAAACTTCTGCTTAAACAAGTGAGATTCCTGAGAGAAACTACCACAGAGCAATGCTGTGTTTGTGTTGCAATCTTTAAGCCGTATTTGTCCAGCCACACCAAAGTAGTTGAACAATTAGGACACATGTTCTTAGGAAATCCCTACACATAAGATTTTCAAGTAAAATATTAACTATTTCTAGGCATCTTACTATCCCTTCTGAGTTGTTTCTAACCATGAATGAAGAAAAGTTTGTGAGTAATTAACAGAAAAGTATTTTGATCGAAGTGTAACAAACTTTGCAGACTACAGTAGGTCGTCTGAGTTGGAGTTGACAGTGTGTCTAAGAGATGTGTTTCCTCACCTGTGGAAGTAGATATGACAGCCCTACTATTCAGAATGCTTTGAATGACTACGAAGTTCCAGAGTTATCCTAAGGTTCCATCCCCACTATTGAGTTCTTTCACATACAACACAAACAACAATTAAACTCACAAATCTTATTTCACGGTAAAGAGCATTCACTTTGATCCTTCTATAGATTACAAAAATGCCTTATTGGCTAATGTCTGTCAACTATACTGTTATGCAGTACAGAAAGCAAAATGGCACGGGAATCACATATAATTAAAATACTATGGAGGGAAATACACGTTTTTAGTATTCTACTTAATTTATCTCTCAAGGAGAGCTAGTCTCCATTTATGTGATGCTTTTTACAGTAGCACATTTATACAAGTCACAGTAATACATATCTGATATTCATTATTTGGCCACCTCTGAAAAATGAAAAAAAAATTTACTAGGAGGCACTATCCATGTCTACTGCCCACACTGATCTTATTTTTAGTACCTACACATGTTAGTTTTGATCTCCTCCTCTCTTAGTTAAATAAAAACACACAGCAAGAAAAGTCTAAGCACTATCAGCAACAATTTATTAGAACTTATTGTCAGGAAATAGTTCTTACACATCGAGTTACTCCAAAATTCTCAAACGTTAGAATCCAACAATAATTGGAAAAAACATTTCCTAGTTATGATTATACCAAAAAGAAGATAAAACACAGAACATACTGACTTTCTTCCTTTACTAACCAACATTTGAAATTATAATGAATTAACACAAAAAATTTCTGTGTAGATATTCACAAATTAAAATCATACAGCTGTATGCTCTTTTTGGATCTAATGTGCACTTCTCTAGCTCCTTAGTGCTGCTATTTAGCTTGTGCTGGACTCTGGGGTGGACATTATAATATAAGGAGCACAAGCTAGACCACCTCTTTGCCTTAAGGATATTCAAGATGAAAGATTCTGAATGAAAAACACTTTGTTCAACTGCAGTCATGTTCTCATGCAGATAGGTCCTAAACATTCTTCATATCAAATCTGTGACCAAACAAAAGTCTAAGACTCATTTCCCCTCTCTCTAAATATAAATAATATTGCCCAATTTTGCCATTTAATTAGATTATAGAAAGCATCAAGTGAGAACTTTAAAGCTATCCCATCCAATGGAATTTTCCAAAGTAATAAAAAATTTGTTGATTATTCTCTCTGCCATTGGTAGGCATGGGTCACATGTAGCTACTAAGATGAAGGCAGTAAAAATGACATGTGTTTCATTGACCCTAAATGTTTTCTTAAATTTCATCAATTCAATAATTAAATAAAACCTAAAGAGCTACACGTGATCATAAATGTTTTAGTCAACAGGCACCATGTATTAGTCAGCAAACTGCAGAGCAATAGTCACAAGAATAAAATATTACTTAATAAAGTGACCCATCCAGTAAATTTCTCCTGCCAACATGATGAATAGAGCAAATAGATGGGAACTGGTGACATCAGTGGCAAATTCAACACACTTTGTTCAAAAAGTACGCTTAACTGAAAGGTTCCATTTGCTGTTACTAGGCTAATGATCTATTTATATTCTCTCTAGACGACAAGAAGAAAGTGTAACTAATATTTGAAGTATGTAAGGATTCCCTGCATTTGGGTTAAAAGCATGAATGTGACTGAGGACAAACAGTAAGTTCTGTCCAACATTCTTGAGTCACCTGGAATAAGGAACCATAAGAACTCATGGCAACTCTCGCATGTCTTTGACCTTCAGAAAAAGCCCTTAACTGTGTCTTTCATACAAAAGCAAATGAGCATATAACCTTCCAAAGGCCAAGAAAGTCATACATAAAAACCAGCCTAACTAACACACACACCACCACCACCAACAACAACAACAATAACAACAAAACAAACAAACAAAAAACAGATTTTAAACTTATGTTCCCTGTTAACAATAATGGTGTTATTAAGTTTTAATCCCAATTTTCAGACTTAGCAGTTTAAAACAAATTTATTCCCTCCACATAGTATTTTTCCATGGGTTTTCTTTATAATTTATTGCATGTTGTTTAACAGAAGCATTTCACAAGAGAACTGAAAAACATTCCAAGATTGTTTCCTTGTGGTCTGTACAAATTCATTTGTTTCCCCCCTGATGATATGCATTAAAACTGAATAAAATAATATCTAAAGGAATATGTCACGGGAAAATGCTTTAAAGCCACGGAATTCTTAAAATGACACTTTAGTACAATTACTGATTTTCAACACATTAGGAAAAAGAAGTCGTTTGAACTGCACACAAACTCTCCCTCAGATGTGGCTCCTTTTCAAGTACTATAATTGATGACAACAAAGCAAAGTAGGAGGGTGCTAATTTGAGAGGGCTTGAGGTTATGGGCTGATTGTCAAAAAGGTAAAACCTTAAAAATAAAAAGCTACGTTATTAAATGAAGATCAATGTTAAAATAATGGACTTCCATATTTCTTGAAGAAATCTGTAAAGGATGGCCAAGGCTAAAAATAACTATGCCCAGATTTAACCTGCTAAGACACATAAGGAATGCTTCTGCATGTAAAGAACTTCAAAATCACATTCCCGAAAGCCTAGTGCACTGCAGTGTTACGCTTCTGATGGCGAAGAAGTGCTTAAAAATTTCAGTAGCAAATCTAATTATGTGGCAGCTTTCTCACTCACTCTCCACAGGGCTTATCCCTCCAGCCTGTTCTTATCAGTGTCACCACAATGATTCCCATGAATCCTCTTCACATTTGGATTTAAAGGCACCAACTAAATGGGAGCAATGGTCAAAATGTAAAGTATTTCAGGGGGTGGGGGGGGAGCATTTAAAAGAAACGTGATGCCAATTCTTCACAGATAAATAGCTTACTTAAATTTTATATTGTCATTTCATTCAGTGTAACTGGTTTTTCTGTGAGCACCTAGTAGCTGGAATGGCAGAAGACTGATTAAGTCATAACCCTAATCCCAACAAGAAACTGGGTGCCAAAATGAGGAGATGGTGTTTAGCAGGTCACAGTGTTTGTCTTCTAAGCATGAACTCACATAAAACCCCTATATTCCTATAAAGCCAAAGCTTTGAGGGACACAGAGAGAAGGATGTCTGCAGGCCAAGAGCCAAACTATGGGATGAGAGACCTTTTCACAAGGGTGTAAGGTAGAATGAGATTGACTTCTAACATGCATCTGTGCAGGCCCATAATTCACACATGGCTATGCAACACCATCTCTCTCTCCCTCCACCCACCCCCACACACACACACAAACATTAAAAATAATTCGGAAGTCAACATTTTACTTAAAACAAAAAAACGTGAGCAGGTTGTAGGCAGGGCACTCCTCATAGGCCATATCTACATCCAGTCTGCCTCTCACTACTGCCCTACCTGGAGCTTTTTTTTAAAAAAAAGCGTGCATGTGTTGCAAGAGGAAATATAGGCTGGGCACAGAGCTAGTGTGGTGTTCTTGACTAATCTGCATGAACCCTGCGTTGGATACTCAGAACTGACAAAGAAAATAAAAACACAGGGACAAATGAAAAAGGAAGGGAAGAGCTTTGGACTCTAGGAAACAGAGTTTATTCTCTGAATGGACAGAGTATCTTTCCCCCAAAGAGCTTGTCTGTGGCACTCCTATCAGCGGAGAAGCACTAGGAATCAACAAGAAACGATAGACCAGAACTCACAAATGCCCGTGATTTAACACAAAAATCTCACACATGCACTGGAGAGATGCCTCAGCATTTAAGAACACGTGTGGAGAATTTGAGTTCAGTTTCCAGACTGATGTCAGGTAGATCAAGCTCCAGAAAGACTTTGTGCCCTCCTCTGTTCTCAGACACCTGCCCACACATGTTAATGCCTCCCCCCCCCACACACACACCAAACCATTCATAAACACACATACACCACACACACCCCACATCACACACACACACCATATATACTACAGACCATTCATGAACACACATACGCCACACATACCATCCACAGACACACATATACCACACACACACACACACACACACACACACACCATACTACGTCACACACACATAGCACATATACTACATCACACACACACATACACATACACCACACTATCCACAAACACACATACACCACACACACACACACCCTACATACACACCACATATACTACATCACACACACACACACACACACACACACACGCACGCACACACACACACAACACACACCACCCAGAAACACACACACAGAGTTAAAATGTTAAAGATAAAGTATTTTGAATATTCTAAAAACATGATTAATATTAACAGAACAAATAAAGAAGAATAAAGAAATAAAGTGCATTTGTTTTCTGCCTCCACGCCCATCTCTGCTCTCAATGCAGACAGAAGGTAACAGCATAACTACACAGCCTTGGAGAATACCAAAGGATGAGTATACCCCCTTAACATTAGTCTTCATGGACATACCAACTGAGGAAAACAACTCTCAGACCTTCCATCAGATTATAAATTCTTAAAACAAAGAGTGAAAAGACTATAAAAGAAATCAAATGCATGCATGAAACATCCCTTAATCTGGGAATAACATTGTATTCTTAATTGAGTAAGGTAAAGTTTGTCCTGTACCCACTCCTTCAAAACTAGTTTCTGTAGCAAAAGAATCAGTGAAAATGAATTACAGTAATTAAAAAGGAGACAAATCAACACATTTGATTTTCTTTTCAATGGTTTCAATGATAAGCCTAGTAAATTCCAATACAGCAGCATCATAGCGCATGGGTTAGATAACAGATAATCTCCAGGAGATCACAAATGTCTGCCCATTTGAAATGATTCAGCATGGGGATCGAATAGCTCATGAGCTGCTGGGCTTCTCTCCCACTCTTTTCTCTTTGGAGTAACTGCAGTTTCCCTTTGAGGAAGTTGTATACTGCAGTAGTTATGGGGCCAGGCTTCTGGAGCCTGCCTCTCATGCTTTACATCCGATCGACCCTAGTTATGCAACTCTCTGCTCACGGGCATGGTACTTTAATCCGTCTATACCTGCTTCCTCTTTCCTTCTAATGGATATAATGGTAGTGTCTACTTCAAGGGATTTTATGAAGATGAGTTGATTAATGCATATAAAGAACCCAGGGACACATCAGCACAGAAGAAGCCCTTAATAAATGCTAGCTATTATTAAATGCAAATCTAAATCCGGGGGAGGAAAGCTATGTGCAATATTTATAATGTAAACTGAAAGATGATGAAAGAGGAATAGATCAACTTAAAAATACTGACAGTCTAAAGGCTGCGTTGGCCATTCAATAAAAACCAAACGAGGTTGAAGGCCTTGAAATGCATGGTGTTTGTTAAGGTTTGAAGTCGCAGGATGAATAAGAAGTCAAAATATGCTAGGTCTAATGATTCTCAGAACAAAAAAATAAATCAGAAAGTGAAATGGTATTGCTTTTTCTCTCCATGCTTTCTTATACTTGGGGCATTCGCTGTAGATCTGTGCCTTCCACAGCTGCAAGTTTGCTATAATTTCAATGAGCTGAAGAATGAAAAGCACCCAATAATCTTTCTGCTTGACACAGTTAGCAGAGCAGACCATGTGGGAGATAAAACTTTTATGAACAGTGGAATGAGTCTAAATTTGATTGGATGCACTGATAATTATGGGATTTTTTTTTTTTATCCTAAACATTCTGCCTTGAGAGAAACACTGATATTCTAGAAAAGGATCCACAGTCTTTAAATGATAACAAACAAACCCTAAACCAACGGGATGGACATTTATCAGACCACTCTCAAGTTAATACAGCCAAATGGAGATTTAACTGCTGTGCAGGTAAATGGGTTAGTTAGGATGGTCAAGCTTCTCCTCCTTAGGGGACTACATTATCCAGCTCAGCCATCTCCACTGATGAAAATAACCTGGTAAATGCCAGAACTTTGCTTTGCTTTATGGCCTTGGGGTGAGCATATGTTTTATTTTGCACACTTTATTACTTGTTAAAGAGACACAGCCCTGAAATAAGTCTGGATTCATACACCAAACCTTCTGTACTCCATAGACAGTCTGAATTGATTAAAGTCTCCTTCACCAGTTTTTTTCTAAGATGCAATAGTTCTCAACCCAGAAAAACAAAGAAACAGAACCTGCTAAGATCTACAACTTCCCTTATACTCCAGATCAAAGGAAACTGCAAGGCAAAAAATAAATATTTGGAAGTAAAATTCAAGACAAGTCAAAATAAACCACAATGAGATTAATGTTCCCAGGTGTTTTATTTTTGTTTTGCTTTGCTTTGTGTTTCTTTTACTTTTTTAATCAAAACTTTAATTCCTATGTTTAACTGAATATACTGTATATTAAAGACATATAGAGCTCCTATAGTTAAATGTGTCAAAAATATAAAAACAATGGATAGTTTCCTATCATTAAAATCTGCTCTTCCTGTTTCTAACATTACATTTTGTACAACTGTGATAAAAATATGAAACAAAATTATGAAACAAAATGCGAAATTATGAAACAAAAATGTAGCATTCCTGGTTTAAACAGAAGAGAGTTCTTGGTAAATTAAGAAAGGGTCCTTCTAGTAAACTTTGAATTTCATTGAAGGCCAAATGAAGCTCCCAGAGGGAATCCAGTAGCAACTTTCATAGAACCCTGAATAATGTTGAACAGCAGAAAAGATCTGCTAATATGGAAAGGTTTGTATGCATCTTGAGCTTTTATCAGCTTGGGATAGTGTAAACACTTTCCCGTGGGAAGCACAACTTGACAGGACTCCTAATTTTATAACCTGATCTGAGAGCTAAAAGCTCCCCCATAAAGATGATGCAAACGCCCTAATGCACAGCACATTAAGCTCTAATGAAACAGCAGAGTTGGCGTTGTTAATGCAAGCCTCCATTCAGAGAAGGTTTAAATATAAGCATAATAAAGCAGATTAAAAAGAAAGAGGCTGTAATTACTTTTTAAAGAACTCAATCTCTTGTCCTATTATTGGTCTACTTGCGAGCCTCAAAGACTGAATACAGATAGTAAAAATGACATGAGGCTTGCCAATCAGGCCATATCCATTATTCTCAAATATTTAAGAAAAAACTCCATAAAGCACAGAGAGGGGATGAAACACTGGGAAACTAGGATCCTTATCAAATCAAGTGGTTCAGAGCTAGCCTTTATCTTTCCTTGTCTTTTGTGGTTTATGTTTTGGTGTTGTTTGGATTCCATTATTTTTAGTTTGGATGGGGGGGTCACTTTTGTTTTTCCTTAAACAGATGGTCTCGTTTCTGTTCTTGGGGCCGTGCATACGATGGCAAGATGTACAGTAGAGGACCTTGTGAATTCCTCAGTCCAAAACAAGACAGTTGAGGTTCTACGGTGGTTGGTCTTCACCTAGTCTTGGTTCTTTATTTATAGGGCAAATTGTTTGGAATATCATTTACATGGATGTGATTTGTGTCATATAATATCTGTGCTCTTGAATTATCATGTTTATAATGCATATATGAAAATCTAAGAAGCTGTTTAAATTACTCCATCTTCCGAACTAGCTATCTTATATTTGTCATCAAGTTGGTTCAATTAATACAAAGAACCATCAAAGTCAAACCAAACTATAGATCAAAGACACAGAGTCCTCTGAGATCTTTCCTCTGCTTTTTTTTCTTGGTGTAAAGTGTCATAAATCTATCATTACCTGACTTCTCTGAATGTTCCTTAAAAAACAGTTTAATTGAAAAAGATTAATGAATAGTTTATCCATTTCTGCAATCGACTTAACTAATGTAGTTTAGTAAATGATTCCTGAAATTGTTCATAATATTGTCATCTAAAATAATATTTTATCAGTATATATACAAGCCATTAATTCACAAAGACCAATATATACTTATATGCCTGGATGGATGGATAGATGGATATGCATATTTCTTATAGAACTCTGCATTAAAGAAATTCTGTAGTCAGTATTTTATCTCACAGCTTGTAGTCAAAACAGATAAAGTGCCCAAAGAAAGAATTAGTCAAAGAACATTTCTGCAGCATAAATCTGGGAGGGCAAGAAGCAATTTCAACAATGTCTTTGGTGCTGAGTATATGTAGAAAGAGTTGCTATTTGTTTTGGGGTTCAACATGAAAACTAATATGTCACTCAGACATGTTTGTGCATCAATATTAGGTATGTATGTGGCATATGTTCAAAATCATCATTGGCCAATAGTGTTCTTGGTGTTCTCTTCACAAAAAATGTAATTAACTTCCTGGAGATTTGATTCTACAGCCATCCACTTCCTTGAGAAAACATTCCCATGAGTTGGTTTTACCCTTTGCAGTATTCATTCTCTTCCACTGAAGGAGAAAATAAAACCATTCTAACGAGATCACCGTCCTGCCTGTGGTTACCTATCATTTTTCTTCTTCGCTGCATGCATAGCAGGGATTTAGTATACAGCACAGTTGATGATCAGCTGTTTTATTTCCAAATTCAGATAGCTCACACATCTGTTTCATTTCTAAAATCACTGCCCAGGAAAAGTGTTCCACCCAAACATAAACTTTACTATAAATAACTAAGAACCTAACAAATAACTATTTGGGGGAAATGGAAGTATGTTTAAAAATCTGAATTCTTCCAAACCCTAGGCCTTAGTAATCTCTTTAGAGCCTTCCTGACAGCCTGGATCAGCTTCCCTCAGAAGTCGTCCCCAGAGTGAACAAACTGAAACTGCAGGAAATCCAGGTATTAACATCATATTACTTGCTAATTATAAAACACCGTTTCGCATGCTGACATTATGCACTCCCAACCCTTTTATCTAAAACACGTATTTGCTTTCCAAATCAGAGCTTGACAGCAGAGTGTATCTGACATAAGACAGCGAAATGATCCTTAATAAGACAGGAGTTCAAAAGCATGCAACTTGTATGCATAATAACTATGTTGCCTTAATTCGCTGCTCCACAGAAATAACTCTATTTGTAGAAATTCACTGAGAATATGAAAAAATTTAAAGATGAAACTTGCTTATTAAGTTTTGTCCATATCCCCTTTCGAACAGTGATGCCCATTCTGACACTGAATGGACTCAGAATTTTCTATCCTGATCCTTCTTATAAATATTGTAAAATATTTTATGCCTATCCTCTGTAACCTAACTTTCTGTGCATTTCTTAACTCATGCTGTTCAGTAAAAATTTGCAGGAATAAGGAACTGTGGCTAGGAAGATGACAAAAATGACTATCAAGGGACTTCCCAGAGTAAATAAGTGCTATGGGAATGCATTAGTTCTATGGTACATCTAATTGTTCATAAATAAGTTTAATATTAACTATCACCTGCTGTGTGATCTCCATCTCCTAATAATACAATAACAATTTATATCATGTAACAAAACTTAATACTCTTTGTTAGGCTGGCCATGAGCTTCAACTATGCTAAATTCATGAAAATTAATATTAAATATTAAATTTGTTATATATACTCCAATGTTTCATTCAAATTAAATTATTACACTTTAGAATTTTTCCATGTCATTTCTGCTTTCAACTGGGGGCAGAAAAATCGATGAAAACAGTGTATGGGTTTCAATAAAAGTGTAAACTTTCAGAAATCATTACCATTTTCCTTAAATGGACAAAGGGATGCTTTATTGGCCTGTATAAAAGTCAGTCTGGGCTCTCTACTACTTATAGTCTCATTGAATTTTTTGGTCAATAGAAAATATTATTTTCATTTTTCATTTGTAATGATTTTGATATTTCAGAAGTATGTATGTCTCTGTCACTGTTGAAATTACTCAACTCTAATTAGACTAAGTATAAAACCAAATACTAATTTAAAGTGCAAAAAAAGATTGACCCAGGAGGAAGAATATAGGAGAAGCCTAATAGTCAGAAAATAGAACAAAGGGATGGATTTTCGTTGTGTGCTGACAGAGACCTCTACCATCACTGGAAGGCCAAAAAGACCTATCATGAAGTAGATCACGAAATAGCAATCTTGGCTAATTCCATGCACAGACTTTTCCAAATCTACTGGAAATTTTGTACTTTCACACACACACACACACACACACACACACACACACACACACACACACACACACACTGGGAAATTAAACCTTTTCTATAGGGCCTAAAAGCTATGTGTCTGGCCTTGGGAGCTGACTCTGAACATGAAGATATGAATTCACATTTCATCACTTATCACTTTTTTCTCCTAGAAATCACAAGAGAAAACACGAACCTGAACATCATAGGTCCCATTCAGTAAAGCAGGCCGTGAAGAACTGATATCCTGCAGCACACCAGAAAGCACAGAACGGTTGACCTTCTGGAAGTCTTTGGAATGGCTGAACTGCACCATATTATGAAGGGCCAAGATTTTGCTGTCCAGCTCAGCATCCTGCCTGGTACGATTATGCAGTCCTAAGTGATACTTTCGGAAGTGCTTAATCAGATCTGTGGGGTCATTGCCATAGTAACCGTATCCACAGATATTGCATTTAAAGTCCTGAAGCTCTGGAGACAGAGGTGCCGGGTCTGGGTTGTCATTCACCAGTAAGTCACTTTTGGGTTTACTCAGTCTGACACCCCCATCTGAAGGCACTTGTGGTTTTTTTGAGGCCACGGAAACTGGACTCAAACCTTGACAATTGGCTTGACCACTCTGCACTGGCCCTGTTTCCTCAGTGGCCTTTGGTGACATTTTATGCTCTTCCTTTGTCTCCAATGAATCCCCTGATGGGGTACAGGCCATATCTTGAGGGTCATCTGCCTCTGCTCTTTGAGGAGACTTCAAGGGCTCGCAGACTCCCCCAGCAGCTGGAGATGAGAAAGCCAACATATTTCTGTCTGTTACCTCATCATGTGGGAAGGAGGCAAGGTTCCCTCCCTTACTGGGGCTTTCATAATTGAAGCCAGCCTTCTCACTCAGGCCTGAGATTTGCAAGTCCTTCTTACTGCTAGAAGACGGCTCTTGGCCATGCGTGCTGTGTTCCTCCTTCGTGTTCAATTCTGCGACATCACTCTGATCTGTATTTTCTGACATCTGATCTGCAGAAAATTCTTTGTTCTTCCCAGATACCTTGCTCTCTGTAGCTGTTGGCTCCAGGGTTTGACCCTCGCCTTCGCTAGCAACGTTTCTCAGAGGGGGGTTCTTTTTCCGGACCATATCTGTAAACACATAGGAAAAATGAAGGTACATGGTTATTGGAAGATTATGCACAGATAACCCATTCTAGGATATTTTACAGTCCATTCAAGGTCTTCCAAGGTACACTATAAAATAGTTCCTCTGGGGGAGGGGGTGGGAATAGCTTTAAATAGGAAGAGAAAAAGAAGCAGCCATACAAAAGAAAGCATTGATATTTGGAACTTTTTAACAGAAAGGCTGGCTGGCATATTCTTTTAAGGTATGTTGTGAATATTAAAAGACTCAGCCATACTGTTAATCATTCCCACCCATCCTATTTTTGATTAATTTTCAATTATGGCCAATGAAATACACATATATTTATATATGTTATCAAATTTATATCATATATATGCAGATATTCTGCTTATAGGACAGATATGTACATGTTTAATTTTACAAAACACAAATAGAATGCTTACTCCCATTAAAAAATATGTACATATATGTATAATTACTAAGCTGTATTTTTATATTGTTACACTGATAAGAATAGAGTTTCAAAGAAATAGATTCATGTCAAAAAAAAAAAAAAAAGAAAAGAAACAGACAGCTATGTTATAAACTGAGTAAAAACTGCCCACTTACTACCAGGAAAATAGATAATGAACATTTCTGATCTACCCTACCAAGAAGTTCTTTAAAGCCTAAGGGTGCCATCCTGGAAGTTGGGAGTAGGGTCTAACTTGTGTTACAGCAACACGTGAGGCTTCACCAGGACTCTGTGGAAATACACTAAGTCCGTATATTCTCACCTAGAGAACAGTATGGAAGTTGATATGGGTCACTGTCATTTTGAGGCTGAAATGACAAGATCTTAGCAATTTCTGGTGATTTTCTTCCCATGTCATCTCTACTGTCCCTGCTTTAGACCTTAGTAACATCAGTAGCTAAAATCAAGCTTAGACCCAAGTGATAATAGTGACCAGAACTATAATAATATTGAGAGATAAATAGTCTCCTACAAATTAAAGACCATATTAACAAAGGTCAGTTGAGAATGGGGCCCCATGGTCTTTGTTCTTTAAGCTCTAGGCTGAAAAACTCAAGTGTTGCCTAAGTCATCACTTAAAATGTCTCTGTGAAATTTCTACAGGCTAATTTCTAATAAAACAAGCTTTGTTTATTATTAGTAGGCTCTTCTGGGAGGACTAGTTTAGTAAAGTAAGTTATACCAAAACTATCAACGTGCTGGAAAAATCCAAATTAGTAGGATGGCTTAGCTGTTTGCCTCTGTAACTCCTCCATGGGCTGCAGAACCACACAGGCTGAAAGGCATGGGTGCACCTTTGCTTCTGAACAACTCTAGTCACTCAAAATTGTTGTGATATGAATCACTGAACAAGATAATTCACCAATGTGTAAGCAAGCCTTGAGAGGTGATATTTCACTTCAGTCACTAATGTGGAAGGCAGTACGAAAGCAGTTTTAAAACTACAATGCTCTCCTTATGCACCAATAGTATCATTCATCAAGTACCCACATAAGCTCTCTCGTGGAATAACAAAACTAGGATAAAAGAGTGGAGATTTGAGACAAGGGCTAGTCAGGGGCAACATTGACCTGTGAGAAGGAAGAGGAATATGTGCCTTTCCTGGTCAGTCCATGACAGTCTCAAATAAAAGAAGCTAGGGAACTTTTTTGGTAATTTGGGACACAAGTTAACTACGGTTTTGTAATGTTTGAATTTCATTGTTGCTTTTCTTGACAAAGTCTAAGGATGCCTATATTTGTCTGCCAGATGAGGTTCTGGTAGCCTTGGGAGGGCATGTGAAAGATTACAAGACAATTTTGGTGCTAACGATCCAAGGGGAAAATGTTAAGAAAAAAAAAGAACCTATAAAATTAGCCATTATTTAGACTATAAATATAAACAAAATCCATGTTATTGTAAATCAAGTATAGTGGCATTTGCTTGTAGTCTTAGCAATTCAGGATGCTGAAAGAGGATCAGTTAAGCCCAGGAGTTCTAGAGTAAACTGTAGAACTCAGTGAGACGTGTGTGTGTGTGTGTGTGTGTGTGTGTGTGTGTGTGTGTGTGCGCGCGCACACACGCGCGCACGCACACATGTGCCTATGCACACATGCATGCATTAACATTTATGTATAATTACAAATTTACAAGCACATGGTCACTATTTTACCTTTATATAGTGTGTATATATTTGTTCACTTATATTTAAACTTGACCCAGAAGACAGGATGCTCTAGTTCATAATATCAGGTGTTCCTACACATAAAATGATATTGGTTTGGGAGACGCCTCCTGCCTCTCCTTACAGAATTCTGAATTTTTTTGTACATTTCACA
Source organism: Uromys caudimaculatus (assembly GCA_028551405.1). Lineage (NCBI taxonomy): Eukaryota > Metazoa > Chordata > Mammalia > Rodentia > Muridae > Uromys > Uromys caudimaculatus. The sequence continues at coordinate 47,459,171 of CM052718.1, read as the reverse complement.
TTATCTCACCCTTATCTACTATAGTTTGATCCTTCCTTGGTCACGTGGTTAAAAACCCTAACATCTATGTGTCAACCTTTCTCCTCAGCATACCTACATTCTAACAATGAGCAACTGAAATAATGTGAATGAGGTGGCCCAAAACTGTAAAAATTCTGTATGAAAAGACAGAATGACTGTAGAAATCATAATCTGATTCATGAAGGTTACCCATCTATCAAAATGAAAAGCAAATGGTTTATGCTCATATATTAATGTCAACGTGATTGGGAAAATGACAAGGGAACTAAGATAAAATACTTAAAAGTGAATTAATCTAAATACATTCATATTGGGGAAAAAAGGGCCATTTTTTTTTTTTCAGAAGAAAGAAACGTTTTAGATCTGTGCTAATTTATCACTATCATGAAAGATGTAGTGGGTTAAAGGTTAAAAATGACTCCACCAACATCATTAGGTCCTGAGAAAAAAAGAGAACTTAATTAATTTATTATCTCCCAAATTTTAGTTCCTTCTTCTATCCAGGAACAGACCTTCAGAAAGCATATGACTCACTGATGCCTTATGCTCAACAGAGTCCTTAATAATATACATTGCAAAGAACGTTAAACTGCTAAAACTTCAAAGAGGAATCAGAGAGGTCATTTGGGTTTTATATTGTGCTGTGGGGGGTAGGGGCATGTTCTTTTTAGTTGCTGTTTTTAAAAAATGTGGTTAATTTATTTGAGTATACTTTGAAGTAGCTATAGAAAAAAACATTTTTTTTACTGGAATTATATCATCATAATTTTTCAGAGTGACATATTATGTAAATATAAGCACATTTGCAATACTTCTAAGTGGAAGAAACTCCCCTCTCAAGTCATAAGTTAGATAGCACAAGACTATAGCCATTCACCAGTTATTATCTCTAAGACAAATAACAGATTGCATGATGTTTCACTGTGTGCCAAGAACTTTTCCAGTGAACATTTTTTCTTCAAAAAAAAAAAAAAAAATAGACCACATACTTGGAAAATCATACCCAGCATTGACTTCATAAAGCATGAGGGTGGCTTTAGAGTGCTTTGTACAAGTATTGATTCTATTCATCAACTATCAGGATGCTAATTGTCTTAGAAGATGCTTAGAGAACACTGAAGATGTTTTGAGAGCTGATCTGTACATCTGTAAAACAACACAGAGAAAGGATTCTCTTCCTAAATAGTGTATACGTGCTTGCATGGTCACACCTAAAATACGACAGCATGCTAACACCCTGAGCTGCTAAAAAAAAAAAAATTCTGATAAAAGCCCAGGCAGACATGAGACAGAATCCTTTCCTTTCTTGGTTTTAATAATACAGCCAGGGAAGGAACGTGATATAAAATATTATAGGAAAAGAATCATTTTTCTAACAGATTGCAAGCTTGGTGAGACTATTCAACCCATAAAACTCCCTCAACCCTAAAGACTGTCACACTTCCTGATGCTGGGTGGACAGGGATCTAAATTTGTTCACACCAACAATGGTTTTTCGAGACAAACTTTAGAAGTCATTAAAATGGACAGTCACATGAATGAAGGTAAACCATCAGCTATGTCTCATTCTACTCCATAGGAATATTCCTTTTTTAACTAAAAGAACAAATAAATTCAAAATGCTTGCTAAAGTAGATCCACTATAAAGCAGATTTTGGATAACGAGGTTAAAAGGGGAAATGGACAAAGGGAATCTAAACTGTTGATTTAAGGCTTCAACGTAATTGAGAGAAGCAGAACTATTGACTAGTGACAGAATGGTAAGCATTGTATATACCTACACCATGTTCAACACACACACACACACACAGTCACACACACTCTCACACACACACTCAGACACACTCACACACACTCACATTCACACACACACACACACACACACACACTCAGACACACTCACACACACACACATTCAGACACATTCACACACACTCACACCCACACACACATACACACTCAGACACACACACACATACACACACTCTGACACACTCACACACACTCACACTCACACACACAAATCCCTCTCAATTAGACCATCTAACCAGACTGCCAAGATAGTAAAACAGAATGCCCAGTACGTTCTAAGATGTAAAATATGCCTGTCGCAAAATATCCTAAATCCTACCCTCAACTAATTTCATTGAATTCTAAATCAGGACAATAAACCTAAAAACATTCTTAGACTTCACAATTACTTAAAACATATCAGATTAAGGCTTTGTGTATAGAATCACGTAGATGTGTGCACTGGGAATGTTTAACATTAGAGTTTATGACATAATGCTCTTTAATTCACTGATGAAAATTGTTAAGTATATAAAAGAATCGTTTGTGTAATGTATGAATCTTTTTCTCCAGGTGGCTTCTTTACAGAAACAGGAGACTTCTTAAGTCTTCTGTTATCTGGACAATGAAATTCGCCAATAATGACTTAGTCCTATATCATATATCTGCATACGCATTTAAATACACATACACAAATCTATCTGCACTCTCACCTACATGTACTCCTAGGCTCACAAATATATGCACTCACACACTTATGAAATTTTCTTAGCCCAACTATCCATGCAATCAATAATCAAACTGCCTGACCAGAGAAATCAATTTTTACAGAAACTTGAAAGAAACTGAATTCACATTCAGTGTGCTGAAAACTACGATTAGTTCCCATGGAATATGAAACTCTCTGAGTATGGAATGTAGAGTGTATGTTCTCTGCACTACCTTGGCCTCAAACAAAAGAATAAAAACAACAAAAGAAAGAATGGGAACAAGTCACATGTCCCATTTTAGATGTGATTTACAGCCCCAATAAGTTTAAGGTAACCCCCTCCTAGTTTACGATAAACACACACACACCCAAACACACCCATACACCCCATTCACACACAGACACGGACACTGACAAACACAGGGACATTGAGAGAATGTCCTTCACTCAATGACTGACTTCCTTCACCATTCACCACCAGCTGTGAACCAAACACAACAAACATGATTTGCTTGTCCTCTTTATCTTTGACTTCCAAGAGAAAAACAATGTGAAAATCAAGTGAAATGATCACTAAAAATTTTTCTCTTTCAGTAGCTTTTAAATGTCATTTTATGCATGAACCTGCACATATATGAATATATATGTATATATATGCAAACTATATTCCCAAATACATTGCAAAAATTCGGGGTGTAGACTGTGTGATCTGACACCCGCTTGGAATCCCATTGAGTATGAGTTGAATAACAAGTAGCTCTCCTGATTTTCATAATATATAACACCAGATGACTTGTTCTTCTTTTTCCAGATAATAAAACTTTCAAGTGCTTGAAATCAAAGTAAAACACACAAAAAAAGAAGTCATCATGCTCTAATCTTTAATAATATGTTTTATACCATACTTGTTCATATCACTAACAAAAAGAACAAAGTTATTAATTACACATTTCTTGTAGCTTTTATGAAAAAAAAGATAAAGAAGAATTAAAAGTTTCTTTTGATCAAAAGTCTGCCACAAAGAATCTAAAGAATTAAGCAAATGATAGCAAAATAAAAGGAAGGTCAAGTCTTGGACCTATAGCCAGCTAGATAGCTTCCATATGAACATGGGAAGTTTCTCCTTTAAGGAACATATGTATCTGCTCATTGGTTTGGGGGATGGGAAAGCACTAGTATCCTGTCTACTCCACATATACAGATCAAAATCAGACTGCTTAAGTGAACTATAAAATGCAAGAGACACTGCTTATCCGATTCACAAACCCAAGCATTACTGAAGGAGTTTAAATGTTTTCTATTTCCTCTGATTCTAGGGCAAGACTTCAACGATAGATCACGTTTTTGTAAGGGGGGGAGGGAGGCCTCCAACTCCATAAGCACTGTGTCATATCTGGTCCTTTACTATTCACTGTTACTTAATTTGGACTTTGAATCTTTATCATTCCTAAATCTTTAAATCTATTTTTGGACATTTTAAATCCTTTTGAGATTTAAATGCCATCACCTTCAGACATCTCCCATAAAATAAATCTCTTATTACTTCAGACCAAAGAAATATAAAATGATTACTTCTAGTACCATGCTTCCAAGCATAAAGTCTATTAATAATTATCCAGACATTAGAACTCACCTAAACCACTCTGAGATAAAATGCAGACACTTTACATGCCCTCATTCAATAACTTTTGAGTTACATACATATTAAGTGATAATTTCATCAAACTATGTTCCCTATCATTTAAATATATCATTACAACCCATTAGTCCATGTTAAAAGGGATCAGGAGGTAAGTTAGTAAAAATGCAATGCTTGTAAAACTGAGTCTTCATGCATGCATACTAAAAATTTACATTGACTATTTTGTTTTTAGAAGAAAATTTTAAAACAGTTATATTTTGCCTCCAAATGCTTTATGGTAGAAATCTGACTTTAAAATATATCTGAAAACACTAAAACAGGCATTATATTCACTTAGTGTAATAATAACAAATATGTCTCTTGGAGTATCAAAATCAGAGAGGAATAATTCTCTCATTTCATAACAAATAAGAGTGATAATACACACAGATATACAGACACAGACACACAGACTCATGTTGTTTTCATTATTTTTTCAAAGATAACAAAAACGTCTGCCATGAAAACTATTGATTTAAACCAACTCATCTGACTGAGCCACAAATTACCCTGCCCCACTAATTTGCATGTGAAAAAACTTAACTTTGTCCTTTACTTCTTGGCCAAACTTATAATATATCAACTGGTCCTTGGGCAAAGCAGCAATCATAGTGTCAAGTTCAAAAAGACTAGCTTATGGCAACATATTAATGAACCTACTTAACAAGATGGCTATGGGGCGAATTAACAGTACATTGTACGAAAGCTGGATTTCCACTGATAACAAAACTAGCCAGAATCTGTCTTTGTGTGAATATTTGACTTACTTTCTAGCATTTGCTAAAAATTACCTTTGTTTATTAAAAGTGATTTAATTTTTTATTTACTGCAGTTACTATATTTCCAGTCTGTCATTAAACAAAGAACATTTCAATCATTAATTCAATCCACTAATATAACGGGCTTAACCAGCTGTTTCCTTTAAGAAATCAGTGCCAGGGAGTGTTAAGCCACTTGATAAAGTGTGAGGCACACACAGCAATACAGAACGTGCAGCCTGGTGACGCTGCTAGAGATATGGAGATAGCACACTTCAGTGAGATTGCTCAGTTTTCAATGTACTATGAAGTCAAGGCAAGAATTGTATCATTGTGGTACTATTTATTTATTTTTGATAGTGTTTTAAAAGAGCACCAGGCTTAATATAAGACTTAAAGATACACTGACGATCGATGCTACCAATGTACTGTGTGTCTGGGCGCTGTATGTCTACATACAGGAGAGACAGAACACTTTTCTCCCTCCAAGATGAAGGGAAGTAAGTGTGTGCCATCATGTGCAATAGTTCTTCCTCATGAAACTGAGAAGTAACCTAGAAACCACTGAGCTCATCCTTGCCATATAACAGGAAGTAGTTTCAAAGGCCTGCACCCATCTAAGGACAAATAGCCTAACGACAGTACCACAGAAGTGTCCAACAGTTAAAGGCACAACCATCATGAACATTTGATAATACATCCACACAACAGAATGGAAATTTGGTTTTGTTTTATTTTCATCTCATGCTTCCTAAAACCTATCGGTATGAACTTTGCCAGATTTATCTCAGCCAATTTATACTTGCAGCTGACTTTCATGTAGTGAAATAAACACATGCCAGTGACACAATATTTGTTTTGTTTTAGATACCACCCCATTTGGTGTCTGCGTAACCGATTCATGAGGATCTATAATTGAACTATAACTGAATGGTGGCAATTACAAGAGTTGTAGCCTCATGCTAAGAAGGAAGGCAATAAGGTCTTGCCTATGAAGGGATGTGTCTTTCCAAGTTGCCTGCTCTATTTGTTGCTACATTTTGTCTGGCACAAAGTGGGCAACTTTGCTTCACCATGTGCTATGAGGCCAAGTGATCACAGACTCAAACCTCTGCCATTACGTGTGAAAAAAGTCTTTCCTCTTTTTTAGTCTTCTCTGGGTATTTTGTTACTACAGTGGGAAGTTCAAACACTTACCCAGGCTCATTTTCCTTCTGATGAAACAGCAGGATGATTGGGACAGAGGAGGGAATTTTTTCTCTTTTTAAGTGCACCGATACTTTGTATGAAAATTACCATTTTAAATATCTCTATGCGGATCAGTAGACAGGGTTGCAGATGTTAAGAGCACACACTGCTCATGCAGAGGATCTGTGTTTGGTTCCCAGTACCAAAATGGCAGCTCACAACTATCAGTAATCTCAGTCCATGGGTATTTGATGTTCTTTTGTGACCTCTGGTCCTCAACCATGCAAACTAAACATGTATACATTCAAAAAATGAAATAAATCAATTATTCAAAAATAGGTATGTTTATGAAAGCAACTTGGCATAGTGACATAGAACAAAACACAATTCTCTATCATCTAGAAAGATAAAGTTCTCTGCATGACTTCTAAAAGTGCACACAAAATCAGTGCAGAATTGAAGTACTATGCTTAGAAAGTTTCAACTCTGTGAATTATTTTTGAAAAAACATTTTTGTAAAAACTCAATTTTGAAAATATTATGAGAATATTCTGCCTCTGTTCACCCCATATTCAGCTAAGCTCTGTCTGGGATTTTGAGAGGGTGCCTGTTTAAACAGAGATGACACGAAATCCAAAAACTTCTCTTATGTTCTACTCATGATCCTAACTTCTAAAAGAGAAATGAAAGACAAGCCCTCGATCAAATTAAGCTGAATTGAAACTGTATACTCTGCACCTCTCCCAGATATCCACAATGTATATTAGCAATTAGAGCTCTAAGAGGTCTTAGATGGAATGGAAGATGGACTCTGTTTCATTTGGAGTGAATTTCCCAATCTCAGTTGGCTTTATGTCACAGAACACCACGTACCCCACTAAAGTTTTATTGAACACAGAAAAGGTGCTGCTTCAAGACAGCATGGCTCAAGGAAAATCATAACAAAGACATTTAAACATGCACAATGTAACTTCTTTAATTTGGCAGAGAAACTTTGCTGTTTTTAATTTGTTTATGATTTTAAAGAGGTTTGTCGTGTTTTAGTACAGTTTTGAGTATTAAAGGAATTTCAAAACAATATAATATAATAAATATGATATGATATAATAGAATCAACATCTAGAAGGATCAGTAATAGCAAAAGATTACATTGAGTGGAGAAAAGCAGAAGATAAAATATCAATGTAAAATTAGATCACAGACTTCCCAATCATACACTCTTAATTATATAGGATGTATAAACTCCATGATAACTCTGAGCTCAATACTCACATGTAGGAACTCTAACTTTTTTGCTCTTATAATTTTGCTCTATAATTTTTACTCTTATAATTTTTAAGGCTAAACCATGACAACGATCAGTTTAAAACGTTCATCCTATATTTGTCTCATTCTTTTTTTGTTATATGTATATATGGAGTATACATGTACAAGCATTTGCATAAACACACACACTTACACACGCACACACCGTACTATATTTGTAGATGTCAAAGGCAACAATTAAGGGTCAATCCTCATGCCTAGTGTAGGTTCTGAGACCCTTAGGCTTATATGGCAAGGGCTTCAACCAGCTGACCTATCTTATGAACTACTGTCTCATTCTTGTACAAATAATTTACACTTCATTCTATTAAAATTAAAAAAATATGGCAAGATGTTTGACTAAAGTGTGGAATGGGTAAGGTATTAGAAAAAGACTTAAGGTTGCAGCAAAGTGTATTTACATTCTGTAGTTATCAAATACTTGAAAAAATATAGTAGTCCCAGAATCCTCCACGGTTGTTAATTCTGCTTCTGAAAACTCTACCCTGTTCCCACCTTAACTAGACTAATAACAAAGAAGCAAATAGCAATGCCTGGGCCCATGATTAGGAAACCAGCCTTTAGTGAATGCATGCATTTACACACGAATTAATATTAATCTGGCTGATGATTCTGAGTTATAGACAATAATGTAAATCAAGTGTCTTCAAGTAGGCTTCCTATCCTAAGCTTGGATAGCCTAAAGAATTCCCATGGAATTATGAGTCTTGCTATTCTGACTTAATAGTATATCCTGTAAGGATTCAAACAGAGAGGAGTCATGGGGAGAGGAGACGCGGAGAGAGGGAAGAGAGGTAAAGTAGAATATGTAGGAGAGGAAGAAGAATAAAGGACGGAGAAGAAAGGCCAAAGGGGGGTGGAGAGGGGGGGCAGAGACACAGAGACAGAGACAGAGACAGAGAGAGATTAAAAGGACGATGAATTAATTGAAACAAGGAACAGAATGTTTAATGTAATGCTAAATACAAAGATTGAACTGGGGTTAAAGTCCCACTGAGAGCCAGGTTTGAAAGAATGACCATGCATGTAGACTCTTCAGGGCCCCAACACGTAACACATTCACATGTAAAAAAGGAAGCAACTTGATGTATGTGGGTGAGAAGACAGAATTAGCTAGGGCAGAAATGAGCTCACTCACAAAACAGTTCATATAGCTAATGTAATTAATCTTCCATTTCAAGTTCGACGTCAACTTACACTTCTAGCTATACACCCCCCCCAAACATACACATGCACACTTAGAAAAGATTTTCTCCCCATACCCTAATTAATCATTTCTTTTCTCCATCCATTTACATGTGGACAGCTGTCATAACAGAGTAAATGGGAAAACACTTACATAATTCTAGATTCAGGTGTTTCCTACTTTGTTTCTCCAAAATCTAACTGAGTGAAGAAAACAAAATTCAGAACTAGACTTCCTTCAGGAGTGTCCATAGAAACTGAAAGAAAATTTGTAGTGAGTAACTAAATGTGCCCTGTTATCGCTACAATGAGCCAGGAACTGGAGCAAAAGTGTATCATCTCACCTGATTTTAATTTTTATTGACTGTCTTTGGTAAAGTAATATTGTAGACACAGATGAAGCAATACAGTTTAAGCCCTTCCTGAGGCATAGGCTGAGCACTGGGCATGTCCAGCTGTTAGTGCACTAAGCCTCTACTAGAGCACTACTTTAAAACTATATTTTTCATAAATCTCTGATATTCTTTTCTTGAGCAACACCTATTTATAGATATATTTGTATATGCAATGGACATGTCAAAATATTTGTAGATATAAAAGTAGTGTCCCTTTCAGATATTTACAAGAGAAGCATTCTACAAAGGCAGCTATCAAGCATATTTTCTTGGCTCCATACCTCAGGGCAATGAATGCACAGATACCACAAGCTATCCCAGCCTTTGCACTTGTCTCAAAGCAACCAGCACTAAGGGATCCAGACTATTAAAGTCGATGAGATGAGTGGCCTTCTACCAAATCGTCTAGTGTGGTCACCAAAAAAACTGTTTTCTGCACTTGTTCACATGGCATTTCATACATATGGCCTTCAACAGCACATTCCATATTTTAAATGGTGGTGCATTTATGGTTCTCTAAGAGACTGAATTCCCTAGAGTAGAAAATGTCAATACTAACATTACTGCTAATTAAAAATATCAACATATCTTCCTTCATATGTGCAATATATTACTCAGATTATTGATATATACTCATTTATATTTGTAAGTATCTACTTGTTATCCATGGTCATCCTCCTTCCTGCAGGTTGGACACATCTAAAACTGGGACACATTTCCGCAATTGGCAATGACAGTGACAGTGACAATGACTATGAAAGTGATGGCTGGAGAAATAGGAAAAGGAACGTCTGAAGTTTTTTTTAAAAAAAAAAAAAAAGCTTCCTGTTACTTCTAGTATACGTCCCTCACAGAGACAAACTTGAGGTTAGGTGCGTACTCAAATATATTGTTACTAGATGGGTAGACATGAAAACTCTTAAATATTTCTGCATATAATTTCTCTTTTCAAGGAAATCCTGTCTTAAATAAACCCTGAAGAATGAAAGCAAAGATAGTTCTAAAGCTGTCTCATCAATGTAACACATTCTAATCAAGACATACAGATTCAAAGCATTTTGTCTTTATTTATATTGAATAAAGAACCAACTATCATGGCCCAAGGTCCACGTACACAATGTAGTAAATGTGCAAGTAGTGAGAAATATGTATACTTTAACTTCCTTTTCAAAATTGTGAGTCACAAGCTGGGAAGACTGAACGATGTTGACGAAGTGTTTGCCATGCGAGTTTGAGGAACGGAGTTTGGCTCCCCAGCAGAGCCAAAACCTGGCAGGCAAGGCAGCCCACCTGCATTCCAGCACTCAAGAGATGTCTGGGAAACAAACTGTTGACGTACAGTAGCCAAAGCAGTGAGCTCCGGGTTCAGTCAGAGACACTAATTAATAGAGTGTGTAGGAATTGAGGAAGACACCTAACGTCTAGCTTTGTCCCCCATCTGCAAGTACACAGACCTGACCATGAATTTAAACTCACATATGCCCTCAGAGATGCAAACAAGAACACACACACAAAGTAAGTATATGTAAAAAGAGAATTCAAAAATACAATCCGTGGGGTATAAAATAATACAGGAAAACATCAAATGTTTAGATCAAACTCCTAGCAACTAAAAACATCTGGAAAGACACAAAAGCATGTTTAGTTTCAAAGACACATAAACACATACCATACATAGGCACACACATCCATGCAGTGAATAATATAAGAAAACACAGTGAAGTATGTGATTCTATTACACAATGTTATATTGAAAAAATATATGAAGAAACTACATACAATATGTTACTTACAGACACACACTGCTCAAAACCAGTAAAAGCATGCGATACTCATAAATGCTATGTATTAATGCTGGTAGGGTTCAAAATCGAACAAAGCCGAATGACCCTGTTAGTGGTCAGGAGAGGCATTGGTTTTTAGGGGAAGAAATCAGGGTTAATATAGAGCATGGAGCTTAAACTACAGAGAATATGTTTCTTGACAGGAAAGGCAGTAGCACAGGCAGATGCATTGTGTCATAATTCTTAGCATCCTTGTGCTTTTTGGCTATGTGATTAGTGCTTATGTTATTTTCCCACCAGAAAAACATCAAATTGCTCTGCAGAAAGCATGGATAGATAGGTTGAGATGAAAACTTTCAGTAGCTATATTCTGATGCTCCACCTACAAGACCTCACTGAATAGAGTTACCATGAGTGCCTAGGGCCTGTGCTCAGACAAGGAGCTTCTGTGTACTCAAGCAGGCAAGGGGCTGAGTGAAGGAAGAAACTGAGACATCTAAGTTAAAAAAGGGATTTGAGGAAAATGGATGACTAAAAATAAGAGCAGAAAACAACAGAAGAACAACAGAAGGAAAGATAATCAGAGAGTCTGAAAGAAGGAGAAGAAAAAACTTTTCATCCAGGACTGTTAACAAGGAAGTTAGGAGCAGTCAAGGGAAGACACATCTGTAGTTATTAAATGCAAATCGTCATGATGGTATAATATGCAATTATACAAATATGCAATTATATATACAATTATATCGCAGAGACAAGTTAAATTAAAGTGAAAGAGAACCATTTACTAAACACGTACTATTCACTAATTATTTATTCATTTGCTCACAGAATTTTCCCACTTACCCTTCAGCAAAACTCTACAAGTTAACCATTAACCCTACTTTACAGATGAGAAAACTCAACTGGAAAGAGGTTACAGCCACCTGTTTATCTTAGAAGACTGGACTGATCTGTGACAAACAGCCAATTCAAGCCTTGTGGGCTTCCCTCTGCAAATTCGCCATCTAAATTCTTTGACTCTTTCTAAGACTGAATAAAGACTGTTGTTGAGAAGAAATGTGTCAGATGCTAACCTTCCCTAACAGACTTTCCACAAATTTGTGCAAAACAGGAAATCCAGGTATTCCATCCCTCGACTAAATGCTGCTGAGTGGCTGCTCATTTTGCATGGAAAAAAAAGTTAATAGGTAAAATTCTCTTAGTTTCAAGCTCCCACTTAGTTAATATTTTCTACAGACTTTGGCTTCTATTTTCAATTAAATGGTTTCTGAAGTGCAGTAGTATCTGACAAAAACAAAGACATACTTGAAAACATTCTTAAAACTACTTTGTTTTGTGAGTATTATACACTATACGATGCAATCATATTTCTCATAGAGAATTTTCTCCAACTTTTCAAATATAATTTAGCACTCATGAGGTTCCTTAAGGAAAAAGAAATAGTCAAAGATAAGAGGCAACTACACAATCATCTGTACATCTCATCCCTATGGACCACATGAGCTGAAAGAATAGCTGAACCAGGCAGGCAAACCCCCATAGCCTAACACATGAATGGAAGGAAACAGCAGACATGATAGAAGGTGCTGACAAGTTGAAACAAGCGCTCCCTGGGAATATCTTCTAAGACTAGACATGCTTCTTGGGGGAATACTGTTTTAATCTTTGCTTCAATAACTAAACACTAAAATAGTTCAACATGTCAAATCGTCCAAGATTGTATGCATTTATGAACAAATGCAAATGATTCAACCGTAATAACTGTATTGATTGGTTTTTTTTTTTAAGAAACCAAGGTCAAAAGTATCTCTTGGCATGATCTCCACTTAGTTTTCACTCCTATGACTTGGATAAATATTCCAAAACTGATCAGATACTTTGGTAACTGAGGCTCAAGATCACTGCCAAATTAACATCACATGTATTCAGATAACACGGCATTTTAAGGGACAATCACGTGTCACTTGTGTAGAGCAATATGTGCAAAGAAGACATCCAAAATCTCTCACTGAGCTTATAAGGCTAGAAAGAGAAGAAAACCAGGAAATAGCGTACCAGACCCATGTTTGTTCTACCAAGCAGATGTTCCTAGGGTAAAAGTGCCTGTCAGGTGAAAGACAACAGTAGCTGTCCAAGACAAAGATGGGACTGGGGGATTCAGGGAGAGCAGATGAAAACGCCCACATCCAAAATGGATCAATATGCTTCTTAAAGAACTGAGAAGTTGTGCTTAATTTAGGTTGGAACTCCATGAAACAAAGGATGAAAACAATTTCTGTAGAAAAACCCTATTTCCCTGAAAAGTATTATTGACAACTAATCTATCACGTATATTCACATTATCATTCATATTCACAAATCATTATGTGAACATTCCATATGGAGTATTTATTTTCTTGACTACAAAGACAATGTCTACATAATTATCACGGCAAGTATTTGAAGTGAAAAATAACAATTTATAAATACAAATGTTTGTATGTGACTGTTTTGATCTCTTTCTAAAGTTTAATATTCTTGTCCTGAAGAACAAAAAAACACATTTAATTTCCAATAAATCTCTGTTTGTTGGTTCCATGTCATGAGCTAAGAGATATCAATGGTCCAAAAAGAAAACTAAAAGAAGACATAGAAGGAGAGACCAGGGAAGAGTGAGAAGAGGAAGAAGAGGGCTGAAAAGAACAGCATCAAATATCTACAGTATGCTCATGAGCAAAAACACTTTACACTTCAAATTCACCCATAAACTATACATTTATAACATCCATAATATACTTACTTCTAAGATGAAAATTTGCCTTTCCAAGAGAGTTGGTTAGCTTTATCAGAGAAGCAAAGCTCACAGTAAACACCTAGGCTAAAATTCAACACAAGACATGACAGGAGCAAAGGGGGCAACACAAACAGTAAATTTCTTGGAATGCAAACACTGAGCACTAACTGTTTGTTATTATTATTATCAGATCTGTTTCTTCAACCACAAAAAACAACTCAATGTGGAGGGTAGTATTAGAGATACTTCTGAGGGAATACTATCTTCATGTAGAATTATGCAGAGTACTGGGAGAGAACAGTGAGGGTGTCCAGAGATACGGACATAAAAACCACGGTAACTGTCCACGCTAAACATATACCAAGGAAGGGTCAGTGTTTAAAACAAGTGGTTGCCTTGACAACCATTGACAAATGGTTGTGATTCTAAAGGCAACTAAGGTAGAAGTTTAAGTTTCAGTAAGGTTGACATCCTGGAAACACAACCCCACTTAAGAGTTTCTAAAAGTAAGAGAATAGTAAATAATAATAACAATAATAAATTGCAATGGCATGACATACATACTGAAAAGAGAAAGGTAAAATGTGAGGAGACTTTCTACAAAAGGAAGTCAATTCTAATCACAAGTGAAATAAGAGGAGAAAAACCTAGGTGAGATGTTCTGAGCTCAGAACAAAGCTTCAAATTCCTGATACGGGTATTTGAGCAATTAATGATACCAGACTAATTGCATGTAGTCAAAATATTTAGTTAAATCAGAAATGACTGTCACTCATTTTTGTATCCTTATTATGAATTCCTACCTGAATGAAGTCATTCTATTGCCATTCAGATTGTATTCTCAGGACCTATGGTCAATGAAAAGCCATGTAATAAACATTTGTTGTTGGAACTTATCAAAATTATTGGAATTGATAAACCTTGTTGAAAGCACAGCCATAGCATGCATCAGGTGCTTAACTTATATCTACTGGAGTCTTCTGTAGAACTCTAATGGGACACTCTAGCTCTGTCTAAGCAGAGTCCATTCAGACTCTTAGGTTCTTACACTGGCAAAATCTTGTAGTACCCTGAAGTAAACTGAAAGATAAATGTAGACCTTCCAAAATGAGCCCACATCTGACTAGTCTCCTTGGGAGCTCACTTAGAACATCGACAAGATCTCAGTGATGATTCTACTAATATGTTCTAGTCCACGAAATTCAGCACTTACCATATGGACTGGAGGTCTCTATACTTCCAGTCAAGATCTATACAGATGGTACCATACCAGACTTCATATCAAGAAACCAAAGGTTCAACTAAACTTTTTACTTTACACCAATGCAGAAATCTCCCATTGCTAACCAACAGGGGAAGTTTATTTTCAAACAGAATCATTACCAAATAAGGTAACTTTTAGCAGAGGTTAGTCCTCTGTGGCCATCACAAATAAATTCTTCTAAGCCCCATCAAGGAGAGCCAAAGACATGGGCAAGATGAGAAGAACATGTTAGCTTGTGAATATCTTGTGGTACTGTAAATATCATGAAGGAATCTTCACATGCAAGACAACAATGCCTGTTGCACACACACACACACACACACACACACACACACACACACACACACACACACACACACATACACACACACACACACGACACTGCTCTCAAGCTTGAGGTAATGGGTCTCCCAAAAAATAAGAACTTTGGAACAATGGGTTCTTCTTGAAGAAACACGCATACAGGATGCTCATAGGCACAAAGGAATGTACACATAGTAAGCAAAAGCATTACGGTTTTTGTCAAAAATGTCTCTTCTTTTTATATTTACCTGTGTACATGCACAAGCTTACATGGTGTACACATACATGCCATGGGTCATGTGGAGGTCAGAGAACAATCTCTGGTGTAGGTCCTTAGCGTCTACTTTATTGGAGACAGGATCTCTTGTTCAAGGCTATGCACACCAACTTAGCAAGCCCATGAGCTTCTGAGGATTCTCCTGTCTCCATCTCCCATATTTTGCAGAAGTGCAAGGAATGCAGATGTGTGCATTACCACATCCAGCTTTTCAGGGACTCTGGCAACTCAAATTTGGGTCCTGATATTTACACATTTATAACGTTGTCCACTGAGTCTGACAAAGAGAATTACAAACTTATCCAAGCATCTGGGATCCCACGGGCATCCTGGAACAATGGCACTGTTTAAAGACACTCAGTGCAACTGTCTGTCTCGGGATTGGGAGATACAGAGCGGCCCAGCCGCATCCACTCCTAGCAAGTTTTCTGTTTTGTAATGTAACTTCAAATATTTTTGAAGAAATATGGTAAAGTGATTATCCTTCTGGAACTGGATCCACTGACACTGTCGCATTAACTCACAGCTTGTTAAATACTCTGCCATCTTTTCTATAACATTCTTTATTATGAGACTAGAATCGGCATATGGGAATTGCTCTTTTCCTGCTACACTGAAGTCATTACTAACTACTCATCTGTGACATGTACTCTTTTTTGTAACTAGGAATTTTAGCTTCATAAAATTTAGAAAGTGCCACATTGTTTCTTGGCATCTTTTCAAATGTGACATTATTTCAATTTTGGAAAACTCTATCTTAGCAAACACATTAGAGGTTGCCAGGTTAAAGACTGCCCAAAAGGAGCAGCAAGGCCTCTGTGGGAGCCAACCACAGACCTTTCTTCTAATCTAGAGGGTCACATGCCTTTCATTAGAAGCACATGGAATTACACTGAGCTCAACAAATGCATTTCAAAACAGTTTATCAAATTACCAGCATATAGAAATGAATTCCAGTTATGGAAGATAAGCCTTGAGAAACAACTGCAATGTGGAGATAAAAAGCATCAGTACTGTCTCTAATAAAAAGTCTGTATGAGTAGGTCTCGGGTCTGATGCACAGATATTGATATTATCAAACACATACACCATTCATATACACAAGCACCATACAGTAAATAAAAATAAATCATATGTAGGAATTTTCCAACTCATTCATTTATGAGCAAAAAATGTAAGTAAAGGATGGTATCCAAAGAGCAGTTCTCAGACCCCTTGAAAGTGTTGTTCTGCACATTTTCAAATGGTTTCTAGAAATTTATCCATAAAACTTCTATAGTGAAAAGAGAAGGCTAGCCATTCCATCGGCACCTTTTCCAAACCCCTACCTAAGAAGCCTGTCCATTTTATCATCTGCACACAGTCTTAATAGCAGCCCCTGCCAGCACACGCTCAGAATTAGCACTTTTGGCTAGGAACATATCTGCTACCAAATCGAATAACAGTCCCAATGGTTTGCTGTAGCTTCCTCCAGAAAGTCTCAGGAAATGTCAGTGGTATTTCTTGTATCACCACTAAGAAGTATCTGTACATCTGGTCTGTTTTTTTAAGGCCTAGATAGCTTTCATGTTCACACTGGTTTTTAAGCAGACAACACTTCATAGTCGTCCCACTGCGTACAAGCTATGACTACCGAATCAAATAACTTCTCTTTATTGTTTTCCTTAAGAAATGTTGGAGGCATCAGTATTAACAAATCATTTTATTAACAAAATGCTATGACCACATAGCATTTACTTCACCTAGGAAAAGAAAGTCAATTCTAAAATATCCTGGGAGAACCACAAGACATTACAGCTAAGACACCAGCCTTCAGAAGCACACTGGGTGTATTCTGACAGTGCTACCCCACCTATTGACTAGTAAAACAATGATTAATTCTGAAGAGGAACTGTCTAGGACTGTGGAGAAGAGGAAGAAGTGTCATTCAATCACCACAGAAAGTAAGCCATGATAGGAAAAGCTTGGCTATCGAAAGTCATGTGACCTTTTAAAGAAGTTGTGAAATAACGGAAGAACTAACTACTGTCCCCCAAAGAAAACCAGAATGATTTCAGAGATCATACAAAAACATAAAATATCCCCAAATCATTCTTTCAAATGTCTGTACAGTTCAGCATAGCCTTGAAAAGAGATTGAAACATAAAGAAATTAATAAACATAAGACATGAGTGATACCTTGAGAAAATGATGCCATGGGAGTCTCTGGAAATATTATGATGCCACACTTTCCTACAAGTCTGGATTTGTTTCACTGTGTATATGCTATAAATGTACATTTTAAATTAAAATAGGGCTTTAGAACAGCGGTTCTCAACCTGTAGGTTATAACCTCTTTGGGGGTTGCATATCAGATATTCTGCATATCAAATATTTATATTATGGTTCATAACAGTAGGAAAATTACAATTATGAAGTAGCAACAAAATAGTTTTATAGTTAGGGACCAATATGACATGAGGAACTATGTTAAAAGGTCATAGCATTGGGAAGTTTGAGAACCACCGGCTCAAAAGCACCATTTTGAATAGTCTAATGAGCATTTCCATAGTTAATGACATGCAGAAATTAAAAAGATTAGAAACAGATCATTATAATTATTATTATCATAATAAATATTCACGCAGCCCTTAGCACTCAGCAAGTCTGTTTAGATAATTTATCTAAATTGTTCTTACCCTAAAACCTATGTATTATTAGTCAAGTCCACAGGTGGGAAAATTACAAACTTGAGCAGTTAAAGATTTACTCTAAGTCTGACTTTATTCCAACACAGCCACACCACAGAAATAAGCCCAGCCGCAATTGCTGGAAGTCTAAGCAAAGCTAGGCATTAGCCTATTCTAGACAATGGGACCTCCCAAAGGCACCAGGGTGGCTGAATCCTCTATAGTCTAATTTGTACTCTGCGTACCTACATATCAAGTAAGCCTTGAAACAGGTCAAGTGCTCAAATTAAAGAAATTGAAAAAGAAGACAAAAGGTTAAAAATATTGTGGTGAGCACAGAGGACCACAGAAATTATGAGAATAATGAATAGATAGATGTCTAACACTATGACTGGCTCCCTCAACAAAGCAAAGAGATGGCAGGCTCAAGTCTTTCTTATTTGTATACTATGCTGGGTGCTTCTGGTGCTGGCTTCAGTCCCACTATTTAATGGGAGATTATTTAGTTAGGGGGTTTGAGGCCAGGGTACTGCTTATTAGTAACTAATACAGTTGACATTTTATCATAAGGTTATTATGTTCCCTTAAATGAATTCCTTAAAAAGATTTGCCGTACTAAATCAGCAAGCATGCTTAAGGGGCAACTCTGCTTTGTATAAAATGCTCTCTGGCGAACTGATCTGGTCTGCCCTGCTTTTTGGTATACCCTTATGATCTGAGTACCTAGAGACTGAAGCAAGATGCAGAGCTAGGAGCCACTTGTTCTATATACGGACTCCAAAGCTGTTCTGGATTACACAGTTAGACCTTCAGAGAAATCTGTCAGCTCACATCAGCGTAAAAACTCTTCAGAGTGAGATCGATGCCGGAAGTGAGCCTGTTGCATGCTGTAAAGGAAGATCTAAATATCCTGACTTTCTTTATTATTTTTAATTTTAAAATTAATGAAGGCCTTGGTGTACAGCCCTGGTCATTACAAGTTAAACTGGCCATCTCACACGCTGGTAAACATACCAATTATTTCCTTTGGCTAATGTTAGGCACTCACAGATCTTCAAGGCCAAAAGGAAGGAGTTGGATACAAATTATATGAATCAATAACCTTCAATCTCTGCTAAATACCTGTCTGAGGAAGAACTACAGGGCAGTTACACTAAAAATAACTGCTGCTGCACGATATACTCTTAATAATATGGAGTTCTAGAAAAGGAGATTAAAAGGAAAGGTGTAAGAAGCATGTCCTTAACAAGAAATAACTTTAAATAAGGTTGATAATGTAGAGACAAGTAGGCTTGAATAGGAATTCGGCAACTGTCTTCAAATTTAGACTTTAAAAAAAAAGGATAGAAGGCTCAGCCACTACTAAACAGTTTCAAGTGCGTATAAAGCTACTTAATTATAAGGCACATGGCGATTCGGTGCCTATGACTGTGGGCCTATTTTATTCATAGCTTACTGACTGAGAACCCTGAGACACAACGCTCCCTTCCACTCTGCGTGTTCCTGTCCCCAAATAAAGTTCCACATGAAAAACCCTGGGAAAGCAGGCCTCTCACCAAAGGCTAATCATAGATTGCTTTAACTGCTGAAAAACTAGGACTTCGTTCCTCCACCGTGGCAACTCCTGCGGTTTGCACAGCGATCGCAGGTGAAGAACACGGTTTTAAGATGAGTCACTGTTGATAAACCTATCTTGGGGGCTGGCGGGAGGAAATCCGAGCGCCCCGTCATCCCGGAGGGCGGCGGCAGGAGAGGAAGCGGCAAGGGAGACTGGGAGAAGGCTCGGCCCGGGGAGGCCAGCGCGGAATGGGGTGGCCTGGCCGGCTGCGCTCTAGCTCCCGCTACGCCGCGCTCCACGCCCACCGCCCTGCACGCGCGAGCGCCCGGGCTCCCCGGTCTGACCCGGTTCTGCAGTCCCGGAGCCGCTGCAGCCCCAGCCCCTCCCGGCCCGGCTCAGAGGCTTCTCCTGGCGCAGCAAAGAAAATGGACCCTGAGGCTTATGGATCCGAGGCTCCCATTTTTCCACTTCGCCTTTAAAAACGGGGAAAGGTACAATCTTTTACTCTTGTGTCTAGTTCTGATCGTACTATCCCCGGAGCCACACTGCGTCTTTATAACTCTTCCGGAAAAAAAAAAAAAAACACACAATTAAAAAAATAATAATGATACATAAATAAATGAATGAATAGAGCCATAAAGCTAGTAACTGATTTGAGGAAATGCTTAGGTCTAAACCAAACCAAGCTTGCTTTTTGATGTCTTTGTAGCATCCACAAGCCACATCAGAATTCAAGGTTGTGCAGACCCCATTCTGAACAGTAGTTCCCCAAGAGTACAAATACATTAGGAAACACAAAGCAAGATTAACAGGATGGTGCCAGTGCCACCTCCCCAAGTCATTCAACAACTTCCTCTTACCAGGGTTTGCTGAGCACAGCCTTTTTACTGTAATGGAGCCAGGAGAGTCAGTTACTTATGCTTCTGAGTCAGTCAGAGTCAGTCAGTCTCTCTCTCTCTCTCTCTCTCTCTCTCTCTCTCTCTCTCGTGTGTGTGTGTGTGTGTGTGTGTGTGTGTGTGTGTGTGTGTGTGTGTGTGTGTGTTTACTAGAGCTGCAGCTATTGTTACAAAAAAATGTTATTGTGATGTTTCTAAATTACTACTCTCAACATTTTTAAACATATATAAAGGTGACAGTGTATCTCCTAACAATGAATTATGGCTTAAGAAATCACTGTGCAACAGTGCAAATATGACAAAGTTGAATACTCAAAAATCCTACTGTGTCAAGCAGCCAGGCATTGTGCCCCACACCTACAATTTCCGAATTCCGAAGGCTGAGGCAGAAGGATGGGAAACCCAGGGCCTTGGATATCCATACGGTCAGGTCTTACCTCCAATAAGTACATAGCTATTACAATATGATCCTGGAACCTTGCTCATCTACCAGCAGAGAAGAGAACAGTTTACAGATTTACAGAGCTAGACTGAGTCCAAATCCTGACTGCCACCATTGGCTACACTTAGTGGTCTGGACAATATGTAACTTCTCTAAGTGGTCTCCCCTCGATATGGTTACAGGTGGAGACAATACATTTAGCTGATCTGACATGGTGGCATTTCACAAATGTGTGCCATGAACCTCACGTTAAGGTGTCCTCTGATGAGAGAGCGCTCCCACTCAGCGCCCGTTACTCTCGGCCTCACCTGAGACTTCTCTTCCATTCATCAGGGCTGGCTGCTCATGAACCAAAGAAGTTTTTAGAGCTTGTAGTTCATTTTTATGCAAACTGGGTCCAACCTTTGAGCATAGTTTGCGTGTCTTCTGCTCCCTGATTTTCACAAGTGAAAACTAAGTCCAACACACTTAAGAATGTCCTCCTTCACATCATTAAAGGGCACCACACAGCTTTAGCAGACAGGAAACTAGCCTAGCACATATGCTGTCCAGCTGGCAAATAGAGGCATCTTCATCATACTCCTACATACACTCTGATAAGGAACACTTTAATGGAGCCAAAACATACATTTCCTTCCTCTATTTCTGCTTTTAGCAGACATGAGAGCCAGACAGTCATCTCAGAGATTATGAAATGGCAACGAAGAGATTGTTTTTTAAAGCCACCAAGGCTACCAGAAGAGCAGGGCTAAATTTCACCTACTTGCCTTTAACCAAAAGTATGGACTCCTTCAGTTGTGGAAAAGTACAGAGGATTTAAAACCCTACGTATTAGCCAGAATGCACTTTTCAGTAGAACTCTTTCTACTGTTGCTTATAGAGTGTGCAAAAATACAGACAGACACTACTTCACAAATCCAAATATCTCCTTCAAAGGATTTGTAAAGTCGCTGATAGATAAAAGGTGACATCAGAATAGTATGCTTGAAAAATGCAATTAGCTAAGTAAGGTTCCTAGGAAGCTTTGGAATGTTTGGTTTCCAAGGAAGGAGCGGATACAGAGGAATGGGAATCTCACAAGTGAGTCAGCCACAGAAGCAAAAGAAATTCACTGGTACATCCTCTCCTGGGATTCTCTGCCACAGGCGCCCTCTCCAGAGGGGTTCGGAAACGTAGGACAAAAAATTCACTCAGTAATTTTTCCAAAGCTGTTTAATATCTAGATGCTGAGTAGAGTCGTTTGTTTAATCCAAGGGACTTCCCAATTTTCAGATAAAAGAAATGTTTTAGTTAAAAATAAATGAAATCACTTAGACAAGATCCAAGACCCTATGCTTAAGGAGATCAGTGTGGTTGCTTGGCGTTAAGATGTGGCTAAAAGTGACTAGTGAGAACCAAATATTCAGAAGTCTCTGACATTTTTATTCTAGCACGAAATCACTCCATTAGCTATATGAACACTTTATCGGTCATTTATTGGGAAAACTTCGGTACTTCTTAAAAGCAAAGGGAAGTCCAACGTCATTTACTGCCAGAACTGGGCACTTTAAAGCAGTATTAGCTATGGTTCTCCTTGGGCTAATGAACCTTACTCATCACTAACCCGGTTGGGTCTTCTGAGGGTGAGAGTCATCATTACTCTCTTAGCGCCAAAGCATTGGACCTGTTTACGGGGCACTTTCACTGGGAAACCAACTCAAAAGTTGCCTTTAACAACAGGACACAATATTTGTGCTAACTAAAGAATTAAATGTAAGAGGTTCAATTCCACATATCTGACCCTTTATGGTGGAGATTAACGTCATCACCCTTATCTCGAGGAACTATCCTTTATAATCTCGCAGCATTGAGTACACCAGTGTGTCAAAGGTAGTACCAGTAAAATACAATATGGTAGTCCTGGATTCTGCTTTTCTCTCATTTTTCAAAAGGCTTAGAGCTTCCCTCTGCTTCAGTTTTCTGGAACAGTTCTGCTTGGTTAGGTATCATTAATCATTAAAATGCAGGATTTGAAAGGACACTATAAAATACAACACGCTAAGCTGTAACTAGTGCTATTATACTTTAGCAACAAAACATCAGGGCAAATTTCAAGCAGAGTCTACTAATTATGTAGTACCATATAATCCTATTACTCTCTGAAACATGACAATCCAATTTCACAAGTTTCTCAACCCCAGAAAGCCCTAGACTTTTCTGGATTTAAAAAAAAAAAAAAAAAAAAAAAGGGAAATATTCTTTCTCAAGTACCCACTTAGTACAACATTTTTAAGAAACTAGTGAGATGATTTGATTTGGTCTCCCTTTCCTCAGATTTAATGCCGAGAAGATTCTTGTTTGGGTTATGCTAGAGCCAGAAATGTAGCCCAGTTCCGGGATGCTTCCATACAAGTGGAAGACTTCAGGAGAAATAGAGAGGACTGCTACAGGTGAGGCTGGATGAAAGATGTGTCATAAAGAGAGAAGAGTATTAGCAAATGTGTTTGAGGATGCTCTGGGAGCAGTGAGCACTCTGCTGAGGACAGAATACATGGCTACCTTCAGATAGAACTTGTAAACCAAAAGCTTATGGGAGGGATCCGAATGTCAGAGCGACAGGAGAAATAAGAAGATGAGCAAGTCCTGAAGGAAGCTGTGGGCTGATAGCATTGGTACCCAGGGGCAGGATGGAAATAAAAGGGAAGACTCTGGGATTGTTCCATTCAGACGAAAAGCTGGAAGTACAAACTCCTCAAAGAAAGGAATAGACATTTAGAGGGAAAAAATATCAAGGGCAGACTAGAAGGGTGGCCGAACCGCAATGCCCTGCTCACCAAAGCCAGAGAGACACAGGAGAGGATGACTGGCCAAACCAGGCTCATGTAAGCATTGCAATCAGATGGTAACTCCACTGGGGCTTGGCTTCTGTGAAGCCACTGCTGGTGACTTCAGTGTATCACAGTCAAGAAACAGGGAGGCCTGGCACAGTCTCTCTGCTGATTTACAAGAAAAGAGAACCAAATTCGGACATCAAATATTTTCCCCACTTTCAGCTTATTTTTGTAGGTGGTTCGATTTATCTTTTATCTGGGGGGGGGGTAGAGGAAAGTCTGGATTCTATATCTGACTTGGAAGCATTGGAATCGATAAATCTCAAAAAGCAAGTTTTTAACTTATATGGGCAAAAAGAAATGCATGCCCAACTAAATTAAAAGTAGCCTTTCAGTTGAAATGGGATTTTTCTAAACTGCTCAAGGAGTTAGAGTCAGTATTTGGTGAGTGTCCCTTAGACTACATTCTGCTCATGCCCTAACCTATTTCCCAGCCTCAGCAGCCACAGATTACCTACAAAGCTGTACTTAGACTTTTCTTACATTCTGAGAATGCTCTATAACCAACTACAACCGGATTATAACCCATTTAACTACCTCCTATAAAACATCTAAGACAGTCTTTGTTCACCAATATGTGTCATGAGAACAAATATAAAATAGTTTAAAGACTGCCTGAAAAGGCTTTTGCTTCAGTAGGTGAATGCATTAGCATAACTGTGATTTGAGAGAAACTTTAAAAAATATGCATACAGTGACTTATTGGGAAAGCAGATTGCTTAAGAAAATGCAATCACTCGCTTTTATATATCCTTAACTAAAAGAAGAAAGTAGGTGTTTGATATATAGAGGGGGAACTGAATTGGAAAAACACACTGAAGATGACGTTAAGAAAATCATTAAGAATTTGGGAAAGAGAGAGATTTGGCGATTTTTGCTATAATTGCATCAAGTACATATTGATATTAAATTATGACTTCAAGTCAGAGTAAAATGGCAAATCCAAGTGTACTGAGATAATAGATGAAAAGCACGGGAAACTTGCTGGTTCTGTAAGGGCAGAGGAAGGGATTTAGCCGTCAGATAGTATGATAGCACGCTCACTGCTGCACAAAAGAGGGAGATGCTACTTGGGGTGACCGGAACCATCATCTCAAGGGCTCTCCCATTTATTTTAGAAGAACTACTTTTAAAGCACTCCCTTGCATCAACTGATAATTTCTAACAAGAAAAAGATGATTGCTTTCCACTCAGAGACTGTTTCATTTTAAAGGAATACCTATACATAAATTATGCATAAAAGCTTTCACCTGAAAAGAAACATCAAGGAGAAAAAACAACCAAAGCAAGAGGGGAAAAAACAATAGTAAAATAATAACCACCTGCCAACTGGGCGAAGACGCAAGACAAGGAAGGGCCATGGGAGTGGAAGCATCTATCTTCTTAACCCTGCAAAAAGGCTCAGGTACACAGCCTGGACCAGCTTCTCGCCCAGCCCATCTCCAGAGCCTGTCAGCTCCTCCTGCTTTCTGCAGAGTCACTTCTGGAACTGCTTGAGATAGAACCAGGAATGTCAAGTTCAAATCCTTACTTCATGGCATTCAGCATCATCTTTTTTTTAAAACTCGGGTCAGGTACACTGCAACTATAGCCAATTTGTGACCATCTCTATGAGGGACAAGGTTTTATTTGCCCTTTAAAAATGCAACTTTGCTATTTGAAATAAACCCTAAACAAAAACAAAAATTTAAAGTTTTATTATACTTCCTAAGTTTGTTAAGGAATCCTGCACTTCAAACACGCCAAATGAAAATTGACTTGATTAGAATCAAGGGGAAAAAAAAACATTAATTATATCCATGTTTTAAGTCCAAATAATGGCTAAATATGTAAAGAAACTGTAAAATAAATAAATATAGGCAAATCTATATGTTAAATATTTCATTTTACCGTATTTGAAGCTGAAATGTCCCTATCATTTGAATTACAGGACTAAGAGGAAAAGCGCTCATGAAAAAGTTTTTCCCCCTTTGTTCTTTTGTTAAATTGTTTTTGTAAGTGCTGAGAGGTTTGTATAAAGTGCTGTGAACCCTTTCTTAACCACATTCAAATAAACTAATCTTATTTTCCAGGCCCAATGTCAAAGATACATTGGATTATTATTTAAAAATTAAAAGTCCTAACACAAATAGACCATTGTTTTCATGGGTTTTAATATTGTTAAATGCCCAAAATATTCTAAACTAAAGCGAAAGGTAACAGATTTAATGGTCATGTCATAATTAATTTTTCCGTCCAATTGGATTTTATGTCAGCAAATTTACGGAGGTTCATACCATTAAGATGTCTAAAACAAGCACTGTATCTAAATTTTCTGCAGAAACTCTGACATGTGATAACTATATATATATATATATATATATACACATATACATATATGTATATATATATATACACATATACATATATGTATATATATACACATATACATATATGTATATATATATACATATACATATATGTATATATATACATATACATATATGTATATACACACACACACATATATACATATATATGTTATATATATGTATATATATGGCATTGCAATAAAGAAATATATCAATGCATTCATTATATAATCACCAAATTCTGGCTATATACTAATGACAAACTAAATGGCACTTTCATTCTGTTTCCATATCCACCTGTAGCCGGAAAGACAAAGATTAAAAAATCTTAAGAATTAAGCAAACTTTTGGAATAAACCTGGAAATTGTCTACTGATTTACTTATATTTATTTTGGCGATCATTCTTTTAGTAGCATTGGGAAAAGCCTGTTATAGACTCTCTAAGGTTTTCTTTTTCCTTTGTAGATCAAGATGGACACACTACAATGGAATAGTGATTTAAGTAGCTTCTATCATCCAGAATAATATAGGACCCCATGATCTTTCTGAATACACATGGATTAACAGAACAAAGGTGAAGACAGACTACAGCAGAGTCCTGACTGACAACCTAAGGAAAGCCTAGCCATTGAGCAAAGGGTCTTTCTCTGTTCAGGGTCCTACTTCTCCCTAGGACCATTAGTAAAGATCACACATAGACTGGTCTTTTAAGGAAATGAGGACACCATACATTCAAGCAAATTCACTGAACTCATTGATAAATGAGATGGGGAAGATTTTATAGAGCACAATCACAGAACAAGGAGAATTCTGTCAGAGGCTTGAATTTGAGCTGCGTGTCACCTCGGGTGATTTAATTCATTGAACCATCAGTTCCCTTTAGTAAGTGATTTCACTATTGCAAATCAATTGAGAAGGTACATGCATTTTGGCCCTGGAATTTAGCCAATATCCATAACATATCATACTTTGTCGAAATAAAGTCAACCTACTATTTCTATGGTGCTATTCAAATGAGTGAATCCCTCCCCCATTTTTTTTTCTACATAGGAAAATGTGAAGAAAAAAAAAAAAAGCTTGTTAAACTTTTCACTATCTGTAACTACTGGCTTCAAATAAAATCTAAAAATACTATTCTGACTTCATTATTATAATTCAAATTTAAATTTGTGGTTTCAAAATAACATCCAAAACATGACTGGGGAACCTTACAGTATCCTAATTCCTCAAAGCTGAGGAGGCCCCACTGGAGAGCTCTGGCTCAATTCCTGCCTGGCATCACAGTAGACAAAAGAGGAGGTGACTGCTTGGAGCATTTCATCTCCAGCAGCAGAGAAAAGAAACTGCTTCTAACTGCACTTCACTGGGAATTCCAACCCTGAGGTCTCTGGGGCCTATTCCTTCTTCCAGAGAACAGGACAGTGAGTTTAAAACTCAGTGCATCCCTCTTTAGGAAGAACTATATCTATTTCAAATGAAAACAATGTTTTTCTTACATATAAACAGTGCTGTGATTTCCCTCTGGCCTAGCCTTATTTATGTGCGTAACTATAATGTAAGAATACCGGCCATCATCATACAGTAGTCAGGAAAAAAAAATACAGGTGCAGAGAGACTTTTTTTTACAATTAAACACCCTTCACACACACCCCTAAAATATGTCCCAGGGAAGTCTCTGCTCTTTATAGTGGGGATTCTAACCTGATTCACTGACAATGTTTTCCTATTTTCTTTTTATTTCTGGAGAGTTCCAGAAATTGTTCTGAAATAGAATTCAAAGTTGGATAAAGATTTTTTCCCCTTCGATGAAAAATTTAATATACAAGTATAAAATATAACTGATACTCAAACAAATGTCATGTTCTTCTACACCATTCACAGATTTCAGCCAGCTTTAATGATGAAGTACGTGACGTTTCCAAATCACTCTTTCCTTAAGTTAAAATAAAAGTGTGAACTGACACGGGAAATGACTTCTCCCTGTAGTGACTCCTTACAAATGACCAAAGTATCTTCCAGGGAGTACTTTGAGAAATGAGACTGCTTGTATATGGATTTCTCCTGTATCGGAAGTTTAAAAAAGATGATATGACAGGTAAAACAAAAACAAAAAAAACAAACAGCAAACCCACATAAAATGAGTTTGTATTTTACAGGAAAGAACAAAGAATCAGCAATCTAAAAAACATAACAAAACAAAAACCCTAAAAAGGTTAAATATTTCCTCTCCTGAAGCCTTAAAGGGGAAAAAAAAAAAAAAAAAAAAAAAACTATGTATTTTGAAAGCAATGGACTTCAAGAAAGAGCATTTATGCAAACATTTATCTAAAACTCAACCCAGAAGGTAGGATGTCAATTTGGTAATAACAACACATTTTGTTTGAAAAATCAGAAACTGTAGAAAGACCAAAATTCAAGTTAACATCCCTGTGATTAACTCTAGGGTTGCTTAGCCAAGAGCAACTTTCTGCACTTAAAACATAAAACTGTCAGTTTCCTCTACTCGGAGGCAAAACACAAAAAGCAAACATCCAGTATATTTCCTAGACATGAAAGACAGAACTAACTTCAGTGATCTCTCTGGCTATTTCTACCTATTATACCACTCAGACCAGAGAGACTAAACGTCAGCGGCAAGCCCCAAACTTCGGACCCACCTTAGAAGACAGATAATATTCTATTCTATGTTATACCCCAAACCTTGATGACAATGTAGTCAGTCCCTCACGGTAATGTAGCAGCAATCTGCACAAATATGCTAGCAGCTTGTGCTCTGTGTCATTGCCTATCGCTACAATAAACAATTAAAACTCTCAGAAGACCTCCAAGTGCTGGTAAGGTAATAGTTGGCATTCACCCGTTGGGAATCTAAAACACACTGGTGAGCATTTTCAAAATCCTCTCTCTTCCCATTATCAAAATAACATACACTGCAAGCATCATCTGTGATCGCGTGGTCCAGTGCACACTTACAAACTTAGGATGCTGAGATGGTTAAAAGTACCAACTAAAATTGCCTTAATCTTTTTGCCAGAAAAAAAAAAGTGGCACTCATAATTATTTCCAAATTATACCACAGCTTTATTTAATTTCATTCAGCGTGTTTCATCACATAAATTAAGTGGCAATGACCTGCTCAAGAGCAAACAATAAAATCAAATTATCATTTAGCTGTATGTAAGCTTCTCTTTCCTGTGTGACTGCCCTTAAAATATAAATATCATAAAGAAATGGAGATTGAAAAATCCTCCAGCCAGCACATCTGTCCATTAAAGGGGGAAATTCTTAATCCTTTCAAAACTGAAATATATATATAGTAATAGTAATAGTCTGTAATAGTCCAGAGACAGCGTGCTTGGTCTCAGAATAAGTTTCTTCAGCACCCTAAAGTCAGAGATATCGTGTGCCCCTACTTGCCCTTCTGAAGCCCACCAAGAGGATTTTTAGAAAGGAAGGATTCTGGCTATGGTTTCAAATGCCAAATTAACTTAAAGGATCTTCCACTCCAGAAGGAAAGCAGCACAGTAGCACAGCAGAAGCTACACACAGAGTGCTCTCTGTCATGCAAAGCCAGAACTGGAAATGTGACCCCAGTGGAGTTTATCTAAAATTCTCAAGGACCGCAGGCTGAGGTCAAAGTTTTCTGTGTCAAAAACACATATATGTAAATGAATAAAAACATATGCTTCAATAATGCCTTACAGCATCATGGACTGGATAGAGCCCGCTCCCCTTATTGTTCAGACATATTTCTTCTTTAAAGGGAACCAAAAATCTGTACCAGGAAAATGAAGAAAACCTGCTTACAGTAATATCTCCCTCTCATTGTCTATTTCTAATCAAGTTCTGCATCAGTCACATTTTGAAATGTAATTCTCAATGATACGTGAAAACTTTCAGGGTGTAGTAAGAGCATAAGAATATTTAAATAAATGTCAAATGTGAGATAGTGAATTATTCTTGGGATAAAAAGTGCAGAATGTATACATATACATATAATCAATTGTAAACAAGCACAATAATAGAAGATTAAGACTCCAGCAAGGGCAGCATGCAAGATCACATGCATAGGTTTCTATATAAAATGTGCAA
This sequence comes from Uromys caudimaculatus, assembly GCA_028551405.1. Lineage (NCBI taxonomy): Eukaryota > Metazoa > Chordata > Mammalia > Rodentia > Muridae > Uromys > Uromys caudimaculatus. The sequence continues at coordinate 47,428,837 of CM052718.1, read as the reverse complement.
TATGATTTTCTTCTTCTTTTTTTTTAATTAAGCTTTTGGATCAGTGTTCTGAGTGACAGCTTCCTGCTTTATAGTGTATCAAAGTTTTTTTTTTTTTTAAGCAATATGTGTTACAAATAATTAGAGCATTCTTTCAACACAGTAAATTATCTTAAGAAATAGAGCATTTTAAAATAGACTAAAGACTGCGAAGATAGAGGGTAGGGAAATCAGTTTCCTGGAACTGGGATTATGGTAGCAGCAGGTTTCTTACTCTGATTTCCCCACATCTTCCATGCAAAGAAAGCAATTTTAGTAAAACAGAAAAAGACTGTCCTTAAATACTCAATAGTGTAGAATACTTTATGCTTACAAGGTGGCGTCACCTGGGTTATTTTCTAGAACTTTCCAATTTCTGCAGAACTAGGGAGCAGAGTTTGCAATAATTCTGACAGAATATTTGCATCCAACAACGAACACAATCATTTCTAACTGTTCATTTAAAAATTTAAAACTACATTACCAAAATTAATCACCATCAAAATAAAGAAAACAGATGAGGTATAAGTGTCTCAGTATTACATAAAAAATAATTGTGAAAAAAATCACTAATCACCCAGCATTGAGAATACACATTTAGTAGTATGAACAGTGGTTAAACTTGAGATATCTACAACCCGCCTGAACGTCTGTCAGCTGAATAACATCATTTACAAGTAACGTGACCTAGAGTCTCTTTCAGCGACCATTAAAAGCATCCCAAGTAAAGCAAAGACAAATGACAGCTATTTTTCTAGGACCACTTATATGTTCAGAATTACTAACAATTGAGAAACAAATGAAATAATCTTCCAGAGCTAAGATGGCATGTGGATCATGACATCACATAAAGTACAATGTGTTTTCACTGTTTAAAGTCAATCTCACTTGCCTTGAGAACCAGTATTATAACTAATTTAACTCTTAAATAGGATCTGGGATGCATTAAATAATTGAAAGGGACATGAGAAAGATTAATGTGATTTTAAAAATATTTAGTTTGATAGAATCAAATATAGTGACTTCTATCACACAAACAAGAGCACACGAAGATGTGTGTACTTAGAATCATTAAGTCAGAGATGAATGTGCTGTACTAATCCTAGCATATTAAGGTATCCCTCTGCACATAAACTGTACCATGTAATAGCGAAATCTGATTCCCCAAAACAACTGTGCCATACGCACTTACACTGTTTATAGATATATCTCTAATTCCTATACGGATGCACGGAAGAAGCTGTATTGCAGTCCACGCGAATGCTCAGGAAGCCATACTGTGGAGCCTACTTACAAACAATACGTTCTATTATGAACTTTTGCTGATTTGTAAATGTCATAGCCTGTCCAAATTCTTTAAGTAAAATCAACTCTGAATGAAAACATTTTCATCCCTTGTTTTCTATGATGTTTAAATAAGTTATCTATTGTCCTATATTGAGCTCACTTTTGTTATTATAATATTCAATTTTTAAAAATAATATCAATATTTTTAACGATTGGGGCATACACATTAGGGAACATAAATGTCTTCTATTATACTACTCATCACAATTATAAGTAAGTAATAAATAAAGGAATTATTGAGATAAATAAGACAACTATGCTCCTTTCAAACTAAAGAAAAAGAAATAAAAACAAAAGCTGTGAGCATTAACATTTCTTTCTAGCGATATCAGCTATGGCAGGCTGAAAGGGCAGACAACGAATCATCTGTTTATTTAGTGCTGAATAAATGGAATATATGCTAAGTTCTGAACTGACTTGAAAATATTTGGAACATTTTCCAGAGCCTATTTTGACTGTGTCAATTACCTAGTTACCAAAGTTGTTGTATTATGTTGCTTGATGAACTAGGACATCCAGCAACCCTGAAACCAGTATTACAAGCCCAGCAAATAGCATCACATTTGGGTGACGCACAGAATCCATCACCCTAGGGAAAAATGCACAGGCTCAAAGTACAGAGTCTTCACATGTTCCATGATATTTCTGCATAACGTTTTAAGCCGGTAGAATTGTAAACTGTAAAGTGACAGCTTATAAAATAGTATCTTCAGAAACAAAGCACTGTCACTCCCTACAGAAATGAGACGTTTTCAAAAATGTTCTCGGAACGCTACTTAAAATACACAATGAGGGGGGCAGTTTGATTTATAGGGTGGATTTTTTTCCTTCTTTTGAAATTTCTTAGTAAATTCTGCGTACATCCAAATACTATGGGAATGACTGATTCATTATGCTTAACCGCCACACTCACTTCAAACTTCTAACTTTTTAAAAACAAGTCATGTATCTCTTTAACTGATTCCTGCTCTGTTTAAAGCACAGCAGGTCATGATTTAGCACATTAAATTCCACCATCAAGGTGGATCTAAGAATTACATCCATAAAATATAGCTCCAAGAGCATGCACACATTACTGCAATAATTCAAGCCCAGTACAGTTACTGTGGCCGCATCAAACATCCACAGGCTTTATACTATAGAATTCCTCTTACACTATAGGCAGCTTCCTAACAACTACCAAAGAATTTCACAAATCAAAAAATGTTACCTTTGTTCAAACAATACTGCTGCTCATTATATAACAGAAAAGACCATCCTTAATTGCTCAGGAACCAGGATAGTGATAGATGCTCAGAGTAGAGGTGGTGCCGAATGGTTTGAGGCAAAACCGAAACATATTGTTTAAGTAAACCTTAAGGGGAGGGGATCATATGCGCAATTGATGGATTTTTTTGTATCATCTTCCACAAAGCCTCTCCTCCCCCTCCCCACCACTCCACCGTAAACAAGCTGCTGATATTAAAAGACTGTAGCTGCAACTCCTTCCCTCTGCCTTTTATGCTTCTTTCTAAACTTTTTAACTATCCCCAATTTTGAAACAGCAGACCAATATTTATTAAATAAAAAATTCATTTCAGACATATCTATGACTTGAGATTTAGGCTTGCAAACTCTCTAAAAAATTACTAATGAAATAAAAGCCGAATTCAATAAACCTGCACGATGTTGATACAAGCAACACATAACTTAATTCTTCTACTTTTTCCTGGAAAAAAATGTTTAAGCAAAGGAGCTGTTATCAAAGGAGGAATCTGTCGGATATGAATTAAATAAAGTCTGTAGCTCTCGTAGTAGATGCTGAGACCGGATAAAGTAAATCAAAACTGTCAAACGTCTAAGAAGAGAATACTGCAAGCGTCTGGAGTATGCAGAATATTTTGATAATTATAAATGTATTAGTGACCTCTCTTCCTCTGCGAGAGACCTCATTTCCTTGTACCTTATTCGGTAGAGAATCTCTGGATATAGACGGGGTGAAAATAACTAATTCACACATGAAATCTGGTTCATTACAACAAAGACTTAAACCTCAGCAGCAGCTTGCATGAGGAACATCGACACTGAGTTCTGTCCCACAAATGGGAAGGAGGGCCCCACTTTTGGGTGGAGTAGCTTTTCCCAAGGAAGGAAATACTGACACATTTTTTTCACCCCAGAAAGATTTTGCTCCTTGCCAACTTCTGAAGTTGGCCCCTGTCAATGAACACGATCAAGGTGTCTCTTTAAGCAGATGAAGTGATATTTGCCTGTGCAAATTCTAGAGGAAAGACAACGATTACTAAAATAAAGTTAAAATAGTATGTGAGAAATAAGGTTTACAGATGCCATTTGGATTTTTCAAGGTGAAAAATGAAACACTTCCAGTAGGAACAAGCTAACCCTTGAAACTCATGCTTTCAATACAAAATTGCATTTTGGGAACATTTCATCTATTTTCCTTCCTCTGCACATAAAAATGATTAATGTCACAATTAAACCTCCATATTTTAGGCTCCTGGTAACAGGTGTGGCATTCTCTATATAAACATATTCACTGACCTGTCACCATTGATAACCTTCATTAATTCATCTCAATTGAAACAAAACTTGTTGGTTTTTTTTTTTCTTTCAAATAGTAAAGAAATAATGTAACACAAACACCCATTTTCCCCCCCAAACTCCCAAACTGTTTAAATTATAGTAACCTCAAATGCACCAGGCATCACAGAGAACAACTGGGGAGTTACAGCAGAGCTCAGCAGGAACGAGTTTTAATAACAGATTGAAAAACAAGAATAAAAATAACTGTATCAACGGAGCTTTTCTTCCTCAGGCCACAAGCCCGTTCTTACTTGAACTTTTTTTTTTCCTTTTTTTAAAAAAAAAATAGCATTTTGGCCACCAAAACCAATGCAGAACATTATTAAAAGTTAAAAGCTACCAATTACTTCTGTCTGTTCTTTTAAAGCAAAGTTTGGCATGACGTCAGTTGGTTTAGAGAAAACAAGAAAGAGAGAGAGAGAAAGAGCAGGAGAGAAAGTTTCCTACTTGTATAAACTGAACACCAGGGAAGGTGTCTAGCCACTTGTAAAGTATTTACTGCAAGTTTTTAAAGAGCTAGCAACATTTTAAAAAATTAAAAGTAATTTTTTTATTCTTTTGGATGCAACATGCTGGACAGCCAGCCTTGACGTTTGTATTTCAATTATATCTTGAGTCAAATACTTATGTCAATGATGCTTCAGATCTGAAGTACACTGATAATTTCATCTTTGTTTTTGGTACTTGGAACTGCACTCTGAGGGGACTAAAAGGAATGGGACAATAAAAAGAACTGTGCGGCAAAGCCACAATGGCTCCGGTAGCTGTTATCTCTAGCAGACTCCTCCGGACTCGCTTTTAACCATCCAAATAATGTCCAGCATCTTGCAAATTCAGTAAAAGCATTTCCTTATGCCCCAAGATCTCTTTCCAACCTAAATCAATTTCCCCACTATTATATCCCACAGAGAAACAAACCAAAGGTTTGCAAATTCACTTCCCAGGGAAATAAGGGTCATAGAGTGATATAAAGACCCCCAAGGTGGCCGTAACTGTACCATTTGAAGTATTACCTATGAAGGTTATCAATAAAAGAATACTTAATGCAAATACTTTGGACCAACTTACATTTAAAAATAAATAAAACAGGCTGAACTCTATGTGTAACTAAGTAGCAGTCTGAAAGCAAATCTTGGCATTTTCAGGTATTTCCGTAAAGTGATCAAAGAGTTTAAGACACAAGTGATTTTGATAATGTTAAAACCAACCGCTCCGTTTCTAAAATGCAAATAATAACATGAAGCATGGCAAGTCTTTTCTACACTCGAGCATAACAAGTATACTTGGAAAATTATGTTAAATTTGAGCTTAATAAAGTCAAGTGTCTTCATATTATATCTACAAGGGCTCCACTAGATCCCATAAATCCTGTTACAATTTGCTTCTTTCCATATATCCCCAAATAACATGTAGCTATCCCATAGATAAGCTGTGTATGTATGTCTGCATATGTTAGTATTCATCCCCCATAGCTCACTAAATAATAAATAAGGAAGCACAACAAGAATAATTAGCTATCAACAATATTAGAAATCACAAGTAAATAAAGAAGAAAGAGAAGTCTGTTACCTGAAAGCTGGACCAAAGGTGAGCAACAGGAAGCAGGCTCACACGACTTGCCTGTTCTTTATCAAATTGATTATAACTCATGAGCTACAATATTTGAGACAGAACTGTCTGAGTTTATAGTTTTCTATGCCTGCCAAAAACAGATGCAGGCTACCACACTAGCTGTCCCAAGGAAACTAAATTAAGCAGAGGCAAATACCAAGTGGAAAGTTGTCAGTGTGTTGAATGAATGGCTTCATTTACACACCAGAGAATATCTTCATGAGGATATGTTTTAATGGGATCCAGTCATTTTATTTAAAGTTCATCGCTTGTTTCAAAAATAATAATTTCCCTTGAAATCAATTATAGACACCTGTCCACAACTCTCTGAATGTCTATTTTGTTCTATGTACAATAACACAGTGTTTTGATATTATTGTTTGCTCTCAAAGAATGGATTAAAGTAACAAGAATTATAATATATATATATATATATATATATATATATATAATTATAGAAAATATCAGAAAGCCAGTTATCAATGCTGCCACCAATTTCCAATTCAAAATAAAGTTCTAACTCAAAAGCAAAGTCTGTTGCAAGTTTAAATTTTTTCAGCAATGTTTAATTTCTTCAAAATATAGCATAAGAGTTTATGAAACCTCACACTTTTGCCTTATTCCTTAATAGAAAATGCATATATCTTTAGAAGCAAATAGTTGTTTCTCTTTGTGCATAGACTCATATATATGTAATAATAATAGTAATAATAATAATAATAGCAACATTAGTTAAATCATCATTAAATTCTAGATCTTAAGAGCAGCTTTCCCACAGAAGCATTCACATCCCTATTTAGGAAGTTTTCTTATGAATGAAGATTTCCCTGTGTGTTTTACAGAGACCGATAGTGAAAACTGGAATAAATTCAGGAGTGTTATATGACTTAAAAGAAAAGTAAAAATAATGTCAAAGACAATGTAAGGGTATAGGTAAGTCACTCATGATTAAATACAGGCCGATTTGGATGTTCAACTGGTTAGTATGAAAGTATGTAGACATTTATGTAAAATTGTTCACAATAGTAGTAGTCAAAGTGTGGAGCTCTGAATTCAACTCAGAATTCAGAGTCACTCTGGCACTCTCTTCCGCACCTTTAATGCTAGCTTTAACAAAGGACAAGAGCCACGGAGCAGCACACACATTAACAGAATGTAAAATTCAGAAGTGACAAACTTTTTTGCTAGCTACTTCCTACCAGTTATTTGGAGAGTGCCAGACTTACTTATTTTGTATGTAAAAGTATTCTACACAAACATAGCTTACCATGCAACAGGCATATTGGGAGGCCATGAAAATCAGCTCACCAAAGGTAAATAATATTTTGTCAATAGGGTACTGATGAAGCTTCCCAATATCTTGTGGTCAGAGAAATCATGACAGAACAGAGGCATTAAGACACGATTTCCTCCTTTGCAGTTTTATTTTCACGGTACTAATATCTAGAAATAATCATGAAACTAGCATATTCAGAGCCCTGTCTACTTAACTGACTGGAGATGTTTTTAAACTCAAGGGTATAGCTTTAAAGGGAAGTTCTGAAATCTACCTGATCAACTTAATGAACACACAAGTTTAACTTGTGAAGTTTGAGCATGCCATCAATAAACTCTCGCTCAAAGGTTAAAAAAAAAAAAAAATCCTCAGAATGTTGGTATCATTTCCAGACTGTCTTGTCAGCATCGAAACTTACAGGAAACGCTTCATCTTCCCATACAAACCCTGTATTTATTCACAACCCTGTCATACTTGGGGAAAGGAAAAGGGGGGAAAGCCGCATGGTGATTATTTTCGAACCTTTGCTTTTCTACACCAGTACTGCATTAACCGAGAGAGCCTCAGAAGCAAGTGAACAGCATGTAAGAAACTGCCCAGCAGGGAGATTAGAGACTTTCATTCTCATTTTGCCCACGTCAAGGACCTGCTAGCTGCAGTGCTTTCCTGACAGTGCCTAACATGTTTAACTCTGGCAGCCTTTTCTAAATGATCAAGTCTTTCTAAAATCTGCAGCGAAGGATCGAGATGCTACAAGAGCCTGGAGGGTTTGCTCTAAGGAGTTTACAACACTCCGAAGGCTTATCGGAAAAGTCTACTTTAGTTTTTTTTTTAGACTAGAGTAATCAAATTTAGCTAACCAGGCCTAGAATGATCACTTCTTTGTAATCTAGTCTCAGGCCCTTATCTGTAGTTTTGCTTTTGTACTGATTATCTCTTCCAGGCCCTTTCCTATTCACCTGGAGAGCATACAAAAGTTCAATGAATCGGCCTAACTTGTGTCTGATTTTACTTCTTCGCTCGGCCAGTCTCTCTTCACTTACCTTGTTTAAAATGCTAGCGGTGATTTCCCCAAACCGGATAAAGGATGGATATTCTATCTTAATTTGGATTCATCATTAAATCCATAGCTCTTACTCAAAAACTTTCAAAAGATCAAATCTGAGGCCTAAAAAGATATGGGGAAGTCAGCCAGGTCTTAAAATGTAGTGAGTCCAAGCAAGATTCTCTCTGAAGCCCCCATAAGTAAGTCCTCTGGTCCTCTCACTTCAATGGCTTTAGGATCCTAGAGCCATAAAACAGTTAGTGACTTCCCTGGTGAAAGGGGAAACACCACCATCTCAGACAGGTACTCACAGAAAAAAACTTTCCCAGCCACAAAAACAGCTTTGCACTTCAAACAGCTCCCACCTCTGCTTCCCCCTCAAATTATTCATGGGGTCCTATAATCCTGGAGTTATTTGGAAGGATAGAGGTGTTTGCCTTGGCCTTTCAAAGATGCGTTTCAGGCTCTACAGCCCAAACAGGAACTAGACAGAAAGCAAAGAGCCCGTCTGCCTGCATGTCCCACCGCTGTCAGGCGTTTAATCGCCAGCCCGTGTCCCCTGACCCGCTCGACACATGGCGCATCAACCGCACCGCAGAGGAAGTCTGCCCCTTGCTCAGCCCCTACGGAAGCGCCCTGGCTACAAGGCCCTGCCTCATGGTACGGACAGGGCACAGACCCCTGGGCCCAGGCTGTCCTGAGCTGCCCAGAGACGGGTACACCAGAAGATGATGCCACACTCTCTCCCTTCAGCCCAGCTGGGCCTTTAAGGGAAAAAAGTTTGAAGCCTGGCTTTGCAAACTAAACTCTTCAAAGCCAAAGGCAGTCTATGCTCTTTTACCACTTTGTGGGCCACTCCAAGCCCCCTCTCAGAAACCCTCCCTACCCTCCCAAGTTCACCCAACTTACTACTCTGCATGCCGGTGCCTAGTCTGCTCCCCGTTTGCCAGGAGCCCCCAGAAAACTTGCAGCAGCGGCGGCGGCGGCCCCTCGGGTCCAGCCACCTCCAGATCCTCTGCTGCTCCCGGTAGGAGAGAATTAAAATCAGCCAGCAAGAGACAGCGAGGGGGAGTGGGGCTGGGAGGGGGAGGGGGCACCGGCCTGAAACTTCTTTTTTTGGCAAATCGGGATTTGTTTTTCCTCCTCCCCGGCGGCTGAACTTGACCCTCCTGACTCTGGGGGCTACTGCAGTTTGAAGTCGCTCTGGTTTCCAAGGCTCAGATGCCTTAGACCCAGCAAAGGGAAAAGAGGAATTGGGGGAGTGGGGGTGTAAGGGGAACAGAAGAGAAGAAAGAAAGAAAGAAATCACACGCGCAAAGGGGGGTGGGGGGGAGGAAGAAAGAAAATGCGTGTGAAACCCGAGAAGCCTGCGCTTGGCTTGCTGCACACTCTCTCCCTCCGCTGTGCTTTTTTTTTTTTTTTTTTTCAAAGAAAGTCACTTTTAATTCCCAGGGCTCCCCGCTCGCGATCGCCCACATTTTGCGCACACTCGCGCGGGCGCAGCGCTGGCGGAACGGAACCCCGGCCGGCTGAGCCCGCGCCCCCCGGCCTGCCCGACTCCCCCTTACCTGTTGATTAATCGTCAGGAACACCCTCCGCAGCCCGAAAGATGGTGGCGCGGCCGCCAGAGCCATGAACCGTCTTCTGTTGTTTGCAGAGTTGATCTTGGATTATTGGGGGGGGGGGGAGAAAAAGGTCTTTCCTGCCTCCCCCCCTTTCCCTTCCCTCCACCCCCCCCCAGGAAAAAAAAAAGAGAGCGCGAGAGAAAGAGAAAGGAAATAGAGCTAGGATATGCCCGGTGCTGGGTGGGAGAGGGGAGGGGGTGTTGTTGGGGTTTTTTGTTGTTGTTGTTGTTGTTTTAAAAAAAAAAAAAAAAAAGGCAAAGGCGAGAGAGCGATCAGGAGGACGCGAGGTCCGGAGCCACCGAGCAGCAGCGAAAAAGAGGACGCTGGAGATTGCAATGAGATCGGGTCTTTATCAGAAATGTTATCGCTTGTCAGGACCTCACTCTCCGCGCATTACGTCAGTTTCAAGACACCAACACTATTAATATCAAAGGAGCCTTCGCGGAGGAAAGCGCCACCCCAGACCGAGCTCCCTTAAAGAGACAGGCGCGTCCCCGTGCCGCCGCCGCCCCGCCCGGCCCCGAGCACCCGCCGCCGCCGCCGCCGCCCGCGGGACCGGCCGGCCGCACCAGCCCGCGACAACTGGGGACCGCGCGCGGCTCGTCCCGCCCCGCCCCTCCCCCACCGGACGGGCTGGGGGAGGAGGGAGGCTGTGCTGCCCTGGCCCAGGGCCTGGAGGCCGGGACCTACCTTGGGGGGTGCGGGGGGCAGTGCGTGGCAGCCGAGGCGATGCTGCCCAGATACTGGAGATGCTGTCCTGGAGAATGCCAAGAACTCTCAAAGTGCTTTTTACCTTTCCCTCTAGCTCACAATTAAAGGACGCAGGATTTGTGTGTGCGTGTGCGCCCCCTCCCCCGCCCTTTATCTGTGGCTGGAAGTCTTAGGATACCTCGGCCGTGGTCAGGATTTCCCAGGCTTTGGATGGTAGGAGGGCTTCAGGAGAACAACTTGAACTCTATCCTGAGTTGGAGAAGTGCGGACTGAGGTTGCTATGGTTTTCTGAGCTGAGAAGCCAGAAACTCAATGGGTGCTTTAAGGGGGTACCACAAAACAGATAAAATGGGGACATTATTCAGCCACTGCCAGGTTAATACATGCTGGTCTTTGGGGTTTTCTAAGCAGATAAGGAACTCTGAATAAGACATGACATACTTTTCTTAGCACTTCTCTTGGTAAGAGAAATTGCCTCAGCATAAAGTTCATGAAATGAACAGACTATCTTCCCCTTTAACTTCTAAAGATCAACAATGCATAAAACATTACCAAGACAGGATTCAAAGTATAGGAGGTGTTAAAAACTAAGTAAACATTTCTTGGGCTTTTGGACTTCATTTTCTTCAGTTGGGTGACTTTAAGTGGTATGTTTTTCCTCTAGTGAAAGTCAGCTTAAACTAATTTTGTGCTAAAAGGAGAAACATCCTTCTCTGAACTACAAAATGCTTAAAATTAGAATTTTAGAGAGGTACAATCACGAATTTGAGAACTGAAGGTGCAGTGATTTTCCCCCCTAATATTTTTCACTGATTCGTGTATCTTTTTACAGAAAAGATAAGTGTTTTCCAGACATGCTATTATAAGAAGTGAAAAAGTCAATCATATGTATATGTGTATGTATGTATGTATGTATGTATGTATGTATGTATGTATGTATGTATGTACAGCCTCTCCCTTGTTTTCCTGAAAGATCCGGATTTTCACTATTACCATACTCAGACAGACCTGTGCTGCCTTGGTCCAGATGTGCTTCAGAAGCATGTCCTATACACACACCAATGAACAGAAAAGCAATAGAGAAACTAGTCAGGTGAAGAACAGTCAAAATGCAGCTTCCCAATGAGGCAACAATATATTCCCTAAAGGAAGGAGAAGACACTGTTACTCCTATGCATAAAATTATTCATGTTGCCATCAGTTTAATTCTTTAACAATATTAGATTTATATACAGCCATGCATGTAGGGAAATTTAATATGAAAATCATCAGTAAGTCTTACAGTCAACTCTAAATGGCCACCTGCATATTTCCACACTGGAGTCATTTAATACTGTCCACCACCAATTTCCCCTATAAAAGGTATTTCTATATTAAATATAGGCCTTTTATTTTCTATGGTAAGTCATAAATTAGCTTGCTGACTTTTATGGAAATATTCACGACACAGTGAGAAGTAGTTTTATTCAGAAAAATAATAAGGATCTGAGTCAAACATTCTTTGGTTATGACTAACTGAAAATACTAGGTCAAATAAATTTGGAAATACATATCCAATTAGTTACACTGCTTGTGTTTAAAGGGTTAACGGACCTAAAACTGCTGAGTCTAGTATCTAACTGATCAAATCTGAGACAATACCATCCCAGCAAAGTTAAACAGTACAATTTATCACAAGGATTAGTTCCCTAATCTCCTACTGCTACCCCAGATTTAAATGACATTTTAAAAGGGGAAGTGATCTTCCTCCCAGTCACCCTCAAATCTAAGGCACTCGTCAAACGTGTAAATTTACACACATGAAACAATCATTGATTAAATTGGCTCAAAAAAAATCAAATTACACGCTTTTGCAAGCACAAAACCCTTGAGATGGCTGGTGTTTTTCCACCTGTAATAATACAAAATCTGACCATTAAGTGTACCCAAATTATATATTATATGAAAAAGTAAAGCCAAAGGTCCAGGGGTGAATTATGTCCTTTAATTGAAAGGATAAAGTTACACCCTAGGTACTGAAGCCAACAAATTCATGGTTGCTTAGAATTTTAATGAATGAAGTTTCACGGACTCAATTTGGCTGAAGTTTGCCTGAGAAATTAAAAAACAAAATTCTTCATGTTACTTTTTGTATTTCAAGTAAGGATAGTGTGATCGAAATGCTGCCGTATAAACCCATTTGCATCAGCCTCGAAAGGTCTGTACAGAACCCAATAAAAACACAAATATTTTCATAATTTTTTTCAAGCAAATTACTTATTTATTGATACAATAATTTATGAAGAAAATTTTTACCTCATGCTTTAGATAAATCACATATGCTCTTGATTGACACAATATGTTTAAGCTCAAAGGCCCTCATAGCATTTTTTAAATCTAGTAGGAATATTTCAAAACAACCAACTAATACATGAGGTCATAATTGTTTAACAGTTGTTTTTAATATATAAACGAAGTTATGTACATTGTTTTCCTTCAAATGTTTATTGATTTGTTTTTCAGGAACCGACATTTGCATGGCAGAAACTGAATTAGAGGAAATATTAAAGATTTGTTTACATTTATTATGTTCTGCTGTCAAACGTCTGTAAAGCTCCTTAAAGCATCCTCACACGTTTAAAGCAATACATTTCTGAACAATGGAGGCTGGACATTAAAAACCACAACCTGGACTTTTGTAGGACATCTCAGAAAATAAGGAAGAATTCAAGGAAACAAAATAGCAAGACAAAAGACACAACTTTCAACTAAAATAACTTCTTTATAATCTCCCATCCTGCTTTGAATTCTGGAATCCTCTGTTAGTGTGGAGCCATCGATCAAGTGGTTCCTTGAGTTGTATTAATGCTATTCTTTCTCAGAATGACATAATATTCCCTTTCTGCCGTGTTATTTCAGCATCCGTCCTGTCCCCTCTTCCCTTGTAGTTTATTCAGTAGGGATACAAACGGGGATTAGCAGTTAAGCACAGGCATACTTGTTCTACATTTCTAACCTTTTAGCACATAACTTACTCACCATTGCACTGCTTGTAATCACAATGATTTTACCTGATGGAACACGTACTTCAGAAATGTAATCCAACTGTTTAACCTAACACATCATAAATTGGAGATTTCTAAAAGAAACCTCCAAGATTGACATCCCTTGGTCCTACATGCCAACTGCTTTCACACAGACGATCAAGAAATACATTATTTGCTCTCAAGACTGTACAGCACATATGAAATAGAAGATAATTTTGCCTTCCAGAACATAAAAAGCAATTATTAAAGTACTCCACCCTCCTTTATGGCAAGACCTGAAGGAAAAGAGCACTATCAGAGATGAACTCTGAGTCCACTCCTTCACCCAGTCACAAAGGATTCAATCTTTCAAAACAGAATGCTCTTTTGCACCAATTTAGGATCATTTGCCAAACTACCTATCACTAAGCACCTCTGCATGAATTTATTAAAGGAAAATTTAGCTTTAAATAGCCTATATCTGGTATTCAAAATCAAACTACACTTGCCAATCCCCTCCTGCAGTATCAGGCAAATGCCTGGTTAAACAGATGGGCCTTGAAACCCACACAAAAAAGCCAACAAACATGAGCTTTGTTTGATTAAAAAGGGAAACAAATTTCTGAGGTGTAGACACACACATGTGTGCGTACACCCGAGATTACTAACTAGTGTGCTCTGGAGTAAAAATGACGATGTTGAATATTCATTCGGATTTACGAATGTCCAACCAAGGCCTGTACACTGGAGTGAAGAAAGACTTAAATGAGATCATTCAGCATGATGTATTCAAACCAAGCCTGTAGAAGAAATAGTCAGACTAACTCCACTGCAGCCAACCCGGAGAGAACATCTCTGTAAGAAATAATCAAGATTTACCTCTGAGCTGCATCTGGCCATGACAAGAAGGTGCCCTGTGCTGTCTTCTGTAATTTAACCCTCTCTTCTCTTACGGCCCCTTGCTATTCTCTCTTAGGCAAACCTCACCCTTCCCTCTCACTAGCAAATAACCAAGTTCTGCCTCTGACTGTGCCTAAATTGTAAGGTGGGATTCTTCATTAGAAATTCAAAATGGCTATACCTAATGTAATCGTTAAAGAAGAAGTGTCTTTCAAAGGAGACGAAGAGAACAGAGAAAGGGAACAGGGAAGCCCCGTTTTTCATCAAGCCTGTGAATCATCCCAACCAAAGCCTTTAGACATTGGGCCCCTCCAGATTTTAGGAAGGCCATTCTTAAAGACCGCACATCTAAAGGCTTTTGTATCTGCTACCACCTTTCTTTCAGCCACATGGGCCCATCCCAAATTCAGGGATTTGGCTTTTCAACGCCATGCTGTTTTCTCCAGCTTTTCATTATTGTGCTTAGCAAGCAGACTTGTTTGTTTCCTTTGTGGCTCCAACCCCCTCACGAGAAAAATGCCATGGATCTCTAATACTAAAACAGGCCCCAAGGGCTTAGGGCTTTCAAGTCTTCCTAAGGTGTTGGGCAAGTTGTCTTTCTGCTTCCACTCTGCATCCGCTCTTCCACCCAGGCCTGTCTCCTGATCTTCCTCAGATACAACGGACATTTTCCAGTGCTTCTCATATCCCCACTTTGCCACCTTCCTTGGAAAACTTTTGAAAGCAACTCTCCATCCGAATATGCAGCTCGCCTTCTATACCAAAAGCAGACACTACCTTGAAAAAATGAGTTTTCTGGAAAAATCTAGGGTATAGTCAGTCACAGCAGAAAAGGCTTGCTTCTGACTTTAGCTAGTAAGTGATTCCTGTGGACTTGTAAGGTGGTCTTCATTGCTCCACTGCCCGCCACAGTTTGCTAAACTGTATGATTCTTGCATGCAGGAGAACATGAAATAGTAGGTATCCCCTAACATCTGTTAGAGTGAGCGTGGACATTAGAACAATGTCTCACTATTGAACCCAAGTTTCAAACCCTCTGTGTTGCTAATTTTGTTAATGTAATTCTTTCTCTCCCTTCTCTTTTCCTTTCTTCTTTTCTGCTTTCTGATCTTTTTTCTTTAATGCATATGTGCTGACGCCTCATGTCAGTTGAAGCTTCTGGGTGGTCTTCATCTCAGCAACATATTTTTGGCAATGAATCAGAGAAGATGTTTGTCTTCCTCTGAAATATTGTCTTCATTATCATTAAGTTTTGGTTCATAATTCTATGTTGCTCTAAAAATAATGAAATGAATGATTCTTTTAACTAAATCACAGGCGTCTAAGCCCAGAAGCATATAGCAAATGTGGTCAAAAGCTCAGGGCTTTTATATGGAAAGGTGTTGCTTGTGGTTTCAGAAGCCTGAGTGTAAGACAGGAACTTCTGAATGCAATGCAGAGATAAACAGCTTCTCAAATACTCATTTAAAACATTCATTTCCTTGTGTTGTTTATCATCATGATATGAAGTCAGTTCAACACAATGTCACTCCACCAACAGCTGCTAAGTTTTGCATAGGTTAAATCAACATAAACTGATAGTTACTGATATTCAACAAACAACATTTATTCACATGTGCAGACCTTAGCACTGCATCTTATAATATCCAGTGAATCCAACAGCAGGGTTCATAGGAGCACAAGCTTGGGTGTATATGTCTGTGCATGTGTGCACTAGGAGTGTGCAATCATCACAGTGAAAGTTTCTATTTCCTTAAAATTCTTTGAGTTCTCATAACTGGCTCACCTGTGGTATACCTAAACCATTAGCTGAAAGAACACATGATAAATATTTATCATGGATTTCTGTATAAAAATCTATCCAATAGTAACTCTACAGTGACTTAAATATGGTTGACATTTCACACTCATTTCTGAGCTGTGGCACTGTGGAAGCACTCTGGCAGAGTTCTCCCATCATCTTTTGCTGTTTGTTGGATTAGATTTAGCCAATGACAACATTACATCACATTTTAAAAAAAAAAAAAAGGAGAAAGGCAATTTGTATATTTGGTCTCTGGGTCCTACTTTCTACTTTCATAGTCCTGAGTTGTAAACATTGCAGTTCTTCCTAGTTATGGCTTGGTCTTGAAGGTTTCACTGTATTTACTTGGGCCCCCTAACTGTGTCATGCATTTGTAACTCTTTATTAAACTCTCTTCAATTGTCCCTGGGTGTTTTATATAATGCCTTTCTGGATCCTGATTGGTCCAGAACGGCATGTGAGAGCATCAACTTTGTATCCTGGAATATGACCTAGACTTTCTCATTTTAAAGAGCAAAACAAACTGTGCATTGACAACTATTATGTTCTAGGTACTACTTTGGTGCTGAGTACCTGAGCTGTAAAAGGTCTGTCCTAGCTTCTAGAGTATAGATTTTATGGTTTACTTAAGAGACTCTCTTGAATGTTGGATGCTTAAAGAAAGAAAAAAAAAAAAAAAAAAAAACAGATATGTAGGCCTCACCTATGACTGAGTGCACATCTTTAAAGGGGACCCCCTAGTAAGTAAGAATGCTCTTTTTGCTATATCAGATATTAAGTCATTTATTACAAGTACAAAGACATAAACTTAGACTATGATAAACATTAGGCATGAATTCATGTGGAAGATGAGTGGCTTCAATATGAAAAGCAAATTCATTAGTATTTAGGACACTGGAGTGACTACCCTTACACAGGTGGGCAAAAGTTGGAGGAAGAGGAGGATGTGACATGCCAATTGGGTTTCAGCACTGTGCTTTCTACTGTACTAACTCTCACCTCCCTCCTCACTCAACAGCCAGCATCCACAAATGTGCTACAGCAACTGCAGCTGCTGGGTTTCCCCAGCAGAGCAGAGCCCTGGGCAATTGTTCCAATTTGCTCTAGTCTAGACTCTAGAGATAGCTCTGTCTGGAAAGAGAGGCATGGACACTCGTAGTTCAAAGCTAATTAAGTCAGCAAGATAAACAAGGGAAGACTCTTGAGAATAAGGGGGAATTTCTTAAACTCTCAGAAATTCATCAAATAGTGACTAGAGAATATTAGTAATATTCTGAGGTGTCTAACTATATCTTTCACCTCTTCCAAGAAAGCTTGTTTCTTTCACATAAAAGGCATATTGATAACCATGGAGGACTACTACATGATCAATTAATTAGCTCTTCATTAACTGTAATATTCCATCTTAGATTTAGGCTTCAGATAGTACTAATTAATTTATTCCCCAAATACTTAAACTGCTTTCCCCCTTTTATGGAAAGTACATTTTCCTCCCATAACAACATATCTTGATTACAATTTCCTTTCACTCACTGCTTTTAATCCCTTTCCACCTACCTTCTGATACATACCAACTCCTTTCCTGGCTTGCATTAGAAAACAGACAGCCTTCTAAGGAATAATAATAAAATAAATTACGAGAAGATAAAACAAAAGACTAACACAAAGGAATAGAAGAAAACAAATTTACAAAAGGAAAAGTACCCAGAAGAAGGCACAACAGATATAGACAGAGAGACCCACACATTCACACACTCAAGAATCCCATAAAAACAGTAAATAGGAAGCCATAGTATACACACAAAGGACCCATAGGGTAAGACTGAAAAGAACATATGCATGTATTAAACATATATAATATATATTTATATTTAAAACAAAACCACGAAATAAAAAGTAAGAGAGAATTAAAGAGAGAAAGAGAGAGAAATTGGAGAGAAATTGCCAGGACATTATGAAACAAGGAATCTTCAAAGATTCTGTTAAATTCATTTCTATTGGCCATCTACTACTAGGTATGCAGTCTACCCTTCAGAGTAGTTTGTTTCTCTAGTGACACTCCCTTGGAAAAAAAGAAATTTTCATTTGCAAGTGGTTATCAATTGACAAGAGCTTCTGGGTTAAGGAAAGTGACTATGTCTACTTCTCCAATCAGGTAATGGACCCCATCTGTTCCAAACCCATGCAGGCTCTATGCATACTGCCACAGTCTGTGAGTTCATAGTGCATGAATCCTATTATTTTAATGGGTCTTGCATTTTGTTTGGTTTGGTTTGGTTTGGTTTTGGTTTGGTGTCCTCTGGCAATTACACTCTATCTGCCTCTTTTTCTGCAAGGTTCCCTGAGCTCTGAGGGTAGGGAGACATTCTATTCAGAACAGAGTATTTCAAAGCCTTCCATTCCTTGCATAATGTCTCAGTATTTGTTCCCATATGCTGCAGGAGGAAGTGTCTCTTGAAGATGACTGAGATATGCTCTGATCAAAGTGTCACAGAGGGTCATTACGAGTCATGTTGTTGCTACTTTTAAATTTTATAACAGCAGTAGTATGAACGGGTCCCTGAGCTATCGAGTCTCAGCTCTCAGTCATGCAAGTATAGCCAGGTATAGGTTTGATCTCCTGGAGTGGTCTTTCAGTCAAATCTGATCTTGGTTGGTTACTCCCACATGCTTTGAGCCACCACCAAGCTACCATATTTAAAGGAAGGATACCATTGTGAATCAAAGGTTTTATGGCTTTGTTGGTATTTAAGTTTCTTCTTAGTTGAATGCAGAGTACCTTCTTATACAAGGGCACTAGCACATAGGGATGAAGTCTCTCTGCAAGCACCAGATAGACTTCCCCAAGTTCAACAAGTTGTATCAGTGTTGTCTCTGGCAATGGTGCCTAGTCATCAGCTTGTGGTGAGTAACCTCTTGGCAATAGCCTGGGTTGTTTGGGGGTTACCAGGGGTTTACAACAACTTAAATAGATGCAAAATAATCCTGATACTGGAAAGCTTCATTTGGTGGCAAAAGATGTTCAATTGGGACTCTATCCCCTCCACCATTATTAGATCATATATATATATATATGATGTTTCCATACTACCCCTCAAATGGCCCTTAATTTTAGCCGCCTCTCCTCATTGTCTCTCTCTCTCTCATCCTCTGCCAAGGACCATCCTCCACAATGAGAGGGGTTCTAAGATGTCTGGCAAAAAGAAGGACTCGAAGTCAAATTGTGGATGCAGTAGACAACCTAGATTCTATTCTGCTGAGATGGCTTTCCAGACTCCTCTCTCTCTCTCTCTCTCTCTCTCTCTCTCTCTCTCTCTCTCTCTCTCTCTCTCTCTCTCTCCCTCCCTCCCTCCCTCCCTCTCCCTCTCCCTCTCCCCCCCCCCCCTGTGTGTGTGTTCTGCTGTGCTCTGCTCTAAACAGCTTTCCTGCTGTTCTAACAACTCTCTGGTTGAGATAGCTCTCTCTGCTAGTAAAAATTCTAAAAGCTATCTGGATAGCTCATAGTTTTTCTAAACAAAGTCAAAAAAGTTGCTATGAAAAATTATTGGATGTTCGGACCAAGTCAGAATTCCTGTTAAGAAAAAAATCTTGAAGAGCTGTGTTGCTCTCCAGAGTTCTCCAGACAGCTCTGTTCTTGCTAGATAAAAGTTCTAAAGAACTGCTATCTCTTTTTGCTAGCTCCTCTCATGCAGACCAAAAGTCCAGTTTTTTATTTACATATCAATTCAGTTATTTAATCCAGATTTCCTTTTGATTTTCTTATGAATCAGCATCCGGTGACCCCAGCCCTTTGACTCTTTTTTTGTTTTTTAGCTTTTTTTTTTTTTTTTTTTGATACTTTATTTACATTTCCAAAGTTTCCCCCTTTCTAGGTCTCCTCTTTGCTGGACTGAGAGTGAGGTCCCAGATGGAGGAGTTGGAGAAGGGACTGAAGGAGCTGAGGGAGTCTGCAACCCTATGGAGGGAGCAACAGTGTCAACTGGCCTGACTCCCCCCCCCCCCCCCCCCGGTCTTCCTGGAGGCTGGACCACCAACCAAAGAATACACATGGAGGGACCCATGGTTCGGACCACATATGTGGCAGAGGAGGGCCTTGTTGGCCATCAGGGGGAGGACAGCCCTTTGATTCTAAGAAAGAGCAAGCATACATTTTTTTTCTTAACATTACAAAAAAAATCAGAGATCTGTCTGCCTTTTTTAAGCACAGAAGATAAACTAGTTGGGTGGGACTCTGCCCTGAAATTGCCATTTCTACCACACCTGGGCCTAATTTCATTGTGTCCTAGGCTGACCTTGAACTCAAGAATCTGACTACCTTTGTATCTTTTTGAAAAACTGGCTCATAGTGCTTCTTTGTTCCTTTAGCATCCTCATATTTTGCATAGTTGAGAAACTATATATATTCTGAACTCATTTTATTTAGAGCTCTTTTCCACAGCCTTAAGAGCTGCCCTGAAGGTCCCAGCGGTTGCCATTTTGCAGAGACATAGCCACCTCCTCGACGGCTGGACTTGTGGTGTTTCTAATTCTAAACAACCATGGACATGTATGGAGGCTCACACCAGGAACCGGGCCAGGGGCAGGAACCATGTCACTCTGTCCCCACCAGGGCCATGCTGTCTCCCCATTCCCAGTTGGTCCTCGTGTTCCCGCCCTATCCCCATCCATCCATTTCTATCTACCTTTCCTAGGAAGATGTATCTGACCTCCCCTAGACCTTTATACCTAACCTCTGTGGTATTTATTCTCAATGTTATTAAACTGCTTTTTTAAAAAAAAAAAAAAATATGCACTAAGCAAAATCATTTAATTACGCATAACCTGCTAAATAATCAAAATATTTGTAATAGTGTGGCATAATACATTTGAACAAAATTTCATTGTTATTTCTCCCAATCACAAAGGCACAGGAAGAAGAATCTACCCATTATATAATCTATGAGCTTTTTATTGCTATATTTCACCATCTGATAGAATCCTAGCACAAAATTAAGAAGGTTGAAGTAAGAAACAATATGTCACTTTATAGATTTATCTCATCTTACATGAATTAAGGCAATTCTGTGTTTAGGTTACAAAAGTAAAACATGAAGATAAAGTAACCAGGGAAAAGCATCTTCTTTTGTGGGCAGTGTCTGAAATGTTCACATTCATTTCTATATGGAATGTATTCTAAAGATATTAGTGTAATGAGACAGGAGGAAACTTTGCCTTTTTAAAATAAGACATTTTGCTTAGGAGAAAATTACAATATGACTTAAAATTACAATTAAAATCTTGTTGACGGACTCACCATGCATTGATGAGACCCCATTGCTAGCATGAAGGCCAAACCTGAGACCCGTCCTACTTTATTACGACTCAGTTAGAAGAAATTCTAACAGGTACATATTTCTCAAACACATATTTAGCAGTGATTTTTTTCTTTTCTTTTTTTTCACATTCGGAATATCAAAAGTGGAAAGTTATGTAATTTCTACCAAGGTCATGGTGAAATTTAGCTTCTTCCTGCTGTGCTTCAGGACTCTTGCTTCAAAGTCTCCCTAGGAAGGACTATCTTAGAGGAGACAGATCAACCAAATGCCTATAAAGGAACAGGATTATGTAATGTTCACTTCATGTTGCAGAACAGACCCCTCCTCCAATTTTACAAGTAAAAATAAGTAAATCTCGGGCCTTGTCAATAAATGAATGCACTGTTCGGGGATACAACCAAATTAATAGTGGTGGCTAGTAAGTGTACAGCTCACTCTGTGCCTTCCTTGGCACTTAATATGTCACATCTACTAATTACATCTTAAATTTAGTTATTTATTTTTGTAGCAGTGTGACTGCAAATGAAATATGTGAACTTGAGTGGAGTTGTCCACATGGAAACCAGAATGAGCATCAGATATCCTAGAACTGAAGCTGCTAGTGATTGTAGGATCAAACTCAGGTCCTCTGGAAGAGCAGTAAGGACTGATAAGCTCTGAAATGTATCTCCAGTCTTCATTTAGTCTTAATAAAAATAATAATAAAAATAAATAAAAAAAAGTAGACCTATACAATATAATATCTAAGGTCACAAATGCAAACTTATGGGCCAAGGGACTAAATCTGACTGTATTTTGCTTTTGTTTCAGTGGTAAAAATTAAAGCTGAAGCTCTGGAGTAACTTGGCCCAAAACTATATAACGTGTTAGTGAGTGTGTGTGTGTACTTGTGCTCAACAGCTACTATTTCCTAGCTACTTGTGTCTGTCATCTCTTCCTTGGAAGTGCTCATTGGTTTCCCTCTACAGTGAGCATAGCTTTCATGTTCAGTACCCAAGGATAACTCACTACAAGAAAGGCAAGCGTCTGGGACTGGATGGCCTAGAAGAGCATTGGGTTCAGATTCTTGCTAAATCAGAAACTTGGGAACCCTTAGGTATCATTTGTAAAGAAAACCTGAATCTTTTGTTCAATCATACTCCTTTGAAAATATAAGATAGGAACTCTTTCAGTTGGCTTGGTATTTCAGAAGTACAGAAAAAAATGAGTTAATATCCGTAAAGTAGAGCTTGCACAATGAGACAGACTTGGAGCATAATAATAATATTACTTAAACTCCTAAATAACAGCATCCATCAAGCCAATTATAACTTTTGAATTCTCCAGCAACTCCTTTTAATATGGTTTAAGATTATAAGGTCAATATCAAGTAGCGTTCAAATTAGCCAGACCTGGTGATACTTAACTATAGTCTTAACTACTTGGGCAGAACTATCTCAAAATAAATAAATAAATAAATTCTACACACACACACACACACACACACACACACACACACACACACATACACACACATACACACACACACTGCTTTATTATTATTTGATATATATAATATATATACATTATATATATTAGATATTTATATTCAAAACTGTATCATGAAAGAACTTTAAAATACATACTCATTTTATAGTCAATTATAAGAAATTGAAACCATTATATTTTTCATAGTCATTATAAAAATGATATTATGTAGATTGAAGGCTAGTCTTTCTTGGTAGACTTGGCTATGTGGGATGATTGATACTACTCAACATCAAATTCATTCTCTTGTAGTTAATGCATGCAGATATGAACACATCAAAAGAGCATGTCACTAACTGCTATGGACAGCAGAAGCATCTTTGACATTTCTTCTACTGTAACAATTTACAGCATCTGTCTGTCTGACTGGCATGTGTTTCTGATTGTTTACATTATGGTGTATTGGATAGGCCTAAATTAAATATGTTCACAAGATATCATTGTTACTCTTTTAACAAAAGGGGATTGTTATTGTAATTTATTTTTGGTCATCGCTTTTGGTTTTACCACATCCTCCAGAATCCACTTCATTAGGTAAGGGACTTTATTTGAAAGGTCTCAATAAGATGATCAACTAATTGAAATCCACATGATAAAATTGAGATTTTTTAGGGAGTTATTGATGGTTGGAAAATGTTGTGGGACAGAGTCAAATCTGTTCAGTCATGAAGTTTAGACTTGTGGTTTATAGTTCAGGAAGATAGACGACAGTGATGAGCACCAAACATGCAATAGCAGATGAATGCCTAGAAGAGATACTTGCTGGTATTTTTGTTGTCTGTTCAAATTCATTATTAAATATCTAGCTATTATGTACTTCATTTGTACTGGCCAGATCTGATGCCGATTTGTCAGGCTCTATTCTACTTTTATCTATAAACAAATCACACTATTAAAACAAGGTCATTAAATATCAACGCATAAGACATGAAAGAAAAGGACTCCTCCTCTTGGAAATACATGTCCAACCTGAAATACTGATTAAACGCAGAAAGAAAAATATCACATTATTTTGAATTTCTTGTATATATTTTCTAATTTTCCCATAGTCTATTATTTATGAAAAATAAAACTGTGGAGAAAGGCAGAAAGTCACATTGCCTTACTATAGTACAAGGGAAATACAGAATGTTCAAAGTGAAAGATACTTTTCATCCAACTTTCCCCTAGGATTGGTACATATTCAAACCAGTTACTGAAATAATAATAATAACAATAATAGCAAAAATAAGTAAACTCGTAAGTAAGCATAAAATCAGCCTTGTTTTTTACTTTTAGAAGAAATTTTTCTAAACTAAGAAAATGTAATTATTGTTTGTATGTAAACTATCTTATTTTATTTTATGTACTGAATGTTCCTTGGTTCTTATGGTTTGACCAAAATATTGAAGTCATCTAAGTAGCATGCTACAAAGCACACAGCTGTAGTGCAGGCGGGAACAACTTTTCCATTTTGCATTTTACTCCCACTGCTATCTCCCACATACCTGAAAAGATAACTTCTGTAAAGTGTGTTTCCTGATCTTATTAATGTAGGCCAGGTCATGTCACATATCTCCACTGAAAGGCCTCGGATACGTTTCTTCATGAAATCAAGCCCCCCACTACAATTCAAACAACCCCACCCTGATCCTACTGCATTTCCCTGTCAACTTTCCATTCTCCTCACCATTTTTCTCCCAACAAGACAGGAGACTATGTGACAATACTTCCATATAACAGTAGCCCCCTCACAGTCTTTGCAGATACTGTTCCCTGTGCCTGCAACACTCTTCTCCTGAACATCTCTATGGAAGTCTCTCTCATTTCATCGAAATATGTCCTTCACCCATAGCATCATCTGTAGGTGTTACTTCTTTATTTCTAGTTCAAATTAAATAAGGTTCATCAGTACGGGGTTAGGTCTATTTAGTTGACTTCTGCCTTCATCGTGGTACCTAGCATAAGAATAAATGCTCTGTTAAAATTTGTTCATCAATCAATTAATTGGATTTCCTTATACTGAATATTTGGGTCAAGAGCAACTTACCTAGCAAATGAGGTCAAGTACACTTCCATCAACATGATTATACCTCTCAGTCCACCTTCTATGAATGTGTGATGTTACCGTTCAATTTTTTTCTTGGCAGTCATTATAACGGGAAATTTAATTTTATTTATAAAGCATTTCATTCCAATTCATATCACCATCTGCCGAGTTTTCTTCAGCTTCCCAGAAAAAGTTAGTGTTCAACTAGCTGCCAGCTTCCTCTAATCAATTGACTAAATTTTTCATTCACCAAAGTTTTACTAAGCACCTACTCTGTATGAAAATGAGAATGAGAAATTGAAGACCAACAACAAACATTTTCTCATAGGGTTAAGTTATCACAGGAAAAAGTCATTAAATCTGGGGGGGGGGGGGAGTGAAGTATGGATGGTTATAGGTATTTAAAAATCATGGACAGCAGATGATAGAATACTGTATGAGGTAAAGAGTAGTGAGAACTCTCGGGAGAAATTTTGTTCTCCAAATTGTTAAGTATTCCTGGCCAACTGAATGTGTAAACTAAGAGAAAACAAGAACGTGAGAATGATTTGCCATGGGATGGATTTTCTATATAGATTGGTACCATTTAATGGGATGAAAAAATCAGGGGAAGATGCAGGTTTCGGGGGGCAAGTGTGCCACTGAACGAGAAATGTCACTTTAGAAATGACAACGTTTGTGTACATGTGCTCATGACTTATGTTTATATATGCACACATGGTCACATCAATCAACCATATTCAGATGGAATTCCAAGCCATGGAAGACGGCACGTTCCTTATGGGATGACAGCAGCATACGTGTGCACTGTCAAACTGGAGAAGTCCCTTGCAGACAAAAATTTCTCAGCTACCAAGGAAGAAAGGAAAAGTCCCCCAAAGAGAACACTGAATTGATCTATCCAAAAGGATGGAAAACAGTTGATGAGACAGGTTGAGATGAGATGGTGAGTGGCCTGGGTTAAGATGCACAGCGTTGGGCTGGTGGAGTCTCGGTGTGTTTCCATGGTCTAACATAGACACCATGGTGGAGAGAATTGAGAATGCGAGGTGAGCGAGCGTTACGGACAGCAGCTGCTTCTGTTAGGATGCTTGGCAAGTGAGGGGGACTCAGGGGCAAGGCTTTACTGAGAAGTTTCCTGAGGCTCTAACATCCTTTTGAGACTTGGCAAGTACATAAGCACATACATGAAGAAGGGAAAGAACACGTGAAAGAAAGAAAACGAAGAGGATTAGAGAAGACAATAACTACAGTTCTAATTAATACTAATAAAGTCCTTAAGTAAGCAATAGTTTACCACGGCACAAACTTTCCCTGTTGACAGATGCTGGTGTGTGTATATCCTTCCTCTATAGTATTAGAGAAAACAGAAAGACACAGAGATGAGTGTCCTTTCGATGGAAAAAACAAAGAAGCCCTACTGGATCAGGCAAGATCTTTTAGTTGTGAGCTGACCGGATGCTTGAGAAAGGAAGTTAATCTAGTACAGCTGTATATGGTAGCTGACACAGGAAAATAAACTCAAAGCTTTGTTTTTGGAAGCAACATCCCAAAGAATCTACACCGAGGGAAAAACCACCAGCCAGTTCTGCCCTGGAGCTCGAGATATGATACTTGCATATTGATCACTACTGTCCTCAGAAGTCTACTCCAGTGCAGCTAATACCATTTCTGTAATAGAAATGAGCAAATAAGAGTGTTGCTTCTTCTCTAACATTAATAGCCTCTTGTTAGTGTCTGATGTGAAGCTCAATTTAAAGAATGTTAGCAATGTTCTTATCTTCCATGGTTACTTCTATAAGGGAATCTTCTCTTTGCTCCTTATACAGTTCTATAAAATGAAATTAGGTTCAGATGCTGGGGAGGCTAAGGAAGTATTCTGCAAAGATGTCCCAGAACGAATAAATTACACTAGTTTAAAAACATTTTAAAGGTAGGCATTGTGGGACCCCTCTGCTGGAACTCAAGGGGAGAGACAAGAGGAGAATGGGCCCCAGGTAGCCTGGGCAATGTAACCAACCAGGATCGATCTTATTTGAGAAAAAAATAAAGAATTGCACTGAAGTAGAAGAGTACTATCCTCACGGTAAAAGACAGAAAAGTTATCTACCTTCAACATACAACAAGTAGTTTAGGACAATTTCAGACATCAAAAGCCATTTTAATATGATTCCAAAGGAATTTATCCGACTGTCATAACAAACTCCCAGGTATCCTATGCCCAATTTAATCTCCTTTAGCAACATGATTATTCTTTTTGAAACATTTTTAAGACAAGATCTTACATATCTCAGGCTAGTCTGGAACTCATTGTGTGAATGTGAATGATGATCTTCTCATTATTGTGTCTTTACTTCCCGAGTGCTGGATTTACAGAGTGCACCGCCACACTCAGTCTTTGTGGTACCGAGGACCATACCTAGGGTATCATATGTGCCAACATTCTACTGACTGAGCATATCCCCAGCATCCACAATATTCTTATCAATTTAGTGGTCTCAGAATTTTAAATGTAATACATTTTTAAAATTTAATGACTCTACAAAAGTCACCAGTTTAAAAGTTAAAAAAGAAAAACAAAACAAAAACATAAAATAGATTGAAAGTGTGAAATCTCATCAGGCATTTGTGCTCATTGAGATATGTGAATGCAGTTTTGAATAACTGGTATATTATCGCTGTTTTCTCTAGCTGCTTTTTAATAATTGATAATCTGTCATGAATATCATTTTATTCTACTTACAGTGTGTGTGTGTGTGTGTGTGTGTGTGTTTGTGTGTGTGCTGACTGGTCACAGCTCCTGTGTGTAGGCCAGAGGACAGTTTTCAGGAAGCCATTTTCTCTGTTCACCTTATTTGTGAGAGGATATCTCTTTTGTTTCCCTACTGTATGTTCCAGGGTATCTGGGCCTTGATCTTGATCTAGGTGATTCCCCAGTCTCTGCCTCTCCACTCACCACAGACGTGGGATTACAGATGAACAGGTTCTGAAGTGGTTGTTGGAATCAAATTCAAGCCATCAGCTGTGCATAGCTCGTGCTTATATTCCCAGATCCATCTCAGTAGAGGTCTATCTTTATTCTTCATGCCTTCTTAAAGGCTTGCCTCTTCACTTTGAGATTACCCACAACTGTTTTCCATATCATAAACATTTATAAAATGCTCATATCTATAAGGTTCCCAAGAGAAAAAGGATCACTGAGACATAGGGACATAAACGTTCTGGCCTCTGACTTGTATTGGCCAAATCATCTCTAGAATAAGGAGCTGATTATATCCTTGCCAGCACAACATTAAAGTGCCCATGGGAACCAGAAGGATTTTGAAGAGACTTGGAGGAAATGATAGGGCTCTATGATTTCATACCTTCTGAAGCAGCTAACCTTGATCCTCCAGGGTGGACGGGATCTATAATCAACTTGACATTTACTATTCCGCTCACATTTTCCGCCTATGTATGACAGACTGTGCAGGAATGCAGTAGCATAAAGAAGCAGTCATTCAGGAGCCTCAGACTTTCTTGTGGTATTGAGAGTCAAAACCGAAGTTTGTGAGTTTCTCTTGAACCTCCTTGGTTACCTACCACCATAGAACTCATGTAACAGAGCTTGATAGCCTTAAGTTGTGTGAGAGAGCCTCGGTTTAAGTTCTTCATTTTATATCAAGCAATCAGAAATCCAGACACAGTAATATTCTCAAGTTCACATAGCTGGATAGTTAAGAATCTAGCTCCTTTGAGCATCCATTCTGAGACTAGAATGTTAATACCAATTCAAGATACCCTTCTGTGTTATCTCTTTTGTGATTCAATTCTTAAGCCATGTTTAACATATCTCTATGCCAAAACTGTCCTCTTCAAAAAGTTGAAAAAATTAAGGCAAAAATAGGAGTTAATGCAGTAATTTTCTGGACACATGCTTCTAAAAACAAACTCCTGCAAATCAGATTAAATTTGAAATGTTTCCAGAGATGTGCTGCAGAGCCTTATAAATAAGTCTACTGTGGAAATAATTCTATTACTTAGTCATTTGTCCTTTTGTACTCCTGGTTTCTTGAGAGAACTTGTGAATATGGGACCCAATGTATTACAATTCTTACTCTAATAAGGTACTTGGTTTTAACACCCCTTTTAGTAAATTTCTTAGCCCATATTTAACATAGCCCTTTCTAACACATATTTGGGTGTCTAAAACCTTAAGTGTCATAATTTTGGTGAAAACTCTTACTGACCATAAAGCTGTATTTGAAAGATTAAGTGATCTGATAAGGAAAGACTTTCCTGTCTTCCTTTCTAGACTAAGATCCACGGAATATTTTCCTTTTAGCTTAGAATTTCCATAGACCTCTCATTTCTCTATTATTTGTAATTAAAAGCCTAGTTATTTTGGTATTTCAGGACCTTCCAATTTCATAACTCATAAGATATTTTGGGCAAGACAAAAGTAATGCACTTCTTTTTTCATTATTCAAAGTCACACAGATCACCCATGCACCTTAAAATTCGCTAGCTAATTATTATAAATGAGTACAATGTGTCCTTACCATTAATCTGCATATGCTTTTTGATTTATTCAAATCTGCCAACTGAATTATTCTTTATATCTTCCCATGACATGAGATATTACCTACAATGGACTATCTATTTGGCTCATTGATCTGATTTCCACAAATCCAGGCACTATGAAGCTGACCAGACAATGTATTCAATGGCAAGGTACATTTTTTTATTAGCATAGTCTTTCAGAAACCCAGTCTTAAAACTGTATTCATCTTTGGTACATTCTCGAATATAGCTTGTGTATGTAATGAGTCATCTATTCTTACTAATATTTTCTTTGTCATATTATTAGTTTTTCTGATTTTTTTTCTCTAGTCACTGTAGTGTCTCTTTCATGCCTAACAGGTTTGCTCCATTATAATATTTTTTTTGTGTGTAATTCACACATTGTATTTACACAATGTACTGATTTCGCGTCAACTTGACACAAGCTAGAGTCATTTGGGAAGAGGGAACCTCAAATGAGAAAATGCCTGCACCAAATTGGCCTGGGCACAAGCTTGTGTTGCATTTTCTTGATTGAAGATAGATGATAAGTGGCCACAATGAAGGTCAACCTTACTGTGGTTGGCAATCTAGTGGTCTTGGCTTGGATAAGAAAACAGGCAAGTAAGCCAGCTGGGGCAAGCCAGCATGCGGATCCATGGCCTCTACTTCAATTTCTGTCTCCAGATTTCTGCCTTGTGTCCCTGTCCTGATTAGCATCGGTGATGGAGTGTGAACTCAGTGTAGGCTGCAATAAACCCTTCCATTCCCAACTTGCTTTTGTTCGTGGAGTTTTATTACAGTAGAATAATAGAAACTCTGACTAATACATGTAAGAAATATGTTTAAATTGTTTTAGTAGTTCATATATAACGCACCAATGACTCTATAATGCTTAACTCAGTGATGATAATGAGCTAGTGTGGATTCTGTGCCCATATACCCATCATGTATATGTATGTGTTCATGCAATGTGTATGCATAGTACTCTTGAATGTGTGTCCAAAATCCTTGCTAGAAAGATAGCTAAGTTAGTTGATGCACGAATATGAAGACCTAAGTTTATATCCCCAGAATCTATATAAAATCCAGCAATGGTATGTACATCTTTACTCCCCAGTGATGGTGGTGAAGGGTGAAGACTGAAGACAGATAGCTCCTGGAGGCTTCCTGGCCAACCAGAGTAATAAAACAAAGCAAAAGCAATACAAACAAACAAACAAACAAACAAAGGAGAGTTCCAAGCCCAAGGAGAGAGATCCTGTCTCAAAGGCCAAGAGTAATACAACAAGACACCAGAACTTCTCCTCTGGTTTATAGATACACAAGTGCACACACACACACACACACACACACACACACACACACACACACACACACACACTACCCAAGAGCCAAAGAATAGTGTGTTGGCATGAATTCTATAATATACCAATGTTCCAGTCACTCAGTAATTCAAATGTGACATATGATATTTGCATTATTTGACATTCAGAATGAAGTTTCATGTTATGATCTAGAATTCAATCTTTCTTTACATTTGTCCCGCAATCTCACATTCTTTGTTCTAGAAACTACTCATGGGTTCTTTTTTTCCAAACATACAAATAAAAACACAATTGTTCCTGTGGCTTGTCTCATAGCTTTCCAGTGTTTAA
This sequence comes from Uromys caudimaculatus, assembly GCA_028551405.1. NCBI lineage: Eukaryota > Metazoa > Chordata > Mammalia > Rodentia > Muridae > Uromys > Uromys caudimaculatus. The sequence goes on along the minus strand of CM052718.1, from coordinate 47,397,841 downwards.
CATATTACAACTAGACTTTCTTATTTGTATGACTTTGAAAAAGTTCCCTTTCATTAGCACAACTTTTACTGTCTAGGCCAATACAATATGATCGGCTGAGTTTGAATCTGGAATCATTGGTTCATGTGGTTCATTTGGTAATGAGCAACAGAAGCTCCTTGGCATCTTTGCTACTTAATCATATATAGTCATTTAACTTTTCATGCATTTGGGTCTTGAAGCAAAGTGGATTATCAGCTTCTAGCTCATAGTTTTGAGTAGCATAGGACTTCATAATACAAGACAATGTTGTAAGTCATTATTTTTGTTCAGTCTTAGGGGAAGAAAAATGGTAGAGGAAAATATTAATGACAAAAAATGACAACAAAATGAAAGGCTCCACCAAGAAAATAAGAGAGTGATAAATAAAACTCAAGTGAAAAGAGTAATAAAAATAACACACACTGACATATATGACATGACCAAAGACTGAGGTCATCATACTAAAGACAATCTGACCTTTGGACACAGAAATTCTGTCTGCAGTTTATATGCAAAAACATGATATATACTATAACAAAGACATAAGTTATTTAAAAATGTATTTTCCTTGGAGATATATCATCCAATTAACTGCCTATGTTTGGTTTAGTTTTATAAAGGCAAATGAGATCATCCATACTCAGGCTTGTTCAACTCTGCTCTCGCAAGTAGCAATCAAACAGCCGTCTTGGGTTGCAATGTGACTCATAATATATTCATCCCAAATGCCCTTGTATATCTCATAGTCTATATAATCATTACCATCATCATCATCACCACCACCATTATCATAGAAACACTTAATCATGGTGTACACAGTCTTTTTGAACTTCAAAGCTTGTTACATTTCCTTACCACAGGGAAAAATGTGACAAGTTCATACAGCATAGCGAAACTTTTCACTACGCTAGAAAAAAGATATTAAATGGCACAACTCTGATTACAGTGTGTAAACCCAAGGTGTTCTATATGCTAGGGTACTAATGTATACAAAGTGAAACCATAGAGCTTACAATTACAATATCGACATTCCTTCTCCTTTTCACATAGTTATAATAGAAACCTAAGATATTAGAGAAATATTGTTAATGTGATTCTTTTGTTGAAAACTACGTACTAACTTATTACATAAGTCAGATAGCTTGCGAAACTTCATCTTATGCAAAACACTGATTTTTTTGGTCATTTTATACAATCTTCTCAATCTTATGTGCTTATACATTGTGAATAGCTCTCTGTATCATGCATTTTTTAAAAAATTAGGTTACACTATTTTTCCTACAAAATATTGGATTCCCTTTCCCACTAATCTGTGTGCAAAAGTTTCCCTCTAGAGCTTATTTGATGCACAATTTTCCCCCAGTGTATCCTGGGAGATTCATCACTATTTAAGTTGCTCTTAACTCTCAAATTTAGAAACCAAAATCATTTGAAATGTCCTGAATGATGCCTCAGAAGAATAGATCTGAAGAGAAGCAGATCACTATGTCCTATTTAGACTAGTATTTTTTATTATGAATCAATTACTCATTATTGATTCTTATCACTTATTACTTTATTCAATTTTATGTCAAAGATACTATGAGTCTGTCAATATGTCATACTGGTCAAACTAAAAGAATGTTACCTATTTGCTTTGTTGATAACTGACAAGGATCATTAAAATATTGTCATGAGCCACTGTCTCCCTGGCTGCATGTTCTTCATGAGGGCTATAGAGGCAGGCCACTGCTGTGCAGGAAGGGATTTATGCTATACTTGTATGCTTCAGCCTTGTTGCCTGACTCTAACAACAGACTCCTCAGAAACCTCTTTGATATTTCCCTTGCACTGAGGAGTGGGTAAAGGAACAAAAATGTACCTCCTTCCCCTGTGTGATCCTTTGTTTATGTTGGGGGTTGGGAACACATGTTTCAATGAGAATCTTTCTTGACCCTCTATAGATGCTCAGAAGTCTTAATCTGGGTCATGACCCAAGGAAGGGAGCCAATGGTGTGTGTCAACTCCTAAGTAACCTTCAGTCCATAAGACAATAGCATATTTTCAGCTTTACCTAGATGTTTTTGTTTTACTATTATTGGATATGTATTTTTTTTAGCCATTTCAAATTATTCAAGCACACTTTGTTCAAGTTTCTTATTTGTGACAGTTTATTATAATGCTGAGATTCATTTGTAAACTATATTACTATAGATATTCTTCTTCAATTTTTAAGAAGCCAAAGGAAAATATACTTGTAGTCCCCTTTACATATTTTCATACAACAGAATATATACTATTGTTTAGAATTTTGTTTGTGGTTTGCCCACCTTTTCTTTCATGTATTGTGGATACATAATTCAATGAGGGCTACCTTGGAAGGAAAATACTCAATATTTTCTTGAAATATGAATATGTTACTACATTGTCTCCTTTAAATTCTTTTGAGCAATACTATGGTATTTATAGAACCAGTTCACAAATATGTTACTAGAACATTATCTAAGTCTTCAGATCATATCTCATTATTTCTTGGGGTGGCAGCATGAGCCACGGTCATTTTGCTGAGGTCAGATAATGACTTGAAGGAAATTGACTCTCTTCTTCCACTTTGTGTCCTAAGGATCAAACTCAAATCACCAGGCTTGCAAGCAAATGCCTTTACCTGCTGAGCCATATCAGAGGCCCACATTTAAATAATTTAGTCACAAAATTATTTATACAGTCATTCTTCTGATTTGCTAAATACTGTGAAAGCCTATATAGGTTTTATATGCCATTGTCATTGAAGAATAATATTTATGGTCGGGCGAGCAGATAGTACATCTTCACGGCTTCCTCAAGTCTTCCAAACACAATCCCCCAGTCATCTCCTGAGCTCTGTAGCAGACAACTTGCCTCAGCCTCCCTTCCGTTACTGCCACAGTCTCCATTGGGTCACACAGATCTTCCCCAGCAAACTTCCTTCTCCCAACTCATTACTTTATCCTAGCCTCTAACTCTAACAGACATTCCCTGGGAACCCATAGGCCACTCCTATCAGCAGATTGACTAATTGCAAATCTAGACCTCTCATTCTACTCCTCCAAATACAACACCTCCCCAGCACAAGTCTCACCAAACTCTATAGCAGGTCACGTGCTGGAGCCTCCCCTTCATTCATCTCCAGTGGATCACAGAGATCTTCTCCAGACTAATACTACCATCACCACCACCACCACACCTTATTGCTTTTTTATAGCCATCAACTTCAACAGGCACTCTTTAGTAACTCAGGCTACTCCAGCCAGGGAAGCAGGTAGGCTAACTGTAGATATTCACTTTCCCTCCTTGCCTCCAACTCCCGCAGTCTCACCTCTAACTCTGTGGCAGACCACCTGCCTTTGCCTACCTTCTCTCTGCCCTCATCTCTGGTCTACCTCCCAGATCTTCTCCTCCAGCCTTCATTCTGTTTTCCTAGATCCCAACTCTTGCAGGCTTTCTCTGGGAAACCATTAACAGAGCCTGAACAGGAAGCAAGTGGGCCAGCTAAGAAGGCAGGCCAGCTTCAGATCTTTACTTTTTCTTTTTCCCTCCATGTTCATCCCACAGTTCGGGTTCTATTCCCAGCTCTGTGGCAGACTATATGTTGTCCCTTCACTCTCTGCTCTCATTCCCAGAAGACCAACAGATCCTAATATACACCCTACTTTCTTCTTTACTGTGGACACACTCAGTACCCTAATCCTAGTCCATCTCCATTTATAATTGTCAGCTCTCAATACCTAGGAACACATTTTGCTCATAACCTCTAGTGACCACATATATCAAGATCCAAGAGGAATTTGCTATCAGGCAACACACAGCCATCACATTCTCCTGAGAATCACATCGACCTACAGTGACAAAACCAGATATCAGCATCTAATCTTTCCAAATCCAGATACATAGATTCCAGAAGCACTATTAGTAATGATTACTTTTTAAAAACACACTATTATTATAGATGAACAGTAATCAGAATAATATGTCACTACTAAAGCCCAGGAACCCTACCACAGTAGGCCCTAAATATTTCAACATAGCTGAAATGCAAGACAAAGACTTAGAAGTAGTCTTTGTGAATATGAATATGAATAGAAGTTCTTAAAGAAAAATGAATAAATCTCACATTCAGAGAACCTTCATGGCTCTGCCCCAGTTGGGGTCCTTTGCCTACAGCTGAATAGAGAAAATAACACAAGTCCCTATCCCTAACCCAGAAGTTATCTGCAGTTGATAACCACTTGCAAATGAAAACTTAGTTTCCTCCTATATAGTCTCACTGGAGAAACATATTACTCATAAGAGTAGGCTCCATGCCTAGTAGTAGACAGCCAACAGAAAATGAACTCAATGGCATCATTGGAGGTTCCTTGCCACAAAATACCATGCCAGGGCTCTTCTTTAAAAAAAAAAAGTAATGTCATTTTTTATTTATATAGTAATTTCCTTTTCTCCTTTTTATATTCCAGGTCCCTTGTATACATTCAATGGCTTTCAATTTAGTGTTTTTTTATGTCATTCTTGAGTGTGCAAAGAACTAGGTCTCTATTTCTTTTGCCTTCTCTTTGGTTCTTTTCTTTCTTTCAGTTTTTTATTTAGTTCAAATCTGATGTGTTGGGTTTTGTTTTACCTTGTTATACTTTATTGTCTTATATTTTATATTATTACTATCACACACAAGCTTGCTTGTTTTTAAGTGAGAGACAGAAAGAGGGCATATCCAGGTGGGAGGGAAGGGAGGGAGAAGCCGAGAGGAATAGAAAGAGGGGATACCATAATTGGGCTATATTACGTGAGAAAAACATCTGTTTTCAAGAGAGAGGAGGGAGGGAGAGAGAGAGAGAGAGAGAGAGAGAGAGAGAGAGAGAGAGAGAGAGAGAGAGAGAGAGAGAGAGAACCTCTTTCAAAGGACTGTTTGCTTTGAAGCTCCCATGTCAGGTAGTTTGCAATACCCTATAACTCCGCTTCCAGGATGATCTGACATCTCTGACCTTTGTAGGCAACTGTATTCATGTTCATATATCCACACACAGACACATAAATACTTTCCAGTCTTAAAATAGTCTATCAGAGTGAATGATGACTCCCTGAAAATGTCTATGGTCTCATCTCTGGAACCTGTGAATTTTATATGACAGAGTGCTTTGTACTTGTGAATGAACCAAGGATCTTATGATGCCACGATTCTGGATTATCTCAGTTGACACTGTGTAATCACAGATCCTTCCAAGGTTAGTCAGAGAAGAGAGTAATATATGGGTAGAAGAAGAAACCATATCCAGCCACAGCCGAGAAGTGCTAGCTGCCTCTGAAGCTGGAAACAGGAATGGAATCTCTCTGCTGACCGCCAAGTCCTTGAATTTAATCCTCTAAGATGGATTTTTGAATATTGGACCTTAGGACTCTAAGAATAAATTCATATTTGTTATAAAAATATGTAAAATATAGTCTAAAAGTATACATGAATGTATTGTTTTTTTCTGTATATTGTTTTTATGTGCTTAGAGTTTGCAGAGGGTAAGTGAGTCATGAGTTAGCCTTTGGTATGTTCAAAATACATCTGAAATGGATACATTATACTCACAGTTTGCTGAACTGTGGACTATGTTCTATTTTGGGACTGTAGCTTCATGTAACAACTTTCGTCTACAGAGTAATCACCTACTCACACACCATCATGGTGATTGGATCTACTCTCTGTAACTTTAGCAAGCATTGTAATATGCATAATGAGTATAATGACATGTTAGTTAAGTCTCATTATTTTGTAGATGTTCAGAAACATTCCTTAATTATCAGTCAGTCCATATAAAATATATACAAGTTTCTTTTAAAATTATGATGTAATGATCAAGATTTTAAATACACAACAAAATCAAATTTTCTGTAATTTTTCTTATATATTTTGAACTTGGAGATTCTTTTCTCTGTATTTCAAACTCAGTACTCTATGTAAAATATTCACAAAATCATTCATGTTCTAATGATGTGACCTGCTTCAGACTTTCATTTCTTCTTCTTCTTCTTCTTCTTCTTCTTCTTCTTCTTCTTCTTCTTCTTCTTCTTCTTCTTCTTCTTCTTCTTCTTCTTCTTCTTCTTCTTCT
>CM052718.1:47310095-47391213 GCA_028551405.1 Uromys caudimaculatus | reverse complement strand
TTCTTCTTCTTCTTCTTCTTCTTCTTCTTCTTCTTCTTCTTCTTCTTCTTCTTCTTCTTCTTCTTCTTCTTCTTCTTCTTCTTCTTCTTCTTCTCCTTCTCCTTCTCCTTCTCCTTCTCCTTCTCCTTCTCCTTCTCCTTCTCCTTCTCCTTCTCCTTCTCCTCCTCCTCCTCCTCCTCCTCCTCCTCCTCCTCCTCCGCTTCTTTCCAAGTTTCATGGATTAGAAAACATGCTTTAAAAGTTTATATTTATTTGAAATAAGTATCAGGATTTTGGACCCACAAATTTTATAGATATTCACTTGTCAATGTGTGTCTTCCTACACAGGCTGCTCTTGACAGACTCATGTAAACTGAGAGTAAACATGGTTATATGTTTTCATCTTTTCAGGAATCATGGGTATTGTCAAGAAGTGTGCATAGTATAGTCCTTCTTCAGTTGAGCAAAATACTTCACTTTCTCAGTAATTTTAATTTTACCAAAAGACTTTAAAAATCAACTACCAATTGGTTATATCTGAGTCTTGCAATCTATGTTTAAGTTAGTAAAAAAGAGAATGACACTAAGTTGTATAAGTATAATATTTAAACATGCTGCTTTAATAACAAAAAATCAAATAAAGAGTTCTCTCTTCTTTATATCATTTATCAATCATCTATCTTCTATCATCTATCTCTATATCTATTTATCATTTATTGATTATTTAATACTCTATTAAGATTACAGAAATGTAGCTATGAAACAGAAGAAAGAAAAAGTGAAACATTTCTAAGGCATACAACAGGAAGTCATCTGGAATGTGTTTTTACACTGAGCGAAATTTATTTTCTTTATTATACATTTTGAAAATAATCTGATCAAAGTGATTTGTTCCTTTCTCTTTTTCTTCTTTCCCTTCTCATTTGGTAGCTCAAGAATACTAAGTAGCTGTTAGAAATATTTAGATTCAAATAATCAGAATTGAAATGAATATAAACTTTGACTTTTTAGAAGTATTGTAGAAATCCCTGTGTTCTATTCAATCTCAGTTTGAACAGTTCCAAGAGTCCAATGGCAGGATAAATACTTTATAAGATAGGCAGATCCATTATCTGCTACTTCTAACTGACAAAACTTTTTTCTCTGGCTTACTACTACTAAATCTACCATTTGTTTCTAACTGTGACTCTGACCTTTCAGAACCTACAATGCATTTCTTACTTCTTGAATATAGCAGTCAGTCTATTTGTTCTAATCTAAATCTTTCAATATGATGTAACTATGAGGACCACCCTGGGTCATCATTAGGTAGCCTCCAGTTTGGGATTATCACTCCATTTCTTCTATCTGCCCCTCTGCCACAATCAGGATTGAAAGCATGTACCCAGATAGATTTTCATAAGTTGTATATGCAATACTAATATTATTTTCCTTGAAACTAATAGACCTCCCTAATAGTGTTATTAATCTTTGATAGTTTTCCTACAATAACACTGAACATACTATACTAGCAGTTAAAAACTTACATAATTTTCATTTATTATGAACTACAGACCAATTCATCATCTAAGATGCTACACTGCTTCTCTTTATGTCATGATCTCTGATAATCTAGTTATTATTGATTAGTAACAATAATTGAAAAGCTCAGTTCAGCAACATTTGCTTTTAGACTAACCATGATGATTACCACTAATTATTGTGTTTTTCCCATTTATGCATGTGTTGTCTACCTGATACCATAATCTTGAATGTGCCTAAGAGTTGACACAATTGGCCTTTTCTCATTTCAGAACATTGGACACTCTCACATCCCCAGTCTCTTGGCACCTCTCCTGTTGTCCTTGATTTCTTAAAGATTACTGTCAGTGTTTTCCTCATCTAGTCTGCAAGTTCTTTCAGCACCTTGGGATATTATTCATAAAGAGACTTGAACTCATTTGAAGTGTGAGGTGCTTTCTACTATCTTCTCATCTATTCTGGAATTCAATTCTCTCCTAACGATGTTTGTTCTAACCTTCCAGTTTTCAGATCATGCTTCTTGATAGAGAAGTTGAGGAAGAAGAGCTGAACAGTTCTGCTTATGTTTCGTCTGACATTACGACATCTTTCCTAGGCAGTGAATACAACCCTTGTTCCTCTCTAAAACCAAATGGTGATATTAGCAAAACAACACAAGCCTATTTTCCACATTTTTATCATTGATAATTAAAGTACCTATTGCTTTAATTAGTTTTCTTCTTTCCTTCCTTCTCTCTCTCTCTCTCTCTCTCTCTCTCTCTCTCTCTCTCTCTCTCTCTCTCCCCCCTCTCTTGTGACAACTGAAGATCCCTTAAAGTAAAATTTCTTGAAAGAACTAGCATATGAGAGAAATCAATGATGAGGTAAAAGTTCTGAATTTATTTTCAAACCAAAGAATAAAATTTCATTGTGAAATCACTTCAACCTTCATTAGTGATTTAGCTTCATTTTTTAAAAGTCCAATTTTTAAACATATTCTGCAAGATTATAAAAGGTGTTTTTGAAACCCATTGAAGATTTTGAAATTCTGCACAAAGACCCTGAGCAAACACTGAAGAGACAAGATATTGTGAGCTGTAAGACCTGGCTATTTAGTTTCTGATGTCAAAGTAAAGACAAATGTTTTAATGTGTTTTAAATGCTTTGTAAGCAGGATACAGGACACTTTGATTTAATTTCTATTTGGAATTTAGAATATGGTATGCATTGATTTCTTAACATATGGTTAAATAGATTTATTTACACAGGCTTTATTATAGCAAGGAGGTGTCAATATGTAGACATTTACATATAATTTCTGTCTAAAAGAAACATTAATTAGCAGCTTTGCATACAAATAGACACACTTTCATTAAATCACTTAAAATCATGTATATATATGTATATATACATATATATACAAACATTTTGAGTTTTTGTATAAAGTGCTAATGTTTTAGAAAAATGTGACTATTTTTTATGTATAAACATCTGCCAAAATAATGTATTTTCAGAGAAAGTAGTTGAAAAGTTTGAACTTTTTAAAGGTAAATTTAAAATGCATGCAACATGTTAATACAGATAGCATTGTATTAATATCAGTTTCTCATGTTAAAAAATTTAATGTCTTTCATGGAATGTCTATGTAAATTAAATTATATTTAATAAGAATTACTATAAACCTAAAATTATATACAAAACAGGTTCATATTTCAAAGTTATACATTAAAAATCACCACAAAATGAAATTAGTAGTAATAAAACAGCAGGAATGGTTATGACACTGTATTTTCAAATATATACTGAACTATCTTCTAGAACACAAAGTAGTGAAGAAGTTATGGAAAGGCTTATACACAGTGATGGATATCTTCCTGGGATGTATGGACAGGTTATCACCAGACACCAAGAAATACAACTAAACATTCACCAACAGCGCATGGGATTTAAGCCTGTTGCTTGCAAAGACATTCTCCTGATTCAGACTTGGTCTAAGTAGGCTGTCAACGTGACTTATGTCACCCTTGCTCCTTCCGTGCCCTCGGGATTCTACCTCCGTGTGGTTTTATTTACTTCTCTGCTTGCTTGCATACTTTCCCCTACTTGGTCAGGTTGCTGATGCTCCAATGGTAGACCATAATCTATTTTGTTTATCTCTGACATTTGTAGACGTCAGGGAGAAAATATTGTAGTATTAATTCACCTTTTGCAAGCCACTGACTTTTGGTAGCAACTCGGCAGAATGAGGCTAACTCTAGGGTAGATTTGTTGCATTCATTCTGCATCACAGTTGAAAACTGCAACAATTAACTTTCCGTCCACCTCACATTTACTGTCTCTGGATACTAGGAAGAAGATGGGTTATGTGCCCTGACATCACAGCTTAAGTGTCCTTCATCTAAGACTGTTCCCTCAGTGCATAGCAAACAATAGTCAGTGAGTCCAGCTCTAGGGGAATTCAACACCTCTGGCCTCCAGAGGCATCTACACTTGTATGAGCCACACTCCACATACACAAAAGTAAAAATAAAAATGTATTTTTTTAAGTGAAGAGCAAAGTCTGTATAAATGTTCGAGCCCATGTTCTATGGGAAAATATACAAAGGGACAAACTCACTCAAACTCCTTCTTATTAGAACTTACAGTCAACATTTCCAAAAAACTTGGTCCATATTAACTATGGTACATATATAGCGGCTAAATGACTATCGTTCACCTAATGGATTATAAAGCTGAAATTTTCCTGTATGTCTATAAATCCTATTAGTTAGATTTTGTAATTTTTTGTGAACTACTATGTTGTTTCCCCAATAATTCATTTTTCAGTAAAAAGTTTCAGTAAAACTTTTAATTTGTACTTAGATTCTGTAAGAGTCATCATTGAAGTGAAATCATACAGTTTTGGAAGGAATGCAGTCCTGAACTTGTTATGCGACAATATCATTCTTTGATAACTAGAAACAAGGGGAGACTACAAATATACGGAGAAACACACATGCAGACCAGAGGGCATTACAAATATTTATCTATTCACATACATACTTTATGTACACATTTGTATGGCTATGATTCATTTAATCAATAACTTCACATACAATGTTAGTTCTGTTTTTGCAGATTAACAAAATGATACTTATTAAAACAAGACAAACAAAACAAGAATCAAAAAACAACTGGCTAGCCAAAGACTAAATGGTTTTTGACCTCAGAGTTGCCTGTGTCCTAGGCCCATATACAAGATCACAGTACTTACAACTAATCCTGTATTACCAGCAAATCTTCCAAGAAATTAACCTTTCGAGTGTGACTTGCCCCTAAAGGGGTCCTAAGGCTACCATGTTACATTGCACCTGGATTCTTTAGGTACTCATCTTAGGAAACTCCACTGAAACATGATACGATTTCCAATGCCAGGGAGAAAATTAAATGCTGTGTAAAATCACCAGCATACACTGCGTTCTTGGCTTGGACTCCACAATGATTTCTATTGCATCTCTAAAAGCAGTGTGAGCTATCTAACAGGAGGCTGTGAGTTTGAGTCTCCTTAAGAAATTAATATTCCTGCTTTCAAACTAAAATGATTGCCAAATCGCATAGACATAAATCTTCCTGGAACCCTGCTGCACTGGAATTTGTTGAACATAAGCTCCTAAAACACTTACTTTCCAAGGCTTCCCAGCTCCTGGTGTCCTTCCTACCTCTGACTGTTCTCAGTTTCTTTCCCTTCATCTCAGGAGTACTTAGGAACTCTGCCTGGTCAACATATTCTTTCAATACAATCATATCCCTTGTCATGATTTTAACAACTAAAATGATAGGGTCTTTCATATCTTTCTCCAGATTATTCCTGGTATGTAAAGATGTTTGAATCCGAACACACAATAGACATTTTTTCCTCTTGAGTTTCCCAAAGAAATACCATCATATTTTCTTGTCTTGTAATTAAAATAATCATGTGTTCCATGTTCTCATCATCGGCTTGTTATTCTGCATTTGCTTTCCAGTGTGCTTCCACATGCCATGCGATGGATGCTCTTTGAGTAAAATCTGGGTCATTTCAAATTGTGCTTATGGTTCACGATGAGTGTGCCAGCCCTCAGTCACAGGTCTGTGAGACCTCAGCCATACCTTTCACCCTCTGTGCTTTGGCACCTTCTCACTGACTTTCCAAGTCTCTCTCACCATCTAGTCCTATTCAGTCTAGGTCAGTGTTTCTTGACATTTAATAAACTCATGGACAGTTAAGGGAATTTGTTAAAAGTAATTCCGCAGCTTGGGAGGGGTTCGATGTTGCTCTTTGGTTATCTTTCCGGATGCTGGGTATAAACCATACTTTGAACTCAACTCTCTCTTCCTCTTACTCCCTTCAGTCTTTTCCTCAATGGAAGGAACCCTTTGATTCTAGAATAGTGAAAAATGACATTGTCTTCTGCTTTAAGGTTTTTTGGTTTAAATCACGCGCTGGGAAAATCCATATTCTTCAGATAATTTGCAACCCTAATCCCTAGCAGCATCCTCATACTCATGAAATCTTAGACTTCACCAACATATTGCTGCTCTCGTGTGTCCCCTTGCTCAGAAAGATTTCTCTTGACTTGTGTCATGATCACTGCTTCTTCCTCACAAGCTCATGGGTATTCACGTCTTCATGCATATTCTCCATTTCTACAGTACAGTCTCTTCAAGGTAAAGGACCATGTCATGGTCACTATAGTAACTACTGAGCTTAAAACTGTTCGCATATACTTTATATTCAGTAATGATTTGCTGCTTTCAACTAAATCTGCTCTAATACTTCTTTCTCCATTTTAAATGTACACCAGCCTCTTGTGCTAAGCATTATGACTGTACCATCAGATCTTTAATGGAAAATTACAGAACGAGTTTGAAACACTGGATCATAGTACCAGAAAATGATTCAAGAAATTAATTAAAATATTCTTCATGGAACTTTCTGCTCATGGTTCTTAGATAAACAGCCCATTTTTAAAAACTGACAATATTGAAAAGGACATTAACTGATAGTAATATTATCTTGATTTAAATATTTATAATTATAACTGTGTCACAGTATCAAAACAGAAGACACAAACAGAAAGGTATACTAGTTAGTATCATAATTACTTCAAAAGCATTGAAATATAAGAAAATTAACTAATAGATAAAAGCATGGTCTTGAATGATTTATACAATTAACCATAGCATTGCTACTTTAAAAGTGTCCTAGCTTTTAAATAACTTCCTCTTGTGCATAATATGCAGATGCCTTATTTGAAAGGTGTCATAAATCCAGCCAAAACACTCTGGTGTCAGCTACACCCACAGATGACGTTAAGAAAAAAATAAAGTTTGGGTTTCATTTTGGCTATGTCTAGATGACTTATTAAAACGTGCAGGTATGAACACCCTTTCATTGGTAGATCAGGAGCTTCATATTTCACCCTGCTCCTGCAACATACCAGGGAAATTTCATGATTGATGGCCTGTAGAAAGATTAAGAAGAAGGAAAAACTATGCTACACTTGCTTCATAACAGCGAGAGTGGCTTTTCCTAAAACTATTCTTCAAGCTGTTTACATGTAGAAAAACCTGGTTGCTTTTAAATTGTTTTTTTTTTTTTTTTTTTTTTCATCATGAGAAAATGTGATGATAAATACTTCGTTGTTTAGATAAATGATCCTTATGGCCATGGCTAATTTTCCTCCTTAAGTTAGTGCATTTCTGGGTTTCTCTAAAGTTGTTTGAAATGGAAGAGCTACGTTTCCCGCAGCTCCTCGGTGTGTCACAAATACAAGTCAAACCAGTTTCTACTGAAGAGCAGTTTACACTATTTTCTGACTTAGGCAACACTTTCTATCTTCGGTTTTTTTGCACTAAAATAGAACACACTATACAGTGTGTCCTTACAACGTAAGGCTTTGCTTCCTCTAATTTTTCAGGTAGTGTCTTTAATTCTCTACACCTACATTCTTTTGGATGGGGGAAGGCTACCCCAGCCTTGTGTTTCCTTCCCTTTCTTCTGCAGATGGCATGTTTTCTGTGAAAGATTCTTACTGCTTTGTAGAATTCAAATAAGCTTGATTGACCCACTTTAAACTTTTCCAAAGGGAAAGAAACATTTTCGTGACAGCCTCTTTAGAATAAGTTGTTCAGGTGGAGCTTAGACCCAGATCGTTGGCAGGATTATAATACTGCTGAAGGACACTTAACGATGTATTTATATTTACTCTGGGCTCTACGGAAGCAGAAAACAATGCTCTTTTCTGTCTCAAAGAAATTGAGATAAAGTTAGTACTGAAGGGCCATTGGCAACACACTGTACTTATTGGACAGCTTTCCTCATGGAGTGTTGAAATGGACAGTGGAGGGGAGAAGTTAGTGTTTGCCTTCACTGAGACCCCAGGCAACTTCTAGATCTGATCCTTCTCAGTGAAATCAGCTAATCATTCAGTCCACCCGACCTCGGCATAGTCAGTCAGTCCACCCCACCTCGGCAGAGGGCAGTTTAATTAAAACACAATGTCACTCACAGGGCATTTTTATCTAAGACTATTTATAAAGTGCATCATGAAACAAAGTAGCCAACAAAAGTGAAACAAGGAAGAAGGAAAAAGGGGGTTCTTAGAAAATGATGCTCTCACTCAGATTTGTATCAGGAATCTTAGTGACGGAAAAACCATCCTCAAGGATAAAATACTATTTGTACTTCGTCCCCTTGGAATGAATTTTCTAAGAAATATTAAATCGACATTTTATAAAATGTGAGTTGGGGCCTTTAAAGGCTCTCTCTATTGCTTTTGTAAAGGGTTTCAAAATCAAGTTTAAAGATAATTCAAAATTATTTTAGCTATGGAAGAACCAGAAAGTAAAATAAAATTAATTTTTAGAACTAGAGAATTATATTTCATAGCACAAACAACACAATACTAACTGAGTGGTTTACAGGAAGTTGTCTTTTTCTTAAAATTTCAGAACAGGCCAAATTAAAAGATAGACTATTTATTGAAAATATTAATTAAGTCAGTGTTTTTTTTTTTTTTTTACTAACCCAAGTAATTTCTAAGGAAATAACTTCTGGTAGGGAAGGAAAATGTATAGCCATTTGACAACAGGATGAGGCAGACCCAGAGTTTTGTGTGTTTAAATAATCAAGAGTAGTATAATTGTTGAATATTCATTTAAAATAACAACCATAACGTACTACACTTTACTTCATGTAAAGAGAAATCTATAAAAACAAATTATATTAAAAACCATCCCATTCTTCTACCTTAAATGTATAACACTCTTCTACCTCCTCCAAATGCAATCATTTCCATGTCTACCCTGTCCACTGAATTTTTCCTTTCTCTGCTGGGCACTGGAAAAAAACAATGAAACAAAATTATAGAGAATTTCCCCCAATCATTGTGTTAAATATCATGGCCAGGATTGTCAGGTGTAACCTTCTACCTAGAGCCTTTGTCTCATTTGACATTGGTGACCATGTGCTGAGGGCAAATTTTCTGAAAGAAAGAAGTATTCAGAAAAAAGAAAAGGCTCCATATGCTGCATTTAGCACAGGCCATGCTTACAGCAAGTGCTAGAAACATTTTAGTTATAGAGATTGTGTCGATGTTGACAGATGATGCTCTATAATGGTAACAGAGGCAGGTCTATATGTCCCAGGTAGTAGTTACTAGCACAGTCCTAATTGTAAGTAATATTTACTTATTTTACAATGCCTATAACATTTACACGTGTTCTTTTGGGGACCATATACCACAGATAAATAAAATGCATAACATATATAATAGCAATTCATATTTTAAATTAATTAGGCAGATTATGTTTTAAGTCAATTCACAGAAATTTGGTTTTCATTTTTTTCATTCATCAGTGAAATAATAGTTTCAAAGGTTTTCAAAAAATAATTCTAAGATATAGCACATATCCATTTTTTCTCTATCAAAAGTTACTTAGCAGTTTATTATAGAAAACTTTAAAGCTACGTAAAGTAGCTTGTGGAAATGTCATATTGTACAAAGGGAACAATTCATCTCTACAATGACTGGTATATTAGTTATGCTAAATTTGTCTTAAAACCATTAAAAATTATGTGTAGGATAAACACATCTTTATATTTCTCACAAAGTTACAAAAGAGTTCTGTGTGCTGCAAAAATGACTGGTTTTACTCACATTTTCTTTAGTATTTCTCCGTGAATCGGGTTTTGAAATCTGTCCTAAGAGCTTTGTTTATAGGAAAAAAATCTGAAGCTACACAAAATGATTGCTTAGAATCATTCTGATATAAGACATGGGGGAACACATTTGTTTCAAGTTTTTGTTTGCTCTTTTTACATAGTGGAACTGTGAGGTTCTGAAGTGAACCGTTTATGCTTCCTGCAAAGGTTTTAAAACACAAAACGGAGACGGTATGATCTGCCAAATCTTTGCTATGTCCATTATATTGCTTTCAAAATTGTATAAGGAAGCAGTGGTTCTGCCTAGCTCCATAAGGAGACACACTATAGCTCTAGTGTTGGTCGTAGGGAATTCTAGCTGCATTTGCCAGTATTTCAGTCAGAAAATCTTTATCGAGTAAATCATTCTTCAGTTAAGACTTTTCAGATTTATTGTCTCCTGCTGTTGTTATTTTCATTCAAAACAATGCTGTAAAGAAACAAAAAATTATTCCACTCTAGCTTTTAAAGAAATATAAGACAATTTACTCCAAGTGTTAGTCAAAACTGAAAGTTCTATCTAAAAACATGAAAACAGTTTTTCTTTTATTAAAAAAAAATCATTGTCCAATTTCTGTAGAAAGGAAAATCCTGTTTCAGTTTGAAGTTATCTGTTGTCTCTCTTCTTGAAATCCTTTATAAAGTGCCACAAACTAATATTGCTATTTATTTCTAATAAAATCCATAAACCTGATCTCAAGTGACTCAATCAAACTGGTCAGTGTGTTTTGGATCAAGTAGCTGACCCAGTGCAGAAAGCCTTGGCTGGAGAACATGGGGGTGATGTGAGTTGTGCTAGGAAAAAGACGAGATGCTATAAGCAAACAGTATTGCTGAGGGCAAACACAACGGTAGCATCATTCTCTGACTAACTTAGGCCCAGGTAGGATAATGGCTGAAAGCAAAGTTCATAGAACAATTTCCTTCACCCTCTCAATAGTGCCCAACTCTTTAGAAAGGATGCCACTGCAATGTGACTGCTTTTTAAATGTTGTCAGCTACTTAGAATGATGGGGCAGCCTTTGTTTGTCAGTTCATTAATTTATTTAAGATGTGTGTATGGTCAAATTCATGAAGGCAATAAATCTCTTTTGTAGAGACAGATAATTACTTTAACATGGCAAGACACAATGACACAGAGCGTAATACAAAGCAAGCTTAGCATATGCATGATAGCAAACAAATAGACCCCAAGTATTAATAGCAAATGCAAAACAGTTCTCAATTACATAATCATTGAAGTGCACACATTTAGAAGTTGAACATTTGATATTTTCTCCCTCTAACAAGCTTGCTTCTTGAGAGATATTTTCCCACATTAAAATTCCGCTAATGCCATCGTATTTGGATCTCTAGGGAGCCCTTTCCCCTCTTGAAAATATTTTGGGGTTTCACAAAAATCGTTTGCCTGTCTCACTGGATTGAACCTCAAAGACTCCTTTGACGCAAGTGTTATTTTGACCACGTGAACATGGTTTCCATCTTTTAACTAGATTAAAACATGCATGAACAAACTGCGCATTGAACTTTAATGTTGCTTTGTTGCTTTGATGGCTTACAGATTTCTTTTTCATAGATGCGTTTCCCCCCATACATTCTAAAAGTGAAATGATACATTGTAATTTGAATGATAATTTTGTTTTGATGATTTAATTGATAGCAGACAGAGGAGTGCAATCCTTGCCTTTCCATTTATGCTTTTCCCCCTGCTGAACAGATGAGACAATGTGGAGTCTCCTCAGCATCTGTAAACGGTTAAGGGATGTTACAATAAACTGCAGTCCCTTTACCTTCACTCCAGCTTTTCTTGAGGAACTACATGGTGATCCTGACTCAGGAAAAGAGCAACTTCTCCTTGTCAGTAAGAATCCTTGTCCTTCTTATTGTTAGTTTAAGTGATGATTAAAGGTAATCTGCCCATGTTAATTTTCATGACGCCAGGGGAAGTCTTCCCACATTTTTATGGCTATCACTCCAACAGTCTTTGTTTGACTTGCGTCAGATAAGCAAAATGATCTGAGAGCAGCCCATCTTTCTTCCCCCTTCCCTCCTCCTTTCTCTTTCCTCCTCCCTCTTTTTCTCATGACTCTTTCCCATCTGTCCCTTCTTCCATTTTTCATTTTCTCCCAGAACATGGCTTCTAATCAGCTTGCTTGATTTTCTTAGCAGTACCATATTTTAGAAGCCATGTTTGTTTTCTAATGAACATGCTGGGGGGGGGGGGGGAGCACCAGCTGTTTAAACCTGTGCCACCTCTGCTGCATCCAAGATGAGATTCATTCTGGTTTATCAGCTATTAAAAAGATTACATAGCATCCCAAATGGACTGTGCCTTTCATTGTGGAGCTTCTTCAATAGAAAGACAAAAATTAATTTTGCTACCAAAATGTCTCTGTTGGCTTCAATCCTAATAGGAACTTAGAGCTAGATTTAAAAAAAAAAAAAAAATTCAATCACAAACTGAAAAAAACAAATCAAATATATTCATTGGACACTGTTTGGTTAGCCTAACACTTCTAGGATCAAAGATTGAGAAACAAACTATGTATTTGTTTTGAACTATTACCTTAAGTTTTACTGTGTAGTTTTCTATATGTGGTATGCTGGTAACCTTGGGAAGTTGTCCGATTATTCTAGCCAGACTCATTTTTCTAAATCTATCTTCTAGCATCTTCTCTCCACCAGTATCCCCAGCATCAGGAAAGTCTATATTATTAATAGTTGGGAAGATGTTTCTACTACTACTTTCAGTAAAGTGCACATTATTTTTTTCTTTGAAAAACATAAAGAAAATTATCAGAGTTGGAGAAATGGCTGATTCAGTTAACTGTTTACTATACAAGCATGAGAATCTGACTTCACATTCCCAGAATTTGAGAAAAATCTAGTACAGCAATGTGAGTCTCTAATCCCAGTAATAGGGATACAGAGACAGGAAAATCCTTTGGGCTTCCTGGGCTTCCTGAGTAGTTGAACCAGTGAGCTATGTAGGTTCAGCTAGAAAGCCTGCCCAGAATGAGTAAGGAGAAGCTGGAGAGAGGGGGACTCATAATGTTGGACTCCTGGATGGACACAAATGTGTACATGTACCCTCAGCCTTCACACACAGAAATGCATAAGAAGCAGAAACCAAGTTAGAGTACACCATTAAACAGAGGTTTATAAATATATTTTTAAATTGTCCTGAAATTTTGTTCTTAAAGCACACTTTACATATTGTACACAGATAGAATGCACATAAGTTGTCAGCTGGAAGAAATCTCACAAGTTGAATGCACCCATGTGTCCAATATTAGGATCAAGGAACAGAACAAAGCCAACTTTTGGGAAGTATCTCTCAAAATCATTGTAGCCCCTTCTCTTGACCAATACTACAGCTATCACGGATTCACATTCTTATCGAAATTATTACTTTATTAAAAAGTATGTGTCCATTTCTAAAACTAAGTCAAAAGTTGAACATTACTCATCATTTCAAACTCTCCCATATACTCTGCTCTAAAACTATCCTTTCCTTCCTCTGAAATATAGGCCATCTCAAGAGTTACAGTCGTGTTTTTATTTTCCTGGTTTTGTCCGGCAAGCATGGATCTGTAGGCATTGTGGTTTAAACTATATTTAATGTTGATAGCTCTGATAATGTTCTCAGTATCTTCAAACAATCATGTAGAATTTTGACTTCTGTTTCCTTATTATTGCTGAGCATTAGCATTGACCCCAAATACTGAAGACATGGTTAGAACACCTGCAAGTCACAGGAATTCAAATGTGTTAGACAGTGGTCTGGAAGAAGAACCAAATCAGTAACTAGCTCTCTCCTTCCTCTCCTGAAAGGGTCCCAGCATGGAAGTAACAAGAAGGAAAAAGTAATTGACTAACTGGATTCTGCCTCCCGGCCAAGTTTTTGAATACTGACAGATAGATTTGCATTTTGTCTGTCTGTATCTTAGCTGGTATATGAATGAACAGAGAACTCTGGTCTAACCCTGACAGTCCTCTTTGCCTTATAAAAAACATTTATTCATCACCTCATTAAATCAACAAAAATTAACAAAATATAAACAGGAGAGATGGCATGACAGTGAGGGTGGTCTTCTATTAATTTTAAACTAGGAGACAAGATTGCCCCAGAGCAGACAGATGATGAGGGTCCATGGACTCTGTATATGTGCTAACATCAGCATTTCGTTCACAAAAGTCTACAATGCAGGGACATAGTGATTGGAAATTGTGTGTGTGTGTATGTGTGTGTGTGTGTGTGTGTGTGTGTGTGTGAGAGAGAGAGAGAGAGAGAGAGAGAGAGAGAGAGAGAGAGAGAGAGAGAGGAGAGCTCTCCCCACCAAGTGTTCTTGTTGTGCACATGTATTTCTTTTGGCAAAGTTTAGACATGTCTTTCTAGTTAACAAATGTATTCTGCTGTCAGCTCCTTTAAAGAATTATACTTCAAGCTTCATGCCAAATAACTTCTTTAAATATTAATAAATAACTCAAGGTATCTTTAGAGAGTCTGTGCTTGAGGAATTATGCTAATACTTTCAATGGAATTGACAGAGGGAAACCCCCTTTAGGTATGTGTTCCCAGGAATAGGCTTCCCCAAAGGGAACCTCCAAATTATTGAACCCCTACTACCAGGGAAGCAGAAAACCATTCAGTTTTCTTTATCCCTTGTTGTGTACAGACCCACTAAAGGCCCCTCCTGAACTGTGTGGTTTCATTGTCAGATTCCTGCACTGTTAATCCAAACCAGGCTGTCCTGTTTCTCACTGTAAGACCAACAGAATGACATCAGCTTCTTAGAAAAATAAGGAGAGAGTCCTACGTAGATGGTTGGAAGAATTCAGTAAATCCAGTTCTACCACCTGTGGCCATGTGTTGGGTACTTTCTAGATCCTTGGGTTAATCCCCCTGATATGGAATAAATGCTTTCATCCGAAGCCATTGTAACCTGCTTATTTGTGTCTTCACAGGGTTTTATCTCAGCCAGATGATTTTATTTTCTGGCCTCTCTCTCTCAGTTCTACACAAACTAAGGCAAAATATGTTTTTTCATGTTTAAATCATTACAAATTATCTCTTTGGAAAATCACCGTTCCCACATTACCTTTCTCCAAAGGATACAAACAACTTTAGAGATAGCCATCAGCCACTTTTCATGATGTCACCTGATGCTGGGATAACTGACAGAGTAGAGCCAGGATACAGAAGGAATGACATTGGGCCTTGGCCTTCTGCAGAGGAAAGCAGTGAGAAGAATTTTGACTTTGCCTCTGACTTCCTCCAAACACACTATTAAGCAAGAACATAACGTAGGCTTAGCCTTATCTATGCCATTCATCTGAAGCTGAATTAAAAATATAAATTAATTCCTATTTAGTTACATTAATCTTCCAGTATGAAATTAATGATTTTCAACCAAATCAATTTAATATTTAAATGTTTCTAATTTTGTTTTCCTTAGAACTCAGAGTAGAAGTAATTTGGAGTTTATTAAAGATTAGGAAATTAATATCTAATAGTAAAACATATAGTTTGATAATACTTGGCTACTATATGCTTATACAGATGTTATTTGTATACATTGCTGTTTCCCTCTGTTTAAAGCCTCTGACAGTAACTGTGAAGATTTTCGAACTAACTACTCATTCTCCAACAGTCTGGACACCAACTGGTTTTCCCATACTTTAACTTAGTTCTGACACTAACCTCCCCCGTAGCATCAGATGCCACAGCAAGAGCTTGATGTCAGTCACAGGCCCAGACTGTATCATCCTGACTTTTACCTAATTAGCTACCAAGTGTATGGTATGATTCTGTCTTTGAGTTTAATAATTTGGTACAATAACCCCCATCATTCAGGCAAGCTCTTTACCTTCTACTTATGGTTGATTGTAGAGCATATTAGAAAGGACGCAAATGACCAATTAGGTAGAGTCACATAGGGTGAAATCAGAAGACTCCTTACCACAGAAGCGTCAGTACTCCTGGAAATTGAGCTCATTGTTTCTGACATGTGGAAATGATGCATCCACCCCTGAAGCTCTCTAAACACTATTGTTTGGGAGTCTTAAGAAGGAGAGTTTTGGTTCTTCTTCAGCTTTGCTCTCTCATCCCTTCCCAAAGGTCTAGTTGTAGAGTTGAACTCTCATCACTCAGTTGATTGTTCTGGCATCAATACTCCATCTAAAATTGTCTAGGGGTTCATCAAAAGTCACCTCAGGTTTGGGCGACACGGGTGATTAAAAGTAACAAGATTACTCTCTTCCACATGTAACTCTAGAAGTTCTCAGGTTTCAAAAGACTTTTATTCCAAGACCTAAAGGCAAAGGTCAAATATATTTTCTTGTAGGGTCTTAACATCACACCTATGTTCTTCTCAGTAGCTGAGAACATTGAATTTTAGAATCTAGGAGCAGTGTGTGGTTCTTGTGCAATATGGCCACATTATTGTCAACATATTAAGATATGGCATTGTAGCATTATATGCTGTGTGTTTTTGTTCATGTGTCATTCAATTTATTAACATTGAACTTATGAACCAAACCATTGTAATTTATTCTTTAATGAATCTTACCTAACTTCTGTATATTTTCCTACAAGGAACGTCATAGCCTTCATGCACATAATACTTTATTTTTTTGCTTTGGGACATATGAACCCATGAAATCTATTATAGAAACTGCATAAAAATGACACTGTTTATTGTGTGTAAACTGAAAAAAAAGGAGTCATAATGTTTCTTTCCTTGACACAGCTGATAATATCTTGAAATATTTGCTGGTTTACAAATGTCTGAAAATGACTATGGAATTATCATAAGCATTGATCTCAAAGTTCACTGTGCACTGAATATGGTTTGTCTCCCCATCTGCTAAAAGCTTAGTCTTCAAGGTTGTGATGCTGAAACAGCAAAATATTTGAAAAACAGTATACTACAGGGTACTTGGATTCTGAGGGGGTCTCTCCTCATGAATGTAGAAGCACATTCTCTGAAAGTAGATTAAGTCTGTTAAGAAATCTATCGCCCATAAGGATACATTTGTTATAGAAAGAGCATGGCACTTCCATGATCCCTTCCTTAATTTTTTGCCATATAATTCTCTCTTTCTCATGTGCATTTCTGCTCTGATCCTGTTCGTTTTGACTGCTTTGTTACCATTCTTACTAGGATGCAGGATAGGGTAGAATATGATAACCCAGCCTTCCATGTCACTGTCAGGATTGACCTCCCAGTGCAGTCAGTCCTGTACTATAATTACTTGAATAGCTTGTCCTACTTCTCTAAGTATCAGTTTCCTCATCTATAAAATGAGAATCATAACATCTACTTCTAAGGAAAATTATGAGGATTAGAAGAAAAAAACATGCCCAACTTTTTTTTATTCATATGAAGTCCTCAGTATGCGTTTGTGTATTTAAAAACATCTCAATTTATCCTGACCTCTCTTGTCATATTAAGCTTTCCAAAGCTGTTGCTGGGCAGACCATCACTTTGTTGGAGAATGTTCTTTGATCTTCCTTCCAAGGGTCATTCAGCCTTTTGCACACAGCCTCATCTCCATCTAGCTCTCCTAGGTGAGCTAGATGAGCACACCTAGGAGCACACGCTCTCTCTGGCCGCTCCCACAAGCCTGACATGATGTCTCCCGTTCTCCTCCCTCTCTTCCTGTGCTCTGAGAGCAGCTTCAGAGCAGTTGCTCTCCGCTCTTCTCCGACAGTTCAGCCCCTTGCATGATAGATGGCAAACAACATGCTGTAGATAAATTAAAAAATGTGCGATATGTGTTTCTTTTTATCAAAATTCATGAAGATCCATGTCGCGCCACTTTGTAACCAAGCAAAGTACTAAAATAAATATCTCATATCCTTTCTGCCAACCACCATCAAACATTCAGGCGTTGATGTGGCCACACAGGATCCTTCCCTCTTTTGAAGCTGATGGCATTTTAATTGAAGTCCCCATACACTTGCCCTTTAGTTCAGTATCTTATTTATTTGTGTGCTTCTATCATCTATCTTTCAAAAATGTGTTTTTCCAGGGCTTTTTACCTTATTTCTTTTTATTCTATGCCTATTTTATTATCGAGGCAGATGTAGCTGTTGCCAATCTGCCTGATACCTGTATCCTATATTTCAAATGTTCTGAGATAAAGGTGGTTATATAATAACACATAGTCTCATGCTTTTGAACCTACTAGAAGCAATAATCACACTCAGAGACATTTTCCTGGGAGATTGTTTAAGTGTGTGGGCATGTCAGGCCCACTCCTCACTATGACATGGAAGACAGGTGTAAAGACAAAGAACTGCAAGCGACAAGGACATGCCTGAAACTCAAGTTGTCTAGCCTTGTCCACTCCATTCAAGTGTTTTCCTAGCAAGAGTCATCTTCATCAGTGAGAAGAGGGTTGTGACTGGGAAACGGGAAAATGGAAGAATTGCTGCAGAAAAGAATGGGAGTTAATTAGGTGAATTCAGGAATATTTGAAAAAGTTGTGAGTGGAGGGGAAAGTTTAGTTCTGAAGACTGGATTCTGCAAGACTGATCAAGACGGACAAAGTTTTCTTCAATTTGTAGAGAAAAGCTCACATTGCCAAATCTCAGATATGGAAAGTGGAATCTGTACACTCCTCACTCAAACCAAACTGAGGAAATTTTATAGTCAAAGACTCAGGCATAAGTAGAACTCAGTTTAGCATTGATCAATTTTAAATGTTTATAATAGAACAAAATAGATTTTTTTTATCCAAAGTTTGTCTTTTACAATTTGGTCTTCAGGTTTGATATAGAATGGAGCCTTTTTTTTCCCTCTGAGAAAAGTAAAATGAGTACCTAATTTTTTTCCTAGTAGAAAATAATAGGGTTTTTTTCCTAAATTTATTAATAGTACTAGCAAAAATAGTCCAAGTACAAGAGAAACCATAGAAAGGACAAAAATTAAATTAGCACCAATCACTTATCCTGGCCCATCTCACACCTATGTTGAAACACAGAAATCATCCCTTTTTCTTTCTTCATTAAACTTCACTTCAATCATTTCATTCATTCCTTCCATGTCGCATTGCTTCCTAGACCCTTCCAGTACCCTTGGTGGATGCAGCAGAGGGCCATGTACCTGCAGTCCCAACAGGACTTTATATATTAAAGAGCACAAAGAAAACCACATGCATTGAATCTCTGAGGTAACTTAAGCCAAAAGTAGGTACTTATAAATATGACTAATTTGTGTTGACAGAATTATTGGGAGTTATATTTAAAAGTACTAAGCAAGCTGTCAATTACAGGGCAGATACTCTGAAATTGCAACAAAAAAATTCCCAGAGAAATGAGTGGATATTTTCATAATCTAGTAAGAAGAAAATGCATTTAAACCTGGGTTGATTCAAATCACGTCTTTAGTGTCACCTAATATAAACTCTTATCAGAATGTACAGAATTACATCTTGTAGCTCCTGGTACACATCTAGGAATATAAACCATCTCCTAATTTGTTTGAAATGTATATAGTGTATGGGAGGTCACACACCTTGGCCAATAAAATAGGACTTTTTAGTACTTATTTTAAAACAAAAATATTTTTCATAGTCTAACAATATATTTGCAAAGGCAAGAAGTACTATGGATGAAGAGGCCATCTTAGTACTGTTGGCTTCTCATGGAGCTTTTGTCTACCACTCTCTACATCACAACAGAATGGAAATGTGGTCGAGCAAAACCTCGGAAGATGCTTATACAATCAAAGACTTTAATTTTTGTCTATAAATATTCATTGATTCATTATAAAAATCTCATTATTAGTGTACATAATTTAAATAGTTTTAAGAAAATGCAATATGTTTTTTAAGCATGAACACTTTATTTTTTATAAGATATATTAAAGTACAAACATGGAGCTGAACTGTAGCTAAGTGACAGAGCTTTCACCTAGCAAAAGTAGGCCTGAGTTCAATCCTTAACACTGTAAAAATGAAGAAAAAATAAAACTTATTAAAAAAAATTTGAAAAATAACTCAATCAACAAAAACATTAGGAAAAATTTCAAAAAACAAAACAAATAAATAAAACATACATAGTGTCAGGAACTTCATTACTGAAATGAATAGTAAATGGAACAAAGATAATTATTTACAGGAAATTTTTAATGTAATATGGTACTAAAATATAATTCTGCTTCATTATATGGAAATTTAAATTATAAACACTATGTTCTGGAGGAAGTATGGAAAATAGGTATAAAATACATGAATATTTTGGAAAAGCAATTATGAGGGAAGTAATAATTATGCCATGTCCAAGTTATCTCCAGTTTTAAACTACTAAGTATCTATGACATTTGTCCCAGTTCTTGCTTAGTATTTTAACAGATGGGCCATTTTGTCACCCCGAAGAGGAAAGAACAATATCTTCCTTTGCCTTAAGGTCCAATTTTCATTAAGGCCAAATTCCTGGATCTCTGTGAAGTGGCCGGGATGGGGCAGAGCCAACTCAGAAGGAGCAGATCGTGAGACTCTTCTCTGAATACACTCATGTGTTAAGTTGTTAGGCCAGGGGCAAGCACTCATATGCTCAAGAGAACAGGAAATTAGCCCTTTCTTCTTTGTCATGCATAGTTGCTGTGTACCAGCCAAACAAAACATGCATAAAGGAAATCAGATTTTTCTTAATGTCATTGCTGAACTGAGTACCTCCAGAACACAGTCAAACACCAATTTTGTTCAAAAAATTTTATTAGCAATTTTGCAGATCCATTCCGTCAATGACATCAATTTCCTGCTTGCTTCAGACCACATTTGCCAACCTTGTGCATGGTACTCTAGATGTTTATTATATATCCATTGCTCCTATTGGTTATCTCTTTGAAGCCAAGCCAAGCCTCTCACTCCTCACTTGATTCACTTCTATGAAAACAAAAACAAAAACAAAAACAAAAACAAAAAACAACTGGAACTAGAATTGATCTCTCTACCAAATTTATTCCTTTGGCTTAATTTTCTCCTCCTAGTTCTCTCTTTTTTGGATTCCTTTCCCAATTTTATGTTTCTGAGTTTGGATCACTCTTTTTCAGTCCCCACCTCTTGTTTCTTCTTTGTCTGTCTTCACCTTAGATCCTAGAGTTTCTAGGAGCTCTAGCCTGTGATTTCTTTCCCACTGTATACATTCTCCATTGGCCGTCTCATGTACTCACATGGCTTCAATTACCATCCATAAAACTCAATCTGAAATGAATATCTCCAGCTCAGACCTCTTTTCTGAGCCCCGAGACCATGTTTTCGAAGGCTTACTTGTCATCATCAATTGAGTGTCTCAAAGGCACCTTAAAAGCCAAGCGTTCAAAGTGAACTCCTGCAAATTCCCCTGAATTTGTCTTCCTGTGGTTTCCCAAAGGTCTCCCAATTAGCTGAACCAGAACTATAGGTGTTCCTCTCTTCTCTGATAAACACCCATACAGTCAAGTCCTTCTTTTACAATCTTCCCAATTATGATTTGGAAAATGGCAATTTCCCATAATAAAAACATTTCTTCAGTGATTGTTGCCTTCTTCCAGTTGTTCTCCATGGTCAATCTGAGAGTGTTCTTCTTAGCATCTCCTATGCTTTCCTCAGAGTTCTGGCCCTAACACCCTATGTTCATGCCTATCCTCATCAATATCTACCATATGCTATTGAGTATTTTTGACTGTTCTTTCTACTTCTCAAATGTTTCAACATCTGCCAGATGTTGCTATTGGACTCTTTTGCTTCTGACTTGTAGATGAGTAGTCATGTCTTGAGTTCTCCTTGCAAGGCTCCTGTGTTGCATCACATCTGCCTATCTGCCCCAGATACAATTAGCTAATTAATACAGTTCCTTCTATGCTAGACTAAGTGAAGCCAGTAAACGAAGAACCCATCATGCTTTTTTGGTTTTTTTTTTTTTTTTGAAAGTCTTCCATATTTACCAGTACCTAAAAAGTTTTCTGTATCATCTACAGGACCTAAAGGAAGGCAAACGTGTAAGCAGAAGTTTAATAAATGATTATTAGATACATTGTTATGCTTCATGCTATATATCATTGAGTCTTATTTCCAAGTAGATAATCGATATAATATATGGAAGTATCATGGAAACAATCAATTATATTTTAGTTTTATCTACAGAGAGGATTTAATGTGGCTACTTTAGCAGTATTAAATTCTTATCCCTAACATAATTCATATGCTTAGAGAAAGTGAATTTTAAAGGTAGTTTAGACCATCCATTCCTGGTAGAAAAATATATATAAAGAAGAGATTTATTGTTGCTCAAATGACTTATCTTAGGCTGCTCAAATGAAAGAAATCTTCTGTTCAGATTAAAAGGCAGATGAGAAACATACATTGGCTTCCATTATAAATATACTAAGAATGCTTTTAAGCAACTCAGGAAAAAACGTCTTTACCTTTGTTTTTAGTGAAACATTATAATATTAGAATTTCAGAAAGAATGTCTTTAATGTGTGTGTGTTTACTTAACCATTATTTGAAATATTTAGAATTTAGTTGATTTTTTTTTTAAACATCAGATATGGATACTTCAAATAGGAGAATATTTATTCAGAAGTAGGCTCAAACTGGCTCATTTATATCTCCATGAAAAAGAGGATATGACCAGCTGGCTTCTAAGAAGGCTCATATCTCCTCTCAAATATTACAAGGAAATCTCACCTTTTGGATAGCATGGAAATTTTTTATTCGAAATTTGTTGAACCAGAGCGGTTGAGGTCTAAATATATATATATAAGGTACACAGAAACCCAGGCACATCTACCCCATTGGTAGCCAAAGTATAAATTTGGATGTTTGCTTTGAAATATGCATACATCAGAAGACCAGTCTTTTTTAAATAAACTAAGTCATGTTTTACATTTTTCTGTTTTTATTTATTTCACAGAAGTTTACAAGTTTTAGAATTTTATTTTAAGTATGATTTCTTCCTGATTGATTATATTTTGAAGTAATTTTTTCTTTTTCCTTTTTTTTTGTGAGCTGCAATATAGGATAACCTTTAGAAAGACAAAAGACACTGACACCATTAATAGTATAGCTATAAACATTTTAATAAATCAGCAACCCTACTACACACATTTGATATCTAGTTATGTTCTATTTGTGGGTATTGTGCAATGTCACAGGTTCAAGACTCTTAAAAGGGAAGGTCCACTTTAATACTTTGATGCAGGAGACAGTCTCTGGTACAAGCAATCAATCAGTAAGAACAAGGCATCTCAGTTAAGATTGTATCTGTATATATATGACTATATATGTGTGTGTATGTACATATATATTTTATATATGTATATATTACATATATAATATGTATTTTTAACATTGATTAACTATTTAAAAGAATGAACTTCTGACATATCAATACTATTATATGTCAAATACTTCTCAGTTCTTTTTGCATGTACTAGCATAGACTCATTATGTTTTGACCTGAGTTACTCTTTTTCCCAATCCAAGGTAGTAAATCAAGAAATACATTTCAGTTTACTCATTGGAAATAATTTTGCCTCCTACTTACCAACCGATTAGAGCAGGTTAGACAGGTATTTTATAGAAGTATTAAGGTGATAAAGCCAAATATCAATCAGCCTGACTGCCAAATCTCTAATGTGGCTGCACACAAGAATTGAACAAAGGAGTATGAGTCACGCTGGGAGATGGGGCAGGTTGTGGGGATGAGTCAGAAGGTGTTACATGCCACCACACCATGTACATACAAGTTGCAATAGCAGCATATCTTCCCTTTGATGGTCTCTCACTTACCAAGCACAGTTTCTTTCACAGGCTTTCATGGAGGCTTATAAGGCAGGGATCCCATAATTTGCCTTGGTAGAACTATGTGCTTGTCAGGAGCCACAGTCATCCCTGTCAGCCTTGTTGCCTCTCTGTTAAAAGATCTCAGCTGAGTCACAAAAGACAGTGTTTCAGGTACACTCTACCTTAGACGTGATCTGGCTTAAATTCCTGATGTGCTCTTTCCTGATTTGTTTGGTTGTTTGGTTGGTTTGGTTTGGTTTGGTTTGGTTTTTATTTTTATTTTTCAGGTTAACATGAAAGACCAGAAACACTTGGTGACTGTTTTTAGGGTGATTTTTGGTGTGTGCCCATGAGTGTGTGTGCCCATGTGCCCATGCCTGTGTATGTGTGTTATTTTAACCCCAGGGGTCAATCCAGTGCTGTTTTACTGGATCTAACCTTTTTGTGGAAGTGTCTCCGACTTGAGCCCAGAGCTCATTTACTTGGTTGGCCAGTGAATTCCAGGGATCTACCTGTTTCTGCCTGCCCAGTATGTTCCACCAAACCCAGATTTTACATGTGTCCTATGGGTTGAACACAGGCCCTTGTGCTTGAGTCGCAGGCACGTCGTTAATTAATCCATGTCTCTAGGCATATATTCAGGGTATTCCAACAGTTTAGTAGCTGAAGCAGAACTTGAGAGGCAGGGGCGCAAACTAAGCCCCCAAATAGGCCTTGTTTGCCTTTTACAGCCGTCTCCAGTCTTGTTTCCAAGACTGGTAAGATTTTTAAGGTTCAAATAGAACATATACTTGCCAACATTTTATTTTGCCAGAGGGAGACATTAAAAACACATCCATCAAATATCATTATTATTATTTAATAGAAGTAATGGCATTCAAACACACAAAAGGACAAAGAACAAACAATAAAAATAAAAGGGATGCTCTAAATTAAATCACTTTGACTTTATGGAAATCTCCTTATACTGTTCTTTTCCTTCTCATTTTGATGTAGGCCAGCAAACACATCATCATAGATCAGTGTTTATTCTTACCACTGTCCACTCATTTGTAAGTTCTGTTTCCATTTCACAGGAGAAAAATTCTCTCCGAAGAATAGACTCAAATAGCATTTAATAATGGGGATACAAGTGCCTTCGCTTCTTCTCCATCTCCATTTTCCCTTCACTAGGAGGAATATAGTAATGTTTTGTTCTTATGTCTGAATAAGAACATGTTTCTAGGGTAAAGAGATCTCTGAAAAGTTGGGGTACATGAAACAAGCCACCCGCTGAACATGGTTATCATAAACTATGCACTTAATCCCCATGGAGAAGTGTTGCATAAGACAGGCGTCCTGTTTTGTATAAAATAGGGGGCAAAATACACAGAAACAATTTTATGTTGATTGGTTTTTGAATGGCTGATAGCTAGCTCCTATTTCTGGCTGTTGTTCTTACCTCGGGAAATCAGTGGGCTATAAACACAAGTATATATCCTCAGATGCCTCTCCTGAACCCTCATAGATGATCTAGGGACCTTTCTTGGAAAACAGCCTAGCCTGATGACACCCCTCTTGTCTGCTAGACTGGTGATACAGAGAACTTGGTGCTGAGATTAACCTTGTCCTTCAGTGACTTTTTTAGCCAAAGTAAATTCTGTCACTTCCCAAAGATCAGGAGGGATAAAGGAGAGGGAAGCTAGGGTTCTTTGAAATGTCAGGATAATCTAAATAAATTCAGGTGCTGAACCTCATAGACTTCCAAAGCAGAAACTCTCTGTGCTCAAGAATACAAATAGGAAGCTGCACCTTCATCTTGTAAGCCTTTATTACACTGTCTACATTAGTAAACAGATCATACAGGCAGAAACATTCAGAAAAAGCAAATAGAAAAAGAATGTGCATACAGGAACATTTAGAGTGCTTAATAACATTAAAATATTTTCTTCTGCTTTCTTAAAGACCTTGTCTGTGACATTAAATTGGAGAAATCCCCTGTAATTTCAAATGACTACAAAAACTGTAGTTTTCTGTAAGACTTGATAAGTTCAACCTGTTTTCAATTAATCAATGCTACCAGTATATGTGTGTGTGTGTGTGTGTGTGTGTGTGTGAATAGATTGCTTATTTTCCTCACCATACAATTTCATTTGTTAGTTGGGTCATACACTATAGTTTTATAGGTTTCCATAGTCTATGGCATCACAGAGTTATTCAGCATAGTTTTTGATGCTGGCCTTACCCTACCTTCCAGGTATACTGCAACTGAGTACAAAGTGAGACTGTCTGCACGCATTGTTCCAGATGACTCCAGTGACTCACTGGTCCATGGCCTCTGTCCAGCTAAACTTGCTAATCTCCAAGTTGGCAAGCTCTAATTTTTGTATTATTTTTTGAAAGGCTTTATAGAAATGCTTGTTGCCATACGTTAATATCGTATGAGAGAGCAAGCGCAGAGGAAATGGTATGTGGGAGAGTAAGCAGGAGAAGAGGAGGGCAAGAAGGAGAGAGAAACTTAGATTAGGCCACCATCATTCCATACCTAGATTGCCATAACAGCCTATGTTCTCTTCACTTCCATATTCACAAACTTAATCCACAGACGACTGGCAGGTTGGTCTTTCTTATGTTATTTTAGTCATTGTGTCAACATCAAAATCTACAACATATCCTAACACACAAGGAGTAGGTCATCTTGTTTAATCTTTATTTGACATTAGATATCAGGGTCAAATAGAAACATATACACAATCTTATTTCCTGTATGCCCCCCACCCTGTAGGGGTGTGTGTGTGTGTGTGTGTGTGTGTGTGTGTGTGTGTGTGTGTGTGCGCGTGCGTGTTCACGCACATGTTGCTAGAGATACTGCCTAGGTACTTGTACCTAGCAGGCAATCATTAAATAATTTCAAACAACTTCCCATCCATGTGTCTCTTGTCATCTTTGTCACTACAGAAATCCCCATTATTTCTGCTCATTCACTACACCAGCCATTTCTCCAGGTCCTATTTTTATGGTTCTTCAAACTAACAAAGTGTTCTTGATTCTCAAAGTAAATTTGCTACTAATTTATATATACCCTTAAATTCTTCCTTCTTTTGCCCTCTCTCTTACTTTACCTTCTTTCACTGGATAGTAAATTCCTCAATATTGTACTCCAACTGAAACAGATAGAATGTTTTACTCTTATGTACTTTTAGAACATGGATGCATGTTTCCACAGTCTTGCCTCTGAAATGATGGCTTAAAGATCAGTTAACTGTTAGAAAGCTAACATTTGTTGTATGTAGAACAGTGATAATAGGACTTAATTCATACTCAAAGATATCCTTTACAGGTTTCCTTTCTTTCTCCAAGAGAAAGGTGACTGCATAGGAATCCTGAGTAACATTGAACACAAAATAGAGGGATAGTGGAAACAAAGTTATTGATTTGCATAGCAAATGTGAATGAGAAATTTGTTTTCTGCAAGACTATTATACTTTCAATATTGTATTTCTTTTAGAGCTGTTCAATGGCATTCATCTATTCAATATAGCTAACAATTCACCTAATACAATCCTTATGTTTCAAGGTTTTGAACATTCCATAGGTAATGCCCTGTGTGATCTAATTCCAGCACACTTCCCTGATTTTATGTCCCATCTCACAAATTCATTCCACTCTGTGCTTCTGTTGAATAAAACATCCCTTTAAAAAACATCCCTTTAAAGGGTAAATTTGCGAATCATCTCTTCCTGAGGGTATTTTGATTGTTTCTTTAACTTTTTCTTTATTTTTTTAATGCATGGATACATTCAACTAAATCTTTAAGCCCTGCACTCATCTCCTCTACAGATAAAAATGCTTCCACTTTTTCTGAAATGTCATATGTGTCTTAATAATGTCACATGAGTTTCCCTCTGAAAATTGTCTCTTTTAAAGTAAGATGACAACTTAATTTTTGATAAAGTATTATAAAAGATGAGAAATTTTTTCACTTTCTATTTCAAGTAACTATTGTTGGGGAGAAAGTTAGTTACTTTTTATTTTGCTGTGATATATTTCTGTGACAAGAGCAACTTAAAGAAGAAATAGTTTATAACCTTCAATAGTTCGAGGTTACATTCCCTCATGGGGAAGTCATAGGAACAGAAGCTTGAAGTTCCAAGCAATGTCATATCCACAATCAAGAAGTAAGGAACTATGAATGATAATGCTACCCTCCTGGTTTAGATAGTCAAGGATCCAAACCCAGGAAATGGTATTCAATACTTGAAAATGCCTTCTTTTCTCACTACTTTAATCAAAATGATCCTCCACAGGCATGTCTGAGGCCCACCTCTCAGGTGGTTATAGATATCATTAACTTGATAATTGAGATTAACCACCAGAGACATAATCTTATTATCTTTGGAAAGGTGTAAGAACTGGACTCAGTACATAGGCCCCTGGAATAGTGACTAATAATTGAGGATTCACTGTACACCAAACACCACCATGTATACCTCAGATGTGATTATGAATTTATTCCTCAGGACAATAATACAAAAGAGATAATGTTAATATGCATTTTATATTTCATCACGTTCTCTGTAATTCTTATTACACAGAAACCTTAAATAAGATGCTAATTAATAACATGTTAATGGCTGTTGAAGCCCATGTTATCTATATAGCCATGATTCAAAGCTTATGCTCTTAATTAGTGGTAGTGGTGTCTTATAAATGTACTAGGTTCTTATAATGCATAATAAATTCATGAATATGTTTTAAAACTTCAATTTTGTTCTTAAAATGAGTGCTATGATCCCAAATCAAACCACATGAGATGTCTAATTTTTAAGTCAGAGATGGCCTGATGTTGCTACTCTCACTGAATCTGAGGTACATTAAAGTTATTGGTATTAGCTAGTGATATAGTTTTGACTGGACCTAAAACTGGTGAAACAAATTAATTCTATAATGTAGTCAAGCTAAGAGGTGGTGGAACTTCAAGCAAAGTCTGTGAGTCCTGAGAGTTCCATCTCCAAAAAGAACTTTAATGATACTTTTAAGGGAATAGGTAGACAGTCAAGGAACTGAATTGGGTCCCAGAAGTGTGGATTCTTGAAAAGTTAGACTGGTATTTGTGAGTTTTATTTTCCACATCTGATTATTTTTCTTTTCTTTTTTTCCTTTGGTCTTCATCAGATATGGCTGTTCAGTCTTGGGTGTCTAGCCTACAGAAGGTTGAGCTCCATAACTTATTTCCTTCATAAATAATGTAGTCTTAGATATTTTGTTCTATTAATAGAAACACAACAATTTTATTAGTACCTTTATTTTATTCTTGAATGGACTTAGCTTCGAGATTCCAAAAGGCATCACCTTTTCTTTTCATGATCTTCTCCCTATTAACTGTATTTCTTTTAATGCATGGTGGGACTGGAGAGCTGGCCCAGTGCTTAAGAGCACTTTCTGAGCTTGCAGAGGAAATGAACTTGGTTCCCAGACTTACATGGCAGCTAGCAACTGTCTGTAACTCCACCATGTCCAGGGACTGTAACACCTTCTTCTGACCTCTTCAAATACCATACAAGCAAGTGGTACATGCAGGCAAACACTCATATACATACAAATATAAATAAATCTTTAAAAATAAGTCCGATTTTCTGTTTGCATCAATTTTATATTGGATATCTAAAACATTAACTTCAATTGTAAGAAACATTTAGTGATATGCGTTATCATTTTGAATTTTAACATCACAAAATATCAATTTAAGTCTTATGCTTATCTACAAGGAAACTAATGAAAATTGACATTCAAATATTACTAACTTAAATTAGTTTAAAGATTCACAAAACCATGCCCGACCCTTATGTTTAGTTACATATGCTGTTGTTGGGTATAATATTTATTTATTTTTATTTTTATTTTTATTTTTTATTATTTTCTTTAATCTTTTTTTACAGTCCAATCATTATCCCCCTCCCATTCTGCCCTCTGACAAGACTGTTATATTTATATTAAGACTCAGAAGGAACAACTTTAGAAGGGAATTTTGGAATGCCATTATAGATAATATAAGCAGAAAATACAGTCTTCTTCAATACTTATAGCCACCTACTCTACTAACCTCAAACTTTTTCACCTTTTAAAAATTATGTGATAAATTTCCTTTTGTGCTTCTCAACATTGATTCATGTCTTTGTAATAGTTATTTCTGTGCTTCAAGTACCAGTTCATTTGAATATAGTGAGAGTTTTGTTTTCTTTAAAACGCAGTCATGCTATGTGAATATGTTTTTGTTTTAACCCCAGCTGTGGTCTAAGAGACTGCTTCACAGCAGGTGATTATGATTTGCCTTGGGCAATAGGATGGGCATGATCTTTGTTAGCTGCAGATAGCTTAATTCTGGGGACTCTGTAGGGAATATACATGAGAGAAGCCTGAGAGGGCCTGGCATGGCTGCTAGTCCCCAAGCGGCTGGTCCCTGCTGCTTTTCGTTAATGTCGTTAAGGTCTTACAAGAAGAAGACATTGGAGATATCCTCAGGACAAAGACTGGACTTTTCCCAAGGAACTCAGTGTCCATAATCACCAGAAAGCAGTCTATTCTGTTGGCTGAATGAGAACTTTTCTTTCTCTTCTTGTGGGAAGGGATTAGGGTGGAATAAGGGTGGAGTAGGAAAGTAGAGATATAAGAGCTGAATAAAATAGAAAAAAAAAAGAATGCCAACATTTGAGTGTCTGTAAGAACTTCATGACCTATCAGGTTCTACCTCCAATGCCATTTCATATTATATAAAACACTTCCTACTGTCTACATTTCTGGTTCAAATCGTCCTCCGGTTTCCCACAGTATTGTCTTTGCAATTTGGATGTGACATGTATTTATTAATGTTCTTGTGTTAGTGATTTTCTGTAGTACAGTGCTTTTCTATATCTCAGTTCCACTGATTTAATCTCTCAAATGTGAAGTTCTGTCTCTTCCCAAGTGGTAATTTAAATAAATTACAGTGGGTTTATTTGAATGCCTTTGTCTACTCTTTGTCCCTGGAAATGTTTCCTGCAATGGTAGAAAAATGTCCACCCAAGTTGGTAAAAATAACATGTTTACTCATCTTGAATGTATGGAATTCTACAAGTACAACAAGTTTCATGAGTAAAGCCACTGAGGTTCAGTGATGTTACCTGGGAAAAGTCCTTTCTATCGACTGCCTAGTTTCTATATTATCTCAACTTGCCCACAGCCCTGCTCACATTTACAATGTGGCTACTCAAGCATGTTCTATCCACCCTAAACTGTTCCAAAAAAAGGCATGAGGACCTCTTCATTTGTTCTTTCCTTTTTCCACATTTTGTAAATGTGTAACCACTGTTAAAATGGAGGGACGTCATTTTTACGTTATTTCTTAACTATTTCTTTATTTTTGAGATTATAATTATATCATTTCCCCCATTCCGTTATCTCTTTCCAAATCATCTCATACATACACTTGAGAATTCATGGCCTCTTTTTCATTAATTGTTGTTACATGCATATATACATACACATGTGGATCTTGAAGGAGGACCTATAGCTAACACTGTAGTAAGCCTACATAACCCCCATGACATTCTAAATATTTGTTCCTATACCCACAGATAAGTGTAGCCCTCACCTCATCAATGAAACTTTGCTTTGCAAATGATGATGAGCCTTATAGAAAATCACAACCAATCACACTGTAGAATTGTGGAACCTAGTTCTAGTAGATACACCTACAATGCAACTCTCTGTCTTAAAGCTCGAGAAACATTATGGAGTAGATGCAGAATGATTTTAACAGCCAGATGACCAGAGAGTTTGCTGGGAGCCTGTATCTCCTGAGAATGTTAAAATCTGTGTCTACAAAGTCTCACCAACATGACTGTATAAACATGAACTCAACAAGGACAAAAAATATAGACATTCCAAAGTGAATGAAGAGAAGGTCACAAGGCTTCAACACTACACAAAGAACTAAAGATAACTAAAGAAATGCTCTCCATCTCTTGCACAAATGAGAAAAATCTACTAGATATATCTGAGGCAAATTTTATCCTGTTGTTTTATGTAATAGCAATGGGTTTTCCTCAGTCTACATTGTGACATTATAATAAGATACTCAATGCTGAGTGATTTACCAGTGAAAGCACACTCTTGTATTCACAGTTCTGGAAGTCCAAAATCAAGTTGCTAGAATGTGATAAATGCCACTTTGATGAATCATAGAGGACAAAGACTGAAGAGGGAACAACCTGCCCTTTTATCGTGACATTAACCATTCCTAACAGTAGATATCTACATTCCAACACATTTTCATTGGGTATATGCGGTCCAGCAATGAATTCCTGGGAACATATTTGAACAATAGATTTCTGTCTTTGAGTCCCCCTAAATTAATTACTTTTCTCATCCCTGTGATCAAATACCTGACAAGTAACTTAGTGGAATTGGGGTTTATTTGTTTTAGAGTTCAAAGAAATAGAAGTCATTTTGTTAGGGAATGTGTGGCAATACAAGAACAAAGCAGTTGAGCACACTGAGTTAAGGAACAGAGAGATATTAATGACTCAGTTTATGTTTTCATTTTCATTCAGCTCATGGCCCTAGACTATGAGATGGTGCTACCCACATTCAGGGTGAATTTTCCCATCACATGTAGACTTCACTGGGCAATCCATCATAGATACAATTCTGTGTCTATATGGTGACTCTAAATCCCAACAATCACAATCATTCCCTTTGTCACAATGATACTCACAGTCATTATTCAAATAATAACATTCTACTCCTTTTCCTCAGGTTTCATTTTTATCTCATAATGGAAAATACATGTCCTAAAGTCCTAATATTCTTCAATAGTCCAACTCCTTCACTAGTCCAACATACAAAGTCTTCTAGAACTCAAAGAATTTACTTGACAGATTTTAGAAAATTAATAAAATGCACAGTTTGAACATGCAGTGACCCACAGTAAACATTACCATTCCAAAAGGAAAAAAATGGAGGTACACAAATGAGATATTGGGCCAAAGCAT
The DNA here is from genome assembly GCA_028551405.1 of Uromys caudimaculatus. NCBI lineage: Eukaryota > Metazoa > Chordata > Mammalia > Rodentia > Muridae > Uromys > Uromys caudimaculatus. Next base: position 47,358,720 of record CM052718.1, on the reverse strand, counting down.
GACTGAAGCCTCCAAAGTGAGCATCAAGCTCTGCTGTCTGCCCTCTAAGCGGATGATAGCATCATTTGGACATGCTTGTGCAAATGCTTTATTTCAACTCTGCTCCTTGAAGCACACGTAGACCCTCTCTTACACAAGTTCCACTCTAGGTGTGTAGTTTTCCTTTGTGGCTATCCCATGGTCCTGTCATTTCCAAAATCTCATGGTTTCCTAAACAAGAAAAGTGCGGAAGAAAGAAACTGTAAATAAAGCAGAAGAAGTAGGTGAGGGCCATGTCATTTTGATCCTTAACAGTTTTTTCTTCTATTGAAATAATTTTTATTTCATCCAGAATTTGATGGGAAGGATTGTATGAGAGTACAGAGATCCAGACATAGATTTCACGATACCTGCTAGGAGTCCATGTGGGGGAAAGAGATGGGGTTTGGGAACTGAGAGATATAAAGAAGGGAGGAAGTTAAATTAAAGAACTATAGACAATTTTGATAGACAGAATATTAAGAAGTGATTTTTTTGGAAATATGACAGTGGGACGTCTCACAGTACAGTTTAAGAGTTTGAGCAACAGCGTAAGTTGGGCTGCCCCTTGCTGAGGAGTTAGTGTAGGGAGTGTGTGGGGTTACTGATGATCACAGGGTTGGTTTTAAGAATGATACACTGGAAACATGCAAGGAGACCATTGTAGCATGGGCACCACTTACACAAATGGAAGTTCCGTAGAGCAGGGAAGGGTTGAAATAAAAATTGAGATTTGTTTCGTCAGCAGTGGTTCTAACATGTAAGAAGTGGACACATGGATCCAGAAAGCACGTGAAGGGTGCAAATGTAGAGGGCCCAGGGATAGAAAGTACCCTATAGAACAGAGTTGGCAAGAGAAAGTGAAATGTATTATGTCACAAGTACTGAGGGAGAGGTGTGTTTCAGAGAGGAGCTTCTCAACAGGAGATTATCAGAAGAAAAGAAGAAGGGGGAGGAGGAGGAGGAGAAGGAGAAGAGAAGGGGAAGAAGAAGAGGAAGAAGAGGAAGAACTGAAAGAAAGAGATAAGAGAGAGTGGGAGGAGAAAAAAGGAAAACAGAGGAAAGGAGAGGAGAGGAAGGGAGAAGAGAGGAACAGAGACTAACTTGTGAAAGAGAACCCATTGATGCCAGTTAAGAAAAAAATAATCAGCTACTGACTTTCTCACTTTGAGGCTAAGTGCTGAGATGAAGGACAGTGATCTGTACTCTACTGCCTCTAGACTGTCTTCTTCCCAACTTGGCACTACCTAAAGCTGTAAAATATTTAGAAACTGGTCATTAAGTAGGCTTTGAAAGCTCTTTTGTGCCAGTCTGCCTGCCTTTTATCTGATCTCGGCCCCCAGCTCTGCGTTAGAACATGTACTAGTCAAAATGTCCATTATTATCAGAAATAATGAAGTAGATGACTCATGAAATCTGTGTCTTCAAAGCCAGACTTCTCAGAGAAAAATAGAAATTTCTATCATCTGAGTGTCTGGCGTTATGTGAACCAGGCTCCACCTCAAGGAATGAATGGCTAATGATGGGATTCGGGCACTTGGCACGAAGCAGGGGAGGAGATTTTCAAGATATTTGTGAAATGAACACATAGAGTAATGTCCTATAGTGGTTTTAACTTGAATAAACATCCAGAGTTTTAAAGAATTATGAACCATAGCAAAGATGAGGAGAGTGGCTTAGTATCACATGGACAGAATTCAGTAACTTAAACATGCAGGTCTTTGAAAGTCACCAGCAAATCAGAGAAGCATTCTATTTACTGTCAAACTTCTTATTACTTTTTGATGCAGGGAAATGGCAGGGGTCGCTGGGTAGCCTGGGCTAGCCTAGAACTTCCAATCTTCCTACCCCAGCCGGACATATTGGGAGTGCACCTCTGCAGATAGCCACTTCTCCACTTCCACTATTTCCCTAGACACATGTCCTGTCTCAGTAATTTTATTTTATATTTTTTAAAAAAAAGTCTGAGGGTTGTTTTGTTGTTATTTTTGGTTTTGGTTTTGGTTTTTTTTTGCTTGTTTGTTTGTTTGGTTTTTTTTTTTTTTTTTTTTTTTTTTTTGGTTTTTTGGTTTTTTAACTGAGTCCAAGTGTACAGTGTATCAAATATGGTCAAGTGAGGTCATGTTCACATTTAAAATTTTAGGATCTAAGAAAAATGGATTTCAAATCACAATCCAATACCAAATAACTGAACTGATGTGGATTTTTAAAATTACTTTAAGTCTTATTTTTCATCAAGCATAAAATGATGATATGGTATTCAGTACCCAAATGCCTGTGAGTTTTTATGAAAATGAAATGTGTCAATTCATGAATGGCAGTTGTTATTAACCATAATTAGTAACAGCATTTGTTTTGTCTTACACAAGCAGCGTGTTAAGTAACTTGAAGCAGCTCACCTACATGATCATCTTACTGAAGACAGAAAGGTGGTGTGGCCTCAGTTCTTTACTCCATAAGAGAAACACGAAGATAGTGCACCCATAAACATCTCTGTTCATTGTCTTCTGGGTTTGAAAGAAAAAGTGCTGTTTAGTATGTTTTACTTTCAATTTGTGTAAGGCTATTTAACCAAAACAAAAAGAAGAGTTAGTACTCTACAAATTAAATTACAGATGTTCTTGGTGTTTTTAGATCAAGCCTTTTGCTAGTATTACATTCTCTGACACCAGTATACCTTGAGCTACTCAGAAGCATAGAAGTTTCTAAAAGATACTTAAACTTTTACCTTCTTCTTGCCGTTTTCCCTTTTCTCTTTAAGTCATCCCTTCTAACAAAATTTACGTTTTTGTCTTCCATTTTCCCACCAGTGATGCCACTTCATTTCCTTGACAATTAACCTGAAGCCAAGTATTGGGATGTAGATGCTTCAAATTAGTGAATAATTCTGTGTAGCAATAATTGGTGAAATCCATTAATGGAAAGTCAATTATGAAAGAGTACTTGATGCACTAATTTCTCTCTGCCTAGAACTTGAAATTTTTGTCTAGGCCATACCATTCCAAATTTTTAAAACATTTTTTTATTGCTTTCTCACATGATTTTACATGTTATACCATTCGAGCTTTGATGTATCACTATCAAGTTATCACTGCTATTTTTATTTCTACTCTCTGCTGATAACACTGAGACCCTTCAAGTTAACACATTTTCTTTCATACATTTGATTTTATATTTTTAAGATTTTTGTATATCTAATTTAAATCTAATCATGTCATTTCCCCCTTCCCTTTCTTCCTTCCAACCCCTCCCATGTTCCTCTTCTCTTTCTATGTCCCTCCATCACTTCCAAAGTGATAGCCTCTTCTTCCCCAATTATTACTGTTACATTTATATTTATATGTTTGCACACATAATTAAATATAATCTGCTGAGTTTACTATACTTCTCTGTGGGTATAAGGATAACATTTAGAATGTAGTTGGGAACCATGCTTAACAAAAAGTGATGGGAGTAGAATCTCTTTTAAAATCCTTAACTATACCCCAGAGGTGGTCTAGGTCTAGTATCAGGTACAGTTCCTCTCTTACTGAGTGGACTTTAAGTTTACTCGGACAACCACCAACACATCAGTGCCACTTCCTGTACTAATAAGTGTTCACTGACATGCCAATCATTCATTGCTGTGGTTCATGGGTTTCACAGATGTGTAGGACTATTAATTGTGACCCTCACACAGCTTCCATGGGGTTGTCTGAAACTGTGAAAGCCAGACTGAAAGACTTTCAGCTAGGTCTAGCTTTAACAGCCAGAGTCCTGTGTCCTCTAAGTGTTGTGTCTTCAGCAATGGAGCTTAACTCTGACAGGCAGCCAATGGCAACAGCTGTAGTCTGTATTGTCATGGGAACACAGGGACTAAACTAACATATTTGATAAGAAAATATACATAAAAAAATGACAAAGACTTCACTTGATACACAAGATTCTGCCGTAAGGCTGTAATATTTTCTGTGTCATACTTTGAGGATTCCATCTTTTGAGAAACTCATGAGAAAGAAAACCAACATCTTAAGTGCCTTCCTCTTGTTTATCAAGCCTTCAAGGGTTGGTCTTAACAAGGTTTCTGTTCTCATTGCCACAGTCCACACAGTCCACACTACACAGCTACGTCACAGCTCTTGTGTGATTGTGGACCCTCCAGTTTCGATTCCCATCTCAAGTGTTTAGAATGCAGTTTCTTTCTGTATCCACCTGCCGGCTCATATGCACAGAAAGCCATGTGTATTATTCTCCCCCGGGATCTGTGGTTTACAGAGGACACTAGGGAGGCAGTTTGCCTATGCACCACAGTACCCGAGCCCTCACTGAAAAACACTCAAAGGCTGAAGGGCCGATATCAAATGGAAGAATATTGATTCATAAGTATAAAGATAATGAGGCTATTGGCTGGAAACTTATTCCAGACTTTGAGATAAAACACAGGCTTTCCCTAGTAGCTGAAGGGGCTCTGTCATAAGATACAAAGTTGGTAAAGAAATCAGGAGCTTCAATAGGATGGGCAGAGACTGTGTTGCAACTTCATGACCTTGTTGCCAAAGTCACTTAGTGTTACTTCTGTCACAGTTAGTGCAGGCATTTAAAAAGTAAGTGCTTAGATTCCAAAGGAGCTTCGGAGTCATGTTGTAGGGGGAACATACTGGATGGCAGACACTGCCTTGGCCCGCTTCAGAAAATACAATCTGCCACACACTTGCTGTTCACTCTGTCAAATACAGTTTTTCTTATTCTTTGTGTTCTTTTCAGTTCCTTCATATTTTCCCAGAGTTTGTTCCATGTTCCAACCAATGACTCCTGTGTCTACGCAGCAGCCTCTTCACTTTCCAGTTTCTTTTATTGCCCTGTTTAATGTACTATTCATCTTACCTTACTTTCTCTGCCCCCCACCCATTCCCTCCTTCTCTTTACCTACCCATCTAGGCATCTCTGTATGGAATCTGCTACTGATTGTTCTACCTATATTGATGTATAGATCCACAAACCTAAACCATGTACCTGTCTACCTTGTTGCTTTTGTAGTTCAACAAAAATAAGTTCCACACAAAGCACTTTTATGGGAGTGAATGCACACTGTGTGTCGCAGTAGCACCAGATACTTTCGCATATCTCCCAAGTGCATCACAGCAAACTGGAGCTTCGACAGTGAACTCTGGGCAATAACTTCATGTCATCACAGTTATTTTGATTATAGCAATGTACCGTGTTGTTGGGAGTTATTGGCAACTGGAAAAGTATCCGGCATGTGTGGGACAGCAGTTATGTGAAAATCTTTGTTCTATTTCTTGTGATCTTAAATCGTCTCTAAATGTCGTCTATGGCTAGGAACATAAGTTCACGTTAGAACACTTGCTAGGTGTGTATACGACTATATATAGGTTTATGTATAGAGCTCTAGGTTCAATTCCAGACACTGCAAAAATAAAACATGAATGAATAAATAAAATAAAGTCTTTTAAAAACATAATGTGGTTTTGTCTTATTTTCTATCTTGTTATGGGATACAGGGTATTCTGGTACAAAGAGAATAAATACTCAATAAAAATGTTTTAATTGGTAGTACATGACTTATTAATATAAACAAGTTTACCATGCCAATATTTTCCTACTAATTCTGAAAATACAGAGGCAAGCAGTGTAATTCCTGATTACACAAGACAGGGAAATACTGAGATGTAATATGACTTGGTCTGGTATAATGAGATACAAAAGCAAAACTCTGGTTACTGCATAGCCTTCTCTGGGGTCAGCTTTGACTTCTCAGACTGACAAATCTAGGCAAGGAACGTGCCAGTCTTTCAAAGTGTGCAGAACGTGATGCATGTGGCAGTAACTTATCTCTTTGCTTAAACTTGTTAATGCAATCTTCATGTAAATGGACCTCCTTAACTTATGAATTTTATTGCACCAATTATTCTTTCTCAGAAATGCCTTTCTCTTTTTTTTGATTTGCTCTGCCTTGTGACTGTAGATAATCAAACTACTATTTGGAAATGTAGCCTCCAATTTTCCATGACATGATATTAGGAGCTGAGGCTACTCATGGAATGACCTTCACCACTGTTCTTAATCCAGTATTAATGTGTGTGACATCAGAGTAGTTGGGCAGATAACCTGTTACTCTATCTCTCCCACGGCAGAATCTGCTTCCATCTTTAATAATGAGGTGCAGATCTCCCTCCAAGCCATTTCTATAGATTTAAATTGAAATGAAAAGTCCTAAATTAGCAACCTTACCCACAAATTTCTCTCTTATAGGCAAGATTTATATATCTCATTAGCTACTGGACATTTTCAATTTGACAACTTGACATATCCAAATTTTATTTTATCATTGGCCCCGAAAATCTTCCCCTTATTCTGTTAGTGAGCAGGCCTGCTGTGTGAGAGAGTTTTCTATGAAGCTAATGAAGAATCAGCCTTGCACAGACCTTATGTGGGTTCCTTCTAATGCATTATTTTGCATTAAATCCTTCCTGTCTGCCCCCTCTCCATGGTCAATGAGAGGTGAACGTTCCCTTAAGCACATGAATACAGTTTTATTCCCATGAGCTAGACTAACTTCCTGAGAAAAATGGCCCTTTTGAATACAGTTTGTTCTGAAAAGAGGCTATGGGTCACTGTTTTAGAATAGAAGTCATCACTTTTATTACTGTTTTACAGCATTTAAGTTCTTTGTTGGTAATAAATTCATTGGCAAATAATTGCATTCAGGGACCATGGTGTCAAGGGTGTACCTGGAAGGAACATTATTCAAATCAAAATGTCCCATGGTACTGTAGTGACGTATTTAGATAATCCAGACAGTTATTGGGCATATCCTCTTTATATTTTTTTAGTTCAAAATTCTGGTCATGTCATATCATGTAGAATTTTATATTAGAATAAATGTGTGTTTTCTCCATGATTTCTTCATTTTATCTGATGCTATTCCATATATGAAAATATCACTAATAGAAGATGGGTTTTGTCACACGTTAAAAAGGTGATCAGCCTCACTAGCAGTTTGACTTAAGACTTTAATTGGAATTGTACAGCTGAGTGGCTGCCCTGAGATAGTTACCATGGAAGGTCACTCTATAGTGACACAGTCTAGTACTTGTCAAACACTTCAGTGGAGGATTTTTATTTCTAGAGGAATCTATGAAGTTGGGACTGTCTACAATCTACTGGATTTTCTCAAAATACCCATAAACTGGAGCAGCCTACTGAACACTGAGTGTATTTACTTTCGGAGTACTTTTTTATTCTATATTTATAGGATGATTATAAACCCTTCTATGAAAAATTTGCATTGGTTTACTCTTAGAATGTTCATGGTACTACTGCCATTTAAGATAAAACTGACAGATGTCAAGTCTCCTTTCTTTCTTCTAAGGCAGAGGTTTTCTAGGCTTAAAGTAATAAGAGTTTAAATCTGATTTTCTGTTTTGTGTGAATGACTGTAGTTGATGTTAGGGAATTACAGCTGTCTAGGCAACCAGACCATAAGTAGAGAGGGCTGCAAAGAAGAGACCATAGAAGCATCTCCATGCCTGGGATTCACAGGCAGCCTTACTACTGTTACATACTATAAAGTATACGGTTACCAAGCCCCTCTACTCTACCCAGAGAAAGACTGACACTTGTCACATGATGTGAGTCACATGAGCCCTGATTCCCTATCTCTATCACATAACATCAGTCATGCTTTATTCTGTTTACATTCTTAAACAAGACCTCCCCTTTCCCCAAACCCTTTAAGAGGAGACAGTTTGCTTGTCTTGAGGGGCTGAAACTCTCCTTCTGACCCAGTTCGATTCATGCTACCTGTTGCTAGTGTTACCTAAAGAACAACAGGTCATAGCTCTGCTACCAGCCCTTCCCTCTCTTCCCAAATCCTAACAGTTAAAATGTGGCTGTATCTTATAGATCATCTGTTGGAGTATTCTGTAGATGTAGTCAACGCTGATGGACTTCCACAACGCTTTTGGTTTAGTCTTATAGAGTAAACATTCTGGTTCATCTCTCCTTTATTCTCATTCACACCTTGACTCATTTATAGAGGAACAGTTATTGAGCCCTCCTTGGGAGATGGTTTCCTTTTAAGTTATTTAACATATAACACTGAAAATGTTCGTACACTTATGGATGCTTGATTTTAATAGAATCTAAAATTGTACCTGACTTGTTTTAAGTAAGACTTTTACAAAGATATTCTTTCACCTCTTTGTACCATGAATAATTACCTCTGGATAAATGTGTCTAACTTCTAGGTCCAATGTATCATTGACTACTAGAAGCCTAGAGCCAAATAGATCTGCTCTTAGCTATTCATTGCAAGTGCATAGTATAATTCCTGTATCCCATCTCTTTACAGGTTCTATTTGATGTCTTTTCCCTGATCTCATTCCCACCTTTTTCTTTAAAACTACTTATGTGCTGTGTCACTGTGCAGCATGCATCTTGGATAGTGTCTAAACTTTCATATTTTTAAAAGCAACAATGTCTACAAAATACAAAAACTTCAGAAATATATATTGTATTTATATATTTTATGTATTATAAATATATACATATATATAGAAAATCAAGTAAATATTTATATTTAAATATATATGTAATACGTGTTTGTGTGTGTGTGTGTGCGCGCGCGTGAGCGTGCGCATGGGTGTGTATAAAATCCCTTGTCTCTTTTCTTTTCTGTTACCTTTCTTTTCTTGCAAAAATCCTCTTTTTCAGGAACAACATTCTAAAAGCCACAACAATGATGCCATGATTTCTTTCCATCCATCCTTCACTCTCAAAATGTGTGCTTTCCCAAACAAGTATCTGCATCTGCCCTTACTGAGCTACCTCATGTGGGTTGTTTTCCCTTATACAGGGAAAGTCCTTACATTGATGAGTCCTAGTTTCCCCAAAGTATTTTGTTCTCTTTCACCTGCAAGCCTTTACACTTTTCTCTTTGTTTAAAAGCCCATCCTGTCCACACCCCTCACCTGGCTTACACCCATACACCTACTGCTACTTTCTTGGGAAACCTTACCTACTGCCTGGGGCTTGGTTCAGTGCCCCTCCTCTGCGTTGCCGTGGTAAGCTGTGCTTACTCTGCCCTGTACTTATCACTGTGTTATTAGTGTTAATTTGCCTGTTCTTGTCTGTCCCTAGACTGTGACCTTCTTTAGGGAGGGAACCCTTTCATCTGCATGTCCCCAGGGCCAGTGCTCCATAGAAAGTGTTTGCTTCAGGTTTGCTGGGTGACTCAGGGAAGACAGAGCAATTTCCAAAGGTTGCCTACAGAACTGGCTAACTGCCTTAAGGAATCTTATTTCCTTTCAGGTTTAAAATGGCCTAATTTACTCATACTTTTCCATTCAGAGACTGGGGCTTCACAAAAGATTCATGTACTACAAGCCTATCTTTCACAAGTTGATGTAAAGAACACAGAAGACCCAACGGGAGTCATTGCTTCCGGTGAAGTTTGCTGTTTTCTTGTCTTAGATTAAGCTCACTCTATCCACTGTAAGAAGCCTGTACACATCACATGATCAACAAGTATAAACAGACTAAATAGTGATTATTTATTTATACTCACTCACTGATAAACTGATTTTTTGCATCTTTATTTACACGATATACCTAAATTTATAGAAAGTAGAACTCATTGCAATGTACTGTTGCCAAATTTTTTCCTCTATCCCTAACACCAGCGTTAATGATTGGCACCTTGAGGTTAACTTTTAAGAACAAGTCCTGCAGAAATGATATGATACTAAGCCGTTTTCCTGAGCAAAATCTTCAGTTTATTTTTCACATGAGTTTAGAGCACAGGCAATGGTAGGTACATTCAGGTTGGAGGCAGGCTTAAGCAATGAATAGGATGAATGTTAAATAAGACAAAACTGTGGAGAGTGGCGGTCACTTGTGAGGGCAAGCATCACCTCATTTGCCTTACTACCTCAATATATCATTGCTTCCTTCTCACCCTACTGGGTCTTTTCATCCACAGATACCTAGCATATACTATGTGCTTGGAAGTGGAAGGGAAAGAACAGAGACCAACATAAACACAGTCCCTTCTAGACTGGAGATATGCCAGGGTATAGTGCACACTGTGAAAAACTGCTAGTAAAGGAGAATTTTCAGGAACACAGAAGATTAGAATTATCTTATATGATTTCCACAGACGCTTACCTAAGAGCTGGTATCCACACAGTAGAGGATTGTAGCAGATTGAACAATGAATCTTTGAAAAGACTAGGTGCTTTGTAGAAGGTTAGAAATATATAATCTACCTAACTAATGGTTGGCTTCCTTATAATTTTGCCAACTTCTGTCTAAACTCAACCATTATTCATGGTTGGAACGTGTCAATATTTCCCTCACTGTCAGAATGCCTTTCTTGAACATATCAAAATATTAGATCTCAGGAAATTCTCAGATACTATGTTTCTTCCTTTAAAGGTGAGAAAAAAGCACAAATTTACTCCCAATATGGATTTTATTTTGAATATCTATTGTACTATGTGGACTAAAAACAAAATAACAGAATATTATTTACGTTCTGATTTTTTATCAGAGCAACAACTCAGAACATTAAAATGAAAGGTGCTAAGTCAGTACAGTAATTGTTTTGTGAACATGGAGACACGAGTTGAATTCATAAAGTGCTAAACAGTAGCGTTTTATGACTTTGCCATCTCAGTACTTCAGAGGGAGAGGCAGGAGAGTACTTGCGGTTCACTGGCCAGCCAAGCTAGTCTCATTGATGAACTCATGGCTACTAAGGGACCTTAACTCATGGGAATTAGACTGTGGTCCTGAGAATGACACCTGATATTGTCTTCTGACCTCCATACCAACATGCATCACACACACACACACGCACACGCACACGCACACGCACACACACACACAGTATTGTCTAATTAAATGATCTGTATTTTAAAACCTCTACATGACCAAAATCATTCTTGGAAGCTAAAATGTCAATAAAATAACCATTGATCTAATTATTTTCAGCTGTGGGTGAGAGAAACTGGTTTATTAAAATTTTAATTCTTTTCTTCATCTACTTCTTTTCATTTATTGGAAATGTAGTCTAGAACCAAGTGATGTGTTCTATGAATAAAAGAAGCAAAAAAGTTTTACTTTTGTTACTAAATGTTTGTATTATCAATGGCTATTTTATATAATGATGAGATTGAATATTCTATCACCTGAATGAGGTACATCATTATGTATTGTTCATGTTTGAGCTATATATCAATAGAAAAAAAACCTACTTGATACAGCAAATTAAGTCAACAGCTAATGATCAAAAATCAGTGAAATGAGCAACTAAGAATTGAAGAGATACTAGAGTGGGAACATAGCAAAGAGGATGGGCTTTGCCACAGGCCACCATGAAAAGAAGATTGCATACCCACTTCCTTAAAAATAGTATATTTTTACATGTCCACACATACTAATATGGCTTTCAGATATCATACTCTGATCATTTCTCTCTACATTACATTTTTAGACTGAGGCTCTAACCAAACCTGAAGCGAATTTGTCCAGCCTTGCTGGGCAGTGAGTTGCAGGGGTCCACCTGTCTCCATTCCTTAGAGCTGGATATACAGAGAGATGTGTGCCGCCATGTCCACCTTTTACATGGGAACCAAAATTCCGAACCCATGCTTGTACACGAAGTGCTCTTACTCAGAGTCATCTCCCCAGCCTTTCTCACCTGCTTCTTATGAATATTCCTGTGAATATTTAATAATTGATAAATATTTATAAAATTTCAAAAATACCATTGAATGTCACAAAGGAGTCATAAAGAACTTGCCTACTACGGTTGTAATAGGCAAGTGACACATACACCACACAATGAAAACCTAAATACAAAATAACTGAATGAAAATAATAAACTTCTACCATATAGCACAGTCAATTATATTAGTTGGGTTGAGTTAAAAAAAAAAGGCAAAGAAAATTTGAGCCTAGATGTACATGATGCAAAGAATCCAAAAGTGAAGGAGAGGATATGTTGGGCAGGAAAACAATGTAACAATATTTTTTGAAGTGCTCATAGGTTTTGAGGGTCATTAGTTAATCTGGAATGATAGGTTTTGTTTTGTTTTCTCTTCTTTGAGAATAATGGGAGAAAAAATATTGCCAGGAGAATTATAGGTTGATTTCAGGTTCCACAGATTAATATTCTCTCCCAAAAAATAGAAGATAGTTATTTATTTCTATTGGTAAAATATTGATTTAGCAACTTTGAATCCTATAGGGAAATATATAGATTTCCAAATGAATAGATAAGGGGTATACATTTTTATACATGAAAAATAGTTCAGAATAGTACTAATTCTTAATAAAAATATTGTATTGTTGAATGAAATTAATGTTGCTGACATTTATTAAAACAGTGCTACTTTTCTGGGCTCTGCATTACATTCTTCATGTAATACACTTTATTTGCATTATCTGTTTACCACAGTTCTATAAAGATACTATCTTATTCAACTCTCAAGATAAGTCTGTCAGGAGAATTCATCATCTTCATTGAACCTGTGAAAGTATTGTATCTGAGAGGTTTTGCAATTGCCCAGAATCTCAGATCAAGGGCTTGGTTTGAGGCCAACCTTGACTCCAAAGTTAGTACTAGAACCCCATTGTCAATTTCAAATGCAGATAACGCTAATTAACCTTGCCCCAACCTAAGACCAAAGCTGAGGACTTTAGCAACACTTCATGTTTGAATCAACTATTCCAAAGTTGTGGGGTTTTATTTTTCATCCTTCAGAACCATGTAATCAAATTTCAGAGATTAAAATATGTCCGGATAGTCTTAGACACCACATGAGAATTGGGAGTACTGCGTTTTGTCACTGTGAGCTTCAACAGTTTGGCTTGGTAGGTTAGAAAGATCTGAGAAATTGTCATAAGAAATGTAATAGTATCCACTCCTCTCAGTCTCTTTGACATCTCAGGGAGCCTTGAAGAACAGGAGCTTGGGATCCTGGTGCTATGCTTCTTCCTCTTTATTCATTTCTTTATACAATCACAGAAGAGACACTTCTTTTGTTGAATGGAGATAATAAAATCTCCTTCAGAGCCCCACAGGAGAATGAATTGTCCATATGTATGCAGAATTCTTCATGGCCTGGCATAGAATTAATGCTCAATAAATTGTACTGATTATTAGTCATTTTGGGCAAACTAACATTGTTCCTAAAGAAAATAAAGTGTTGGCGGAGAATAATGAAAGTAGAGTGAGTTTCCTGTTCCCTGCCTCTTACGTTTTTCATCAAAGGAAACACAATGCAGCAGAGGCTTTGAAAGCAAGCTCAAGACTGAAGCCTCCTTTTCTGATTAACGCTGCGCTTTGAGCATGAGCAAGTAACAGGAAAAGGTTAAATTCATGCATGGCTTCACATAAACCAAAGTGGTCAAAGATTGTCACAGGCTCTGTGGAGCTGAAGAATTCCAGGGAGCTAGTTAACCTTAGAACATTACCTTCGACGGGTTTATAGATAAAGGATCTTCAAGAAGTTAAATTTTGACATTGTGATGACACCTCTCACATATAAAATGCACAATGCCTCAGTTTACTCACTGTGGGATTATTCTTTTAACAAGTTCCCTCCCACTTTTGGGAAACCACCTGCAGTAATAGAATAAGTTGTCTTACTAGCTCTCTTCCATTTTTACATAAAGAATTACAGAAAAACAAGGGGTGAGCATAATGAATGGGGTGATTTTGCTAAATATCATTCGGTATCACAATTGTGCACCTTCATATGCAATATCTTATTTTATTTTCATATAGCAAGCACGGAGACTGAGACCTTGAGAGGCTACATCCTATCTCAAGGTTATTCAACATATCAAGTAGTGAAACCCTCATTGAAAGTTTGTTTTTAAGCTTAGGTCGAATGACTTTTGTATCATTTCACAATTTGTGAATAAAAGATTTCATTAATTTTCATGAGGTGCTTCAGACTACACAAGCCCCTTTACATATATAATCCAACTTGGTCTTCACATTAGTTTAAAAGCGGAGTACATACTGCCCACCATTTAAAAATCAGAATGTATTCTCAGAAAGCAAATGATAAAGGGCTTGAATTTTATAGGTTCAGATATCATTCATTCATCTTGTGGTCTTGAGCATCTAATTTAGACAAGGAGAGGAGCATGAGGGCTATGACGTTGTCCTTCTTTTATGGAGTTCTAATGTGAGGAGGGGAAGTGAATAATGAACAAATATGCTAATAGTGAAAGCTGGTATTAGATAGTGACGAAAAGTTTCACAGTGTATTAAAGGGACAAATAATTTTTGGAAGAAGGGATGCGGTAGACAGACAAGGCCTTTTGACGTAGAGATACATGAGTGGAATGACCGGTATGCAGGGAGAACGAAAAGAGATTTTCTCAGAAATTGAATGCTAAAATTTGAGAAGCCACACATAGTCACAAGAAAGGTTGATCTGAATATAAGCAAATACCTCCTTGAAACAGATAGCTCTTGGTCATAGTGTAGTGTCAGAATGTCATCATGCACTATGCTTTCTCACATGATTTTTGTCATGAGGACAACTCTGGTGTAACGGTCATCAAGCTATGCAAGTTTACTTCCAATGCCAATTCATTTCTCATCCTGTCCATGAAAAACTCCTTCCAAGCTGCTTCTATATCCCCCCAACATTGTGTACTGCCCAAATATTCTTGGATGTGTGTCCTTCCACTGGAGAACGATCAACTCACCAGGGGCTACATTCTTATAGAAAACTGACTCTGTCTTTCCCAGAAGCAATCTATTGCCCATAGTGCCTCAGCTGGGAGGTGGGACTTCATGCCCAACTTCCTTCTCCATGCTGGGTTTGGTATGAATTGGGCTCCCACATGTCTGTGTATGCTGTCAAAACCACGGGTTTCATATACTCAGCTGCCCTGCTGTGTCCAGCAGACAGCTTCCTTGCGATCATCCACCGTCTCTGTGTCCTGCACTCTTCTTGGCATTTGTACAGCAGATGTTGGTCTAGTCAAGGAGGAATTTATTGTCTCTTTTAAAAAACCTGTTCTACCTCAGAGCAAAGAGCTATCTATTGCCTGCCCATTAGTGTTATACATCTGGACTGATAGCTGGCTTCTTAAACAGTCCAGGTTGGAAACCCTTTAATTATACTACAGCGACCCTGACATTTATATGTTATTACTCAATACACTCTTTGTTAACATCTGTGCTTCAGAGCTACAAATAAAGGAGACATGTTTTTCAAAGAAATGGTCATATAATAAATATTAGAAAAACTTATATCAGAGAGCATAGCTTCTTCTACTAGTCAAAATTTGCTTAAATCTAAGTTCTGATGTAGACAAGCCTGCATGGTGGACATGTTGCCTTTCATATTTGCAGAAGGTTTTCTCAAGAGACCTCAGAAGCCTAAACACAAATATGCTTCTACAGCCTCTAAGCTACACCATTAAATACCAATAAGCAATACTTGATCCACCCTTGTGATGTGTGAGTGTTTCTGAAAGGTGGCTCCAGTCATCTGATGCCTGCCTTCTTGCAGACTGCTTCACTTCTTCCAGTGGCCTGACTCATCCCTGCAACCTTCCTCACAGTATCTAAGCCCAGGCTACTGTGCTCACCTAGGACCATGGGCCTCACTTTTCCCAGAGTTCTTCATTTCTATGAAAGGATGTCAATGTTTGTCATGGTGAATTGCAAGAAGCTTGGTCTTCTTGGTTCCCCTTTCTCTGCTCCAACTACACATTTTCTTCAAAAACACCT
This sequence comes from Uromys caudimaculatus, assembly GCA_028551405.1. Lineage (NCBI taxonomy): Eukaryota > Metazoa > Chordata > Mammalia > Rodentia > Muridae > Uromys > Uromys caudimaculatus. Next base: position 47,342,936 of record CM052718.1, on the reverse strand, counting down.
GCTAGCTCCATTTTAGATACATTATGCTGGCAAGAGCTGAATAGACATTTTTATTGTTAAAAAATAGCAAGTCTGTTTTACTTAGGGAAAGTGCACTCAAATTTGTATTTAAATAAACTTCGAAACATGTTTATCTTAATGAGTTCTAGGGTCAGTTGTGAATAACTAAATTGGTGAAAGTCAGGGAGCTAGCTATTAGGTTTCTTTGGAGAGTCTTTTTATTTGCAAGGCTACATTTGACTGCAGAAGATCCCTGACAGGCACGTGCCAGCCGCTGTCTTCCCTTTTAAAATGGTTTAACTAAAACACAGAGATGCAACTCTTGGCCAAAAAAGCAAATATTTCTCTCTTGGTTGAAACCCACTCTCCTCTTCCCTACTAAGTTGAAGTTGGAGATATAATTGAAATGAGTAATAGTGTGGAAAGAAAGAAAGAAAGAAAGAAAGAAAGAAAGAAAGAAAGAAAGAAAGAAAGAAAGAAAGAAAGAAAGAAAGAAAGAAAGACCTGATTACAAAATAGTAACAATCCCTAAGGTATATTGAGCACTTACTAGATATTGTACAGTCTTTAGTTTTCTCTCTCTGGATCTTAATTTTTGTAGGTACTCATCAAAGTCATTATTGCCTAACAGACAAGAGAATGACATGCACTTAACAAATACATTACTTGTAGAAACCTTTATGAAAACATACTACTGAATTGGTACATATTTATAAGAACTAAAAGGACACGCTTACCAGAGAGTCTGATAATCCCTGGAATTTTCCCTATAAGTGGAACCTGTTTCAACTGTTGCTCTGTTGACCAATCAGTTAACCAATGGCCATAAGGTCATGTTATCCAGATTTTCTGCATCTAAGCTTTTTCTCACAACTTTTGGAAACCACTTATCTTAGTGTTAGCTTACTTTAACCCATTTATTGAGTGCACTAAAAAGATGCAATTAAAATCAAAGGAAAAGGTATCGAAGGAAAGAGTGTTTGAAAATAGTAGTTACTCATGCTAGGAAGGAAACAGAGGGAGAGATTAAGACAACTAGTGAAGTACTGGTGTTCTGGAGCCAAATTCTACTTTCTCCTTCCTAGGCATACAACGGAGGAGTATTTCACAGCCTTCTTTTCAGTCAGATATGGCCGTGTGCCAGAGATTGTTCCAGTGGGACATGGGCAGGAGTGGCATGTGCTTCTGTGCTCCTCTCCCCTGGAGACTGTCATGGAGAAAAGCAGGACAAATTTGTTAACAAGGTACAAGTTGGTCATGGCAGGGACTGTCCTAGCCAGGTCTTCTAAATAAATCGTCATGGTGGTAGAGACAGCAGGGCTGAGTCTCTTCCCAAGCCTGGTTTGTATACAAATAATGAGGTTTGGCTCTCATGGCTATAGTGATTATTATGAATTTAATAGTGCATGTAGCTTACCTCAGTGTATCATGTATATGTGTATACATATGTACGTACATATGAGTATATTTGTGTATACATTTATAGGTGCAAACTATATATGGTTTAAGTCATTTCAAAGAAAATTAACATAAAAGACATGGAGTAAAGATATGGTATTAGATAAATAGAATAAATTAATGTGCTTCAAAATAAAGCAGAATATTTAATATACTGAAATATTTTGTTGATGTTTGAAGAAATAGAAAAAAATTACAAAAATTTGATTTTAAAAAGAGGTTGCAAAGATACACTTATTCAATATTTGTTCTTCTCCCCAGTGCAGTTCACTGGCATTGGTCAAATGGCTATACTAATACATTGGAAACTTCTGCTTATTTCCAAGAAAAGTAAAAATATTTTGGACCTAAACATAGTAACAACATTTTCTGTTAACTTCAAAATTAAAGTTTGACAAATCTTCACTTTGACAAACATTTCTAATCCTAATCTATTAAAAAAGACTTTGCTTCACTGTACCTGGGGTCAGAGAAGGCTGTCTCTTGCAAGTAAGGAACTCTTTTTATCTTGTGTTGGTGGCCCTTGTGTCTCTGTGATTCTTTTTCCATTTTTTTTTCCTTTTTTTTTTTTTTTTTTTCGAGACATGGTTTCTCTGTGTAGCCCTGGCTGTCCTGGAACTCACTCTGTAGACCAGGCTGACCTGGAACTCAGAAATCCACCTGCCTCTGCCTCTCAAGTGCTGGGATTAAAGACGTGTGCCACCACTACCTGGCTCTTTTTCCATTTTTTAAAACTGTTGTCTTCAATCTTGGTATTGTTGACTAATAATCTTTATGTACTAACACTCAGAAAAAATTTTAGAAGTCTTAAATATAATCATCTCAATACTATATTTAATTGCAAAAACATTTACATTTAATTATAAGTGGTTTTACAAATAAGGCTTCTCTATTATGCATAAACATTTTATGTCAAATTGGAACCTAGAAAATCCAGTCCTGGCCATGCATACAAACATACAGCCCATTCTTAAGAACAAGGTCATTGTAATATTACCTAGGTTTTTCTGAGGTACATTTCACATCACTTTCTTTAGCATGTGTCCAAAAACTGATGGAGGTAAGGAAGAAATAGACTCATGGATAATGAGTCCAAACAAGCAATGTGTTAAAATAAAAAGCCTGAAATATGGGCTTTCTTCTGGGAATTATTACAATACCTGTCAAGGAAAACATGTTTGGACATTTCCAAACTTAGAATTCAAAACACCCCCTAATTCACTGGAGGGAAGAGAAATCCCAACATAGTAATACAGGTACAAAAACATAAGCATCAAGTACTTGGTGACTGAAGCCATGGAAGCAGTTGATAGGAAATATACACAGAGGACTTTATATCCTGCCACTCAGACACTTAGATCATCGACTGGAACAGATTCCCAATGGATGTGTCCTTCCTTGGAAGAAAACAACGAAGGCTAATCATTTCTGTCTTGAGTGAACACGTATAATATGAAATGTCTGAAAAAGTTATGCCTGCATAAATAATAAAATCAAATTCTATAAAACTCCAACACATATAAACACACTCTTCAGAATGAGTATCAGTCTTATTGCCCGGTTTTTCACACACACCCCCCAAGGGACGACATAGCAAGATAAAGAATTGGAGGTGTTGCGTTTTCCATGGATTGCAAAATCAGATTGCAAAAGTCAGCAGGAATATAGGAAGCCACAGTGAAGAATTTGAAAACACTGAAAAAAGTGAAAACAGAGGTATCTGGAGGAAAATGGCGATGGGCTGCAGGCTTGAAAACAATAAGAATGATTCCCAGGAAAGGCTCAGTTTGGTTGACTTTTGCTTCTGTCTCCTTCGGTGACTAATCATGAGGGTGCACAGATTCCAAAACTGATGTGTGGGTGCAGTTGTGCTCTGGTAGCCCTTTTAGTTTCAGCTCTATGGAAAGCATTGACACACAGATAACAGAGCTTAAAGGAATCTTAGATACAGATCTTACCGGTTCATGATTAAGGATAAATAACACGAAGCTCAAACAAGAAGACTTTTGACTTGCCCAAGCTCACCACAGTCAGAAATTATGAAAAATTCATTCTTAGTCCAGTAATCTTTCTCCTTGATCCTAATACCTCTCTCCTGTCCACCTCCACTAATTGATGAAGAAATTTGAGCCTATGAATGTTTATGAATTGTTCTTCCTAACATTATTTGAGTAAAAACAGCGTAGGCAACAATTGCTTGTGTTTCTGAGAATTTATCACATAGCAGCCATTTAGCAACTCTACTGGTTACATAATTTCAAGATAACCCCAGTTTTCTTATGGGAAAATTACAGCGCAGGAGCTTAGATGGCTTGCACAATGTCACAAAGCAGACCTGGGATTAATAAAGAAGTTTATCTGAATTTAAAGTTCATAACGCATTTTCTATGCATCATAGCCTTTTCTAATACTTTGGTGTTTTGTGAGTCACGTCAGGAGATCCAGAGATGATCGGGGTAAGCTTGGCTGATTCCTTCTGAACTTGTTTTTAGCCATCTAAATTACATCATTCATAGATCCTTTAGTATCTATGAGACTATTTCGTTGCTACTCCATAACTGGAATTTTGCTACTGTTATGAATCATGGTGTAAACGCCTGATATGCAGGATATCTGATATGTGACCCCCACAAAGGGTTGTGACCCACAGTGAGAACTGCTGCCTTAAATCATGATCATTAGAGATTTCATTTCTAAACTGCCCATCCTATTAAGAAACATTAATAGTTTATTACACAAAAGAGGGATTAATTAGAGGTATTTTTTGCTATTATGATAAAACAGTAGTTAAGGAGAGAAAGGCTGGGGAAACTTTTATGATCTGGTAAAATACCTCCCAGGCTGGTGATTGCACTATCCTGGATACAGGGATTATGTCAGCTTTACAGATGGTGCTTTAAAAAATAACCTTGTGTCTATTTAAGATCAAACACTCCAACCGAATTTAACCCAGATGCTTGGCACTATGCAGACACAACCTATGTCATATCTTCCATTTTCTATGTGTCTGTAATAGAGGAAGGGCGAGACTGCCCAAAGTTGTTGAAGGAAGGATATGTCCAGACACATTTGTATTAATGCTATAAGTTTTCCCTTCTTTGCTCTTCTGTTTAAATTCCTAAAATGCATCAGACCTCACGAATTTTGGGCAGACGAACTCTGTTAGCAGTTGAAGGAAGATTTGCACATTTCCTCTTTGACATGTGGATAAGCAGACGCTCAATCTCAGGGCTTCAACTGCTCACTGGCTTTCTTTGTCTTCATTCACACATAAGTCCTTGCCAATTTCCCACTGAAAATGCCACTGCGGAGCCCAAAAAACTTTTGGAATGACTTTCATAGCTTTCAATCTCTTCGACAAAAAGGGAAAACTTGGGCAATATAACAAAAAAAAAAAAAAAAAAAAAAAAAAAAAAAAATTGAAGGCAAGTCCTCAGTGCAAGCACCATGAACGCTCTTACAGATAATGACTTAAAAGCAACTGAATCGGAAACATATCAATTTGGCAGTCTTCTCATTCACAAAATGTTAGCCTGGTGGTAGGTGTTGCCAAGCTAAACAGGACGATGGACTCCACAGAATACATGTGTGCAACACTAATGAGTCGTTGGTTCAAGACCTCCACATCCGGATGTCGGGAAGTGGGGGCATCTGCCCTGACTGTGAAGGGCAAAGGGATTTCCTTCTCACACGGTCAGACATCCCAGGCTTTGGAAGTCAGTGAGGGTATTCTTTGCCTCGATGCCGTAGGATCCGTGGGAAAACAATGTTAACCCCCACCTCTGACCCTGCACCGCACTGCAAAGATGTGGTACTTCTCCCAGTACCTTGGGTTTGTTTGTGTCTTTGGGATAAGGCAGAAAACTGGTTGGCAGTACACATGATTTATAGTTCCCTTAGTGGGCTAACAAATAACTGTGGCCTTAAGTGGGGGGATCAATTGGAGGAATATTGAAGAGGCACCGGGACATTTCAAAACAATTTGACCAGGATGGTGCCTTCATCCAGAACCAGCATATTTTCCTTTGCCTTTTTCCAGGGACATTTATGTCTGTGCTATCTGATGCCAAGTGCAGACACCATCGAGTGCTCTGAGGCCCTTCTGACTCACAATATGTTCAGAGTAATGCTGACCGTGCTTCCAAGTGCTAGACAGAGCTACTGGCTCAGGTAGCAACCCTTGTGCAGTAAGTATGAGTCAAATCCTTTTCTCTCAAGTTCAAAGGGATTATATATGAAGAAAGTAATCTTTTAAAATATAGGTTGTTTTTTTGAGGTAAAATCACAATGGAGCCTTTAAAATGATATAATAATAGTGAATATTAGCTAGCCATATCTAATTGGACACTTTATAACCCGGACAGCGATTCACATGTATAAACATGGTTATTCTTCACCAAAATCTCTATCATAGAGGGGAGAAAATTGAGATACGAGGGGTTTAGGTTATTGTCCAAGTTCACTGAATTAGAAGTAAATAATAGTAAAGTTGAAACCCAAGAAATGAGATTCAGAGCAACCGAATTTTCTACTTGCATTTCCCAATCTGGCATTGCGTTAGATATAGATTTAAAAAATGAAATAGGAAATATGTGTATGAAAAACAAAACTCTTAGAAAGATGAACAGGAATTATTTAAAGTTAGATTATTATTCCCCATTAAAAGAGATATAGAATTACAAAGTGTTGTTATTCAGTGAAACATGTTGTCCCTACAACTAACTTTAAAAGAACACATAAGAAAATCTATACATATAGTTTCAATTGCTTTATTTCTCCCTTGAAATGATCATGACTTTCTAAGCAGTAAAGGGCAGATAAGCTCAGGCTCCAAGTGACTCCTGTTTCACAAACTTAACCCATATTCAGATATAAAGATTTGCTATCAACCATCGGCTACTGAACAAGGACCTCTGTTCCTTTCCTTGGTGGCAGCTTCCTTGCAAAGTGCGTGTCCTATGGAGTGACAGTTGTTTGGAAACTGAGGTGTCTAAGGTTGATAACCAAGCTTGACTTTCTTCATGCAATAACTAATTTTTGTAGCTTTACTTACAGATATCGTCAGCACTCAACACTGACTGCAAGGAAATTTTAGAAAAGACAAATACAGAGGGAACAATACACAGAGAATAAAATGCAAGAGCTAACAAAAATTGCAAACAAAAAGTCCTATTAGACTCAAGCTGGTGGAAGAAAAGGTAGCAAACAACAAAAAAAGTCAAGAATGCTCCACTGGGGAAAAGGACCTTAACCTTGAGTGAAGAGACAAATTTGCCCATCATTTTCATCATCGTGCTAAAAGCTATTAGCATGGTGGGTGGATTATAAATATTTGTCAAGTAACTCCTATTTCCTGGCCCTCCTATGTTTGCTGAAACATTAAGAGACTAGGATGTTTGTTAACTTCTATCCTTAACCAGTCTGAAAACTGTTGCTTTTCTTTACCCAGAAATGAGGAAAGTAGAATTAAAATCCAAAAATGCAGAAAAAGGAAGACAAACAGCATTCTTAGATGATGATTAAAGATACGATGCTGTAACTGCCAGTTAGGATGGGAGCCATAGAAAAGAGAAACTGGATTGAAAACTGTTCTTCACAACCACACGAGACTGCAACCGTTTGCTGGTGTCTACTCTAAAGGGGGTTCTGGGTAGAAAGAGGCTAGTAGCAGGTAAAAGAGCGGCCTTGAGACTGATTGCTTCTCTCCTGAGATAGACCTCAATATTGCAAATTCCTCATGATCCAGGCTTATTCCTTGTAATATCAGCAGAATTCTTCACTGTTTAATTCGCTAGTTGTTGTGAAGATCAAAAAAAAAAAAAAAAAAAAAAAAAAAAAACCGAAACCTATTTTTTCATTTCCTCCTTCTCTTTTCCCCTCCAGGTCCTCCCTGCTATCTTCCCTTGAACCCCTTCTATGTGCCCTGATTCTCAAGTCAATAAACTCTTTTCTTTGAATATTATTTCTACATATCCATACATGCATGTAGAAATAATTTGTTCATTTTTTAAATTTTATTTTATCAGATACATATGTACCATTTCATTTTTATTTATAGCCAGCTCATTGACAAACACTATGATATATACATAATTATATTATATATAATACTCATATATTTATACACAGTCTGCTTATGTTGCTGTGTATGTGGTTGTTTGTATGATTATGGTTTCAGGACCGAGCACTATGCATTGAACCATTAAAGGGACTCATCCTTTGGAGAATCTATATCTTTTTTTTTCAGAAATCATCAGGGAGTTCTTCATCTAGCAGTGAGACCCAGTAAAAATTGCCTCCTTCCCCATTAATGTCTGTGTTGATATTGCCATTGTTCCAGTTTTGCTTACATAGCCATTTCTAGGAGAAACTGTTTTATAGCAGACTACCTGAGTTTCTGGCTCTTACAAGCTTCCTATCCCCTCTTCCACAATGTTTCCTGAGCCATTGTGATGTACAATCAGGAAATCAATGGATGAATGGGAGTCTAGCCCCAACAGATACATTTATATTCACTTTAAAATTAAACTATAATTACCTAATTTCTCTTTTCCAATTATTTCTTTTACCTCTCCTATTCTGTCTTGAATTTATGACCTCTTTGCATTTGTTATTGTTACATATATGCATAAGTATATAAATTCATCATTCTCTGTTTAGTTTTGAATGTATGTATATGACTTCATGGCTGACATATTAGTATTGGATAATCAATCAAGGGGTTCTTCCCTAGGAACGATTTTTTCTCCCACACTCAGACTTTCTTAGTTTCCTATAGTTGAGAGGGAGGTCCTGCTGAGATTCAGTTATGCAACGAGAATGACAAATTTGCTCACTCTGATATATTAACATCATTAAAGTTCAATTGGTCAAATATTCTTTAGATTATTTGATTCCATTTGCGGACCCTGGGATTATCTTACTTTCCTCATGTGTGCCTTCCTATGTGTAATTAGCTTTGGTTATACTTTATAATCAGAGCATTTGATCATAAAGTGTTTCTCATCTTTGTTATTTTAGTCTTCATTTTTTCTCTCATTCTCCCTTCATGTCCTCCATCTTGTAGGATATATCCAAGCCATAAATAATGAAAATAATGAATGATCAAAGCTTCAGTGAAACTAAAAGGAAATTGACATGAGTAAATTTCTGCTGGTTGGACCGGGACCACACTGAAAACAAATACAGCACTCATAAGGAACCATCAGTAAGATAGGCAATCACAAAGTGAGTACAGAAAATATGGATGCTCCACTGTCAAAGAAACAGCGAAGGGGTGGCATCTTTGAGCTACTCCCACACAAGAGCAGTAGCCATTGGTACAAACTACCATTGACAGTATTAACTGCTTCCTGGCAACTCAGGAAACATCATTCAGTATGTAAGGTTTTCTACTCTGAGACAGCTGCACAAAGTACCCACATTATTTTCAGATCTTAACCTGGAAGCATTCTATAAATGCTTGGGTGACATCAAATAAGCAGTCTTCCAGGACTGAGGGATGTAGGCATCAGCCTCTCCTTCAATATTATCCTTGAGCGGGCACAGTAAAGATAAAGAAATAAGGACACCTGATAATGTCTCATTTCCCTGCCTCCCACCCATGTTACTCTCTCCTTCTGTCCTGCCCCTTCCCCATGATTGTTTTCTTCTCCCTACCAAGTGGAACTGAAGCATCCTCACTTGAGTCCTTCGGTTTGTTAACATTCTTGAGTTCTGTGGATTGCATCCTGGTTATTTTGTACTTTTTTGGCTAATATCCACTTATTAGTGAATATATACCATGCATGCCCTTTTGGATCTGAGTTACCTCACTCAGGATGATATTTTCTAGCTCTGTCCATTTGTCTGCAAAACTCAGGATGTCTTTATTCTTAACAGCTTAATAGTATTCCATTGTGTAAAAGAACCACATTTTCTGTATCCATTCTTCTGTTTTGGGACATCTGGGTTGTTTCCAGCTTCTGGCTATCACAAATAAGGCCACTATGAACATGGTAGAGCATGTTCCCAATGGCATGTTAGAGCATCTTTTGGGTATATTCCCAAGAGTGGTATAGCTGAGTCTTCAGGTAGATCTATTTCTAATTTTCTGAGGAACCTCTAGATTGATTTCCAGAGTGGTTGTACTAGATTGTAATCCCAACAGCAATGGAGGAGTGTTCTTCTTTCTCCACATTCTCACCAACATGTGCTGTCACCTGAGCTTTTGATCTTAGCTATTCTGATTGGTGTAAGGTAGAATCTGGGAGTCATTTTGGTTTGCATTCCCCTGATGACTAAGGACCTTGAAAATTTCTTTAAGTGCTTCTTGGCCATTCAAGATTCCTCTGATGTGAATTCTCTGTTTAGTCTATACTGAGGTGGGGTGGTGGGGTGGGAACAGGAGTGAAACCCTGAGGGCCAGCAGGAAAAAATGGAAACAATAAGACAGACCTTAAATGAAATGCCCAACAATGGGAAGAGGCATTTCTCATTGTACCTGTAGAGTTCACCTCCAGTAGAAAGACAGGGCATCAAGTGGAGGGATGGGGTTGCCATCCCACAATCAAAAACTCTGACCCAGAATTGCTCCTATCTAAAGGAACTGCAAGGACAAAAGTGGAGAGGAGACTGAGGGAAAGGAGGCCCAGTGACCAGCCCAAATCGGGACCCATCTCAAGGGGAGGCTCTAAGCTCTGACACTATTACTGATGCTATTGTGTGCTTACAGACAAGAGCCTAGCATAGTTGCCCTGCATGAGGCCCAATAAGAAGTTGACTGAGACAGACTCAGATACCTACACCCAATCAATGCTCTGAAGTCAGAGACCCCTGTGTTTGAATTAGGGAAAGGCTGAAAGAAATTATGGAGGAGGGTGACCCCATAGGAAGACCAATGGTCTCAATTAGCCTGGACCCCTAAGAGCTCTCAGACACTGAGCCACTAACCAAGCAGCATACACTAGCTGGTCTGAAGCCCCAACACATATACAGCAGAGGACTGCCTGATCTGGCCTCAGTGAGAGAAGATGAACCTAACCCTTGAGAGATTTGAGGCTCCAGGGAGTGGGGAGGCTTGGCAGGGTGGGGTGGGGTAGGGTAGGGTGGGTTGGGGAGGGGGGTTGGGGACATCCTCTTGGGGATGGGGGAGGAAGAATGGTATGAGGAAGTGTCAGAGGGCAGACTGGGAGGGGGATAATGATGGCTGTAAAAATAAGATTAAAGATAATTTGAGAGAGAGAGAGAGAGAGAGAGAGAGAGAGAGAGAGAGAATTTGTGTTAAGTGTTTATTGATTTCTGGTTTTGGTTTAGGGAACCAGGACTGTAGCATTGTCAGTGAAGGTATGTGGCCTTAAGCTTGTGGGGAGATGCTAGCTTCTCTTTGGCTGGAAAAGAAGTAATTGAATATATTATGTAGGTCCCCTCCATCACTATCAGTTAGTCCGGCCTCTCTAAAAGCCCATCATTCCCTCTCTAGCTTATTTGAACTACTTTTGCTATCCATTAAAGTCAAGAACACTTAGTTAATTGAGGTTCTTGAACTGCTTCACAGCAGGATCCTTTCAGGAAGGTGTATCTCATGCTTTCCCTTACACATCTGAACCATCTCAAACCATTTTCTTGTCTCTGTCAGCCCTGTATGTGCAAAGAAGCAAGGTCAATAATCACTGGAAGGTCAAGGCATTAGATGGAAAACATAGAATTTCAGAGCTGGAGGCAGGGTGCATCTTCTTGGTTAGCGTAGATCCATTTTCATAGAGCCAACATGGAAAAGCTACAAGGCCTATAGCAAAATTACTTCAAGAGTCACCAAGTATACAGTGATATTTATGAAGATCAAATTGCAAAATTCTAGGCTAAGCTTAATATTTTCATTCCTTCTACACCCCTTCAAAGGAATTGGAGTACTTGGTTCAACAGAAATGTTACACATTTAATATCGGAAGATATGGTCTAGAATATCAGACTAAGCATATTGGAAAAGTATAATATTAACCCTTAAAATTCTTAGAACACTATTGTTGCTTGTGAGATTTACAGCAGGGATTTGAAGCTGTTTTTAAGTATGTGGGATGATAGATAAAATCAAAAGAACTTTCAATACAGTAACTTCTGATCAAATACCTCATATGTATCAACTTAAGTATTGACATGCTATATGTAATTCTTTAAAACTTTGCATGTGTCTGTAGGGTTGTTAACAGATGGTAACTGGAGACTACATGTTACATATGAGGTATATCTGTGGTAATCATGGATAGGTTCTCATTTTGTGGTTCACGTAGAACTCTAATTTTGTTTTTTGGTTGTTTTTTTTTTTTTTTTTTTTTTTTCCTGTAGAGTACATCTAAACAATATTTGATACTGACTTCAAGGTTTTAGTAGATTAGGTGAGCAGAAAAACACACTAATACCATCACAACTGGGCCTGGTCAACAAATGCTAGCTTAATGAAGTTATCCAGAAAGTCTTATTTTCAAGGTTTAAATGAGATTCAAATACAGAGAGTGTTGACTGATTTTAATTTGGATCAAAAAGTGTTCTTGAAGGCAATGTGGACATTTGACCTTGGCTGCAAAAAATAGAGTAATGTACAAAAATGGGAAAAATCATTCCACGTGTGGTCCTGCTGATGTGTAGGTGCTGAACTGGAGTTGTGAGCAAACAAAGACAGGGTAGTGATGAGTAAAAACGATGAGGCACTAGGGAATGGACCAGATAAAACTACAGCACTAAAGGAATGGTGAACTACAGGCAGTTTAATATTCATATGTCTAAGCATGTAAGGAATGAGGGCCATGTCATGATTCAGTAAAGTTTATAGGGTAGGAGATTCTGATGTGAATTACAGAAGGGAGGGGTGTCAGAATTTCTTCTAGTTAACAACCAGATTGATGTTCATGATGGGTTTGCCATGTTTTCCTATATACTGGTAAATTAATTAAATGATTAGGGTAGCACACTTGTACTCCAAATAATTATTTACTTGAGTCCTGCAGGTATACAAAGGACCCACTTGCTGCACAAACCAATGTTAATTAGATGTGTGAGTTTTGACTATGCACAAGTTACCATCTTTCAATCAGGAAACAAAAGGACAAATGTTGAATTGTGGGAACAAACCTGGCACAGTGGAAAGAAGTCCCACGTGTCTGTCCTGGGCACTGCCAGGAGTCACTTGGGAAGTGGCTGCACATCTTCCCACACATGCCCATGGGTGGGGGAGGGGGCCATTCTTGGGGAACGCTCGGCGGCCATCTCTGTGGGTTCTCTAGCCCGGGACAACGCAGTCCCTGCAGGATGCCATAGACAGGCTAGCCAGAGCGCAGCTGGGGTTCCTGCCAAGACAGAGTTTCAGGGGCTTGGGGTAACGGGCTAGCTGCTTAGGCTTGGGTGAATGGGTACCATCTGGGAGCTTGGGGAAGCCCTTGGCGAGAGATTAGACAGGGTTCCTTAATCGAGGGCCAGATCCCTCGCTTCCCCAGCGGGTCCAGATGAAGAGACAGTCCATAATTCTCAGACGTTTATTTTCGTCGTGTGGAGTGGTGTGGATGGAATTGTACCCCTGCCTTTCTGGGAGAGGTGAGGCTGAAACAGTAACAGGGAAGGGGCGTGGCTAAGCCTCTAGGTGTCTCATTAACGTGGAGATGGCTTGGGGCTGTGTGGCCACACCTCTACCTGAGGAGGGGTGGGTATGTGACCTTGACTGGAGCCAAAAGCCTCCCGGGAGCATTGGCATAATGTTTTCCGGTTCCTTGAGGAGTGTTCCACTGGGTCACCCAGATTTTACACCTGTGCTCAACCATGTGCCAGATTGCCTGTCACAGATCACTGTCCCACAGTAAACGAGAGGAAAGAGGAGTCTATGTAATACTATCTACTGAAAACTGCCTTGGTGCTGTGAGTAAAGCACTAGGGAAACAAAATGTAAACAACAAACATTACATTGGGCCATTAATGCGGGAGACATTTTAGAAACAAGTGGACTAAATCCCTTGCAAATTTATGAGTGTTGGTGAGTGCATGCCACAAGTAGCAAACAGATGGGGGTAAATTCGTGAGACAGAAAATCAATGTTTTTTCTATTTTTTTAAAATTGTTTTAAATCTTGTAAACAAGGTTTACGTCATCCTATACTTACGTCAATTATTATAAGATTCACATTATCCTATACTTACATTATCCTAGACGTCTACTGGGTATGGATGTTTTGGTGATGCTGTAACAGTAACAGTGAGGAGTAAAGGAGTCATGAAGCAGGGTGACAAGAACATGCCGAGAGGTTCTAGGATCCACAAGGAGCTTTGGCGGGGGGACTCAGAAACGGACTTGTGTAACGCTAACTGCATCTGCAGAAATATTGCTACATGCAGTCGAGGAGTGAGAGCTAGTGAGAATTCTCTTCACTTGATTCTGTTCTACACTGTAGAAAGCAAAGGACCAAAGTGAGTTTACTATTCTTTTCCTGGCTTCTTCCCCTCCATTCTTTTTATGGAATATGTAGCTTGCATGGAAGTGCTTGAAGTTAAGGAAGATTTAGGTTTCCTGGGAAGCAAGGTTAAGGGTGAGATAAAAGATATCTTCTAAAATCCAGATGAAACAGGTGTGGTCTGCCCTTTGAAATTAAGGAATCTAGCAACATCATTCTACAAACAGTTACGAAGGAAAGAAGATTGGCTTTACTGTCACACACAAGGGCTCCAAAATCCAGTGGGGCTAGGGCAGGAGGATTCAGTGAAGTGGAGATTTAGCTGTTACTTGGGATTAACCCCCATGTCATATTTGTGTTTTCAGTGTCCTCTTATATGTGTAGGCTCACGGAAGGTTTTTTTTTTTTTTTCCAAAGACTGCTGTGTTTGCTTTTATTCCAGTGCTACATCAGACAAATAAGATCTGTGCACCTGTTATATTGCAGCACTGTTGATAGTTTCAAAGTAAAAAAAATCTGAAAATCCTGGGAGACAGTCTCTATTGATTTCAGTAACACAGAAGAGAGCCGTGAGGGATTAGTGAAAGAAAAGCCTTACCACAGATATTTGGACTTGTCTAGTGTATTTTAGAAACAAATGAGTAAGTGTTTTTTTGTTTTTAAAATAGTATTATCAAAAACTGATTTACCGTTGCTAGGATTTTGTTAGTAGACTTGATTTCCACCCACTGAATGATTTTAGGTATTTTCAAATATTCAGAGTTATAGCTATATATAATAATAGGAATTTAGAGGAGATCTTATGTCATAGGACTTAGGAAGCAAAGCCAGTGTTTGTCACTGGAAGGCCTTCATGTTAAATCAATAATGAGCAACCAACTGGAGCAAAAGCAGCCCCTTCCCGGTCATATCTTCAGTAGTAGCACCAAAAAAGCCCCCTGAGTTCATGGTCCCTTCTGCAACTCCCTAGTTTTATATTAGCTGACCTGACCATCCCCAAATCATGACAAATCCTCTTCTGACAAATTTCTTCCAGAAACTGCTCTGTGGAAGTTGATTTTGAAGTAAAGTTAATAGATGATTTGTAAATAGGGGCTGTGTGTTAAGGTTGTTTTTAAAGTATGTGTTGGGTTAATCAGTAGGAGACAGGATTCTTCACTATGCTTTTTCAGAAACTGTTATATTATGATTTTATCAGAGAAGTTAAAGCATGTAGTATTTTTCAATTGTTTAAAATTCTCATACAACACAGATAGATTTTAGGAATATTAATGGAAATGCACCATTTTAGACATTTTTTCATTGATATGTCTCCTGTAACTATCTATGAAAATCTGGAAAAATTCCACAAGTCTTGAAAATATTTCCAGGTAGAATAATTTGCATATCGTATGTGTATATGTCTATAAGAACACACACACTCTCTAAGGCGAAGGAAGTGAATTTTAAATTTTCTTGAATACATGTGTATGGACTCTTTCTTGTGTGGGTGTGTCTGTGAGAGTGTGTGGGAGAGGCATGCACACGTGTGAATGTGCATAGCCAACAGAGGACCAGCCTGATGTTCTCCAGATGCTTCTCCATAGTATTGAGACAGAGACTTCCACTGGCCTGTATCTTGTCATGGAGGTTAGGCAAGCTGACCCATGAGCTCCAGAGAGCTCTGTGTGTGTGTGTGTGTGTGTGTGTGTGTGTGTGTGTGTGTGTGTGCATGTATATAGGTACATGAAGATCAAAGGACAATTCCTGGGAGTTAGTCCTCTCCTGCCACCTTTTAGGATCCAGCGATTAAGCCCAGGTCATTAGGCCTTTATGTAAGTGCTGCTATGTATTCATTAAGCCATCTTTCTGAATTCCTCGAGGGTTGGGCACATTATATTTTGATCCTGTTCACTCTCCACTCCCATTCCTGTCTCCTTCCATATCCATCTCTACCACCTTGCCAGTATAAGTTCACATTTCAGTTTTTTTCTTTTTAACAACCAGTCTACTCTGATTCATACTGCCTTTCTGCTGAAACATGGCCAACCTATAGGGGACAGTTTTCCTTAAAGAAAAGTGACCGATTCTACTCCATAGTTAGTGGTGGGGCTTGTGAAGCCCTTTCCTTTCAATGCTAAAATATTTGGTGGCTTAATCGTTTGTAGGTCTTTCGTAGGCAACCACAGCAGTTGAGGGTTTAGGACTATAACAGTCATGTCCTCCATAAGGCAATGTTTCACTCTGCTCTTGCCTCTAATGGTCTATCTGCCTCATCTTCTCAGATGGCTCCTAAGCCTTTAGGGAAAGTAATGATAGTTTGTGTCTGAACACTTTACTAACACTGATTCTCTGGGGTTTAACCATTTGTTTCTGAGATAACTACACTCCACTGCACAGACACAAAAAGTTTCTCTGATGAGGTTTGAGAGATGCAATAACTGATATAGAAAGACAGGAATTTAGAGGGCAATTTGATGCCATGTCTGCAGAATAGTAGTAGTTGGTTAATCCCTGGGGCCCATTCATGATGGCTAACTTGTCAATGATCTAAATTTTAATGGTTTCATGTAGCCAGTGGCTACCATAGTGAGCAGTATGGTCTTGAATATAGCAAATATCAGTGAAAGGATATTAACTATGCATACACTCCTCCATACATCACTAAACCTTGAAGAGATTCATGGGTCTTGGAAGTCAGCTGCTGAGAAGATAGAGGCATGAAAAGGCACATGTTCTGCCATACTGCTAATCTTCCATTCACTTCTGTCTGAGTCCCTGGTTGTTTTCAAGTAGAAAAATCTCAACACAAGCATTGGATTGTACTTGCTTCTTTGCTTTTCTAAATATTCTGATCCTCAAAAGAGAATTGCCAGGACATTCAGTCCTTTTCATGGAAAACCAGAACCCGAGGCAGTTGGAACCCACCTTGTCATCTACTACAAAGGACACCACTGAGAAAACTGTGGCTAGTCCTTGTTGCATTCTCTAAATACCTTGCCCATTCATCAAATACAGCTGTTTTGACATTTCTGAAGCCACTCTCTGCCCCCAAGGCTTAGCACCATTTGGCACACTACCCTTTCCTGCTAGAGCTTTGGATCACACTGCTTCTCTTGGCACTGGATTAATCAAGTGCATGCAATGGATGAAAGGGGAATCTGAACACTTTAGATAACTTTTCCCAGTAAAGAAGACAAGGCTACTGTTCAATGTATAAGGGGGAAAACACTAAGCATGGGCAGCAAGATGCTTTGGTTCTGTAAATGCGGAAGGTGTGAGGGAGAAGACTCACAAGAAGACCTTTCTCTCCCCACGTCCAACTCAGGCTGTGGTCAAACAGCATAGAAGCTTCACAACTGTTCTTTCTTTTGTTGGCTGATCTTGTTCCAAGACATTGCAAAAGACTTATTTACAATCACCTAAAGAGCCAGAATAGTCTCATCTTTATCTAACAAATAATAGCTGTTTTGTGCGATTCTGTTGGACAGCAGTGATTCATTACATAGCACTAGACCTTTCCTGATACTTGTAACTGCCGAGAAGATCTCCTATGGCTTGTTCTCCCACAACAGCACTATGTGGTTAAATTAAACCTGGAGATCTATAATTATCTGTATGTGAGGATAGGACTGTACAGACGTAGACATATACACATACTCAAATGTATTTATCAGTACGTACTTCTACAATGGGATCATTCTACACCACCTCTTATAGCCATTGTGTATTGTGGGACTTTGAATCTGGGGATCCTTTCTCTTTGCCATCTACTTGTGACTGACAGTTAGGGCTCCAAAGGAGTCATGGCTGTTGTTGAAGTGAATGTCATTATTACTCATCAGGGAATAGTAGTGAGAACATTGTTCTGTTCCCAGAGCAAACAGGTATATCTGAGCTTTCTTAACTGTGCTCAGTGAACTGAGTGACTCACATAGAATCTTATTTTTGAAAGGTTAATAAAATAGAAGGTTATCATGTCCAATTATAAGAGTGTCTTCCATGATCTCTTTCTGTATACCTATCTAACTAGTCCTCCTTTTTCATACTCTAGACCCAAAGTGGCATGCTTTGAAATGTGGAAAGGAGGAATATCATTCATCCTTTATACTTTAAGGCTCTGTAGGCTACCTTTAAGAGATTACTCTTTCAGAGCCCACATTTACTATTTCAGTTATCTTGTAATAAAACGTATTTTTTATCTCACAAAAAATGAATTATACCATATTTTAATTTTCTAATCTCTTTTAAAGTTCAAATGCAGGTGATAGTTAATTTTGATTGTCAACTTGGTTGGATTATGAAGAGTCTAGGCATTCAGAAGAGGTTACTGTGAGTGCATCTGTAAGGGCATGTCAGAAAAGATTAATGGAGAGAAATTTCATTGATTATCAGTGGTACAGTCGCATAGACTACAGAATAATATGGGGAGAAGGAAAAGCAAGCTAATAGTGGCCTTTCGCCCAGCCTCCTCTGATTCTTGGCTTCTGTGATACCACCTGTTCTGCTTTGCCATGCACTTTCTGTCAAGATCACAGATCTGACACCTGTTAGCTGAGTCAAGAAAGAAGTCTCTTTGGTGTCAGGTATTCTATTATAGCAATGAAAAGTCCAACAATGTAGAAGTAATTTTTATTCATCAGATGTAATTGTCATCTAGAAGACTTACTGCTGAATAATCTCATCCTTTGAAATTCTTTCATAACTCTGGAATTCTTTTTGACTGGCTGGTTTAGTTCATTTGTTCTCTCTTTAATGTCTCTCCAAGATCACTGATTCAAACTGGCTTCTCTCTGCTTTTGACTGAATTGCTCTGCTTGGCCTAAAACTAACTCTGGCAATCTGTTATAATCTTTTGTCTCCTCCTCATTCTCTGGTTCCTTCTCTTTTCACCTGAAACCTTTCTCTTTCTCTCTCTCTCTCTCTTTCTCTCTCTCTCTCTCTCTCTCTCTCTCTCTCTCTCTCTCTCCCTCCCTCCATAGCTCTCTTAAGTTGCCTCTCTTTCCTATCTGTTTTTGTGACAGTTGGGCATATTCTATCTCTGACTCATCTGTCAAATCTTTCTCTGATTCATTCCTTTGCCCCTCAACTAGATGTCACTTTAAAATGTAGCTTCTTCCTTTTACAAACTAATCTCATCTTCATTGTTATGGATTAAATGTGTGTATTAAGGGTGTGTCTGTATTCCACCCTGATCATATTTCTGGATGTGATCCCTTGCCAAAGAAGCCATGTTGCTGGATTAAAATTTCCCTACACAAGAGAACAAAATTGGTCCTGTCCTATGCTATATAAAACAAAACAAACAAACAAAAACCAAGATTGATTTCTTATTTGTCAATACATTCACTTTGAAGCTTAAAATGCAAGTATCAGGGGCTGCAGAGATTGTTTAGCAGTTAAGATCCAGTACTGTTCTAGTAGAGTACCAAGATTCAATTCACAGCGCTCATATTAACTAATTCCAGTTCCATAGGATCTGATCCCCTCAACAGGCTTTCCCACACACCTTTATGCTTGGGGTGTGCATAAATTCATGTGTGTATGTATGCAAGAATGTGCACACACACACGCATGCACACACATGTACACGACTTAAAATATCAAAATTTGAACATTTAGTGTTGAATATGTTTAAAGCAAAAACTTACAAGAACATTCTAAATCACTTTTAAACCACTTGCCTTTTATCAGTTTCAACCAAAGTGTACCTGAAAAACAGTCAAATTCTAGTTTCTGGATTCCCAGTGTTGTGTGAAATCTCTTAGATCTATTTATCAAATGTGAAATTTAGCTTGTAATTACATCTTTAGCCTAGAGATGTTAACTTACAAGTTGAGCACTATAGTTTTTCAGAAATAATCATCTATTTGAGTTCTGATATAAACTGAAAATCAGAACCAGTACAAATGCAAAAAGTTAATGTGAATCAGATATTTTCTTTTGCTGAGCTTGAGAACCAATACCAAAACCACCTTTAAGTAGCAAATATATATTCCATGTGTTTTGCTCCTTTTTGCATATTACTTTGTAGCTAGGCAGAAGAAAATCATGTATACATTCAAGACCATTGACTTTTCTTTTGTATTCATTAATTGTTCATCTGTCGAAGATGATAAAACAGAGAAAATGACATTACTCAGATGATCATCATTTTTACAATGTGGGGGAAAAAGGTAAGATTCAGCGTGATTGCTAACTCAATGAGTCAACAGTACCATGCCCAGCCAAAAGAAATAATGTAATCACTGGTTGCATCAATGGGAGTATTCCCATAGAAAGAGCATCAAATTCTTAGTCTGGGTCTGGGATACAGAGTTCCTCCTAGCTAGCACGTTTTCATGAGGAAGTGATAAATAAATGTTTGTTCAAAGAAAGTAACCAATATTTTGAGAAACACGACAACCCAGTCTTACAGAAATGAGGTTATATGACATTTATTGACAATACTTGTTTGCCTAAATTGGCAAATGACTTCAAATACTTTAAAGATTTATATGTAAAAATGTTGAAGCTGGAGGGATGACTCAGCAATTCAGAGTTCTTTTTGCTCTTTCGTGGATCAGAGTTCAATTCTTAGTGCCTGTCCTATGGGGTTTACAAACAGATGTAATTCCTGGTCCAGGGAATCTGAAACCTCTTCTTCTGTAACAGCAACATATATGTGGCATACACTCTTAAGGGCATAGAAACATATGCATAAATAAAAAGAGAAATGAATGTTATATGTCCAGATAGGAAAGTTGTTAAATAATAAATTTTAGGAAGTAAAACTTTGTGATCTAAGAACTTCCTAACAACACAGGGAGCAAAAAGAGATTCAATGAATTGTGATTTTTTCATATGGATAAAAACATTTTGTTAAATTAGATCTTTTAAATAAAATATACATCTGATCTGTCTACAGTAAGGGTCTTGTGTTGTCTTACACTGTACAATTCTGCTTTTCTCCAGGAGAATAATTTAGTCAACTAGCTCAAAGGAATGAGAAAATATATTGTAAATTGTGCTTGTGACTGAACCCCTGGCATGCTAAGACCTCTGAAAGTTCAGTGACAAAATTCAAAAATATGTGATGGCTGCTGAAGGAAACAGGGTGAAATTATGCAGAGGAAAATTCATTTCATTTATTCCAAAATGCATTGTTCAGAGAAAGATAAAAGGAGAACAGATCTTGAGAAAGCTGTATCAGGCCTTTTCAGGTCGGGTAAGTGCTAAGTCATTATCAATGTTCTAGGGATTTACTGAACGTGGAAAAATGTGCATCAATTTTTAAGGAACATGTTAGGATCTGCTGACCAGTTCCACAATAACTAAATGTGCTAGGTCAAAGCAGTGGAGGGAAGGGAGTTGTCAGATTTCAGCAGATTTTGAGGCCCTGGGCTCTATATTGTTTTTTCTTAAGCTTGCTGAAGCAGGACTATCATAACCAGCTTCCTGTATGAGTCAGGTCCCAGCCAGAAGTGATGCTGCCGTGTTACCACATATGGTTCTACATGCTTTTTTCTTGAGTGGGCAACATTTTCTTTCCCATTCTGTTTGTGGTCTCCATACTTGTGACTTTCAGTCTCTTGTCTGCCTTCACTGTGCTTGGGGTTTTCGATTTTCTGTAGTTTGTAGTCATTTAACCTCCTTTAGCTGGTTAGCTTTAGTTCTATCCATCCCTTGAAGCTTTCTAGCTTTTCTAACCCACTGCTGCCTTGGGGCCAGGTTGTAGCTCTTCCCAGTAATGACTAGATGCTGTAGGTATTAATTTTAAAAAGTTTTAAGTAAGTAATCTCTCAAACAAAATGCACTTTAATCTTCTAAGAACCTGTAAGAAATGGAGCTCAACCCTAAGGAAAAGTTACAGTGAAGTGCATTTAGATTTACAGAAAATATGCGTTTGCTTTTTCAATCAGTGCATCTTGCATGCAGTATGTTAAGTCTCATGCGAGCTTGTGAAAGGAGTGTAGTGAAAGAGTTCTTACTGATCTCAAGGAATGTCTTGCACTGCGCTCATTACAACATGTGCTTTCTTTCTCTAGTCCAATTTACTAGAATTTTATGACTGTTTTTATCTATTTTTGCTCTTTACTACTTTCCATTTTCTTTCTTCTATTCCAGAGCTAACAACTGCCATCCCTCATATTTAGAGGTATGCCTCCCCTTTGACCTCTAGTCTCCTAAAAATGAATTTGAGGTTAAGAAAGACATCTTAAACTAGAATTTAAATATGGGGCAAATGGCTGGTAGTCAAACACAAAAAGCATTTGACAAAGCAATTTATCAGTTAATTTTTAAAGACATATACATTTCAAGTGAATTTAATTTGCATTTTTTTCTGACTCATTTCCATCCCATTATCATAAGCTCTTTTTAAAGAGTCACTGCATTTTTACATTATCAGAACAAGCACTTGTGTCATCTGTGACTTCCTAACCTTTGTTTGCTGGAATTTGACTATAAGAAAATCTTTTGACTTTTAGATCAGTGCCTCCACCCTGTTCGTCTCCAGAAGGAAGCACAGTGAGTGGAACCCTGGTGGGTTTGTCTTTGGTCTGAAAATTTGCACTATTGCTGGTGATTTTTGGTATCAGGGTGTTCATTTAAAATGCCTTCATTATTTCAACCTATCGTTTAAGCACTTCATATTTAATAAGTTATGGAAAAGACAAATGGTCAAGATGCGCAGCCAGGATGTAATGAATGGGTTGTGTAATGGCATCATTGGGATAGACCTCCTCCTTCATTTTTCGGTATTTCTGTTGATTCAGACCAACATCATGCTCTTACTAATAAACACACCATTGCTGACTTGGCTACTTGCAGGTGGTCTGTTAAAACTGGTGTGTCCTTACAGCCTACACAGACAACTAGTGACGTGTCATAAGCTGCACTTAATTCCAAAATGGCATTTTAAAACAACTGGATTCTGCAGAGGAAAACAATGATTATGTTGATGTGTGGAACTTCAGATTATGTCAGAGCCCAGAAGAGACAAGATGCTTGCTTATCTACCAAAGTTGGTGGACAAATGACAGAAAGCATGGATTATATTCAATGATTATTACATTCTAGGCATATTTTCTGTGCTTTATATCTGCTCATGTTCTTTTCTACTTAATGTTCACTAAACAAATAAATACACTTTATTAACTTTGGTTTGCAATGGAAGACACTGAAGTACAGGGAATGTTGTCTGAGGACACATAGCTATGAAATAATGGAGCAAGGATTTTGTCCTAGCATTTTGGGTGCCAGAGACAGAACCTGCACACACACACACACATATGCATGTGCGTGTACACACACACACACACACACACACACACACACACATACTCACACACACAGGCATGCACTCACGCATACATACATCAGAATAATGCATTTAAAAATGGAATTAGCATTGGTTTCTGGGAAAAAACACAGACTGGTACTAAAGATCTATTGAATTTTATTTATTATCTCTCTCTTTTTAACAACACAATGTCTTTAAATAAAATACATTACTGCATTTCTACCATGGTCTTCATCAGCAAACTAAAGATCAAATTAAAAAGGAAAATGCTTGCCCTGTAAGCTTTCATGATTCACTGGCTACATAAAAGCATGCACTGCTGAAAGCATTTGATGCCAGACAGGTCTCTGGGTTGGGTGCTGAGCCATGACTGAGGACAGTGCACAGATCTGGGATCTGTTTTCCCTGTTGGTCTCAGTTCTGGGGATGGCTTGTCAGCTGGTGCCTATTTTTCCTTTTCAGTCTTTTCTTATCAGAGGCAGAAGGCATAAAGGATGCCATCTGGGATTGCTTGTTTAGATACAGCATGGTGTTAACAAGTTTTCCTCTCTCTTACTCTTTCTTGTTTATTGCTAGTTGCAAGGAGCAGCAAGCAGTACACATGTCCAGATGAAGCTATCACCAAGGATCTGTTCTTCATCACAAACTTCAGGGCAACAGGAAAGGAAAGCCAGGGCACGCGAGTATGAGAGAGAGCAGGCAAGAAATGCTGGGTTGTGTGAAGAGGCATAATCATCTTCAGCACCTAAAGGAACTTCGAGGTCAAGCTATTTGAAACTGTGAAACAAACCGTATGAAATTGCATTGACACCCTCTAAAGGAGTGAGGGACTGTGTATTCCTTGGAATCTGGAGGCTCATAAAAGCATAGCACCTCCTAACCCAGGAAAGAGATTTTTGATAGTTCAGTGTGAACAGCATGAGTTTAACTTACATGATCTTTGAAGTCATATTCTGTCCCTGACCTACTGAGATTCCATGTAGGTGGACTTTGTACCTCTCACCAGCTGCTGAGAATATTGGCTGCTAAATCTAGTCAATCTTATCCTATTATTAAATATGCTTATCAAAAATGGGAAAATCTCTTTGGGAAACCAAAGTCCAACTGTCAGCCTGGCACAGAAATGTTTGGCCCTTATTGCAGGTGGGACAAACTTGTGGAACATTTTGTGCTTTGTTCTTTGTAGGAGAAACGTGATAGCAGAGTTTAACTGAGTTTACTGTCTTCCCCTATGTAAGTGACTGGTTTCATTTTTGCTTCGCGAAAGTGACCTGAGACATTAGTGAACATTTGAAGTTACTTAGTCTCTCTCAGTTTTAGTTTTCTTATCTGTTAACATGAGATTGAGGATGGTGATATGGTACAGAGGTAAAGATGCCAGCCATCAAGACTGGCAACAAGAATTTAATCCCTGAGATCCACAAGTGAAAAGAGAACCAACTCTTGCAAGTTATCTTCTGACCTCCACATGCACACTGTGATATATGAATTGCCATATGCATACACATACATGCACATCATGTAAATAAATAAAATATAATTCAAATGTTTAGTAATCATAATGATGGTAATATTGGTTTTACAGTTTTGTTCCAGTGTTTTTGCATAGTACTTGGCTCATGACATAACTAGCTACAGTATCAGTTACATTGTTTGCTCTTCTACTGGCTAGATGGATTGACAATTCTGATGAACGGTTGCCCCTTCAAACATTCTGGAACAGTAGAAAGGTTAGTCACCTCCACTGCTTTGGAATGAGAATAATTACTATAGCTTGAATATCCTGGCTTCTAATTAGATTTCTTTCAAGAAAGAAATCAGTCCCAGCTGAGTCACAAGCAAGCTCTTGATTTCCCCATGCTCAGGGCTCACGCTCCAACGTGAAGTGCCTGTGGATTCACTTCTGCAGTGTGCTCACACACTGCTGGCAGTCGCCAGTATTTCTGCAATGACAAACACTACTTGCCTCAGACAGAAAATATACATGCATAAAATAAGTCTCCATACTGCTAGTGTCTAAATTAAGAAACATAGAAGCCAATTTGTGGAAGCCAGCAGGCAAAACCAACAGCAGTTCTGGCTGGGAAAAGAGCAAACTTCCCACTCTGCAGTGGAGGCTCCCCCATTGTGCTGAGGGGTCCTATCCAAAGCCAGCAGTGGAGACAGCACAGCAGCCTGGTCTCTTGGAACAGATGTGCATTCAGAGCGACAGAACACTGGCAAATGAGGGCCAAGGAAATAGCACCGGTTCGAAGGGTTACTGAAACCTTTGAGGAGCTCTGAATTTTCAAATGGCGATTTCTGCTGATCAAGAGACCCACAAAGAGAAATTTTGGAGCTCATTACAAAACCCCCTCTGCAATGTGTGACATCAGTGAAATGGATCTGTGATTTACCGAAGGCTATGCAGTATCTCCCTGGGGCCCTTAAATCCTGGGTAAGAGGAATTGCAGCCATTCACCCATTCATTCACTCCATATAATTTAACATATCTCTCCTCAGCCTCAAAATATTCCAACTACTCTGCTACCTGCTTAGAAAAGCACCACAGGAAATAGATGCTGTCTCTTGGTCGATCAATGTTGCAAAGAAGAACTACTTTTATCTGTAGACAGAATATCTTGTGTTTTTATGGACACATCACCTGTCAATTAAAAAGCCTATGGCCTATTCCTTTAGGCAGGAAATGGGAGATGGGATATCCAGGAGGAGAAAGGATTCTGAAATAGAGCCAGGCAGAAGATCTGTCAGGACGATGATGAGACATTCTTTGTATCTGAGCACAGGTAACACAAGTAATCAGCCACGTGGTTAAATGTAGGCTAGAATAATGGGATATTTTAAGTTATATCCAGTCAGAGAAGAGCCTAGCTATATGGCCAAGATATTTATAAGTATGTTTTGAGTCTGAATCTTATTCCTGAGAGCATAGGTCTGGGAGGCAGAACCGTACTTAACTTCAATATTGGTCTTGTGGGTTACTATTCTTCAAAGTTCAATTTCTACCTCCACTGGAGGTCATGTGTACAAAGTATATACAATACAGTTGGATTGCAAGCTTCTTTAGGCAAGGAACTGTTTTATTTACTGTCCTGATAACCGCATATAATGAACACTCTGTTGATATACAATTGAGTTATCCCCCAACTGGTCTATGAAGTTTTTGAAAATTAATATTGGTATATACAATAGTATAAACTTGCAAAAAAAAAAAAACACTTGTGTTACTCCATTTCATGTGTCTTTAGCACAGTTAGTGCTAATATGGGGCATTTGACGTGGCTTTGTTTACTAGGGTTTGTCTAACAGAGTACCACAAGATGTGTGGCAGGAACAAAAGGAAACTTGTTTCAGAGTGGTAAGTCTGAATCAAGCAGGCCTTGCTTCCATCTAGAAGCTCTGCAGAAAAGCCTTTTCCCTGACTGTTGCCATTCTTAGGGTTATTGGTTTGTGTTCCTTGGCTTGTGGCTACCTGGATGTGGGATGTGTTTTCACCTGGCTCTTGCTTTCTGTGTCTTTCTCACCATGTCTTTCTTTCCCAAGAATACTTAGTGCATTCAAGGCCACCTCAACTAACCCAGAAGGATTTTAATTTTCACTGGTATCTGTGAGGATCTATTCCTGAACAAAGTCATGATCACTGGTTGTACATAACTTTGAGGGACCATCTCAACCCAGCCAAGAGTTCCAAAGTTTCCAAGAGAATTTACTAAGAGTAGAAGTTAACTATAAAAGCACAAACCCAAGATCTAGGATCAGCAGAAGACCACTGCATGAGCAAATAAGTCTTGGAATGAGTGAGGATAAGAAGCTATGTCAGTGGGCACTGAATGCCAGCCAATCTGGACTCTTAGTGACCCAGGTACATAGCTGATCCTGTTTTCAGCCATATCATATGATCTTTCATCCTTGTGTTTGTTTCTTATCCTTATTCCCAAGCCAATGTCATGGCGGTGGGTGTTTGGAAGCATGGCACCTGGTCTCTTTTCAAACGTTTTGAAGTACAGAGCTTCTGGATTCGCCATTTCCATGTCCTCCTTAAAACCTTTCTATGGTACTCTGATCGCTACATTTTCTTTCACCTTTCTCTCATTGAAGTTACTTATGAGCACTTACAATTAAGTAGAATATAACTCTTTACTTTTACCCACTATTGTTTTATATTATCCTTTTGTCGTCTGCCTAAATGTCTCCTAAGGAGATACTAGATCCATCTTAAGTGGTAAGAGAATTTTGAAATTGCACCAAAGGGCTTATCCTCTCTTAGTCTTGCATACGCCCCTTAGCAACAACATAATCTCCATAATAAAGAGGCATGCTGCTGAGGAAGCCCACTAAGAAAATCTCTCTCTCTCTCTCTCTCTCTCTCTCTCTCTCTCTCTCTCTCTGTGTGTGTGTGTGTGTGTGTGTGTGTGTGTGTGTGTGTCCCTTTTATGGGCCCACAGGAAGTTGGATGCCCTATTCTATCACTCTCTGCCTTATTCCTTGAAGAGAGGGAATCGTCCTGTCTCTTCCCCACCCCCTACTGAGCTGGGGTTATAGGCACAGAGTTTGGCCTGCCTGTAGATTTTTAATGGTTCTGAAGATCCCAACTCAGGTCCTCACCTTCCACATCGGCACTCTTACCCCTCCAGGCACCTCCTACGCTCCTTTGAGAAGCCAGCTGGAGTAAGCTAAGCTGATGGACAAAGTACGTCTCAGTCGCTCTTCTTTAATGGAACATGTTTACTGATGTACACAGAAATCACAGACAGACGAAACAAATGCTGAAATAGGAAACCAAGCCTGAATATGGGCTTCTGAGGCAAAGTTCCTTCCCAGTGATTTGACCTGTTTCCTGACAGCTTGAAAGAAATCAGGGAAAAACTGTAGACAAGGATTTCTCCCAGAGGGAAGCTGCCACCACTTGCTCAGGGTTTTATCGCTTGGGAAACTCTGCCAAGATAGGGCACACCCAAGTCTAGGCTGACAGGCTGACAGAGCACAAACTTGATTTTCTTCTCTGTCTAATCAGACAATTCATTGTATCATTTCAACCTTAATGTCCAAGGATGCCAGGGACAGAATAACCCGGTCTTCACTTTAAAATACTGATTTAATAACTAACTCTTGTAGCTTCCTTTCTATGATCTCTCATTTTCAGATTGTTCTTAACTGAGTAACCCTCCACCCAGTTTTTTCTTTAGCCAAAGTCCCTTTCACATTTCACACTCCACCCACCTCTAAATTTCTACCTTTGAACTGAGCAAAGTACCCTAGCAAATGTTTCACAAAATAAGACAGGGCTTCATGTAGACGGTCTACTTTTCTGATTTTAACCGGTCATCTTTTTTTTTTTAGAAAGAGAAAGAAGGAAGGAAGGAAGGAAGGAAGGAAGGAAGGAAGGAAGGAAGGAAGGAAGGAAGGAAGGAAGGAAGGAGAAAGAAAGAAAGAAAGAAAGAAAGAAAGAAAGAAAGAAAGAAAGAAAGAAAGAAAGAGCAAGCTATCTAGAGTCAAAGAAGATGGAACAATCAACTGTTTTCTACATAAGTCTCAGCAATACAGTACTGTCTTATTGACAGCAGACACTTTAATTTAGAACTGCTTCTGAAAGTAAGAATCGTGGGAATTCAGCCACCATAGCCTCTCATCTGGGAAGAAAATGAAAGAAAAAAAAAGATGCTCAAGTTCATCTTCTCTCTCTCTCTCTCTCTCTCTCTCTCTCTCTCCCTCCCTCCCTCCCTCCCTCTCTCTCTCTCTCTCTCTCTCTCTCTCTCTCTCTCTCTCTCTCTCTCCATCAACGTGTTTGATCCAAAATTATTTATGAAACCAAATTAGTCTACATTTCCTTGGGGGCACCTGGGAATAAGGCAAGAAAGATTTATTTTCATTTTCTTGTTCTTTTCTAATTTTTGTTCTGCTTGTTTTGATTTGATATAAAACATTATGAAGCCTAAACAGATGTTAGAATAGCAGATATAGGCCTCCTTTGGTCTAGGAAGAAATCTCTATCAGAAATGTGCATTGAGCCTTTTGACAAACTTTTAGCATCATAAGCTACTGCTTTTCCTGGCTTCCCTCCCCCTCAGCCATAGCTCCCCTTTATGCCCTCTTGCTTACAGCGAGTTCCCTGTTTTTAGCTGAGTCACAGCAGCTGGCTGGCTCTTCCAGGGTCATACTGTACGTAACACAGAATCCTCTCTGTTGGCTACCATGGTGCTTCAAAAGAGGGCTGTGGCAGCCGCAGAAAAGCATGCTGGGTACTGCTGCCGAGCCTTCCTTTGAAGCCCTGAAGCAAGCGGCTGGCAGAGGGAGCCTGGGACAGCTCAGAGATCCAAGGTTCCTGGATAACATGGCTTTGCTGAATCCCAGGGCTCTTGCTGCCATTCCTGATACTGTTCAGAAGCATGCCCTAAGGAAACTCAGAACAAAATCCAGACAGACAGAAGCAGAGTCACATGGC
Organism: Uromys caudimaculatus; assembly: GCA_028551405.1. Taxonomy (NCBI): domain Eukaryota; kingdom Metazoa; phylum Chordata; class Mammalia; order Rodentia; family Muridae; genus Uromys; species Uromys caudimaculatus. The sequence continues at coordinate 47,313,362 of CM052718.1, read as the reverse complement.
ATAGAAAAGCCAATGGCTGCCAGGAAACAGCCTTAAAACTGCCAGGGCCTTGGCACCAGGCCTGGGACTCTGCCAGCAGGGTGAACAGTGGGATAGGAGTGGTGGTCATTTTCCTTTGCCAGTCAACTGGCTTGTGTCTGGGCTGGGAGGACCTGCCGGGAAGCTCAATGCTGCTTCTTTGAAAGTAAACGTTGGCTAGTTTAAGTAAAATATATGCCCTAACCAGGTGGAACAATGCAGATTTTCATAGCTAAAAACAGAATCTGCTGGGTTTTTGATCCTTAAAACTGGACTGCTCCCAACTTCTAAAAACTAAAGGCTGAGTATTTTACGAACTTCAGATTCCAAAGCCCTCAGGTTGATTTAGTGGTTCTTTCTTTCTTCTCCTGCGTCCTCACATTATTGATCGCTATCTGATCTTTATTCTGTGAAATACTAATACCTTATAAACGGTTTATACGCCAATAAGAGAAGGAAAAGAAGAAGAATGTTATCCAGGCAAGGCATTTTCTTACTGAGTGTTGGTAGAGAGTATTTATGCATTAATATTGACAGTACATCCATCTCTCTCTCTCTCTCTCTCTCTCTCTCTCTCTCTCTCTCTCTCTCTCTCTCTCTCGTATGTCCCTGGCCTCAAGTAAACACAACTGAAGAAATAATTGATCCTAAATGGAAGATTTCAAATTGCTAAGTGTCCCTGCATCACATTCAAAGCCTGGTTTGTTAGGAAAGTGGAACGATTTACACTGTACAGCTGTACGTACCTTCAGAGTACACGGAATGATGGGATACCTTTAAAAGATAAAACGATTGCCAGCAGATGCTATTTGTTGCTTCACTGAGACATTAATATAAACTTATAAAGCTGCATGGTTTATCGTTATACCTAGGAATGTGATGCAAATGCTATAACAAAGAAATGGAGTGTATTATCTCAAAGTATTTACATTTTGCTTTCAATTAACAGGACTCAATGAAATACATAAGATAGGAGATTTCACCTCAAAAGGCAAAGTTTTTAATTAGGCTGCTTTTCTTCAGCTTTGAGTGCCGAAGACATCCAAAGTTAAATAGAAGTATCCCTCAGAAGGCAAAGACCAGCCAAGGGAAAGGTGACATTTGAAGTGAACCCTTGGGGATGATTGGTAATTGCTCTTCTGAGAGGTTAACTCATACAGGATGCATGAGAACAGGGACACCTTGAATCTAAGACATTGAAATGTTCTTATTCCTACCTAAGCCAGTTAAAAACAAACAATACAAATTATAACTGATTTGCTAAGAGCCAGTCTTTTACTGGTGTTGACAGGTATAAGTGTTTTATAGAGTATAATCATCCCGTGTTTATTTCAGAATTCTACTTTTTTATTTTTTATTTTTATATTTTTGGTTCACAAAACAACAATAACAAAAATGAAACTATCCTTCCCTTTCAAGCAGAACCAGCTCATGGTTGTGACGCAGGATTGAAATGAACAGAAGTATAAAAGAGCCAACACTTCCCAAATGAAGAGACATATTTGATGGGAAGGAATTTTCACCCGCAAGAGTAAATTCATGCATGGTTCATCAATAAGAATCATAGTAAAGTCTTCAATGAAAGAAGACAGAAACAATGGCTTTCAGTGGAAGGAGACAAGGAAGGAGTTGCTTGATGATTCTGTGGTGGATTGATTGAATTGCCAACACTATACAGGTAAAATATCTGAATGATTTCTCTAGAACTGTTAGCAGACAAATGATCATGAAACAACTTATATACCATGCCAGGCATATAGTAATTTCTAATTGTTTTTAAATAAAAAGGCCGCCTTTCCATATTTGAAGTGCCAGAATATGTGGCCCAGTCCTCGTAAGTCTTAACTCAAAATAAGAAATGGATTAAAACAACATACATCCTATCCAGATCTCTTAACAAATGAACTTCTTGTCCTGTGAAATGTCATGCTCACAAAAACAGTGAAGATCAGTTTACCAACAATAAGGGTTGGCCTGTGGTTTAAGCCATTGGCTTACCTGTTCTCAGCCACCCCCATCAATCTCAGGCTTACTCCCAGACTGTGTATACATCTCAACTTGTTCAGAGGGCCAGTGTCCACAGAGCCACTGGCCAAGCCACTAACAAAAAGGAAAAAATACCCAATACCTAGTGTCAATTCATTGATTTTTAGGTATTCATAATGGAGTAGGGTCTACCTGTAGACACATTATCCACAAAAGAAAATTGGTTGGTGTGGAGCTTATGGGAAGAGAACTAACCTTTCCAAGCATCTTACTTCATCATTGTATCATGTCTTCATTCCCTGATTTATTTATCTGTAGAGTACTTGTGGCGTTGCTCTTGCTTGCCAAATATTTGCTAGGTGCCAAACGAAGATCATCAGGATTAGTCCTTCTTGATTTTAAAGGGTTCTACTGGTCACTGTGAGGGGCTAGACTGGAAAGAAGTGCCGTGAACTAGGATCACGTCTGAATGTACGATCCCTTCTCTGTTTCTAGCCATCTGATGGCTTGGAACAAGCCTTTGCCCTCTTCATCTTCCTTGCCACATCTGTATTGACTCCTGTCTGCATTTCTATCAGAGTATGATGGGAATATTTTACATTCTTAATCTTTTATTTGAACTTCTTTTTCTTTCTTTCTTTTTTTCCTTTTTTTTTTTTTTTTTTTATTTTCTTGATACTTTATTTACATTTCCAATGTTTCCCCTTTTCTGGGTCTCCTCTTTGGAAACCCCCTATCCTTCCCCATCCCCACCTCTATGAGGGAATTCCACCTCCCACCCACCCGCCCACCCATCCCCATATTCCCACCTTGACATTCCCCTTTACTGGGGCCTCTAACACCCTCAGGCCCAAGGGCCTTTCCTCTCTCCCTGATGGCCATCAAGGTCATCCTCTGCCACATATGTGGTCCGAACCATGGGTCCATAGATGTGTATTCTTTGGTTGGTGGTCCAGCCTCCAGGACGACCGAGGGGGGGGTTGGGCCCATTGACGCTCTTGCTCCCCCCATGGGGCTGCAAATTCCCTCAGCTCCTTCAGACCTTTCTCCAACTCCTCCATCTGGGACATTACTCTCAGTCCAGCGGTTACTGTTAAGTGAAACTTGGGCATTCTGAACTTTTGGGCTAATATCCACTTATCAGTGAGTACATACCGTGTTCGTTGTTTTGTGACTGAGTTACCTCGCTCAGGATGATATTTTCAAGTTCCATCCATTTGCCTGCAAATTTCATTAAGTCATTGTTTTTAATAGCTGAGTAGT
>CM052718.1:47281021-47309595 GCA_028551405.1 Uromys caudimaculatus | reverse complement strand
ACTCTGTTGTTAGCTGATCTTACTCTGTCTGGTTGTGGCTTGCCGGTCTCTGTGTCAGTACTCCTTGAAGACCAGCTCTCTCTGAGAGGTGTTTGGGTTTGGAGAGCTGTGGCACCAGGTCTGATCCTGGTCCTGGAAGTTGCTGACCTTCAGTCTCTGTGGCCCGCAGAAAGCGGGTGGAGTCCTTGAGCTCTGGGGCTCGTTTTGCCCCTGCTAGAGGCTTTTCCTCGTTCCTGGGAGAGAGAATTTTCTCCCGGGGCTGCTTGTCTATGGAATCGTAGTGTCCCAGGCAGAAGTTTCCTGCCACAGCTGCCCGCTTTTGGGATCCATGGGGGTTTCTAGGCCCGCCTACCTCGGTCCCTGTGTCTCGTGGGTTCGGGGCAGTACCTGGTGAGCTGTGGGGCGTGTCTTTGGCCCTCTGCTGGGTCTTGCAATCTCCTGAGAGGGATCTTTGTCCCGGCGCTGATTAGCTGTGGGGCCCTGTCTGATATTATTCTTTTGTAATCTTCTACTATCTCGTCCACATTCCCAGGCAAGAATTGATCTATTTCAGTCATACTAGATCCATTTTCTTATTCTAAGTATTCATATAATTAGCCTCATTTAGTATGTACTGAATTTTAGCAATATTCTACTCAGAGTAATTTTTGAGAGTTGTTGCTTCTGTTGAATGTATCAACAGTTTGTTCTTTTTGGCTATGGAACAGTATTTCACTTTATGATTATATAAAATGTTGTCTATTTATTCGCCTGAGAATGGGCATATCTATTGTCTTCGGCTTGGTGAGTAATCAAATGCATATGAAACTAATTTATTATTCTTTATGTGGACATGTTTCTAACAGATTAAAACCAAGAGTAGGATGAGTATTATTATATAAGTATACTGTATTTTTGCTCTCAGAAAAGTGACCTCATTATTTGAAGCAATTATGAGTTTTTCAGTTTCTACCTGAAATAAATGAAATAGCATTTTCCATGCACTTTAGGTAAATTCTCCAATGATTGAGCAGAGGTAGTGCACTATCATTTGTATTGTATTTCACAGACGGTCCACAGGTTCACCTCGCACTATGTGTTCTTCACTACCAAGTAATTTTCTTTGCTGAAGTACATATTAAACTATTTTGTCTTTTTATTAGTATGTTATCTGACTTCATATTATTTAATGATAAGTATTATTTATGAGTTCTAGATAAGCTCTGACCAACAGAAATGTTATGTAAGTCACATATGTATTATTAAATTTATTAGTAGTCACAGAAAAAGACACTGAAGAAGCAATTGAACATTAATACAATCAGTACATTTTATTTAGCCAAATATATACATATTTCTCATCTCAACATGTAATAAATATAAACTTTAACAATGTAACATTAGATTCTTATCACATCGCTAAAGTTTAGTGTGTATTTTTTGCTTATGACATCACAATTCCAGCAAAGTTTATCTTAGAAGCTCAGTGATGACATGTGGTTGGTGGCTACCACATTCAACTTTAAGCTCTAGACCCTTTGTCTGATACACCCTTTAAAAGAATTCTCCCAAGCTGCCTCTTGTATCACATTTTCATACAGTATTAATAGAACATCAAAGTCTACATGATGATTTTTTTCATTTGTGATTTGTCTCATGAGTGTGCTTATACATTTGCTAAAGCAGTCAATAAGATTTTTTCTAAGATTTTATTGTCTTGTTATAATATTTAAGTGTGTGACTAATTTCAAAATATATCAGCAAATAGTGGGAAGTAAATATCCATATATATATATATATATATATATATATATATATATATATATATATATATATATATATTCCCCCATTCAGTCAACTGATTGAACTGCTTTATTGAATATCTTTGATTTTTAAAAGTAATTTAAAGTATTTAAAAGTAATATATATGGGCTTACTTTTGCTGTGTTCTTCTTTATACATTTCTTTGCAACAATAATAGTTTGCTTTTTCTATTAGAGCTGTATAGTAAGTTGTAAAGTAAGACATGTAAGGCCTGAATCTGATTTTGGTCAAAGTTGTCATATTTCACTTTCACTTTCATATAAATTTTCAATCAGCTCTCCAACTTCTAACAAAACATCCATCGAGAGTTTGATCACAATCGCTTTGAAATTGTAGATCAATTTGGGAAAAATTACATTATAATGAATTGGGTTTTCTAATCAATAATAGGTGGATATCTCATTATTTACATTTTGATTTTCTCTAATTAGTGTCAGGCAGCATTCAGTGCACAAATATTGCATTTAATTCAAATTGTATTCTGAGTATTTCATATATTGATGCAACGGCAAATAACATTTTTATTTTCTACTTTCTATATTTTGTTGCCAGCATAATAGAAATAAAGTTTATTTCATACACAAAATTTTCAACTCATTGAATTGATGATTTAACAATGTTAGTTAGCTTGGAGAATTTAGAATTTTTCCTATAGAAAATCACATAGTGTCAGAAAAATGACAGTTTGCATTCCTTTTCTTTGTGCTGATGACCTTTAGTGCAATGCTAAAGAGAAGTGGAAAATTTTGATATTTCTGCATTTTTGTTTTCAGGGGTAAAATATTCTAGTCATTCACTATTTGGTACAATATTAACTGTAGGACTCTTTAATGAAGCCTTTAGTCATGATAATTCCTAGTTTGCCTTAATTCTTTACAGGAACAGCTACTATGTTCTATTCAATGATTTTTTTTTCCAGACTCAAATGATCATGTTTTATATTTTCTCTTTTTAATTTGTTAATATAGCATTATTTGAATTTTAAAATATTAAATCAACCTTGTATTCTTGAAAGAAAAACAAATTTTGGTCATGATGTACTCATATGGAACTGATTTCAAATAATATTAAATTGAATTGCTAAAATATTAAGACCTTTGTGTCCATATGCAATAATATTCTATAATTTTATCATGAATTTTTTGTTTTGTTTTGATGCTTGATACTATTAGCTCAGTGTTTCCTCTCCAATTTTCAGATGTTGTTAATATTACAATATCAACTGGGGAGCTGGAGTCTATGAGAGGAGCGGAGTACTGCACTTGGTAGAGCTGGAGAGGGGGATTGCTCAAACTCTGTAGCTCAGAAGAAGTTACGTCCCAAAGATCAGGCACTGAGCATTTTATACTCATTTTAGTTTTGATTTGATCTGATTTTAGATGCACCCTTATCGCTCTCCTTAGGAATATAAGTATTTAACTTGTTTAGATGTAACAGCAGCCCCCAATCAAGAGACAAGAATTTTTAAGTGGTGGATTTTTTTTTTTAAGACTGTGAATCTTCTAAAGTTGGACTGTGTGTTATATTATATTAACCTGAATATTTGGGGAGAAACAATGAAGTAAAGATTATAATCCAATAGTGATATCTTTGTATGTCAGGTTGGCAAAGAGTCAACTGTGCTGACACAAACCAGAGTCAGTCAGCAAGAGGAAATCTCAGTTGAGGAATGGCCTATGTCAGAGTGTTCTGTTGGCATGTGCATGGGCCATTCTCTTGATTAATGATGGATGTGAGTGAGTCCATTATGGGCAGTGCTACCTCTAGGAAGTTATCCTGGGCTATATTAGAAAAGAAAATGAACAAACCACGGAGAACAAGCCAGGAAGCAGAGCTCTTGTCAAGTTTTGGCATGAGATCCTGCCTCCAGGGTCCTGCCTTCAGGTCCTGGTTTTAATTCACTCATTGACACATGGACTATGATATGGAAGTGAAAGCCAAATAAATCCATTATTCCCTAATGCCCTACTTGTTTTGAGTCATAGTATTTATTATAGTAACAGAAAAAGATTAGGACAGTTCTGGTCAGCCTTTGGTAGCTTTGGTATTGGCAAAATTCTAACACTAACATAAAGATTAGGATTAGGTAAAGAGATGATAGAATCAATTTATTAAGTCACTCCAGTCAGGGATTTTCTTTGTAGAAAAGCTTTAAAAGTTCAATTTAATTATTACATATATGTTGTCTCTGAAGTTAGTTTACTTCTTTTAAGTTGTTGAATTTATTTGCACATGATTTTTAATGCATTACTTTATTTTCCTATTTATATTTGTAATGCTTGGGGAAACAACTCCTCTTCTTATTTCTACCCTGGTGATTTGTGCATTTCCTCACTCCTGATTGCTCTAGCTAGAACTTTGTCACTTTTCTTTTCCTTCTCTAGCGACAAAATGCTTTCCTTTTTTGTTTGTTTGTTTGTTTGTTTCTTTCTTTCTTTCTTTCTTTCTGGAATCTAAGATTTCTTTGTTTTTTTATTATAGATGAATGCTTATTTTTGCTATTTCATATTTTCTTTCATGTTTTTTCCTTTTCAACACTCACTTTAACTTGCTTGTGTATTTCCAGTTTTGGGGGGTAAGGTCACCTATAAATGTTTGAAGAATTTTACCCTTTTCTGTTCCACTGTTTAGCATTGCATTCCTTTGTTCATATATGAAAATCTGTACATTTTAATATTACGTTCTAATTTTCTTTTTACTGAATCCAATATACTTTTACTTTCTCTTTTGATCCCTTTTGAGCAATGGGTTATCTCTCTTCTTACAGACTGATATTTTGATATATCTAGAATTTTGGGGATATTGAAATTTATACTTAAATTCATGATTTTGCATTTTTATATACTATATATATCATATGATGACAGTTCTTTCTCTACAAATATTTGTTCTCTCATCCGAGTACTGTCTGTTGTAAAGGTTGATTTTGATACATTAGAAATGGTTTGAAGTTCTATAGAATTTCAATCAACTGTACTTTTGGGGGATCTACTTATGGATCACATACGCTACTCTATTCAACTAGTCTTTATGTCTGTCTTTTTATTAATACCACACAATCTCACTGTAGATTGATAATAGTCATTAAATATGAATCATGAATTCTCTAGCCTTTTCTCCTATTTTAGAAATATTGTGTCTCACCTGTCTAGTTCTTTAACTTCTTCACATATATAGTAAAGCCATATCATTTTTAAAGTCACAAACATAATAATTTTTCTAGATTTTTAAAATAATATTTTATTAATTATTTGAGAATTTCATATACTGCATTTTGAGCATATTCGCCTCCCTCCACCAACCCCTCCCATATCTCCTCTTATTACCTGCCTCTCCCTACCCAATTCTGTTAGCTAGGATTATGTGTCAATTTGACACAAGCTAGAGTCATCTGAGAGGAGGGACTTTCAATAGAAAATTTCTCCTTAAGGCTAACCTGTAGGCAAACCTACAATGTATTTTCTTTGTTTCTTTCTTCCTTCCTTCCTTCCTTTCTTTCTTTTTTCTTTCTTTCTTTTTTCCTGAATATTTACTTTATTTATGTTTCAAATGTTATCCCCTTTCTTGGTCCCCCTCCCCTGGAAACTCCCTATCCTATCCACCCTCCCCCTGCTTCTATGAGGGAGTCCTCCCAATCCCCCACCCACTCCCGTCTCCCCACCCTGGCATTCCCCTATACTGGGGCATTGAACCTTCACAGGACCAAGGGCCTCTCCTCCCATTGATGTCAGACAAGGCCATCCTCTGCTAAATAAGCAGCTGGAGCCATGGGTCCCTCCATGTGTAATGTGAGAGGCCTCATCCCATTATGGGTAGTGCCATCCCTTGGCTAGTGGTCCTAGGTTCTGTAAGACAGCAGACTGAGCAGTAATAAAGAATAAGAGTAATCAGCACTCATTCTGGCCTCTGCACCAGCCTCTGCCCTAGCTCCTGATTCAAAATCTCTGATCTCCTTGAGTTCCTAGCCTGATTTCTCTCATGATAGTTTGCAAGCGTACATGGAGAGTTGTAGGCTGGAATAAACCCTTTCTGCCGCAGGTTGTTAATGACCATGGTCTTTAGCATGGCAATGAAAACCCCAGCTTTGAGTTTCCCTCTTTTAGTTCCTCTTCTGTTTTTTCTCCTACTGTATTCTGATTTGTGCCGTTCACCTACCCTTGCAAATAGAGCCCACCCTAGAATGTTGTGGTCCTATCAAGTACCACGTGATAACAAATACAAACAAACAAACAGACATCAAAACAAAAGAAAACAGACTCTCTTCAAGAAGCTATTAAATGCCAACAGTTCTTGGGTTAGTGATAGGATCTCATGAGCCTATGCTGGGTTTTTGTCTCGCTATAATTTGCACGGATCCATCAACAATCGCTGTGATTTCATAGGTGCAATGTTCCTTTTTTCTCCAGAGAATACTGCTACCCTGAAAATATCCACCACCTGGGGCTCTTAGGTACTTTTGACTTCCTCTTCCTAAAATATCCCTGAACTCTGAAGAAAGCAGTGTGATATGCGTGGCTCATTAAGGGCTGAGAGCTTCAATCTCCTATTCTCTGCATACTGAGTGTCTTTTTGTTAAGTGCCAGCTACTTTAAGGAAGGAGATGGTTGAGCAGTGCTCTGATCTATGGGTATACCAATAAGTAATTGGCCTATCCTACGGACTTTTAACAGAATGAACTCTCTCTTACGGTCTATGGCCTATCTAGCCAGCCAGATTCTGAGGATTCTGCTTGGGATTGTATTGAATGTGTTTATGTGTTTTGCAAAATGCTATATTACCAATATTGGGTTTTCTTATCAATTAAACAGACAACTCTTTTTTTGGTAATTGAAAGCTTGTTCATTCACCTTTATGTGTCATTTTCAGCACACAGATTCTGAAGACGTTGCTCTATATGTATATAAGTGCTTTGCTTTCTTTGTGCTATTTCAACAGTATTACAGACTCTGCATTGCCTACCAGAGGGCTTGTTCTCTCCTTGACTCAGACAGTTCATTTAGAGCTGAATATATTTACCATATTACTTAAATGTCTGGCTTTCCCTGTTCTCTTTGCCAGGACTCATCTCTCTCCAACTTATGAATTCTCTCTGTTCAAGTGAGTACTCCACTTCAGTTTACCTTCCCTGGGCTCAAGTAGCCTAGAAACTTTCTATGTACTAAGATGGCAATAACTCACTTACTTAGTTTATTTCTTTTCATAAATGGAGGTTCTCTTACCAGGTTGACTATTGGCCAGTGTCTGAGACCATGTTGTTTTATGCACTCTCACTCAGTTTTGTGTGTGTGTGTGTGTGTGTGTGTGTGTGTGTGTTTAACTATTATTGCTAAATGTTTATTTAAGAATATATTCTACAATGAGCATATTCCTTCCACAATCCATACTCTCCTTTATCTTGCCACACCTTTCTCCCATTATTCCTTTCTGTGATGCCAGATTGTATCATTCTACTTTAAGCCATACATGTATACATAACTTTATATATCTGCATAAATTCCAGGAAACACAAATTAGAAAAAATACATGTGCCTTTTTGAGCTTAGCTAATTTCATTTGATATAATGCTCTTCCGTTCCATTTTATTTTCTTATACATGAAATGACTTCATTTTTATGATTGAGAAATATTTTGTTCTATATACTATAGTTTCTTTATACATGGTTGTGGATTTAGACACCAAGTTTGTTTCCATGACTTAGCTACTGTGAGTACTGCCATAACAAACAATCTCCTAAAACAAAACAAAGAAACAAACAAAATCAAGTACTGCAGTACTACTAGGTTTTCTATAACATGTTAACTCAGAGACTGTGGGCTTACTATTTAAAAATAATATAGTTGGATCATGTCTTAATCAGAGTTTCTATTGCTGTGAAGAGACACCATAATCATGGCAACTCTCATAAAGGAAAACATTTAATTGGGGCTGGCTTACATTTTGAGAGGTTTAGTAAATTATCATCATAGGGGCATGCAAGCAGACATGGGGCTGGAGAAGGAGCTGAGAGTTCTACATATTGCTCCACGGGCAGCAGACATGAATGCCCTAAGAGGCCTAACTTGAGCATGTGAGACCTCAGAGTCATTTTGGACAGTGACACATCCACTAACAAGGGCCACACCTCCTAACATTGCCATTCCCTATGAGTCAAGCATTCAAACAGAGGAGTCTATGGGGGTTGTTTCTACTTAAACCACCACAGGTCATACTTTTGTTTATTCATGTTCAACATCCTTAGTCATCAGGGAAATGCAAATCAAAACAAGTCTGAGATTCCACCTCATACCAGTCAGAATGGCGAAGATCAAAAAACTCAGGTGACAGTAGATGCTGGCGAGGATGTGGAGAAACAGGAGCACTGCTCCATTGCTGGTGGGACTGCAAGCTGGTACAACCACTCTGGAAATCACTCTGGCGTTAACGCAGAAAATTGGATATAGTACTATACTACCCGAGGACCAGCTATACCACTCCTGGACATATACCCAGAAGATGCTCCAACATGTAATAAGGACACAAGCTCCATTATGTTCATAGCAGCCATATTTATAATAGCCAGAAGCTAGAAACAACGCAGATGTCCCTCATCAGAGGAATGGATACAGAATATGTGGTACATTTACACAATAGAGTACTACTCAACTATTAAAAACAATGACTTCATGAAATTCACAGGCAAATGGATGGAACTTGAAAATATCATCCTGAGTGAGGTAACCCAGTCACAAAAGTACACACATGGTATATACTCACTGATAAGTGGCTTTTAGCCCAAAAGTTCAGAATACCCAAGATACAACTCACAGACCATATGAAGCTCAAGAAGAAGGAAGACCAAAATGTGGATGCTCCATTGCTTCTTAGAAGGGAGAACAAAATACTCACAGGAAGAAATATGGAGACAAAGTGTGGAGCAAAGACTGAAGGAAAGATCATCCAGAGACTGTCCCACCTGGGGATCCATCCCGTATACAGTCGCTAAACCCGGACACTATTTCGGATGCCAGGAAATGCTTGCTGACAGGAGCCTGGTATGGTTGTCTCCTGAGAGGTTCTGCCAGAGCCTGACAAATACAGAGGGGATGCTTGCAGCCAACCACTGAACTGAGCACAGGGTCTCTGCTGGATGAGTTGGAAAAGAAACTGAAGGAACTGAGAGGGTTTGCAGCCTCATAGGGGGGAGTAACAGTTTCAGTAGGCCAAACCCCCCAGAGCTACCAGGAACTGGCCCACCAACCAGAGTACACATGGAGGGACCCATGGTTCCTGCTGTATAAGTGGCAGAGGAGACCCTTGTTGGACATCAGTGGGAAGAGCAGCCCTTGGGCCTGAGGAGGTTAGATGCCCCAGTGTAGGGGAATGCCAGGGCTGGAAGGCAGGAGTGGGTAGATGGTTGGGGAATACACTCATAGAGGCAGGGGGAGGGAGGATGGAATAGGGGGTTTCCGGAGGGGAGACCTGTAAAGGAGATAATATTTGAAATGTAAATAAAGAAAATATCCAATAAAAGAGAAAAGAAAAACATCCTCGTTGGCTAGTGAGTCTGGATAGCATACCTGTACCTTCTCACTCACCTGCTGTAAAGAGAGTTCCTTATGTCCACTAACTTGCTAATATTCGTTGTTGTTGTTTATAAGTGACACTCTGGGCGCAGTAAATATAGGAGAGCAATTCTTTTCTTTGTTAACCCCTTATAGCTAGAAACAGGATTTTCCACTGGGTATCCTAATATGAAATATATGCAAAGGTATTGTAGACTTCAACACTCTTATCTGTTTCTCCTTTAGCCAAGTTGAACTTCATTTAGTTTGGTACATATACTAAGGTGATATCCAAGAATATGTATAAATGGTGTTTGCTCAAATGATCATCTATTGGATTTCTACTCATCTTAAATGACATAGCAAGCATTTCTTCTTTTCCTGGGAGTTGTGTTTGACCAAAGTCCTCAAATCCTGTTATTTCCTCCAGTTGATAACTGCATAATCTCATTTCATTTCTAATTTTAAAGTTATTTGTGATACGCATACATGCTGGTAGTTTCCTCTAGAAATTAGTGTGCATTAGCCCATAACTATTATTGCCTAGTGCTATATCTGTCGTGCCAACATATTGTAGGTAGTCATGAAGGATTCATCACACCTATAGATTAAAATTTTATTCACAGCTATCTTTTTATCAAGCTAAATTGTTTCCTGTATTTACTTTGCTGTTATGCACACATAAGCAACTGTGGCTTTCCTCTGATAAAATTCAACCTTTTGACAACATTTTGCTGAACTAAGGAGCAACAGGATAAACTTCCATCCATCAAACCATAGCATTAACTATTCTGAGACAAGGAGCTTACATCAGATTTCTAACTAAGCCAGTGATAGGAAAATTCTGCAATGAATTAGAGCTTGTAAGCTGCTCCTTGCGCATCACAGATGCATTAAAGCACAACTTGGCACAGCCCTTCAAACAGAACCTGACTCATGAGGGCATCAGATTTCCTCGTGCTTCCATTTTGTTTCATCCTTCTAGTTTGTTTGAAAACTCATAAAAACCATATTTTCAAATACAACTGCAGCAGCTCCACATTGCGTTCTGTCTCCTATAGTCTGAAGTTTCCTTCACCCCCTTTCATCTCTTCCCAGCCAGCCCTATCCCACAGGTCTCTGTCCCACAACCAACATACTAAGGAATATTCTTGCATTACATCTTTCACTGCAAGGTAGACAAGACAGCAGGTGTCTTCTGAAACACAAAGCAAAGCAAACCAAAGCAAAACAAAGTAGCAGTTCTATCTCTAGCATTTCACGGTATTTTAAATGTACTGGTTTATGGTTAAAATGATTTGTTTGATGAGCAGTCATTCATATTCTTGAAATAATTTTTGGATGTTTTCTGTAGTTATAGAAAGAACATACACGTTAATAGGCTCCTTCTGAATTTTGTGGTAACCCAGAATACCTTTCTAGAGTTAGTCATTATTTTTCTACTCAAAATGAAAACTCATTGTGTTATAATTGTCCTCAGATACAGAAAATGTTCCCAAAGTTAAAAATAAAAACTTGAGATCTATTGAAAGGAACCTGTAAAGATTTCTTTCTTTTTGCTTTTGTTTCACTATCTGAGAAATCTGAGAAATAATTGCTACTTACCTTCCCAGCAGAAAAATTATGAGGATTATTAAAATAATGTATGTAAATTACATCTCTGTCAGGAACCCTGGATACTTGGGTAACATATTCTGCTGCTAAAATTTCTTATGTGTGGTATTTAAATTTTTACCTTACTGCTTAAATAAGTAATTTTCACATACAACTAAATGCACTGATGGTCATTGCTCTTTATCTTAGACAGGGTCTGTGTTTTCTTAATTAATTTGAATGAACACAGGCTTAAAAATGTTTCTATGCAAACAAGCACGGATGTTCTACCCTAATATCAGACACAGTTAGGATCTTGTTTGGTTTATCACAGGACTTCTCTCTGCTTTCAGCATAGTGTTTTTATTTAAAAGTGGTGATCTCCTCAAAGAAATTACAGTAAGATAAAATGCTTGAGTTTGGGAGGCTGATATTTCTGATTTGAATTTTGTCTTTGGTGCACATGAACTGCGAGGTACAGAACCAGCTCCATTTTTTTCTGTGGGCCTCTGTCCTCAGTCAAGTAGCTCTAAGTGCCTGAAGTTTACTAAGGATTACTGATCGCTATGGTAAATATGGAGTACTAATGGGAAGTTTGGTGAGTGGCGGTTATCATTGATAGTGAAATACAATGTTCATTTGTAGTTTCTTTCAGTCCTAGTATTTACTATGGAGGGTAAACAGTCACCATAGTTATAGAGGATACATTGTGTTTGGTCTCCACATAATCAAATAGATTCATTTTGTTTGATTCTTGCAAAATTTCATCAAATTTCACTGATACAGAAAGAAGAGCTTCACTGATTTATTCAAGTTAGAACTGCAATTGGGTTTAGAACATTTGCTTTTCAAAATCTGACTGACATGCTTTCATGGCGAAACTCAACTACTTTAACATTTATTTGATTTTTTTTTGTTGTTGTTCAAAAAATGGCACTGGAGGTCACCAGTATTTAGGTGACTTTTTAAAACTTTTTTTTGATATTATAAAATAATTACATCCTTTTCCCTTAGCCTTTCCTTCCTCCAAACACCTCCCACATGCCCTACATTGCTCTCTTTTAAATTCATGGACTTTTGTCTTTAATTGTTGTTATTTGTGTGTGTGTGTGTGTGTGTGTGTGTGTGTGTGTGTGTGTGTGTGTTTCAAAATACATAAATACAACCTGCTCGTTCTGTATACTGTTACTTGTATGTATATGGTTTCAGAGCTGACCACTTAGCATTGAATAGCCAGTTTGGAGGTTCTCCCTTGGTGAGCACTATTTTTCCCACTGTCAGTACTCTTTAGGCGATTTTAGGGCGTTTTCTAGGCTGAGCCCTTGTGAGCATTCTCCATCCATTTTAGCACGTCTATTGGTGTCCGTCCCTGTGTAGATCCTGTTTAGACAGTCATGCTGATGAGACAAAATGGATGTGGCTTCTGTCATTTGTGGAGACTCAGTTTTACAGCAAGTTCTCTGTTTCTCTCGATCTTCTGTGCAACAGACATCACATTTTAAATCATGTACACATTGTTTCAAATGACATTCAGATTTTGCAATCTTTGCGAGATTTGTTTCTGTGGCGTGTTATTAAATTTGTAACCTTCAAAATATCAAGAAGTCCCCATAGTCTCAGCATCACTGACTCTTGTTCTACTTGCACCTCCTTCTTCTAATCAGTCATTTATAATGAAAGCAAAAGCAAGGTTATAAAGACCTTTTCATCTGCCAAGTGTTTGGACATTATAAATCAACATCTGAGAGAGCCGTATGCAGAAAAGTCACAAATGGCTGCAGTGATCTAAGGATGTGTGTGCCTCACACTATAGAGAGGGCGTAGGCGGAAGTGCAGTAGATGCTTCTGTCACTGACATCAATTGTGAAACACCCAATCATTGTAGGGAAATCACTTTGCAACAGAAACAACATGGGGGATCAGGGTAGGACTGACACCTTCAAACTGCAGGAAAAAAAGGACTGTCAAGTCAGACTCTTACAGCCTGTGAGACTGTCCTTCAAAATGAGGTTGAGGCATTCTTAGTTGTAAAGAAACTACACAATGCTACTGACATTTGCTAGAATAAAAGAAATTGGCACTATGGAAAATATGAGGTATGGAGCAAAGTAAAGCCAAAGGTGTGGTAACTATCTCAGTATAAGCTATGTACTACTTTTATTTTCTAAAGAGAAAGTATCACTACTGGAAGAAAAGAAAACGCTGGAGTTTGGATCCAATGTACCCATGTAAACTCCTGTAGAAATGGTGCTTTCTTGCATCCCAGTCTTCAAAAGATAGAAACTGAACCCTTGAACAAATTGTCTGCTTGGACCACCTAAATGAGCAAGTTCTGAATATAAGTGGAGACTCTGTCTCACTATCTCAATATATAAGGGGACAAATAATTGAGGAAACAATCAGATATCAACTCTAAGACAAGTGTCTTCACACATACGGTAGTGTGCATGCACACATCCGTGCAAGCTACATTCACACAAACCACACACACACACACAAAAAAAAGAAAAAACATAGCTTTGATGGTACTTCACTATGTGTAAATTAAATATATTACAACTTAAACAACTTGTGCAGACAATAAAATCTCTGGGTTTTGCCAGAATGGTAAAATACTAAATGTAAGTGAACTGCTAGTATTTTAGATATTTATTTAGCTTATTACTATTGTGTGTATCTGAGGTTTGTACAGAAGTGTCACCTCTGAGGTGGTCAGAGGACAGTTTTCAGGAACTGGATCTCTCCTGGCAGGTGTAGGATCAAAGGATCCAGTCATGCTGCCCGACCTGCCCAACAAATGCTTTTAACTGCCCAGTCATCTCCCTAGCCCTGGCACATGCATTTTAATAACTTGAACATCTATTTAAAAGTTGCAACCCCCATAGAAAGAACAATATCAACTAACTGGGCCACCCAGAGCTCCCAGGGACTAAACTACCATCCAAAGAGTACAGATGGAGGGATCCACGACTCCAGCTGCATATGTAGCAGAGGATAGCCTTATCTGGCATTAATGGGAGGAGAGGCCCTTGGTCCAGTGGAGACTTTATGCCCCAGCATAGGGGAATGCAAGAGTGGTGAGGTAGGAGTGGGTGAGCATGTGGAGGAGCACCCTCGTAGACTCAAAGGGGAGGAGGGTGGTATGGTAAATGGGGTTTGTAGAGGGGTAACCGGGAAGGCAGATATCATTTGAAATATAAACAAATAAAATGATTAATAAAAAAGAATGATACAACAAATTGAAAACAGGCACATGACATTTCGTGAACTAAAAAACTATTCAAACAATATAAAGCAAATCAAGGAAACAGAGAAATAGGAAATCAAGTGGGAACAAAAGAAAGAAAGAAAGAAAGAAAGAAAGAAAGAAAGAAAGAAAGAAAGAAAGAAAGAAAGAAAGAAAGAAAGAAAGAAAGACAGGAAGGAAGGAAGGAAGGAAGGAAGGAAGGAAGGAAGGAAGGAAGGAAGGAAGGAAGGAAGAGCAGTACCCAATACCAACCATATCAAATGCAGTAAAAATGTAGAAGACTGTTTAATTGGATACAAAGTTTGTAAGAAAAATTGAAAGAACTTACAATACTAAATAAAAAACTTTATTTTGAAATAAAATAATGAAAGAATATTTCATGCTAATTATTTGATAGCAGGTA
This sequence comes from Uromys caudimaculatus, assembly GCA_028551405.1. NCBI lineage: Eukaryota > Metazoa > Chordata > Mammalia > Rodentia > Muridae > Uromys > Uromys caudimaculatus. The sequence continues at coordinate 47,295,007 of CM052718.1, read as the reverse complement.
GAAACATTATGAGAGAGAAAGAAGAGACTAATACAATTCAAAAACCTGATACAGAATTTTACAGCAAAATTTTACCTATTGAGATCAGCACTGTTTTCTTGAAATCAGCCAGTAGCAGATTTATGAAAAAAATGCATGACTTCTCAGATGCCTTTCATCAATATGAGGATATAAGGAAAACACTTAGTCAAGCCAAAGCAAATAACAAACATCATCATTAGTGATAAAACATTTTCCCCTAAGTTCAGGAACAATTTTACTAGAATTTCTAGCTAGTCAAGAACTAAATAAAATAAAAAATAAATAAAAGAAAATCTCAGAGAAACGGCGTATAATAGAAAACAAGAAGTCGAGCTTTCTTTATTGATGACTTGATTTACATGCAGAAAGTCTTAAAGAAACTAGAAGAAATTTTAGGAGCTTACAAATGAGCAACACAACAACACACAATGTCCATATGTAAAACTTAATTCTATTTGCCCACATTATCAGTGGACACTTAGAAGCCAAAAGTCCATAATGTTTCACTTACAGTGCAATGAAATATTAAAATATCATCATATAAACTTTTAAAATATATAAAATTTATATACTGAAGGTTATAAAATACAAAGAAAAACCACAATAAGGGATTAGACAATTTGATGTTCTCAAGACATCAAAACCTCCCAGATTCCCTATAGGTTTTTCATAATCCCAAACAAAGTACTAGTGAAAATTTTGATATAGATTATGCAAGCATTTAAAATGTATATGGAAGAGCAAAAGAGCTACAAGAACCAAAAATTTTGAATGAAAAATAAGTCACTTGTGCTGGAGCTGACCTGAACGCCTCCCTTTGAGGACTAGCTTTGGTGATACCCGAAGGTACTCTGAAAGTTTCCAAAGGAAGCCCTCCTCAGCTCACCAGCCTTGACGGCTATGAACCACATCAGTGAGCAGCAGAGTTCGATAACCTTACAGGCAGTGTCTTGGCTGTAACCACCTTCTCTCTAGTTGGACTTAACAGCCACTAAACAAGTGGGATGCCATGCCTGGTATTGGAAACCTAGCTAATTACTCAATGCTAGTGACGTCATGGTTATTGGTGAGATTCTACAACCACTAATTTACCAAACTAACATAATCCCTAACAATACTCTATAAACATTTGTCCTTATGCCTACAGGTAAGTATAGTCTTTACCCCTCATCAAGGAAACTTCTCTATGCAAGAGACACCACTACAGAAAAGCACAACCAATCAGTATGCAAAGCTGTGGAGTTCCTGTCTTAGTGGATATATCTAACAAACACTCCCACATCTTAGGTTCAGAAAGCATAACAAAAGAGGGCTGGAAAGACTATAAGAACCAGTTGACCAGGGACTTTACTGGGAGACTGTGTGTCTTTGTAACATAATTATGTACCCATAAAGTTTTATCACCATGACTGTTTACATTCATGTGAATAAGGGGACACAAATGAACATATTAAACTCATGGGGGAAAGCTTTCAAGGCCTCAACTCTACACAAAAAAATTGTAGACAGCTGAGTAAAGCTGGGAGCAGGAGAACTGACCCTCCCCCAGGGAACAGCACACCAATCGGTTGTTCAGTGCCAAAAGTTCAGACATCAAACAAATATAAAAATGACAGTATTTGAACTCAACAGGTTATATTTATAAATATGTATGAATCCACACGTACAGATATGTATGAAAAAAACATTGGTGAAAAAAGAGGCTTTTAATTTGTAGGAGAATGGGGTGCAGTACATACAAGGGTTTGGAGGGTGAAAAATCTGAAAGGAGAATTGTTGTAATTAATATACAATCTCAGAAACAAACAAACAAACAAAAGAACCATTAAGAAATGAAAAAAAATCTTACTGCTTGCTATTAAGTTGATATAAGATGGCAATCATGAAAATATTGGCAATGTGTAAAGATGCAGTTCATCAGAATAGACTAGAATTGTACAGAAATCAGCATGGGGTGTGGCCAGCATTTTGTTTTCATTGATAATAATAAAAAGTAGAAAGAAACATCTTTCTTTAAATAGTGTCAGAGTGACTAACAGTTGAGATGTAAAATATTACAAGATACCAAAGCACCACAGAATACTGTCAAAAAAAAAAAAAAAAAAAAAAAGAACCTAACAACAAAAACTAGCAAAATATGTGACTTCAATTTAGGCAAACATTAAGATACCTGCAGTGTAATAAGAATGGAAAATTTATAAAACAAATTTTATAAATAATTTTTTTGCTCAGAGTAGGACATTGTTATTAAATGACATGTTCCAGACAAAAGAAATATTTGAAAAACATGTGTGGTAGACACTAACACAAAGAATACCTAAAATACTTAAATGAAATAATGAAAACCTACAAGAAGGAATTTGCAGAAAATTCAATATTTGTTATAGGTTATATGTAGTTAGCAAATCAACATATAAATGGGCACCTGGACATCTGTAGTCATAAGGATTTGCTAATCAAATCCACATTGTCATACCATGGCAATCACAAACAAATCAACTTAGAGCAACAGCTGATAATAAGACACTTCATTATACCAGTGGCAGAGGGGGAGGCAGAGTGACCACGAGTCCCCCTCATTTATAAATGAGAACTACAATCTGCTTAGCACCTTGGAGAATATTTTAATATTTCTATAACATATTGAGAACTGTTCTTGAAAGAGACCTAGTCATCCATTTTCTACATAGGGTTAGTCAAACTAAATGCTGAATGCATGCACAAATATTACAGCACCTTTTCTGTAATCCCTAAAACATGGAAATGACCATAATGTTCTTCAACTGTGAGTAGATAAAAACATTTTAGTGTTTCCTCACAGTTAAGTCATACTCAACAATAGAATACCTAAGCCAGGAATGGTGGCTCATGCTTTTAATCCCATCATTCAGGAGACAGAGGCAAGGATATCTTTGTGAGTTCAAACCCATTGTGATCTATAGCATAAGCTTTAGGCTAAGCAGAACTACAAAGGGAGACTGTCTCAAAAATGTAAAACAAAATATATAATTAGAAGAAACAATACCTAAGCATCAAATAGCATGTGGTTACCTTTATATAATATTTTGGAAGAGATGAAACCTTAGGACAAGGAATAGATCAGCGGATGAGTTAGGGTTAGTAGTTGAAGTCTGTTGAAGTAGTTGAAGGATGGTGAATTGGTCGTGTTTGAAAACATGATTGTAGGTATTCTAATCAGCATGTTTCTTCACAGTTATAGCAAACTCAGTGAGGAGTACCTATATTAAAAATGCATAGTAGCAACCGATGAATAGGGGCTACTATTTTGACAATATATCTATTAATATTATCCCAATTATTGTGACAAAAAATACTTTGGTCATCTGATCTCAGGATTTTTTTCTACTTTTGAATAAGCCATTCTTAGGTAAACAACAACAACAACAAAACACAAAAGCAATTATTTTGCCCTTAACTAAAGAAAGTCTTAAAATACTCATTCAAAATAATCTCTGATGGTCAAATGGCTTATTCGGTCTCTGAAAACATAAGTCCTTTGACAGGTGTCTCAGTTACAGGATAAAGATCATGGGAAACTCAAAGAGAAGTAGAAGATACAAAGGCAAAAAAAAAAAATCATATTTCTCTAACTCATGAACTATCTGGCCTTTCCTCCTACTTGTAAATGTGAAGTCTGGGTTATTTGAGCTCTGCTATTCTCAGAACACAGTTGCTCTAACTCTACAACTCTCTATGACAGTGGAAACATAACCAACCCACAAAACACAAATACAGATTTGTATACATCATATTGATAAAATGCTTGAAGAATTATGGAGACTTAAGGTGCCCAGACTAGATTTACAGCTTGCCCTTGGAACAAGAGTAAAAGGTAACAAGAAAGTTGGACTGAACTCAGAATAAATTTGCGTAGAACAGTGACCCACAGGAGCAGATGTGCTACTGCTGCTGCTACCTTGTTCCCTGGATATGAACTGGTTTTCAATGCATGGATTTCCCCACTCTCTTTATCTGTCTATGCTGGTTTGAGTGTATATAAACCATAGGAATCCATTGAATTCCTTTGCTCTAAAGAAGAAAGGAATTTTTTCTGTTTTAAGTTTCAAATTCTCCTAATAAGACATAATATAATTAAACAGCTTGTGTGCTGTTTCCTAAAGCATATGGGAAAGCATCCCTTGTTTTATTTGGGAGAGGGTGCTGCTGTGGGAAGAATCTGTCAAGCCTTTGTCTATGGCTCAGAAATTCATACGCAAATGCCAGGTGACTAAAGAGAAGTTTAGTCATAAAATCACATGGAGTACAAATCAGAAGACATTTAACACAGTAAATATTATCCCCTGCTGTTGAAAAGCCACAGAGGATATTTTAGAATAGAGAAAGAAAATGTCTTATTAACCTGATCTTCTGGGATAGTGGTGAATAGAACTCTCCACTGAGTGTGAAAATCTGCTGTGAGCCTCAGAATTAGAAAAGTGCTTCCTTTGGTCGCCTGACTGGCTCCCTGACTTCCCTTAATTCAACTTTTCTTTGTCTTGTCTCAAGGCTCATGGAGATGAGCGTATGTTGAAGTTTAATTCAACTAGGAGTGCTTGCTCCTATGAGAAATAACCCTCCAACTTCCCAAATAACATATAAATATTCTGCATGTTAGCAACTAGGCTTAGAAATACATGATAATAAAGTCTTTAAGAATAGCATTTTTTATTTGAAAGCTAAATGAATGTGTGCCAGTGATGATGACTTAGAGAGGAAATGTACTTGCTGCCAAACCTACAGATTGAGTTTAGTCACTGGATCCCACATTTCAGAAGGAGAGACCAGGCTCGTATCTAGGCTTCACACATGTATCATGGCATGCATGTATGTGCTTGCACAATCCAGCCACACATATACCAAAAATAAATAAATAGATAAATAAATAAGTAAATATAAATTTTATTTAAAATGAATATGAGATGTTGGAATCTAAGAAACCCTAAATGGTCATTATATGTTTTATCAAAATACTAACTAGTAATTCTTGTTAATAATTTCAGGAAAGGCTTGGCACTCTCAAGTCAAAATGCATATGATATCCATATAAACTCCTATCCATTAACTTGAACACCACATCACAGAAGATCATATTTAGTAGTTTCAATGAACTTTAAGATCTAAACATATAAACAAATTCAAATTTTGATTTAGTATGTCCTAACATTCTCATACCGAAAATAATAACAAAAAGGAAGTTTGAATGTTCAAAATTTTGAAGAATTCCCACTCTCTTGTATAAAGCTGTGTTTTTCTAATGAAGGAGGCATGAACGCATGTCTCCTCTTGTGAGTACAAGGCTTGTTGAAGGTGTGAGATAATGCCTATTGTTCATTGCCCATCTTATGAGAATTTAAATGGCCTGTTCTAAAGCCTAAGACTTCATCCTTTAAGAATCTCTGAACTTGCTCCTGACTCTCTCCAGGCCACACCTTTCTGGACTCTTTACAAGACACCCAGCCCTTCAGACTAACCACCTGATCTCTGTCTCAAGCATTACCTTCTTCAAGAAACTTCCATAGCCAATTTCCCAACCCATATTAAATATTTTTAGTTTTCCATTTTTCAATATAAAATTTATCATTTCTAAAATCGCGTTATATTATGAATAGCTAATTATTATTGCTACACTGACCTCTTGGCTTGTTGCTGCTTCTTTCTCCCAAATACAAATAGTTTAACAAAAGGAATATTTCTCCCTATTCTTTCAGTGTCTGCAGGGTCTACCATACTATAGGACACATAGTAGGAATTCAGAAAATATCCTCACATATTCAGCACAGGTTGATTTCTTTGTGGTGCTAAAGCTTAGAAACAAGACCTCAAACAAGTTAGATGTGTCCTTTACCAGTCAACCATAGCTTCCATGCCTGACTCTATAATAAATCTGTATGAACTGATTGTTGAATTAATACTTATATTATTAAGCAAACAAGACAAAACCCAAGAGCTTCTAACACAAAGAACCATCAACTCAGGGCTTCAGTGAAAACCCCTATTCACACTTTCAAATGTTTGAATGTATGTCCCGTCTCTCAGCATGTGAAACTTATTAATGATTAATGATTTTCAGAAATGTGGACCTTAACATATAGCACTTTCCTTACTTTTTCAGCTGAATGGATACCATTCTATTTCAAATGTTTCCTTGAAGAAATATTTCCAAATTCGTTCTCATAGAAATAACAATAAATGAACTGATTTTAGTGATTGTTGGATTTGCGTGAAAGTATTTGCTCCACATGTCAAGGGTCTTTCTGACTGTTTATAGATAGGGCTCTATAAAATGGAAACTGCATAGTAGATACTGACTACAGCTCTACTGGGTAAAGATGGTCTACAGGATGTCCACCAATAAATCACTAATTTTATAATATAATTTCTTTTCAAATTCAGTATTTATATTACACAACATTTGTATTTTCCAGATGTCTAAATAAGTGGAAAATGACAAAATGAAGGGGGAAAAAGGAGGTTGGCTATGTAACCCAAGAAAAGTTATTAGTTGATCCTTAATAATTTTCAAATACTTCAGAGGCACAAAACCAGACAGTTTGTTTGTTTCTATTCAAAACTTCCTGATGAGAATAGACTGAGATAGTTTTGTAGACATTCTTCCTTAGGTAAGCCTCTTAATGAAACTTACTCAGTAGATTTTATGAGTTCTATTTCTAAGAAAGGGTGTGGAGTCTCAGAGTCTGCCAATTGTTAAGTATATATTATGTATCTCTTCTGAGAAGCAGACATCAACCACACATTGTTTTGTCAGTTTCTGGTTCAAAGAAATTGACTTCCCAACAAACAAGCTATACAAGAGAAACGAGTTACAGTTAAGAACATGCAAATCCTTCACACTCAGGGAAAAAAAACCCTCACTTCATATTTTTTTGGTATATTTCTATATATCAAAAGGGTATATACAGGGTAAAAGTCCACAAATGACACATAATAAGCATGATTTTCCATTATGTATATGAAATAAAAAGCAGTGAAACCATTTTCATGTGGAGGAAGAAAGAGTAAATTGAAAGTAACTTTTTTTAATGAGTTTTGAGGTCAGGTACTACATATCAAGTTAACGTTAGGATGCTCAAAAATTATGTTACCTAATGTCTTTCAAAGCTATTATTCCGTACATTCTTAGACATCAGCAAGATTTCACTTTTAATATGATTTAACTGTGTGATAGTGTAGACGACTGTTTTAAAAGTAAGTCATGTGCTCAAGTGTTCTACAAATTGACTAAGATGAGTGGCTTAAAATAGTCAAAGCTTACTGTATTTGACCGTGTCACTATATTATTATCTACTAGCTTCAAAATGAGAATTGTTGAATTCTTGTATGCCTCTGTGTGAAAAACAGAAATCGTGTTACGGTAATATTAGTGCAAGAGCTCTCCAAGTCTCTACTTTCCACAAGTACATCAGGTGAACTGAAGTAGCAACTGATGCTGCTCCTTGTTGTGCTTCGAGAAAGGAGGCCAGGCCACCAGTGCTGCCCGTGGTAGGGTGGCAGAGAAGGCAATACAAATCCACATTTTTGACATTTCTTTCACGCAGTGATCCTGAAATGCTCTTTGGAATTCCCCCTGCTCTTTCTCATCTCCAGTGAGGAGAAGTGTCTTTTAGCACAAAAGTAACCAACAAGGGAAAAGATCCTGGGAGCTTCAGAGCATGTGGAGGAGGCAGAGGGACCTATTTCTCTGTCCCATGCTCAGCAAGACCTCCAGTTACTTTTAGCCAGAGCTTGAGGCAAAGAAGAGACTGGAGAGAAGTTCACTTTGTAATAGAATCAAGTAGGAAACCAAAGCCATGGATTTCCTCACCCACATGGTATTAGTGTTGTCCCAGTTCGGAACTGTGACGAGAGTTCATTTCTATTTCAATAGCAAAAGGCAAACTCTTTTGGCAAAAAGTGACACTAAGGAAAGCACACACAATTAGTAAAGAAATAACACAAGCAGTAGAGTCATCTTTGTTATATTTGAAAAGTAGCCATTATGTTTGTTCTTTGTACTTACAATAATTTTATTTTTTGAAAGAAAATCTTTTTTGGAGGGAGGGAGGGAGGGAGGGAGGGAGAGAGGGAAGGAGGGGGAGAGAGAGAGAGAGAGAGAGAGAGAGAGAGAGAGAGAGAGAGAGAGAGAGAGATTGCCAAGTCCAGCAGGTGAGAGAGACGCCTGATTGGATTTGCCTTCTTTCCTATGTTTTACCTCACTATTTATACACTGTGGATACAATCTCTTTATAAAACTCATAAAAGATTGGAAAACTGTGATATTCTTTATCTAGTGCAGAGAAAGAAGAAAGAATTAAAAAGGTAAAGGAACAGATGAAGAATGGATGGTAGAAAAAGTAGAGAAGAAAGAGGAACTGGAAGAACTAAAAGTAAAGAATAATCTCCAGCAGCTTTCTCCTTGAAAAGGAAATACAAGCATCCTTTTCTGTGATTAGTTCATCCAAAAATAACAAGTAAAAAACAAGAGGTGAGAGGAACTGTTCATGCCTTTCCAGTTTTAATTTCAATACATTTCTGTGATCATTTTAAGTGCACACATGCACCTGAATTATTTAGCTTGACATGTAAATATGCGTTTTTCCATTTACTGAGACTGGACTTTCAATCCATAAAATATTTGAGAATTTTTAAAAAATATTAGTTGTGGAAAATTAAGAGATTGGGAATACGTCATGTAACCAAAAAAATTCAGATTAAAAAATTTTAGAGAGTAAATTGAATGTTCTATTTTGCATATAAAAAATTTCTGTGTAAAGATTTGCAAGGAAACTGTCATTAACTTCTCTGTCACATAATTAAGAGCAGGAAAGTACCTCAGCCACCCTTTTTGCTCATTCTCGTGGTTCCAGAAATAATCTTCAGACTGTTGATTGTTATGCTGTTCTTCCTATTTATCATTTCTTGGATTTTAAATTCTTTCATTAGCAATGCAGCTCTCACCTTTTTCTGATAGTATTAAATTCCTTTGTACAAACAAGAATAAGCCAGATAAGGTCTCTCACACACTCATGCCAAGTTCAAAGATGGGTGGCAGCCATTTACATCAGCAAAGATTTTTGCCAGGTCCTTTAATATCAGCGGTTGTGGTTTCTTTCTGAACAAATATAGATGAGTAGTGATGATGAAGATGTCTGCACATCATCTGACAGAGGACGGTACAGGTGCCTGCGCTTCACGTCTAGGAACCACTGCTTAGATGGTGTTCACATGAGAGATGTCTTTCCTGTCTCTCTGTTACCCTTGCTCATCTCTCTCCATCCAAGTTACAGAGACACTTCTATGAAAACTGGACTGAAAGACTGATAGTTGATATATATTTGACGATGATGCTGTAGATAAAATGTGTAGATATTGTGACAGAATTGGAAATCTTTGGAGAAGGGAGGATGTAGAGCAGATACAGAGTAAATTTTTAAAAATCTGCAAAGATAAATGATTTCAAGTCCTCTTGATGGATCAGGGTAAAATACATTGATTTCACCACAGTCATGATGTTAAAAAGTTTTCCTTAAATGTACCAAGCAAAGATACAGACATGGAATTTTAAAACTTTAAACTTTCATCTATAACACTTGATGAAAGTCAAATTCACCCAAGGGACATTTGGAACGTAGTACGTAAGATAGAACCCATCTTCACATATGTGGAGAAAAGAATTTTTAAAAAAAAAAAAATCACTTCTGACCGAATCACCCATATATCTATGATAATAGAAAAGGAAGTGAAATCAAGTCTCCACTCCCCTTCCTCCTTGTCACTTGGGTAAGTGATAATTTGTAATAATGATGTTATTATTCTCGTATCTCTTTGAAGTAAATGCTATAGAGAATCCAATATGTTACTGTAGCTTCACTGAACAATTTCCAACATAAGAACCTTTTGTCATTACTAAAGTGCTCTTTTAAAAACACAGATGAGTTGGAGAATGCTCTCAGTAAATCAGAAAGAAGGGATTGACGTACGATGTGAAAAAGATTAAAAGAATATGCAAGACTTGTCTGTGCAACCAGTAAGTGATAACATGGTAACCACCGCCTGCAAATGTTGTAAGGGTGTGAACACATAGAAGGGAGGGAATTTGGGTGGCCTCAAAATGAAGACAGCATCTCACAAGGCCATTCATCTCTTAATGTCTTTGTAATCCTGTTGCTGATGAGAATTTACAGTGCTAAAACTTTTAAATAGGAATTTTTTAAGAAAAAGGATGGCATATTTTGAGGAGGGAAGAAGAGCATATTATTTGGAGACAAGCTCAAACTAGATCTGAAAAGAAGCAAAGTTACATAGTAATTGTGAGTTGTGTCTGCTTCTAATTAGAGCAATAATTGTTTCATATTAATGTCATAATAGATATAGGTTACACAAGCTGTAAGAAGTTGAGAGGGAATCAAATTTTGATTATACATAGATTGTATATTGCATCACAGTTATAATTTAAATAACATTATCAATATAGTTTAAAGAGAGTGTTTAAAATGTAGATTAAAAAAAATGAATGTTCAATGAATCATCACATCAGAGCCTAAATAGAGCCCTTAAGAGGATCACGATGTCCTCACAAGGAAAGTTAATGCCATCAAAAATGCTAATTTAAAATAAGTGGGCTTCTGTCTTGTGTTTAATGACATAATTTCATAGTACCCAACTTCACATAGGTCAACTGAAAACAAACTAAGCATGCCACAAAATAGATGTTCTAATATGATAATCAGTGTTGAATTTTCTTTTCCACTGTGGAGACTACATTCACTTAGCTGAATTAAATAGTTTGATTTAAAAGATGTAATTCAAAACATAATCACAGTGTAATTACCAATAGGTTTTTTTCTAGGGTATATTGATCACAATGAAGGTGCTACGTTACTAGAGTAGCATGCATATTTTGTATTTCCTCTATTGCCTATGCTTTTTTTTTTTAATGTAAAAGAGGTAAATGTTCTTACCTAGAAACTCAGTTAATACTCCAAAGTATTTTCTTATACGCTCATTCAACTGTTTCTTACTTTCACTTTGTGTTTGAAAGTTGAATAAATCATTTAGCTTGTACTTCTTGTACCTCTGTTTCTGAAACAGTTTACATGTATGTAGATTCAAATCCTTCTTTAAAGAGACAATTTTAACTGGCAAAGAATAACTAACTTACATTGAGCATAATTACTTTTAGCCTTAAGATCTTGGCATGCCATCTACTAGAAAATCCATGCCAGGGAATGCCAGCCACACCTACCTATGAGATGGCCTTAAGAAATATACTCACTTATGTTCCGAACCTGGTGTTTGATCAGTTAAAATAAATCATGGCTGTGTGGTCTCATTTTAATGTCAGCATTGAAAAAAAATAGGCAGCTTCATTGGAAATCACATTTCATATATGAATACTGTAAAAATGTGCCACCCAATTTTTCTCATGAACAAAACTGCTTAGATATAAATTTAGACATGTATTTTTTAAAAGAACATCATTTATTTTTAAAATTACTACTACCCACAAAATATACACTTAGATATATGGACTACAAAATATTATGCAAAGATATAATGTTCTTGGTAAATAATGGCAAATAAATGTAAATTTTATAAAATCCCATTTTTTGTCACATTTTGTTTTAAGCCAACTTAAATTATAATACAAACATTTCATGCTATAGTAAATTTATTATATTAATTTTCTTGTAGTAAATACACTACAACTAAGGAGCAGGAAACAGCTTACTTTTCAAAAGAATATATAACATCCTTGTCTTCAATTCCCATCTCATGGATTTAAGAGGGAACTTTGTCCCTCTTTGTATTTTAAAGTTTCCTAAGCTCTGTCCTTGTGTTGCAGTCTATATATGTGCCAATGCTTCAGAAGATGAAAAACTTTAAAAATGAAATAATCCATAACCCTGCTTGATTCTAGAAATTTCTGTTTAAGCATATTTTGTTTTCAAACATGCAAATCACTAGATAGTTCATAGTCGGCTGGTGACTATTTTGCATAGGTCAATATTGATAACTTATGTCCAATGATATAGACCCAACTGAGCTTTGAAAGGCCATCAAACTTCACAGTTTCAAGTACTGATAATCTATTTTTCATCATTATCAAGATAGCTGCACCAGTGGAGGGCGGAAAGTGACTCAAACAGAACTGAGCATAAATGGAGGACAGTGTAGACTCTACAGGTCTTGCAGAGTCTACCCAACCACAAATTGTTGTGACCCCTCCCCTTTTATAACTATTACAGTAAGTAGAAGACTGAAGCTGAGTTTCCTCCCTAGTACACAAGAGGTCTGTTATACACAAAGACAATCTGGTCCATCCCAGTTAGCTTTCTCCTCATTCAGTATCCTCATTAAGGAAAAACTGAGTTACCTATATCTGTAGGCAAGCAGAGGCAAGCAATATCATGCCTTTGGCATTGAGTATAGAATGAACAAAATACATTAAATTGCTTTAAAATGTTTTGAACTTCTGTAAGATTTTAAAGGGTTTGCTTGAGAGATGTAACTTTAAAGTCCTTTGTTGCCTCAGACGTGCCCTCTAACACGAGACTGAACTGTAAGAACTACTCAAAGGAGAAAATTGTTCTTTGTTTTGACAAACCATGGACTAACTCAAATATTCTTTGGGGTATGTATTTGTGGGATGTGTGTGTGTGTGTGTGTGTGTGTGTGTGTGTGTGTGTGTGTGTGTGTGAGAGAGAGAGAGAGAGAGAGAGAGAGAGAGAGAGAGAGAGAGAGAATCATCTTAAAAGACATTTCAAAAGAAGAGCTATAAATGGCTAAAATATATGAAAAATTGCTGAATATTGTCAACCATCAGAATAATACAAATAAAATGGCAGTGCAATAATATTGCAGTCAACTTTGAATACCCATTGTTAAAACTAAGTAAATAGAAAATGTTTGCATGAATGTGAAAGAAATAAAGTTCTTACATACTGTTTAGGATGGAAATTAAAATAGCCATGATACAAACCTGTGGAATTAAACATAAATCCTTAGTATCCTATTTTTGGATCCCTAGGCAAAGGAAATGAAATCAGCACACTAAAGAAACATCTGCATGCCTATAATTACTTATTTTAAACTTTTTTTGGTTTTTCGAGACAGGGTTTCTCTGTGTAGCCCTGGCTGTCTTGGAACTCCCTCTGTAGACCAGGCTGGCCTCAAACTCAGAAATCCACCTGCCTCTGCCTCCCAAGTGCTGGGATCAAAGGCATGCACCACCTCTGCCTGGCTATTTTAAACTTTTTTTTTTTTTTTTTTTTTTTTTTATCCTGAACCCCCCATTCTCCTCCCCATAACCTGTCCCTCCTAGTTCCCTCCCTCCATCTGCCTCTTATGACTATTTTATTTCCCCTTGTAAGTGAGATTCAAGCTTCCTTGCTTGGGTCTTCCTTCTTGTTTAGCTTCTTTGGGTCTATGGAGTATAACACGGACACAGTACCTGTATTTTATGGCTAATAAACACTTATGAGTACACGCCATACATGTCCTTTGGGGACTGGGTTACCTCACTCAGGAAGATATTCTCAAGTTTCATCCATTGGCCTGAAAAATTTATGATGTCTTGATTTTTAATACCTGAATATTATTCCATTGTATGGATTACCATATTTTCTTTATCCATTCTTCAGTTGAGGGGCATCTAGGTTGTTTCCAGTTTCTGGCTACTACGAATGAAGCTGCCATGAACATAGTTGAGCAAGTGTCTTTGTGGCATCTTAGAGCATCTTCTGGGCATATGCCCAGGAGTAGTATACCTCAGTCTTGAGATATAACTATTCCAAGTTTTCTGAGAAAATGCCAAATTGATTTCCAAAGTGGTTGCACAAGTTTGTATTCCCACCAGCAATGAAGGGTTCCCCTTGCTCCACCAGCATGTGCTATCTCTAGAGTTTTTTATCTTAGCCATTCTGATGGATGGAAGATGGAATCTCA
>CM052718.1:47263213-47280521 GCA_028551405.1 Uromys caudimaculatus | reverse complement strand
GCTTTTGGGATCCAGGGGGGTTTCTAGGCCCGCCTACCTCGGTCCCTGTGTCTCGCGGGTTCGGGGCAGTACCTGGTGAGCTGTGGGGCGTGTCTTTGGCCCTCTGCTGGGTCTTGCGATGTCCTGAGAGGGATCTTTGTCCCTTGTCCCGGCGCTGATTAGCTGTGGGGCCCTGTCACCTGTTTGTTCTTATAGATGATAATATTAGTGACACTTGAGCCACCAAGGATAACTTGCTGTAAAAATGTTCTTTTACTGGAAGTACATGAGTAATATTCTACTATTTGAGATATTAAACTCCATCACTATTTTGTATTACTGAGAAAAACTCTTATCATTGTAATTACTAACCGTTGGACATCAGTCATTGAACTGGAATATTCATAAAAATCCAATACAAATCTCTGAGATAATAAATAGTGAATGTAAGAGAGAGAGAGAGAGAGAGAGAGAGAGAGAGAGAGAGAGAAGAGGAGCATATAAATTAACTGTTCACTTCTTTTAAATATTATACTTTTGTTTACAAAGAGTACTGGGTTTATCTTAAAACTGACTACGTTTTCAGGAATGTATCCTTTTATATGCTGAAGTAAACATGTACGTCTCTTTACTTAATAGTTTATCAAGCTGCTCACAGTTGCTCTATTGGCTTGTGTCAGCTCCCATAGAATATGGCAATAAACTCTTTTGCAGATTTTGTTTTCAGGGGTTTGAAAGAATGTGGTTTGGGAAGGCAGCTTAATAAATGCAAAAGCCACCAGATCTTTAAAGAGAACTTCAAAATCATGTCAAGACTTCATGAAATTCCAATAAATCAAACATGAAAGTACATTACCTAGAAAAATATTATTTCTTGGTTAGTTGTATATGACAGTTCAAGAGATCAGTGAGTAGTGAAAATATTTTTCCCTTTCCGACAGATAAGGAGAAAGCAAAGAAACATGAAAAAAGTGCTGCCCCAAGCAGTACTACAAGCAGTAATATCATGTCTCCCTTCATGTCAACCAGGCATCCGGATTAAAACATCACTTTAAAAACAGTGCTGCAAAAGACACCTATTCAAGTAATTAAGAAATGCCATTGGCTGATTATAAGGACAGTGGGTGAAAAGGTCACTGGTTGTGATTTTCTCAATTACTTCCCTTACATGAAGCATTGGATGAGGAAAAGTGGCTTAAGACCATGACAATTACAGTGGGAGAGAGTTATAAAATAACCCATAGTATTCAGATGGCCCATCAGGAGTCTTACAAAAGATAAACTGAAAAACACTAAAACCTTAGAGCATCAAGAAAGCATACTGAATTAACATTATCACTTGTGTAGTTTAACACAATAACTTGTACAATCTCTGTGCTGACAAAACCTACAATTTATGATCTACTAAATTTTTCCATAATGCGTTTCAAACCCCATAGTTTCCCCAGTCGTTGCTATTCCCTCTGGCTCAGGCATTTAGCATCTGTCACTGGAATTATTTAGTCTCCTCCTTCACCACTCTCTGACCACATTTGTCTCTCTGCTCACTGTCTCCTTCTTTGATTACATTATTGATAGATTCCTAACTTTCAACAAATTCCCACCGCATCAACTATGTAACCCTAAATTCTAGATGTGGCCTGTTAGGTCCTGCAGATGTGGCTTTACTTGGTCACTCCACATTTCTTCTTTACCACTTGATGCTGGGTGTCTGCTAAGACAGATACATTTCCCCCACATTGTAACAATAATTATGACCAATAATGTTACAAGTGACAAAGGGGCTATATAAGAGGATTAATTTCATTAGTCATAAGAATCATAGCGATGATAAAACAAACTTCACCAGATAATCCAACAAAATGGTGAAAGTTAGACTACAGGATGAGTCTAGTTCATGAGTTCAAACAATGCCACCCCCACCTTGTGGTGCTGTTTCTTAAATCTCTCTTGGTTCTGTTATAAGGCAAAATATGTACTAGTGGTTTCAAACCAATGTCCTTATGGCTACAGATTAAGAGAAAAAAGAAAGATCTATTCCTGGGTGATGTCATATATTTTCTAGCCTGAACTGATTAATGAATCAGTAACAGCTTATCAATCATAACTTCTTCCATCCAAGGCAACGTAGTTAAGGAGTCTTGGATCACTGATTGGCAAGAATCAGGTCATGTGATCTACTACTGACGCAGTACAGTTGACCTCAAAGTGACTGACTGAGGATCTGGGTAAGGTTAAAAGAGGGAAGATTCTTTTTAAAAATTATGATTAAGTGTTGGGCAGGCAAAAAAAAATCCATTATATAGAGGAACAAATGTTATTTGATGAAAAGAAGCTAAGCCAAGTGCTGGATATTAAATGTGGAGTTGGACAGTTTCTAGCTAAAGTTTCTCAGGAAATGATGAAAAGACCAAAGAAGATACAAATGAAAAATGAGAGATACATAAGAGTTGTGCAGTAGATAATGTACTGCAAACTTTAGCAAAACACTTTATACAACCTCCAAAAACTAGTTCTCTTTTGCAATCTTTTAAAAGGGTTGGTGGTTGTATGGATTTTATGAAGCAATACATTTTCTTCTTTGTAATAAATTCAATGGAAAAGTGGTTTTACTCTAAAACCAATTTTTCAAGAGTATATCCATTTTATAAGTTGAGAAATGCCTGTATAAAAACGAATTTGTAGAAATGCTGGTTCTAGAATGTGCCAGATGGAGAGTCTTTTATTCTGAGATGTGTGTTTTCATTTTCATTATTGCTTTATACCAAAATGAATACTTAAATAGGTAAATAGATTTAGAGAATAATACAATGCAAGTTATTTGCAGAAAGATGATAAGGGCATATGGTTCCTGGGGCTGTGGAAGACCAGTGAATGATCACAGTTCACAGATCATTTGTATTTTTTTTCTCTGTTAGTTCAGTTTTAAAATATTTTTATTAGTGTCAATGTAAATGTCTTTTTAAGAGTGGCAGTGCCACTAGCCCTGGTCAAGGGTTTGACTTTCTGCTTGTCTAGTATGTGATAGTGACAGGGAAACTTGTCAAATCTTTGATGGGTTGGATGCTTGCTGAAAGTTAACAACTCTAATCTGGTCACTGATTTATTGCTTCTGAGTTGGTTCCTTATTAGTCTTTGCAAAGATACTTGATTAAGGCATTTATAATCAAGATTAGCTCTGATGCTCCAAAGTCTTCAAAGAAAATGACAGTATGCAAAGAACACACATGCATTTTAATAGGACATATTCCACATACAGAGACGTATCCTGTGGTAAAAGTAATCTAGAATCGTTTCATAAAAGATACAAAAGTACAAGGCAATATATGTAGTATTATGTTTGCTGTTCTGGATTTAATAGTCCTGAGATAATACATAAGTCATCATTAATCATTATTGCTTCAAGAGCATATCTGCAGGAGAGTTGAAATGAGGTACATTCATTTTCCAGCTCAACCACCTGCCAGGCTATTTGAATTTTTAAACTATAACGGTGAATATTTTTAAAATTAAGTGCTAATTTAAAATGGTTACTATTGTTTACAGTGTAATCATTCTTTATGAAAGTTAAAATTTCAAAAATTTTTTTTCAATATGAAAATGAAATGACCCATTCTATGCTTCTCTGAGTTCGAGTTCATCAAATTCTCTTCTCCCAAGCATTCCTTACTTGACTCTGAAACTCAGACTCTCATCAGAAATGAAAACAAAAACTAAAAAAATAAAAAAACATTTCAATCTTTTATTTGGTTCATGGACATTTCTTTTCCTTTTTCATTAACCAAAACATGGCCATATGTGGAAATTCATATATTCCCATCTCTTTCTTAAGTAGAGTTGGACTTTCCTCCCAGGTCACATACCCTTTGGATCTCCTGGTCATGAGTATCACCCAGCAATCATTTTCTTGCTCCTAGGTTCTACGTCCATTCTTCTTCTATTAAGGTTCTGCCACCTTGTCCCCCCACTGTTATTATTTCTATGCCCTAAGTAGTTTCCTCAGTATATGGTCCACCTTTACCACAATTGGTGACTGACCAGTCAGACTCTTTAACCCACCCCTGTCAGATCCTTTTAATTGGTGACTTTCTTAGCCTGAATGATCTCAGCTTTTAAATCAGTTGCCCTGCCCTATTTTCAACCCTACCAATAATTGTACCGAAATCTCTAAGTCAAGCATCTAACCTTGACAGGCTGTCAATTATCTTACTTACTTCATTCTCTATCTTCCATCAAGTCTTTGTCCTATTCAATACTTACAATATATGAACTGTATCACTTTCTTTTTCTTTAACTCCCTCACCCTCAGATTATTGTCAATAGCAACTTTATCCAGCCTAAAACCTGTGGTTCAGTAGGCAATATTGTAGTTCAGTAAGTTATATTTCCTCTTAGGCATCTTTTAACTTCCTCATCTTGTCTGGTAAAGAACAACCAAGCCTATATAAAAATTGCATAATAAATATTATCATTCTTTTACCAGAAAAGCAAACTGTGAAGAATGATGGTGCTACCAGAATGTAACTTCCAGCACCCCTGCATTACCTATAGAGATCACTGGACTTATCTTCCTATGCCTGTTCTCATTTCCTGTCTGAAGGTATTTCATCTCATTCTTCCCATCAAGGCTTCCAATTCCTGGTTCTGATGTGCATACTTCACAAAAGAAAGAGGGGAAATCACACAAGAACTACCTTATCCTTCTCACAGATGTCGTATTTTTGCCTCACGATTCATAGGCTTTATTTTCTCCTCACTAAAATAAAAGGCGCTCTTCACTTTCTCATTAAACACCTTTCTACCTCGCGTTCCCAAAATGATTTGTTTCTTGCAATGGCACACCTTTTTCACGCGGTTATCTGTTTATCTCCGAATGGGTTTTATTTTCCTAATTGTCATCCCCTCGTGCTACATGCCTCAGTGTTAAAACTTCTTCAGCAGCAATGATCCAGCCCCGATGGATTTTTGGTTCCTCCAAATTTTTCTCTAACAGTCTACTAGTGTGTTTGTTATTTATGTTTCTCTTTCATTTTCTCATTTACTAACATCAGTCTGGAATTTGTTCTCTGATCTCATCATGGTTACCAATGACATGTATTATAACAAAATGCCTGACCCTTTTCCTCGTGTGTGTGTGTGTGTGTGTGTGTGTGTGTGTGTGTGTGTGTGTGTTGTATGTATAGATTCACAGTTTTTATTTATATAAAAAACTAGAAACTAGGCGACGCGAGACCCACTCACTCCTTCCAACTTTGTTCCGTGGTCTGCGAAGGAAGCTGCCAGACAGTGCCCACACAGGTGAACCCAAACTCGGCCATGCTAGCTCTTCGCTCCTCAGACACTTCCCAAGAGCTTCAGCTCTGCCTAGGTTTCAAGTCACTGAACACTGAATCTGCACCTTTCCTATCCAAGTTTCTGCCTCACATACATGTTTCTGAACACCGCAAACCAGGAAGTCACTGTTAAAGCAAGTGGTAAACCCTCACGGTTTTAAAGCAGTCTACCTCTGCCTCTGAATTTCTGATAATCTTAAAACAAAGAAGAAGAAAAAAAAAAAACCCAAATATAAAAACAATTTTTTAAAAAAATGAAGGCTTAAAAAAGTCACAATTAACTCTGGGGAAAGCAAGTGCGAAGGTTCGCCTTTGCTCCCACGTTCTGAAGGAGCTGAGGGGCAGGGCATGAGAAGGCTCTAAGAAAACAAACTGAACACAGAAGCCTATGCACTGTTCAGCCAGTGCTTAAGTTAGCCTCGTAAGGTTTGTAACATGGTGCACATGTCGCAAACCTTTGCAAACGTTTCAAAAGTACAATAGTAAGTCAGAGCTTGGTGGGAAATAGTTTAGTTTGTACAGAGAATTTAAGTTTTGACTCTACCTGGCTTATTTGTAGGTAAAGCTACTCCTGGCTACAATAAGCACCTACCTGACCCTGCCTTTCCATCCAGAGCCCATGCATGGCTGAGGGCCCTGTCTCACAGAATGGAAGTTTAAGAGTGACCTCTCTCAATCCTCCACCTGCACTAGTCAGACTCGGCGAGGACGGAGACGAGCTTGTCAGCCGTTCTCTGGGTCAAGCCGAGCAAGAACCACACAGTGGCACAGGCACAGCTTGTGGGCACTTCCTGTTAAAACAGAATGTCAATCAATTTCTGACAAGGCTTTTAGTATAGCCTTGAGCACCAACCTAAGGGTAGTAAGAACCTCAACTGCTTCCCCCATCTACAGCCAGGCTTTCCACAATAACAACGGGAACAGGGCTATTGCATATGCACCTAGACAGGAAAAGGCCTCTCTTCAAAACTACTACGTCTTAGCTTTGAAAACGCATTGAGCATTTTATTAAATTAGTAACACAAACATTATCATTTATCTGTGGAGTTCTAACCTAGTTACCTAGAGCTTATATACATGGTTTTCACTTCCAATCTGTGACGAAAAGATTCTAATTGATATATTTGGTATCAGAACGTGAAAAGATAGTATATACATGTAGCATACACACACACACACACACACACACACACACACACACATATATATATACAAACTTACTTCAAAAAGAAGCCCACACACTTTAGCCAAAGTCTAAGCCTGCATAGATTTTTAAAAAATTATGAATACAGTTGTTTAAAAGAGAAAATGGCCTGGGCAGCCATGGGTGCCCCAAGGCTGATAACAAATCAGAGGTGCTACTGAAGAATTAGTGACCTTCACTCCAGTCTCCTAGCCTCAGAATCCAGAAGGAGGTTCCAGTGGGCTCTTTGGATCCCTGAGGCTCTTGGAGACAAGAGGCCGGAGAGGCCCCTGAGGAACAAGATGGTACAGCACAAACCACAGAACTTGAGCCAGGCTGCATACCACAGTCCTGTTGATGCTTGTCTTATTTATTTATGTACAAGTTAATTAAATTTGAAAATTAAAAAAAGTCCAAAAAAAAAAGAAGAGAAAATGGTGAATAAAAGTTACAGAATGAATATGAAGAGAGATCTTTTCCAAACTTTTATTTGTGCACGTTCAATTAAAAAAGATAACGTTTACAGGTTCTCTGGTGCCCATATTCAGCATACAACCATGTAAAAGACTATTCACAAATCAAACACATTAGCTCCAACTGGAAAAATAATGACATCACTCAAACAACTGTAAGGTAGCGCACAGTGACAGCTCTGCTGTGGGACATGGAGATTACTGCGAAAATAAATAGAACGACCTTTTGTAAAAGCAGCAATGTCATGTCTTGTAAACTTCCTTTTTATATTACAGCAAAGTTTGAAGGGAAATCCAAAGGAACCAACCGGAGCTTACACTGTAGCCGTGAGTACAAGTCTATTCTCAGTCACTGTTGGTCCAGTTTTCCTTGCGTTTTGAGTCCAATGTGCAGCAGGTTTCAAACGGTGCTCAGTTAGGAACTCTAAGCAACGAAGTCTGAGTTATAAAATCTCCTTCCTGCTTTCGAACATGAATGGATAGATCTGCTCCACGGCAGTGGCCACCGCCTTTACATTGGGCCCTGTCACTGTGCTACTTAGATAAAGTCTTAGAGACTTTATCTGAGAGCACACGGCAGGATGAATTTCAGGGTCATAGCAGGCATGAGGTCGATTGTTCTTTGTAAATTCCAGCAAACGGATTTCAAAGGGCATGTTACAAACTGCCAAAACATTCACAACCTTAAAATCTGTAAAAATTACCTGAAAACCTACTTTCTGCAGACTACGGGATAAATGTCTGGCACCACATTTAGCTTCTTCTTCACTTGTTGCTCCAGTGCAAATAATCTTTCCTGAGGACCAAATTGTAGCTGTAATTCTAGGTTTTCTAAGCTTCACTGATACTTTCCCAACATCACGCTTATAAATTACATTTGATCCTTCCAATGCAATCTTCCTTGAGTTCAAATGGCATCTTGTTCTAAAAACACAGACTACATTTGTAATTAAAATGTACAATGCAACATCACTGTCTGCATCCATTGGGGTAGTTTAGAAACTTGGTTTCCCACCACGAAGATCACATCCGTGGGAAGACAGGGCGGTTGTAAAATGCTGGAGTACAAGGATGAAGATGAAACGGGTCTGCTCCCCAGCCTCCATGGAACTCCCGCCCAGGCCCGTTGCTAGGAGCCTAGAGCTCCGTTTCTTGCTTTGTTGTTCCGGGTACCTCCTCGCGTGTGTTTTGAGAATTTGATAGAGTTGACTCCCTCCTTAATCTTTTTGCTTTAGCCTTTCTCATGACAGCATCAACCAGGATTGCCACTTACAGCACTACCAGCCCTTTCCTACTCTTTGCTTATTTTCAATCATCTATATCATCCGTTTACATTGTATCTGGGCTTCTGTCATGGGCTGTCATCCTTCTTTCTCTTCTTTACGAAGTTAGCTCAGCTGCTTTGGCTATGATTTACATCTTGTTCTCATTCCTACGGAACTTTGAGGATAGCTCGTCCTGTCCACTGATCCATCCTCAATACTTAAGTTGATGTCTCACCTAAGGACAATGACAACTGTTTTCTGAGTACATGAAAAGAATATAGTTCATTACAAAGTTTATTTTAAAGTATACAAGTAATCTTTCTACAAATAGTCTTTGTGTGCTTTCAGAACAATAGATTGCTGTGGAAGCCAGTGAGACTCCATAGGGACAAAATAGCCACGGCTGCCACCTGTACCTCTAAAGGTCTGATGGTCAGAGCAATGATCGCTCTGGACAAAACCTCCAATCAAGTGGAGAATAGAGAAGTAAGCAGCTTCCCAGTAAAATCTCGGTAAGCTAGCTCAAGGGATTATCACTGAGAGCAATCCAACTATCGTATTTTGCACCAAAATAAAAGGTAATTTTTAAAGGAAATTGTCATCTTCAAACAGACATATATATATATAAGCCTTTGATGTGAAGTTCATGACTGTGTAGTCTCACATGGCTCAATTTTTGGCACCCACCAGCTAGGATAGACCAAATGATCTAACTGGGTGGGGAAAATTATTTCTAAAAACATACAAGTCATGTAACACTTCATTACTCAAAGATAACATCTCAAGTCATGGTTTTAGTTGTGAATCAGTGATATTATAGCAACAGGACTGCAGTACACTCAGAAACTACATTATATTCTTTCTGAGAGAAATTCTTTCTAATTAAGTTTTTATTACAGACACTAGAATTTAATATATAGCAATGTATGAATATAGAAGTTTGAATGAATTGTGGTTTCTAATAAATCAATTACAGGCAACATACAGTAAATTTTGGTAAAGAGACCTCAATGTTTTATTCCATCATCCAGCTTTTCTGGTCTACAATCAGTTTTCTCTGACATCTTAATCTTCTCTACTGGCTCAGAGTCTCACATGCACAGGGTAACTTCTCTCCAGTTTTAAATACAAGACCCTTTGTATGACAAGTTGTAGAGACTCTCCCATGTACAATAACAAGATGAATCATAGAATTCCAGTCATTAAATTTTATAACTAAAAAGGTCAATGGGGAAAAACTTGAAAGTTTAATAAAGGCCATGGTAAAACTTCTATACATACATAGAAATACAGAGACAGTGAAGAACTAATCATCTATATATACGAATTCCTACAGAATGAAGTTATAAATTATTTGAAATCTTAATCAAGTTCTAAGTAAGATTAATGTGGATGCAGATGTAATACTAAGTGAGTCTAGAAGTTTGTGCAAAAAGAGAAAAGAGAGTTTTATGTGAACATACAAATGGAAAGTAGTTTTCTTTATAAAAGTCACTACAGCAACCAAAATTTTGTAAAAATAGGTTTTATGGCAGGTGAATGAGCACTGGGTACAAGATGCAGACAATAAGACACAACATATGATCGACACATATGAATGAGCCTCCATAAACCTGCTGGTAGCTCATGACTGTCGTTGTAGAACTCAAGAAGCAGAAGCAGGCAGAGCAATGCCAGTTTGATGCGCCTGGTCTATGTAGGAAGTTCCAAGCCAGCCCCAACTGTATCATGAGACCTTATCTTAAAACAGAAGTAGAAAAAATAGCATCTAAAATGCAAATCAAAACAAAACAAAAACAATCGAAGAAACCAAAATGAATTAGCATGTGTGTGTAAGTTAGTGTTCATAGCTATGAAAGAAGAGCACTGAGCACTATCAATTCAAAGATTTTTGAAGTAGCTCACAGATTGGCATATATTCTAAACAATATGTGAAATGTGGTGTTTTAAATACTTAAAAATAGAAGGACAGATTGCTCATAAACTATCTTCTGGCGCTTCCAATGAAAAAAGTGAGGAACCCTTCCCCAACCGTTGTATGTCACAGTCACCCCACTTCAGATTCAAATCCAGGCCAAGCCAACCAGAATGAAGTGGCTAGGGGGAATAGATTCTTCCTCCCTTGCCAGTGACTTGTGTGATGTTAAGAAACATGAGAAATTCAATCAAAACAACAGCAATAGTTATCCTCCACAGAAAATAGAGCTGCTATTGGCGAAAGATGTTTAGGAATGGTAACCAGATCAAAGAGTACCTAGCTGCTCAATAGAACCCTGAGTACTGGCATGAAGATGGACAAGATATGGCCATTTAATAACTTTGATTGAAAGAACCATATGATTTCTGTGAGATTTATTTTTATTCATGTGAGTGTGTATTCATTTGTGTGTGTGTGTGTGTGTGTGTGTGTTGTGAGTGTGGGGACCCACAGAGAGCAGAAGTAGGTGTGGTATTCCGTGGAGCTGGGTGTTAGTTCTTCGTGAGCTACCTGATCACATGGATACTCCTGACTTGCTGTTCTGAACGACGGCGTTCCGTGTAGTCATCTATCACCTGCAGCTTTTACTCTATCTCTATCCTCATTTTTCAACATAATTCCTGAGATTTAAGGTGAAGGGTGCAGTGTAAATGTTCCCTTTAGGGCTGAGCACTCTGAGGTCTCTTATTCTCTGTACCTTAGCCAGTTTTGAGTCTCTATTTTCATTACCATATGCTGCAACTAGAAACATCTCAGTTGACACTTGGAAGATATTTTGATCTATGGTCATAATGATAAATCACTGGGAATTGGCATAATACTATGCCCATTTAGCTACAAAATAATAATAGGTGCTCACATAAGGCACATGTAGCCATAAGTTCTAACATAATAGTGGTGCCAGGTAACAGGTTTCATCTTGTGGAACAGAGCTTAAATCCAAGCAGAATGTGGTTGGTTACTCTGAGCATGCTTTTGCCAATATTGTTATCAGTGGGTATGTCTGACAGGCCAATTATTATTGGAGCTCACAGTGTTCATAGTAAGGCAGACTTAATGATTATTTTTCTCCTCTGGTATTGTGCATTGCACACTTTAACACTATGGTGTGGGTACTACCTGTCTACCAGGAATAAAGTTTCCAGCACCATCTTGTTTTCTGCATGTTCTACAACTCTGGTTTGTGGTGTCTTCAGCAATAAAGTCTTACCGTCAAGTTTAGAAGGTAATCCAGAACTAATCTCTGATATTTGGGGGGTAGGGGGGCCTATGGAACATCATTGGACAATAACTCTAAAAGTAGTTACCTATTTCTGACACTGGGCCTTTATTTGTTACCCTCTTGCGTCTAGTAGGGTATTGTTGTCCTGAGTGTCTCTCTCTCTGTCTCTTTGTCTCTGTCTCTCTGACTCTCTGTGTGTGTGTGTGTGTGTGTGTGTGTGTGTGTGTGTGTGTGTGTTTGTGTATGTGTGTGTGCTTCTACAACAGTACATTTTCTTATATTTTTAGAAGAGTCTTTAGGGATATTACCCTTCCTCATACTCCCTTCTCTACCAATCAAATTGCAAATGTAATAGATGTAAAAGATTTAACAGAGAAAAAACTCACATGATTATCTCATTAGATGCTGTAAAAAGTCTTTGAAAAAATATAATACCCCTTCATGTTAAAAGTCTTGGGGAGATCAGGAATTCAAGGCCCATACCTAAACATAATAAAGGAATATACAGCAAACTAACAGTCAATATCAAATTAAATGGAGAAATATTTGAAGTAATCCCGCTAAAATTAGAGATAAGACAAGGCTGCCTACTCTCCCTATATCTTTCCCTCTTCTGTTGTTGGTGATGTTGTTGGTTTTTGTACACAAATGTTTATTTCTCTATTAAACATTCCCTTTAAGCACAAAAAAAAAAAAAAGATTTAACAGAATAGAAGTGGTGAGAGAGAGATATTAAACAGATAGAATGACTTTTTAGATTTGTCTTTATATACATGAATTCTAACAATAAGTATGTACTCAAAATATATTCATGTGTTGTGTGTGTGAGTGTGTGAGTGTGTGTGTGTGAGTGTGTGTCTGTGAGAGTGTGTGTGTGAGTGTGTGTGTGTGTGAGTGTGTGTGTGAGTGTGTGTGAGTGTGTGTGTGAGTGTGTGATTGTGAGTGTGTGTGTGAGAGTGTGTGTGTGAGTGTGAGTGTATGTGTGTGTGAGTGTAACTGTATGTGTGTGTGAGTGTGACTGTATGTGTGTGTGAGTGTGACTGTATGTGTGTGTGAGTGTGTGAGTGTGCGTGTGTGTGTGAGTGTGAGTGTATGTGTGTGTGAGTGTGTGATTGTGAGTGTGTGTGTGATAGTGTGTGTGAGTGTGTGTGTGTGATTGTGAGTGTGTGTGTGAGAGTGTGTGTGTGTGAGTGTGAGTGTATGTGTGTGTGAGTGTGTGTATGTGATTTTTCACCAACTGTAGTCCATGCTGTTCCTTCTCCAAGACTACTTACGTAGTAGGACACCAGCTTCTCCTGCCTCACACTTATACAGGTCATTGTCTGCATAGACCATTTTTGGTTTGTATGTTTGTTTTACATATTGCTTAGTTTAATTTGGGAGGTGGTGTTTGAGACAGAATCTATCTATCTATCCGTGGCTGTTCTTGAACTCACTGTTCTGACCACGTTAGCCCTGAACTTACAATGTTCTTCCCCTGTCTTCCAAGTGTTCAGATTAAAAGCATAATACACCATGTCTGGCACACATGCACACACATTACTATAATTACTACAGTAATGTAATTACTACAATGTGTATGCATTATTATAAAAATTGTAAAAATAACTAGACCCAAAATACATACTTCTCAGTGAACTTCAATACAGGCAGAGCCACTTGCAGTAGAAACTGTGTGGGTTTATATTGAATTTAATTCTATTACTATTGAGTATTATTTTAAAACACCTATCCATAACCAAAACTAAAAACCCATGACAGAGGTAGAACTCCAAAACAATGAGCTTTATGTCTTCTTCCATAATCCATGGATATCTACCATCTTCACACACTCCTTCATCCTGTAATCTTCAGTCTTGCTTATTCTCTTCTCTACACATTATATGGTAACCAAATACAGATTCATTTACATATTGCATATGGGGAGGGATATATGGCGATTTTCTATCTAATATTATTTGCCCTCATTTAATATTTTACATTCTAAGTGCAATCATTCTCCAGAAAATTTATGGTTGAATTTTTTAGAGAAGAACAATATTCTGTGTTATGTATACTAGACTTTCATTGTTGGTGTATTGATGGACAATGAGGTTGATTCTAATTCTTTGCTCTAGTGAATAAAGGAACAATAAACATAAGGGTACAAATATCTCTATGGTAGTGTGTGAAGTTCTCAGGCATATGAGTGTGAGTGAAATAGCTGGGTCATATGGTAGCGCTATTTGTAAATTTTGAGCAGTCTCCAAACTGATTTCCATAATTTTGGATTTTATGTAATAAGATCCTAAGTTTACCTTTAACTAAAATTTAATATAATCACATTCCTTCTTCCCTATCCTCCCCTTGACCCCTGCAATACTCACTCCCTCTAAAAATGAGTCATCTTGTTTTGATGATTATTGTTATACATACAGCAATAGCACAACCAATATCCATACAAATGCATATGTATGTATCTTGCACAGTACCTTTAGTATAGCTTATATCTTTATAAACTCAGGCCTTCCTCAATTTTAAAAATATTTCATTTAAATTAAAAACTTTTTTGAGAATTTTATACACAAGTACTATATTTTCGTTATTACTTTCTTTCATTTTTCCATGCTGCTCTTCCTGTGTGCCCCTATGTTCTCTTAAATTCATGATCTCCTTTTTAAAGATTGTTTTCACACACACACACACACACACACACAAAGTAAAACACACACACACACACACATTATTTTCCTTTGTGGACAATCCATTACCACACATTTTAATTCACTTCCATGGATTTAATTATCACAATGCTAAAATTAATTATTGAAGCTGAAACTATCTCTGGCTAGTGCATCTAGCTGAATAGTTTACAGTTTTACTTGAATATTTGGTTACTTTTCCACTAAAGATATGCAGAACTAGAGGCTGGAGAGATGGGTCAGTAGTTAACAGCATATACTGCTCTTTGCAGAGAACCCAAATTTGGTTCCCAGACACAGGTGGAGCTGATCACAATCCCCCAAAACATCAGCTTCAGGGAATGCAAAATGCTCTTCTAGCCTACAATTATATACACATACCTATACATGAACACGCACGCGCACACACACACACACACACACACACACACACACACACACACACACACCAGACCTTTCAAAATTAATTAATCTCCCAACCAACTCCATGTTCCTTGGGTTTTTACAAATCATCGTGCTCCATATTTCATAGAGTTTTCTGACCTTTAGGTGTAGGAATTGTTTTGCAGATCTATCCAAGATCTGTACCCCACAACTGTGCATTTTGATTGGCATACTTTTCTATAGTGGTCTCTGTGGCAAACGGAAGTTACCTAGGGATATATATGTTTATCCATACACGTATATGCATATACCAATGATTGATTAAAGCAGAGAGATGAATCTGAAAGCAAGGACCAGAAGATAGGATGACTTGGAGGGTGACCCGGAATGGGGAAGGATGTAATTATATTATAATCGCAAAGAACCATAAGAAGCATTAAAGATTAATATAAAAATAATAAAATAAATCTTAAAATATGCAAACCCCAATTTCTAATTCCTATCTAACTTGCTCTCATCATGTTTTTTTTTCATCTTAGTAAATGGAAAATTCATTTTTTTCTAAATATTTTATTCCAAACATATGACATAAATTAGCTGAGGAATTTCTGTTTCACGGACTTCACTGTCCTATGTATTTAAAATACATTGATGAACAAAACAAGTAAAGGTTTTTCCATTATAGCAATTGGATTTTATCATTATTCACTGCTGCCCCATTTATTGCTCCTCAACAACCCCCATAGCCACCTCGACTCACAAATTCGTTTATGTCCTTTCAAACATTATGCATATTCAAATATTATGCATATTGCCACTGTTTCTCTCAGTCTCATTCCATCATAGAGGTTCATTTAGTCCTTGGTCCTCTCCAACAGTGGTTCTCAACCTCCCTAACACTGTGACCCTTAAATACTCACGTGGTGGGGATCCCCCAACTATAAAACTATTTTTATTGCTACTTCATTACAGTAGTTTTGTTACTCTTATGAATAGCAATGTCCATATCTGATGTACAGCCTGTCCGACATGTGGGGATTGCGACTCGTGGGTTGAGAATAGCTGTTCTACAACTTCATCTTTCTGTACCACTCGGAAGGACTCTTTTGAAATAGGCTAGAAATGGGACTATTCTGTTTACAGTGTTTTCATGGATCTTCATCTCCCTCAGACCAAGATGTGAAATGCTTATCTTGACCTAAATGCTCACAATGGCCTGCCTTCTGCATGCTCTCTGAACTCCTCTCTGGCTTTGATCTCCTAGTACCTTCTGCATCATCCACATTGACCACTGTACAAAACAAAGATACTGCCTCCGTAAGACTTTTGCCCACCGTGGAAGACTCTATTCAGAGAGGCTCCCATGATTCACTTTCTCAATTCATTCACATCTGTCCTCAAATGTCAGCCTGTCTAAAGTCATTTTTCCTAACTTCTGTATGAAATAGTCTCAATCCCAGCCTTTTTTCTCAATGTATTAAATGTTTATATACTTACGACCACTTCAAATATTTATTATAATAGCAAGCAAATATTGTTATTGCTCATCTCTTCCATGAATGGGAGCTCAAAAAGACAAGACTTAACTTCCCTTATTAGTGTAGTCCCAGTACTTCAAGTAGTGTGTGTGTGTAAATATATACATATACATATATATATATACATATATATATACATATATATATATACATATATATATATGATAGTTACTAAAAAGTCATTGTACTGCTTATTTAAAATTGAACAGAGTTAGTTTACCTCACCTACTTATTAAGAAACGATTGAAAGAAAAGTTTACTTGGTTTCTTCAAATCTATTTATCTATTTTCTTTGTACCAAAAAACAGAATCTTCTTTCACCATTTACATCTTCTGTGTGCATATCAACCAACTCTTAGTTATGCAAATTTTTCTTTATATTTTGTTTGATATCTTAAAGTAGTCTACTATCTTTGCTCAGCTTGGATAATACTCATGGTCTGTCTCACACAGCTATAGAATGAAGACAGTGGAATAAAAGTTACATTGAAGTTTTACCACCGAGTAGATGCTTAGAGGCCTTTGATTTCTGTTCAGGGATCTGAATATAATTGTTTAATTCTTTTCTTTTGAGTGATGGTTAGGAATCTCTGATTTAACATATTGATTTTAATTCTCATTTTCTTTCTTTCTTTTTTTTTTTTTGGGGGGTGGATAGTCAAGTTATTTATTTATTAATTTTTTATTTGATACTTTATTTACATTTCCTATGTTTCCCCTTTTCTGGGTCTCCTCTTTGGAAACCCACTATCCCCTCCCCAACCCGCCTCTATGACGGAATTCCACCTCCCACCCACCCGCCCACCCATCCCCATATTCCCGCCTTGACATTCCCCTTTACTGGGGCCTCTAATATCTTCAGGCCCAAGGGCCTCTCCTCTCTCCCTGATGGCCATCGAGGTCATCCTCTGCCACATATGTGGTCCAAACCATGAGTCCATAGATGTGTATTCTTTCGTTGGTGGTCCAAATTCCAGGACAACCGGGGGGGGGTGTCAGGCCCATTGACGCTCTTGCTCCCTCCATGGGACTGCAAATTCCCTCTGCTCCTTCATACCTTCCTCTAACTCCTCCATCTGGGACCTCACTCTCAGTCCGGTGGTTACTGTTAAGTGAAACTTGGGCATTCTGAACTTTTGGGCTAATATCTGCTTATCAGTGAGTACATACCATGTTCCTTCTTTTGTGACTGAGTTACCTCGCTCAGGATGATATTTTCAAGTTCCATCCATTTGCCTGCACATTTCATTAAGTCATTGTTTTTAATAGCTG
>CM052718.1:47209039-47262713 GCA_028551405.1 Uromys caudimaculatus | reverse complement strand
GCTGTGGTGGGGGAGCTGGGTTCTGATGGTGCGGAGTACTCTTGGTTTCTGTTCTTTATGTTCTTTCCCTTGCCTTTTGCCATCTTGTTGACTCTGGTGTTAGCTGATCTTACTCTGTCTGGTTGTGGCTTGCCCCTCCTGCAGGCCTCTGTGTCAGTACTCCTTGAAGACCAGCTCTCTCTGAGAGGTGTTTGGGTTTGGAGGGCTGTCGCACAAGGTCAGCTCTGGGGTGCAGAATGGAATCAGAAGGATCTTGTCCCCAGCTGTCCCTTGGTTCCTATGCCCTGAAGGCTCTGTAAGGGTCCCTCTTGATCCAGTGAGTTTGAACCGAAGTGGTGGTTTTGCCTGTGCTCAAAGGTGTGTCAGCACTCCTGGAATTCCCTGATCTCTCTTGAAGCCTTGTAGCCCAGGCTGAGGTCCCCAGGCACAGGCCCCTGGTGGCCCAGGCAGAGGTCTCCATCCACAGGTGAAAACCGGAAGTTTTGGTGTTTTTCTGTCACCAGGTTCTCAGGCCCTGGATCCTGGCAGATCTGGGCAGGTCTGGATGAGAGGTGTTGCTCCCCTTAACCCCACTCACAGCCTATCCAAGCTCCTGGGAGGCCACCCCCTCCGGTGCTCGTTGGCTACGGAGGCCCAGGCAGAGGTCTCGACCCACAGGTGAAAACCGGAAGGTTCACAGTTTTTCTGTCCCCTGGTTTTCAGGCCCCGGATCTGGGCAGATCCGGGCGGGTCTGGGTGAGAGGTGTTGCTCCCCTTAACCCCACTCACAGCCTTTCCAAGCTCCTGGGAGGCCACCCCTCTCTGACGCTCGTTGGCTGCGGACTTCTGGCTCTCATTTTCAATTTATTCTACATTGGAGGTTCTTTTCTCCCACTCATCATAGAGTTCAGTTTTTCCTCATACTTCTAAGAGAAAGAAGAGAAGGGAATAGTTTATTATATGTTTTAAGGAATTTTTGATGGGATTTTTAGAGAAACAAATGCTAGGATACCTTTTAATGTCTAGGGTACTTTTTCCTTCAACATATATATCCTCTCATGCTTCCTCCTCTTACTGCCTTTCCTTTAATGTCAAAATTCTTTGCATAGAAAAGATGCAGGCTAACTATTCAGTATGGAAAGCAAAACCGTATGCCATTGATATATAACTGAGCTTTAAGCCTCAAAGGCAGTAGATAATTTTGTATTGGCATAATAACCATACCTTTTCCAAGGTTTAAATGTATGTTTGTGGTAGTTTAAATGATCAACCAGTTTATCTGGTAAATATTTAATTATATATTCTTTAGAGAGAGTATGTAAGGCTGCACACAAGATGAGATTTTAGTTATTTTCTCTTGTCCCTCAGGTTCTTGTAAACTGCAGGCACTTAGCAGCATGTAGGTAAGATTTTGATGTCTTTTCATGATAAACAAGATCCAAATGTAAAAAGCATTAGAACTGGATAGAATCTTGGAAATTATGTAAAGCAACATTTTTATTCATAGACAAAATGTAATATTCTGTAAAGCTTAAGTGATTTTCTGATGGTCAGGTGGACATTTAATGGCACAGTCGACCCCTGATGTATATTTTTTTATTTTATGTTTCTGTCAGAGATCATTACTGATTACTGGTCTGAGTTGATTCAGAATTTTCCAAAAGGAAGTCTGTATACATTGAAATAAAATGTTAAAATATTGGACTTCAAATTTGGGGGGCTCCAATTTCTGCTGAATAAAATGGTTTGCATGTCGTGAATGTGCCAAGACTAAAACAAGCAATTTAGAGACCTACAAGCAATCTAAGAAACCTACACCCTGATGTCTTATCAGCATCTACATGCCAGGTTGATGTCTCTACAACTTTAATAGTGAAGTACATTTGAATTAAAGCTCTTTTCTGTTAGGCTGGCTTTGTAGACAGGATTTCAGATTCTTCATTCAATGGTCTCTTTAATATGGATTGCCTACAGCTAGTGAAAAACTGGTTTCATTCCTTTTTCTAAAGGTCATGTAAACATGTATGCTTAGTGAATTAGATGCAAATTTAATTCCCTGGGCTCAGTGCTTCCTAGTTAAGTTCCTTTCCTATTCTTCACATGTAAGCCCACATCTGATGGCAGAATATTGACTTTGGAGTTAAGGTAAAAAAAATCACAATAAAAATCAAAATACTTGACATTTGCTCTATGAAGCAAACTGAGAAAGAGTTCAATGGAAAGAAACAGTCTTTATAGAAATATTTTGGTGCTATTATTGCTCTTCTTTTATTAGATATTTGAATAGCTTTTCCCCTTTGTTGACCTTCTCTTTTTTGATCAGTCTCAACACAGGATATTGAATTAAATGAAAGATATTTAAATACAGCACAGAATTAAAATTATGAAGAGATGGAATATGTAATAAAATTCAAAATGTATCTGGCTGTATAAACTCGAAAGAGGTTTAGAAAATAGTATGTACACTATGATTCCAGTTTTGTTGGTGGATATAAACTAAATAGTATCAAAATATTAATGATGGGAGTCTGAGCAGTAAACGGCTAAAAATTTTATATTGTTCTTTGTGCTTCTTTCTATTTTTGTAAGTTTGCTCCAGTGAGTTATACTATCCTTTGTTCATAAAAAAAAAAACCAGTTATTAAAAATAATCATTTTCCAGCATTTATATTCTTGGCTATGTTTTAGTCCTTACCGTGATATGAAAACCAAACTTATTTTGATTTAGAAGTAGAACAAGTCTAAGTGTAAATTAAGCTCAAGAATTCATAATTAGTGTGTTTCTTAACATCATGATGGTTCTGAAACTACAGCACTGTTGGAAGCTGTGTGTCAATCTCTGCTTTGTTCAAACAAAATTCTGCACCAGAAAATGAAATGATGTCTTAGTTGTTTTTAGTGAAACAAAACCAACAATGTTCTTAAAGTATAGAAGTACCTAAGCTTCATTGAGAGGAGTTGGCTCTTTTTAAATGGCAAACTAACAGTAGGAAAAGTTAAGGAAACTATCTAAATATTCAAAAGTCCATTACTTCAAAAAATAGAGCAATTTTTCTTTGTTTCATTGAAGACAAACTTGATCTATTTGACATTTTCTTCCCTTTGTATTATTTAGAATGAATTCCAAGAATACTGAGTTAAATGTATGTGTTTATTTGCGGCTTTTGAAACATAAAAAAACTCCTTTTTAAACTAAATGATTAGTTCAATTTAAAGTTCTCATAGAAAAGAATTAATTCACACTGCTTTGTAAATACTTACATCTATGTGTAGTTACAACACCAGTTTAAGATTTTACTAATTTAATAATAACAAGAACAACATTTTTCAATTTATAATTCTAATAACCAGTGAGTTTAAGCATTTCCCCATATGTTTGTTTACTAATTATCAACTGTCTGCTCATCTTTTTTTTTTAAGCATATTAGTGTCTGAATGTTTTCTTATGAATTTTTATAAGCATTTACACATTAATTAACCCTGTCCTAGAAATATTTTCTCTTAGTATTTTTAGCTTATGATTTTCCGTGCTGTAGAATATTGCACCTCTTATAATTAAACTTGTTAATAGACTTCACAATTTTTCTATTCTTTGAAATGCAATGCACTATGGCACGTCCATTGTAGCAGGAACATAAGCAGTATAAAAATGTGCATAGGACACCGTACCCAAGGATTCTTTTGAAACTTTGTTCACATATTCACTTATTCTTCAAAATATTCATTTATGTCCATGATGAACTTGGGCGTCGTGAATTTTACTGAAGATTTTATAAAGATGAAAAGGGAAGGTGTACAGGATCCATGGCCAGGCAGTGATGATCCATGGCCAGGCAGTGATGATCCATGGCCAGGCAGTGTTTCCGTTAGGAATTCCTCTCTCCCTTCATTTTATATTATTCACCTTTATTTTCTTCTTTCTCTTCTTCTTGTTTCCTCTTCAGGTCCCTGTTTCTTTCTCTCTATCTTTCTCTCTCTCTCTTTCTTCCTTCTTTCTTTACTTTTCTTTCTTTCTTCTTTCTTTCTTTCTTTCTTTCTTTCTTTCTTTCTTTCTTTCTTTCTTTCTTTCTTTCTTTCTTTCCTTTTTTCTCCTCCACCCCCAGGCTCCAAATTCTTTCTGATTTTTGAAACAGGTCAGTGTTTCTCCTAAGCATGCTTGTGGAATATGAATACGGACAAAAAGCTCTATATTTAACTAAACTATATTTTAAAATTTCTATCAATGATTTTGTGTAATTTTCAATAGTCTTTTGTTGTGGAGGGCTTATTTCTAACTCTGTGCAACTAATCAAATTATAAACCCAACAAAAATTGTTCATTCTCTAGGGAAATATTCATTTGCTAGGAAAGACACCTCTTCCCCCTCTTAGTCTTACACTGATTTCTTTTCATTTGAATATTATTTTTTAAATTTACATTTTATTATAATTGCAATCTATTTTTAGACATATAGAGCTAAAATGTTTTTGCAAGATAGGAAGGGGCTTAACATTTTTCATAAAACATACTTAATTGGTTGATTAGCTTACACTTATTACATGGATGTATACTTTATCTGCTTCTAAAATCGTCAGTGAAATAAAGAAGAAAATAATAAAATAAAGCATCAACAACATAATAAAAGAAATAAACTCAAAATACTATGTGAAATTTAAGGTTATTAAACAGCATTTGGATGTGAGATGTCTTCTTTAGGGGACAAGCAAATGTGGGCCCTGAATTAAAACAGGAGACAGTCTTCCCGCCAGAGCAAATGCACTTGAAGAGAATGACGCACGTGGAGCTCTCGGTGCCCTTCTCTTCAGTCATTCCCTGGCATGAAACCGCTGGGCAGCTCAGAAAAACAGTCCACTAACTGAGGACACAAGGCTTCTGAGTGTGGGTTAGGGCAGGACTTCCAGTGGTAACATTTGGCTAATAAAATTATGCTAGAGTTTGCTGTGCACATTTGTTGATGTTGTTGATGTTGTTATCATTATTACAGCACAGAGGAGATAGATTTTCTTTTAACCAAAAATATGAAACCAAGAAATAAAATTGTTATAAATCTTCTGGCAACTGACTTGCTTCTGATAATATCTAAAAGTTTCAGACAAATAAATGAGAAGAGGTCTCCTCCTCTCCCCCCCCTCCTCTTCCTCCTCTCCCTCTTCTTCCTCTTCTTTTTCTTCTTCTTCTTCCTCTTTTTCCTTCATTAGAGGCTTTAAGTACCATGCTACTGAAAAAAATCATTAAGAATCATATTCCAGAGAGCACATCATGATATGTTTCTCTAAACCTCATTTGGATCAGTGGGTAAAATAGAAACTGTGGAATATTTTATACTCAGAATATTTAAAAGATGAATTATATCCAGAAATCACTGGCAAACAAGTGATTTCCTTTACTTTGTTTGTAGGAGTGTAAATATACATTTCATTTCAGAAAGTAAGTACATAGAATTGAAAAGTTATACAGTTCAGAATTTTCAGGCCAACTCATAAAGACATATCTCCCTGGATTATCTTTAAAAACATATGTATACATGTGTGTCTTTTGTCATACTTTGCTTTTGTTATACAATGTGACATAGTAAAAGCAATAAAAGAACCAGAGCAAAATGGTCTGTACACAAGATGAGAAAAGACATGAAAGAACAAGTAATTTTCATTCACTTTGTGAAGCAAGTCATTGTGTTCTTTATGCTATTTTTAGTAGCTTGTCTCTGTCTCTGTCTCTCTCTCATGAACTTGGAGGAGCTGGAGAAGGAGATTTTAAGGAAATGGAAATACGATTTGTTTACAAAACCTTTAAAAAGTCATATCTGATGGGTTTGAAGATAAGAACATCAATTATCACATTGTCCCCCAATTGTGCATGACCACTTCTTCTGACTCGTCTGAGATTCATCCCAAAGATCTAAAAGCCAATTGTGAAACTTGCCTGGAAGTGAAGCACATTTAATGCAATGAAATCCAAAACAATTCTCACACCTGGATTCATGGACAAACCAGGAGGTTGGAGGTCAGTAGTTGCTAGTGGCGTCTAAACAGTTAAGGCAATCCGATATTTACTTTTCTAAGAAGCAGTGCACTTTATGATCTCAGAGTGTAGGGTACCTGGGAAGGGGAACAGAAAAAAACAATTCCCAACTGGACAGTAGTTTTAAAACACAGTGAATCCTCAGATGACAGAAGGGCAGAAGATTTTCATGAGGCCTGAGTAACTCTAAACCTGAGAAGGTTGTGTATAAAAGAATTCCTCTTTTCTATATCCATCATGAGAAAAAGGAACATAACAGAATCAATCTGTTCCTTTAACAGTGAATAAATTAGTGAAGAAATATAAATATATATAATTATGAATAATATATTTATATATAATATTTATATATAATACTTACATTTTTATATAGTTTTAATGTTTTTTTTATTAAAACCAGGCTGCTTGAGATTGATGGGTTGTCTACACACTTGAAGAGGCACTGAGAGAAGTACCCTGGATTCTATTGTCAAATGTTCCAGTTCCCTTCCTCACGTCATGGACACCATTTCTGGTTGTGCTGCCTGGCCTCACAGGCTCCATCATGTCAGGCTTCCTGTGGCCTAGACTTCAGACATTTCCTGCCAGAACCTGCACACCTGAAAATAAAGGAGCTAGCTCTTAGCTTTCTATCTCATTGGACTTGTGCAATCATGAAGCCACAAACATACACCATTCTGGTAATTAAGAGACATGTACAGAAAATAGGGTACAAAATGAACTGACCTATTAAAAACAACCACTAACCAACCATATAATCAAAACATGGGTTGGGAGATAATTAATAAACTGTTAACGTATGTATGTATATGAATGTATAGGGAAACATACAGTGAGGTAGCTATTTGTCTCATTGAAATGATTACAGAATATGCACTCAGGAGCCAGGTCCAGAACCCAGACAATAGTAAGACGACATCTTACTCTTGTCTGCCCAGGTCTGAGTGGCCCAGATCTTAAGATTGTTAATTACACCTGTGTTTCCGGGGCTGGGCTTTAGAAAACTGTCCGAAAAGATGTCGAGTAAGTTTTTGCCTTGGCAGGCAAACTGAAGAAAAACTGAAGAGGAAGAGAAAGGAGAGACACTGAAGATGACCATGGTCTCTCAACATTAACTTGATACATTTGACTATAAAATAGCAAAGGTGACTAATGAAGGCAAAAAATAATTTTGAGGATGTACTTAGTCTTGTTTGTGGTTTTTGATCTATAATCTCTAAGGCTATTTTCAAATAAAAGGTGACCAGCATCAATAGCTTTGGATATTACAGCTGTGTTACCTGAGGCAGGGCTTTGGAAGGCAAGTCTGAACAGATGCTTACAGCATCAGGATGAAGGGGTGGAGCAAGGCAGAGAATTTACAACCTAAGATAACAGGAAGTGTTACTGCCCCCTTTTCTGTCTGTCTTCACTACTGACAAGGCCTACAGGGAAACTGCAATGTTCTCAAAGTCAAATTAATGGTGCAAAAGAATAAGGAATGAGGAGGTGCATTTAAAATCATGTAAGTCATAATCTGTGAATAGGGTTGCAAAATTTTACATACTGTGTTTATCTGTAGACAGCACCATTCAGATCAGGGTAGGCAAATTACCTTGCTATAGCCACTTTCTGTGGAGCTAAAGGGCCCTGACTCTAACACCCCTTGCATCTCTTCGTTAGTGGACTCTGATGAGTAGATGCACAACTTAGTCACAGAAAATCTGCAGGTTTTTGAACTCTTGATTTTACTCCTCAGTCCAAACATTTTTTTTCTTATTTTAATGAGGAATATTAGAATCATCTCCTAAAACATGTTTAGTTTTTCTTACAACAAATACTGATTTTAAATGTCAGACGAGCTGGGCAGTGGTGGCGCGTGCCTTAATCCCAGCACTTGGGAGGCAGAGGCAGGTGGATTTCTGAGTTCGAGGCCAGCCTGGTCTACAGAGTGAGTTCCAGGACAGCCAGGGCTACACAGAGAAACCCTGACTCAAAAACCAAAAAAAAAAAAAAAAAAAAAAAAAGTCAGACAAGTAAATTCTTGGTTGTATAAGATTGCTTTTGACTTATTTTCCCCTGATACAGACAGTCATGTTACATACATTAATAAATTTGAAGAACCATAGGGCACAGTGTGCAATTTTGAGATCAGTTAAACCAAGGTTTAAAAATCTCAAGTCTCCTTCTTTAGGTGACTGATTTTACATGACAGAGCTTCAGATTTCTGCTTTGTAAAATAAACTGGGTTGTGTCTATTATAATTTACAAACTATTTCGTTCATCCCTTTGTGTTCATGCTCTAAAACTATGTGCTGGAAAGAAAGGGGATTAAGGTATCGGATTGGGGAATGAGACTGGCTCAGAGATTCCTTGGCTTATGCAGCTAAGGAAGCTGCCGTTTAGTTATTCAATTATTGTATGCAGAAATATGAGACCAGGGTTGCTTAATGATGAGTTATCAGTAGTTGATGTATTCACAGTTTAGATGCTGAGCAAAGTAGAGCAAAATAAGTGGATAATGACCCAACCAACAAACCCTCCACTTCGCTGGACTCAAGAAGCGAGTGAGTTAAGCACCAGAATAGAGGTGCAGTGTCCTATGTGGATAAGAGAAAGAAAAATGTAGTTGGAGCATAGGGCACAATTTCTGATCATACTCAGAAGCAAATAACAAATGATATGATACAGGTTTAGAGGAAAAATTTTAAAGAGTGTAGCAAGCAGCTGTTTGTGAATGTGCCTAGAAGTCCAGTGTTCACGTGAAGTTTTACAACCAATTGAAATCACTTAACCTGGTCATGGGGGCACATGTCTATAATCCTGACATTCAAAAGGCAGAATCAGGAAGATCCCAAGTTCAGGGCTATCATGGGATATATGGTGATTTCAGGACAGCCTGGATTACACAGTAAGCCCTTGTGGAAAATTCAAATTATTTTAAAAACTATGTGTAACACATCAACAAATTGCGTCAATGTGTCACAAGTACCCAGTGAACAGCCAATTTAACGTATTCAATATTCCAACTATTTCAACCTATTTATTACTACCATTCAGTACACACACATATATGACTCCTTTAGACTCTGTACCAACTTTTCCACTCTTCCTTCACACTATCCACATTAAGGCTTGACATTAGATAGTCAGACCCAGACCTGTCTGTACACTTTGTACTCCTTCGGTACATATTGGTATTTCACATTTGAGTGATGGCCCCACCTCTACTATAGCTCAGAGTTAATTTCTTAATACTAAGAACTGGGCAGGGTTTTGCTGGGAACAGAAGTTGGGAGCATGTTGTGTACTGCCTTCTGGGTTTTGTTTTTCTGGGATTATTATAGGTATAATTTGCCTCAGTTATTTACGTAATAAACCTTACTGATTATTTTCCTTATCACTGAATAATATCTAGTAGGAGCTATTTAGCAAAAGTGGACAAGCCTCTAGCTTGCCGGATTGTGGTTTTCTTACGTTTGGGTTATTACTAAACGTACTGATGGCTCTAATTATCTCGATGCCATCAGTTCCCTATATTATGGGTCATGTTTATTGTTCAGAGACCTTTATGTTATATCAGCAGATTATATGCAAACTCCACTAGCTTATTATTGCTTCTGAATCAGTTGGTTATTTGTGCTGTGAAAATATAGACTGCTTAAAAAAGAAAAAGAAAAAAGCCATATGGTTTTCTTCTTCTTTTTTCTAGCTCCATCAGCTTTAATTGAATCAAAAATGGATATGTTTATCATAGTCATCTCAGAAAATGACTGGCAGAACTCATGTTAATACATGTTATATTCTATTACAGCAAATCTCAGGCC
The DNA here is from genome assembly GCA_028551405.1 of Uromys caudimaculatus. Taxonomy (NCBI): domain Eukaryota; kingdom Metazoa; phylum Chordata; class Mammalia; order Rodentia; family Muridae; genus Uromys; species Uromys caudimaculatus. The sequence continues at coordinate 47,252,907 of CM052718.1, read as the reverse complement.
AAAATACAATTCTATAAAAGAAAAATTATTTTCAGGCTTTAGCATACAAGTAGAGTTTCGAGTAATATTTAATTTATTCATTCATTAGTGGAAAATTAAGGAATATTTGACATTTGAGCAGGCAGAGAGAAGATTGATAAAATTTGGATTTGGAATGGGAAAAGGGATTGCTACAATAAGGAATGCTTTGAGACATACATTAAGTATGAAAATCTTTTCTAACATTAAAAAGTTGATCAAAATATTTTTGCTTGTTAAGTCCTAGTCTAAAGAAAATCTCCTTTGGGATGCTGGCCACAAAAGCTTTGATAGTCTCCTGCCCACAGCAGAATTAATGAGCTCCCCCTTGGAACTTTTATCTCCATGAATTCCTTATAGTTCTTATATTGTCTTGTAATTGATTACACGCCTGTCTTCATACTAGCCGATGCATTACTTACGGCTGAAAATATTACATCCCATCTCCCAATTTAGGAATAACAGAAAGATTACACTTTGAAATGTTTATTGAAGTTTTACTCTGTGCTAGGCATTGCACAAAGCAATTTGCCCACATATATATCAGCTAACCTTTGCTGTGCTGTGTTAGGAATTGTACTATGACTCTTACTATTTTACAAATGAGGTAACTGATTACTAATGAGGCTCGTTGCCCTGGGTTTCATTAGTGAGCTGCAAAGCTTGGTTGCAATCAAAGTATGCATGACTCCAAAGCACACATCTTGGTGATCTGCCTCCTGTTCCTAAATAAGCACAATGCCTGATGCTTGCTAAATGCTTAAGAGCTATGTCTAGGTGGTAAATTAAGAGAAAGGAATGTACAGTAGAGAATGTTTCACGAATATGATAGAAGTATAAGCAAACTTGCACAGCTTCCATGTGGTTTAAAAAAAAAAAAAAAAAGTCTGTCTGTGTATCAGGGAAGAACCTTCACAGTGTTGGCAAAATAAACAGCCACTTGGAGTCTTCAGAAAGGGATTTGCCCTGCATGTGTTTAAAGCAGAAACTCCTTAGGGCACCTCTGCAAATGTGCATCCGCCCAGACTTGAAAGGCAAGTCGGTCCAACCCCTGTAATGACTGTAGGACCTAGCACGACTAAAGAGGCACCACATCCAGCTCTCTAAACAATTTCATCAGCATCATCCCCAAGCCTCGTTTAATCTTCAACAGCAAGGAGGCCTTACAATCAGCTCCTGAACCACAGCCAAGCTCCTAACAGTACCTGTTGCAACAGGTCCTCTGATTTTGGACACGTGTTCAGAATGGATGATGGCAGGAAGCAAAGATACTGCTGCAGGGGGTGATGTAGTGAAGTAAGGATGCTCCGGGTGGGCGGGGGAGACATGTTAGCGGACAAGTCGGGGCCAGATGGCGGTGAGTAGGACCCAGCACCAGTAGCAGCAGCAAGCAGCAGTGGTAGCAGTCGCAAAAGGCTTATCTGCTGTAGGTTTTATTGTCAAGAGAATTTGGCAGAACTTCCATAGCTAGAGGAAGGGATTTCAGAGGTGGAGCCAGAACACTTGAGGTCACAGTGACCTACTCTGTGAAGAAAATCTGAGACGGTTTCTGCACAGCCCAGCCTAGCAACAGAGAAGTTAGCCCTGCTTGACAACTCTGGGGCAAACTCATCAAGCTGACCTGTTATGTTTGGGTGCTGGCTGCCGGTAAATAGACCAAGGCACGCAAGGCTTTTTGTAATACAACCATCAGGGATGGAAAAATGAGTCACTCACTTCCTAAATGTGTAACCTGCTCATCAAAAATAACATGACGATTGGCAAAATTTGCCCCAGTGAGCATTCTGGTGGTTTCTGCCTGCCTCTTCTACTTAAATGTGTCTTTTACCATTCCATGTTCCCTATGGCTGATAACACCCACTTGGTTTCCTAGGCACTGGTTGTTTGGTAATAGGTCTTTACCTCTCCTTCTATACTGATTCAGAGTTTCCAAGAATACTTACTGAAGTGTGCGCTGTGTAATTAAAAACATATCCGGTTTCTATAATTCAGCAGTACCACACTGACTTGGTTAAAAATTGGGTAAAGGATCTAAATAGACATTTCTCCAGAGAAATGATACAAGTGTCCAACAAGCACACTGAAAGATTCTGAGTACCGCCGATCATTGTGAAAATGTAAATTAAACCACACTGGAAGTTCCTCCCATTGTAATGGTTTTAGTGGGGGAAAGAGCAAAGGAGACAACAGGTGTTGGTGAGGCTGTGGGAAACTGGAATCTTGGATACCACTGAGGGAATGTAAAGAGGTGTAAATCATATGAAATGCAGGATGGCCTTCCTCAAATTAAAGATAGAATTATCCCCTTATCTAACAATTATACATCTATTATGTATGTCAAAGAATTAAAAACCTCAAGTCTACCTGGTTCATAGCAAGCAGTGTGATTTGCTAATACCCAGACAGCAGAAGCAACTCTAGCATGCATCTATGCATCAAACAGATAGAAAATAAATGGTATAGAGGCAAAGAGGAGCATTCTTCAGGCTCCGAAGGGAAGTGGGTTCTGGCCTGTGTGGATGAGTCACAATGAGACCATGTGAAAGAAAAGGAACAATGATGAAAAGAGGAATGGCAAGGAAAAGTTTGGACCGAAGAGATAGCTCAGAGGAAAGAGCACTGGCTGCCACTCCAAGGGATCTGGGTTTGATTCCCAGAACCCACATGGTGCTTTACAACTGCCCAGAATTCCAGTTCCAGGGGAGCCAATGCTCTGTTCTGCCTTTCCCGGGCCACAGACATGCACATGATCCACATAAACGTATGGGCAAACCTCTCTTACATACAAAATAAAATTAAGTCTATGCTATGCATATGTTCTCACAATACAAAGTACATTTATCATTGCATATTGTGCTTCACTACATAATATACTTGCATAAAGTTTTTGTAAATAGTATATACTTTATTTTACTTCGTAAGTCATTAAAGGGTTTTGAAATAACAGCTAATTTACATGTAATTATTGAATCACAAGCTGCATTTCTAACTTAACCATTGTGGAAGACACAACTCTACTGGGTTTGTTCTCCGTCTTTGAAAAGATTGGAAATGGCAGAAAGGTACCGTGCAGTACCTCAGATGCAGACCACGGACTGAAATGCAGGCTGCATAACAAAAGGTAATGCTCCGGATTCCCAAAAGTCTCTTCTGGATTAATTAGGTCCCTAAACATCTAAATCATAAATGGCATCTCTATTTCCATATCGACAGAAGATCCACGGAGAGCTCAGTACTTTTTTTTTTCCTGGCCAAGACTCCGGTGAAACTTCTATTTCTGGAAAAATCAGGGGCAGGATGGGGAGAGCTTTGATGGAAGTAGTTTTTATATCAGTTCATATTGCTGTATGAACTTTGACTGACAAAACAAATCAAACTAAATAGTTCATATAAGTTCCAGGTAGGCATTACAAGCAGGAGTTTAAAAGGAATAAATTGGAAAATTCACCTTTATTATTTTCAAAAATTATGTCAATCTTCTAATCATCTGTCTGTCGAGGCATCCCTTTGTCATACATTCGAGAAAAGCTCAGCATTGTCTACAGCCTCCTCTGAAGGCCCCCACGCCGTTTTCCCTTTTTAACATAAGGAATTCATTTTCTACTCAGAATACCTTTTGCTGCAATCGCATTCAATTTCGTGGATCTTGGTGACAAAGTATCCTTGAGAGCTATTACTGGAAATAGCAATAGGAAACAGTGGGACCTCAGAGCCTGTTAACTTCCTTATTTCAAAATCTTCACAAGAGAGTGTGGGAAGGTCACTAAAGGAAAGAGGGCCTTTTTGAAAATGTCTGAGATGCATTCTCATGCATCACACCTGCTTTCCAGCCACACGAAAAGAGATGCATTGCCTTTTTTTTTCTAGGAAAACAATAGGACTCAACCATGGAGAGTCTTGTTATTTTTTTGGTCACTTTTAGAACTGCTTAGATTCCTACTTGTTGTTGTTGTTGACCATCTAGAACTAGAAAGAAAGCTTTTTTTTTTATTCAGTGTTCTCTGTGCACACACATGCACACCCAATACACACACACACACACACACACACACACACACACACACACACACACACCATAGGACTAGACGGTGTATGTGACCTTTGTGTTAGTAAAGTGAATGTGCAAAGTATTGGCCGTTTAACACAGGAAACCTCAAGGGCAATCAGCATTCTCCTGCCAGAAGAGGAAAGGCTTATCTTGCCAGTCTTCTCATATCCTCCACAGGGATTCCTGGAGGTGAGTGTGGTCTTGCTTTAACCCAAGGCTTTGGTATGTGATTCTTGTTTCTCCTGTTCTGTGAAAGACAGATCTGGCAGGGAATCGGAACGATGTTTGATTCTGTACTGAGAATTGTGATTTCAGTCGATAGCGCAATCAGAAAATCTGAGAACTATCCTCCATGACCTACCTGGAGACTTTGATCCTTTGCCAGCTGTGGAAAACATTGATGAGTAACTGCTTGCTTTAAAAGCTTCAATATGTTTAAGGAGAGAGTGAAAGAAAACTAGTTATATCTTGATCAAGACAGTCTGCCTCCCCCAGCAGTGGTGGCGCTCGCCTTTAATCCCAGCACTTGGGAGGCAGAGGCAGGTGGATTTCTGAGTTCCAGGCCAGCCTGGTCTACAGAGTGAGTTCCAGGACAGCCAGGGCTACACAGAGAAACCCTGTCTCAAAAAACCAAAAAAAAAAAAAAAAAAAAAAAAAAAAAAAAAAAAAAAAAAAAAAAAAAAAAAAAGACAGTCTGCCTCACCATTTCATTATTAGTTGCTTCCTACAATTTGAATATTTCTTAACCCCGTTCATTTCCTCTGCTCCGTTATGTGAGTTGTTTTGTGAGAATTCATGTGGGAGCCCCTTCTGCCTTTGGTCACATACCAGATACTTTCTATCCACCTACAATTTTTTCATAAGACATGGGTCACAGTTGAAGAGGGGCATTGAAGCCATAACATTTATACAATACAGAAAACTATATGTTTAGCTATGTACTTCTAGGATTCAATAAGTACTGTTGTGTGGCTCAGGATGGTGGCTGTTCAGCCAATGCTTGCTAAGCTTGAATTTTAATGCAATGTTCTTTATCTTAGTAGATGGTGTTTCAGCAAAATCTGCATGATTTAAAGCAGCATTATACTGAAGTTTCCAAGAGTGTTTTTTAATTAAATAAAGCAACTTAAATATTCATAACTTTAATTCTTGCCTTGCCTGAATCAATTGAAATATTATTCATGACTATTTTTTGACTAAGCCGAGAGTGTTACAGTGAGAGGCATGTCCTGTATCCCATGGAGGCTACTTTTGTGATTTATAACATTTTAATATGTTAAAGATTTTACTTTCTTGTACTGGGGAGACATTAGTTTGGTGATGGTCAAGGCCAGACAAGGCTCTCTATTTAGCAATGTAGACAGTTCTCAGAATTCTGGGCTATGAGTCAGATTGCAACAAATCCCTTTTGCTTTCTTTGCCTGCTGCTAATGGGTAGATGGAACGATTAAGTCAGTAATTACTGCAAGCTTGGTATCATGTGAGAAATAAAAAGGGTGTGTCCACAGTCTCTCTGTTTAACAAAGTTTACAATCTTACTATTAAAATCGAAAGAGCAGACATGAAATAAGAACCAAGAGGAGTTCAATTAAGATATCGTTCACTAGAAAATGAAGTGAGGTTTATGGTGGAGGTGGGATTTACAATGGGCCTTGACAACAGAATCCAGCCTGAAATTTAGAAAAAGGATGACATTCACAAGATGTTCTAAAGAGTAATTACATCAGAGCAGGAATGAGGTTGTGAGTGGAGAACGAGAAGCGTACTGACTGACCAAAGAGGGGCTGAAGAGGATAGAGACAAGTGAAGGTGGCTGTGTAGCTCAGTCACTGTGTCCTTGTTATTCTTTGGATTTTGAAAGGTTTCTAGCACACAGCTTACACCCAGTAACTACTTACTGACGTCCACTGATGAGGCTAGAAAAAGTGTTTCATAATCAGGCAGATAAGTTAGATAGGACAAATGAGTGGAGGGGAGTGTGTGTATGTGTGTGTGTGTGTGTGTGTGTGTGTATGTATGTTTGTGTGTGTGCATATATATTATTATTTATTGACTTTGTGTATAGGATGTGTGTGAGTATGTGACTGTAGGCACAAACATGTCACAGTATGTATGTGGAGGTCAGAAGTCCACTTTTGACAGTAAAATCTGACCTTCCTCTATGGGATCTAGAAATAAAACTAACATTTGGTTTAAATGATAGTATTTGCTCTTAGCCCTGTCAGTGTATGCATGCAGATATGAAGATATCCTAATCATGGAAATATCATAGTACCAATAAATGATGATGCTTGATAAACGTGTAATAAAACAGAAAGTATATCAACTTTAGATTCAGATGAGTCTATTTGATGACTGTGGGCATACTGCTATATTTTCTGAGCTTCTATTGCTTCATAGAAAAGCAGAATGCAGACAGCAGAAAACATTTCTTTTGGTTATCACAATGTGGTTATCACATTGATGGCCCTGAAGTATGAACCAAATGACATGTCATTGAGCCGTGTCATCTTCCCAGTTACTTCCTTAACCGTCCTTTTAGAAGGTTCTAATTTAATTAACAAACCTTCATGGGGTTTTCTTTTGAAATAAACAAGACAGATGTTGTAGGAGAACAATGCATATGTCTAATTCTGTGAGAGTTGAAGCAGAGAAGCACTTAGAAAGTTCTGTTTAAGTCAAGCTCAGAAAGAACATGGGTTTATTTTGGCAAATCATAACTCAGAGGGTTCTCCTTGAAGCACCAGTTCTACCCCTGGTACGTTTCTTTTCTTTTTATTGGAAGCAGGTTTTTTTTTTCCTTACATAATATATTATGATTACAGTTTCTCCTCTCTATACTTCTCCCAGGACCTCCGCACCTCACTTCTCATCCAGATCCACCCCTTCCTCCCTCTCATTCTAAAACAAACAGGCTTCGATGGGATAATAATAAATTATAATATAAAAACTAGCAGATCGAATTGGACAAACCAAAGAACAACAACAAAAACAAACAAACAAACAAACAAACAAACAAAGAAAAAAGCCTAAGAGAAGGCACAAGGAACAGAGGCACACTCTTCTTACACATAAAAACACTAAGCTGAAAGTGATATTATATATACACAAAAGACCTTTAAGGTTAAAAAAAAAAAAGAAAAAGAAAAAATATAAATAAAAATAAAAAGGTAATATTTTTTAAAATGATGGGGAGCCCTGAAATGACGTTATAAAACAGGGATGTCCAAAGGTGCCTATGAGGTCCATATTATGGTGGCCCTCTATAGCTGGAAGCATCATCGAACCTTAAGAGTAGATTGTCTCCCTAGTGAGACTCTCTTGGAGGAAACTGATTTTTCATTTGTGAGTGATCATCAGCTGGAGCTAGCTTCTGGGTTAAGGATGGGGCATGTGACCACTTTTCCTTTCAGCTCTAGAACCTCAACTGGTGTGGAGCAGCGCAGGTCTTGTACATGCTGCCTCAGTCTCTGTGCATTGACATATATGTTGATCGTATTGACTTAGAGGTCCTTGTTCTCCTGATGTCCTTCTCCATCCTCTATGGCTCCCACACTCCTTCCACCTCCTCTTACAGGATTCCCTGAGTTAGGAGGTGGTGGAGGCAGGGTGGGTTTGACTGTGACATCCCTTCAGGCCTGAGTGTTCCAAGGTCTCAGGCTCTGCATAATGACAACTGTGGGTCTCTGTATTTATCTTATCTGATACAGGAGGAACCTTCTCTGATGAAGACTGATCTGCCTCCTTGGCTTAAATCCTTGGTACAGTTTTTAAATAATATATAAAAGTAGACTATTAGAGACTTGGGAAATGTCCTAGTCAACATGTTAATTACTTCTATGTTGTTGTGATAAAATTGAATAATTTAAAGCAACTTAAGAAATAAATTTTCTTTTAACTCACAATTCCAGAAGAATAGAGTTCATAATGAGCAGGAAAAGAACACAGAAGATGGCAGAAGGGAAACTGCATGTTCATATTTTATTATATGTATGGGACAGAGGCAGAAAGAGAGGGATGGAGAGACAGAGAACGTAGGAAGTTGGGCAATGCCATAAACCCTCAAAGTCTGAACCCAGTGGTGCCTTTCCTCCAGCAAGGCTTCACTTCCTACAGTTTCCATAACTTCCCCACTAAGCTCCACCAGCTGGATTCGAAGTGCTCCAATACAGAAGTCTCTAGGAGACATTCCTCATTCAAGCCATCACGTTCAGTAAAGTGCTTTTCAGTAAGCAGGAAGACCTGGGTTCAAATCCCCCATATCTGTATAAAGGACAAGTAAGGAAGCATGTGCTTATAACCTGAGAGCTGGATGTTGAATAAAGAAGTATTCTATGAAATTATTAGTCAACGAGCCTTGCCAGATTGGCAGGGTCCACATTCATTGAGAAAGAGGTTTAAATGATAAATTTGAGTGATTGAAAAAGTTACCCAACATTTGACCTCTGATCTTCACACATCTGCACACAGACACACACACACACAGACACACACAGACACACACACACACAGACACACACACACACACACATGCACACATGAATGCACAAACATGCAAACCCATATCCACACACATGCACATACACATGCACACACAGACATGCGTGTACACACGTCCGCAGACATCCACCCAAAAGATTAACTATTGATTTATATTGACAACAGTATTTGCTTAGACTGTCAATAATAGGAAAGACTGTCAATATGTCCTAATAAAGGAATAAGAGGCCAACTGACCAAAGTGAAATGTCTCCCCCAGATACATCCCATAAATTACCCAAAACAGGAAAAGAAATAAAAGTGAGTCATTCTGCATACTCTTTCAACAAAATGATACACCTCACTAGAAAAGCATCCTAAGTTTATTTTCACTGAAAAGATCCTTTTGCCTTTGGGGTTTACTCAAGCATCCAGAGAAGTGAAATATTTGTTCTGAGTCACACAGCACTGAAAAAAATAAAGCTGATGTACTTTTCCCTCCAAAAAGCTAATGATGAATGATCATGGAAATTGAGAATCTAAGCTGAGAGTAGAGAGACTACGAATTCCTCCACTGCTATTTATGCTCAAATCACAGGTAAGTCCGTCTTTTACTATATAATAATAAATCTAAAAGCAGGACAATGTGTGGAGCATCATAGGTTTGGTGTCTTCTCTGTACAGTGGTTAGGAAAATAAATAAGCCCCCGGCATGAAGAAACCTACTGTCCTTATAGTGCCTTGCTTTCAGTGAAAGGAAAAGAGAAAAATATATACATGGGTGAACCCCTATTAAATGTTTTCAATAAAGCCTCAAAACATCAACGATGAAAATCTAACTACAGCAATACCGCCATCAATGGATCTGAACCCTGGCGACTATGTAGGATCAGCTGTTTGTTTCCTCAGACGTGTACCATGTTGCAGTGTGAATAAATCACATGACATTTTCTGATTTTTTTTTTCTCTTCTCCTCAGGTGCAGGCCACTACCTCCTTCTGCTTTAACATCAGCTCTGTTGGTTCATCCTCCTGTGGCTTACCATGGGTGCTTCCACTCCAATCTCCATGGGCTTAATTCTTTCATAGCAACCCTCGCTCCGGGTCCCTCTTACTGTTTTACTTGGTCCCTCTCCCTGTTTCATTAGACTATGAGTCTCGTGAAAGGAGAGGCAGAACTTTTACATCTCTAGCGTACAGCAGAATAGGAAGCACAGAATCTGGCTAATGGGTTAGAAATCTATTCAGAAAAATTCTGAGAATACCTGACCTTAGGATCTACTTAGGAAGTTTCCCACCGATGATCCTGACTGTGTGGTTGCTCACTGCAGCTCCTTCGCAATGTGCAGCATTTTAGAAAGAATTTCATGGGCCTGCAAATATAGTGACTTGAGGCTGATTTTGTCATCCATCGGGTGGAAGGAGAGCCCTGAGTGGAAGCGGTGCTCTGATCGCAACACGTGCTATGGTACATAAGCATTCATACACCCAGACACACAACCTGGTGCAAGCACGCACCTGCTTACGTGTATACACACATGCACACACACACAATCTCCATAACACACCCAATAAACACATGTAAAAATATTTGCAAACTCTGGCTTGTAATTCTTCTCCTATCTAAGAATTACCAGGAAGACAACTAAATTCCAGAAAATTTACCTCTGTGGCAAGTACTTCAAAATTCTTTCTTCCTCTAGAAGTAACTGTCTTCTACCAGTCTGATAGGAGAGCGTGGTGTGTTGCTTCTTCACTTTGCTTATGGTTGTTTAATGAATGCAGTGTAGCTTTTCTAGAGAACTCAGGAAGTATGGAGATAATGTATAGATACCTGGAGGTAATACCTATTGAGAGGCCATTATATAGGCACATATGTTTCTGTTCATGTGGTTCTGTCACATAAGCTTGCAAACTGAAAAATAAAGGCTAAATATTGAAATACTGGGGTGTCTCCACGGTCTCTCCCCCCCCCCATGGTAGGCTCCTGAGTCAGAGATAAAAATAGGGAATCACCAAGGATATTTTTTGCTGAGTGTAATAGCAATGAATCGTTGAGGATCTTTGTTTGGTGATGGTTTCATAAAGCATAATTATTGTTCTCACTGGTGACTTTTGGAAAATATACTCTTCTCAAAATTTTACATAGAACCACACATCTTTAATAAATACACACATTCTGTAAAAGCCATTCACAATTCTATTCGTAAGTAAACTCATCTGAGCACTTACGCATTGCATGTGTAATACTCATATATATCTTATTTATACTTGTATATATTTGCGATAAGTACAATCCTATAGATGACTCTGCGTGTACCCAATGAATTTCTATTGCTCAGCCTAATATCTGCTGAGATGACCAAGTATTCATCACACTAACATTTTTTAGTCACCTTTTTTTTCTTGTTAAGGCTGTACAAAAATAATTGGGGTCAATAACTATCATTTGTCTTGCGAAATTATTTTGTCAGGAGTTCCATGGCTTTTTGTTACTCCAGACATTGTTTTTATTTGAATTGAGAAAGCCAGATTGCTATGACTGTAGAAGTTGCTACTGAAGAATGTTCAGAAGGAACACCTTTAGTCATAGTGAAAAAAAGACAGTAATACAGGGGTGGATCCTTGTTTCCCATTTCGCATATCAGAACCATGCTGCACTAAAAGTGTTCATCAGCAGATTGTGTCCATCCGTTCTAGTTTTGTCTTGTCTTTCTAAAATTTTGTTTATATTAAAGGATATGTGGTATGGAAGTATCAGGAGACCTTTCTATGTTGTTAATCTGTACCATTCTGAAAATGTAGTCAGGGAGGACCTATGTGATCATTCTACTCCTAACAGAAGAATGCCTATGGGAGAAGCCAGAAGGACTGAAATAATCAGTCTGGGCTCCATGAGTGGAGGGTAACATTGTATCTGTTACATTTAGTTATACTGGCACAGAAGCATAAGTCTGGATAGGACTGACTAATCAGGTACTTTCAACCACATGACCAAGTCACTGGCATTTCTCCTGGGAAATAACTCCACATTAAAAATAAGGGAAGGAACTGTGGGCTGTTAATCAAAACCATCAAATTTAAGGAATACCTAAATAATTAAATAAGTAAAAATAATGTTCATTCTTACCATAAATCAAAATTAGATAAATCTGGGTACTTTGATGGAGATAGATAGATAAATAGATAGATAGACATCACATATGTAGGAAAATACAAATTAGTATTTCTGACCTGGAATTTTAATATTCTGATTCAATGTAGAATTTTGGCTGAGATCTTCATATTCTCCATGTTCTCTCTCTCTCTCTCTCTCTCTCTCTCTCTCTCTCTCTCTCTCTCTCTCTCTTTCCCTCTCTCTCCCTGGATAGAATAAAAAACAACAATATTGGGAATTTTTAAATGCAAAATAGCTCCAAATCATTAAAAATTTCTTCCCATTATAAATGAAATTGATTTATGTTTTAGGATATTAGATTGCCACCACATTTTTGGCAACATGCTTTTATCCGTGAGATACAGAGACTGAAATTAGTGATGCTTTTTCTCTTCATTTTGTCTTTCATGCACTCTAGCCAGATGAGTGGGCAGTTATTTTGAAGGTTGACAATCTGCTCCAAGTCTTGGCAAACAGGCAAGTCCCCTAAGAAAGAACGAAAAGATTTGTGATCTTAGTTCAGAGTACAGAGAATACATGAGCTTTAGTAATAAACCAACACTTGAGAAAAATTCTGGCACTGATATTTATTGATGTTGTAATATCGGGAAGATTGCTGTTGACTGCGCCTTCTTCTCTCCACTTTTAGTATGGGTTAGTGGACACTTCCCAGAGCTGTGTTGGTGATCAATGAGTTCGTTAAATACTTAGTTTTGCACCTGACAAATTTCCTGAGCCCCAAGGCATGCATTTCCCATGCCCTGTGCCCTCTTCTCCTCCAGGGCTCATGCTTGTTTCTTTACTATACTGACTTCTCTTTCTATCGTGGAACAAATAGATGACTGACTGACCACCCTGACTGCTGATGGCTGTGGGATCGGTGGTACCACAAACACATCCTGTTCGGGGGCAGCATGAGTTAGGTATTCATCACTATGGGACAAACAGGAACATCCTGGGTGTTACTAAATGGAAGAACTGGTAGGCAAAAGGCTTCATCAATCCCAGATACCCCACCACAAAGCCTTATGCCATCGCTGGAATCTGTTGACCTACTTACGAAATCTCTAATTCTATTCCTGATAGCCTATAATTAGGGTGATCCGAAATAGCCTGAAAACATTCAGTGCCAGCATTTATCCCCAAAGGCAAGTCTCGAAACCTTCAATAAGGCCTTTTCTGAAATTTGCTTTTAAGTCAACTGATTTGGCAATATTTTAACCTAGAGAGAGAGAGAGAGAGAGAGAGAGAGAGAGAGAGAGAGAGAGAGAGAGAAAGGAGAAAGGAAAGAAAAGAGATAGCTAGAGAGAAGTAAGAAAGAGAGATGAGGAAAAGGGATGGGCTGGGGAAGGAAGGAGAGAAGGGGGGAGGGGGAAGGGGAGGGAAACAATCACAGTTTTGCTCATTTCATCAAAATGTAGAGCAAGCTCTTGCCCAAATTTAATAGCAGTTATCTCGGATATGTGCAGAAAGGTTGAGAGCGTCACTCCAAATAAAACAATCCCAATAAATAAATAAACCAAACAAATCTTTATGTCAACACGGCTTCTGCTTTTGTGTCTGGGTGTAGTATGCAAAAAAAAAAAAAAAAAATCACTTTGAGAGAAGCAAGCATGAATAAAACCGTATTTCAACCCCAAATGTCCCCCTACCCTCTTTTCCCACCCCCGACAAATAGAGCTTCAGAATGCAACACCTATCAAATATTTCCTCAGAAATGCCAGATTGCTGGGATTTTAAAGAGTTCTACTTTTTTCTTCCCTTTTTGACATTTAGACAGATTGAGTTTGAGAGAGGAAGTGACTCCAAGTCCAGCCTGCCCCTCACCACTGTCAGAGGAAATAACTGAAGCAAAATGAAGTGATAATATACTGTAGAATATTTAACAGAAAGAGTGAAGCAGGGGAAAATGGCAATCTGAGAATATACAACTGATCCCCAAAATAGATGCAGTCTCCTGTGCCAGAGCAGATGCCAACTATAGAGGATCATGAAATGGTAGAATTACCTTGCTCTGTGGGCTGTGTGTGGACATAGCAGCACGGACTCCCCAATAGTCAGGGGAGCTGGCTCTTTTCCCTCCAGTCTCTGCTAGGCTTTGTCACAGAGCCTGCCAACTTTCCTCTCTTCCCCTTTCTGTGTATTCAACTGTGAGAGAGTTAGTAAGTGGCCACCGTAATGGCTGCGGTATGTTGCAGTGTGAGTCTTGACAGAAAAGTTCAACCCTGGGCCCTTCTGTCACAGCATGAGTGAAATCAGAAAGTCCAAGGGAGGATATTAGCAAGGCCCTTTCCATTCTGGAGAAGACTCAAGGCGATGAGGGACCCTGAGATTTCCCACCCAAGGAAAGACGTGATAAATAGGGTGTTGGAGAAAAAACACACCCCCCTTCTGTGAGTTTAATGAGAAAACGGCCGCCTCCTGGGGAAGAGGGGGAACGCTGAGGTGTTGCCTTAACAGCACGCAAAAAGTTGAGACATTGGCAAAGCAAGCTTTCTTCATCTGCTGAAAATGTGGAGCGTGTTGTTTGTTACAGGGAACTGTTTTAAAGAATTCCCCCACCTCTTATTCACAAAGGAGTAGAGTCCCACACTTGAGGGAGGCCGATTTGTCATTTTCTCTATGTGAATGATTAAAAATTCTCTCTTTTCTTTCCTGGAAAATTTCCTCTTCGTCTTTGTGCTGAGCTTCCTGGTGTATGACTCTCTTTTACCCACCAAGTCTGAGGCTATCACCAAGACAGAGGCTACAGGACAGTTTCATCCTAATGCGCTCTCTCTCTCTCTCTCTCTCTCTCTCTCTCTCTCTCTCTCTCTCTCTCTCTCTCATGTTTCTTCTCCCTTCCTTTTGTCTCTCTCTCTCTCTTTTTTTTTTTTTGTCTTCAACTCAAGGATGATCTTCAATATCTTTACATCAAGGCAAACAAAAAATCGGGTTCCAGAGGTTTGAATGAAGAAATTACCGGGGAAAGATTACAAGTGGTGGCCAACAGGAGCCTGCAATGATATTTCCCTGGGATACTCATGCATAAATACAACTGAGAGTTTTGCACTGAATGATTATTAGGCCTGATTTCTAGATGGTAAAAGGATGTGACTTTAAACCCTGGCTGACATTCCATCAAGGAAAAGATGCTAAGTGGTGGTAAGATGATAAGATAAGGTGATATGGTGGTAAAATACTAAGATGTGCAGACATACGCCAATTGGAAGAATGGTTCACTCAAAGTTCCTGTTAACATTTTTTAGTTAAGATGGATATTTGTTCAATCGCTGTGATAAAAAAACAAAAATGGGGGGTGGTGATAAAATATGGGGGATGTGGGGCTAGAGAGAAGGCTTAGCTGCTAAGGGCTGTTGTTGATTTTAGAGAGGACCCTGGTTCCATCTTCCAACAATCACATGACATCTCATAGCCACTTATACCTTTAATACCAGGGAATCTAAACCCTGTCCCCGCTGGCCTGGTGCTTCTGTGCACGGGTAAACAAACACTCAGGCAGACACATATTCATATGAAGTAAATGAATAAATCTGAAAATCTTTTTGGATGCTGAAGAAGTCTATGTGGTTAAGTTCATTTCACACACACACACACACACACAGACACACACAGACACACACACACAAAGACATAAATGAAATTGTAATTGTTTCCTCCAGAAAAGACATGTTTATAAACATTTTAACATATTACTTGAAATGATTCTAGTTACATATTTAATAAGCTGAAACTATTTTTCTTTCATAATCATAAGCATTTAAAACCATTAAGGAAAATTACATTGGCATATCCACTTAGAATTTAATATCAAATACATGATTTAAATTATCTGTTCTAGGTGAACATATTAATACGTTTAAAGGATCTTTAATATGAAATAGCCATTTTTAATAGGAGTTAAACTTGTTTTATTTTAAATTCTGAAAAATATTGAAAAATTTAAGAACATATTGGTCATTTAGTCAAACTGTTAACACTTTAATTCATATCATCCTCTTCTATTTTTTCTTGTGAATTCATCATTTTAAATGTTTTGCTTTAATTATAACACTTGCATAATTTAACAATGATAATTATAATCATAGGTCTTCTTTATTTAATATCTATAAGGTACAAGATATTCTTTCTATATTTAATCTACATTCAAACATTCTAGAAATTGAGTAACCAATAAGTGCTAAAATAGTACTTGAAATCAAGTATGTTTCGCTCAAATTTTGTCCTTCAAACAAATTATTTGCCCTAATATATGGTAAATATTATTTGTAGCATTGCATCTTCATATATTTTTTACCATAAGTATATAAAACTATTCCAAAGAGATTTCAACAAAAAATAGCACTATAGTGGTAAAGTGTATATTTCAACTAAATTCAAACTTAATCGTCATCGTTATTATTATTATCATTATTATTATTATTATTATTATTATTAGCCTATGAATATAATCCTGATTTATGCCAGAGGATGCCCAGTAGCAAAAGTTGCCACTATTTGCTTTGAGAGCCCTAAATTTGTTATTAGTTCTTTATCTTACATATTGTTATGATTTTTCTTTTGATGAGGTTGTAAAATCTTGTCCTGGTATTCCCTTGTGCTCTATTCTTGGGCATTAATTATATGAAAATGGAACAATTTTCCCATACAAAGGAAAGGTATGGGACAAGAGAGGCTGCCTGACAGCCTCAATTACCTTGCTTCTGCATGATACATAGGGCACTATTTGAACCTGCAGCAATTTTCTGGCCTAAGCAGTATCAAAAGCATGCTCCATGGATGAGAGGAAGGCTAGCAGTTCCTGCGATTACGCTGGCAATTGCCCATCTGCTTCAGAAGGTAGAGTTTAACCTGCAGGGAATCATGGGGAAATAGCTTGATGATGGGTGTCAAGCTTTTAATTTTTGTCTGGGTAGGGGCAGGGTGGGGATGGGAGTAGTTAACAGTGCAGACTTACAGCTTCCCTACTGGCTTCATGGCCTCAGAGGCATCTGCTCACACATGACCCCAGGAAAAAGGTGCCGCTCAGAGAACTAAATTCAAATGCAGACTCTAAACTCTAGCCTTTCTTTAGCTAGATGAAGTGGAGTCAGATGAGATTTACAGCATATCACTGTTAATGTTTAATCATTCCTTTTAGAACCAACGGGTCACTATTAATGCAAAAGGATTTATTGGAAATGTTTAACTTATATGTTTTTAATAGCTTATTTACATGTTATATCATGTCTTGTTCATATACTTTTATGCCTTCTGAGCTTGTGTGTTTTTCAGGGGTTATGGTAAAACTCTAGGTAGCTTGAAGAGAGAAGGATGATCTTGTCTGTCAGATTTCTCCCCTCTTATATAGCTTAACTAAGGTGATGTGGCACTGGGGTATAAACCCTCCATGTTGCTGCAGCCAAGTCAGTAGATTCATAATGTGAGTTGGTCAGTTATGGAGAAATTGCAGGTTTAAGTGTTTTGGAATTTTTTTGTTTGTTTGGTTGATTGGTTTGATTTGTTTGTTTGTTTGGTTGGTTGGTGAGTGTTTTTTGTTTGTTTGTTTGTTTGTTTCATTTTGTTTGTTTTGTCATTTTTTTGTTCTTTGACTCAATTGGTTTTGAAAACTCACAGATCTATGCAGTCATCTGCAATACCTAGCTTCCCATTAGTTCCTTGGAAGGACTTGAATATCCCAGAACCTGAAAAACTAGAGAATTTAGAGGCAATGAATTCTACTGTCACTTTTTAACACTTCCAATAAATCCAATATCAACACATATTATGTATATTATAAATTATTAGTATTAATTTACTCAAACATTTAGCAAATTTTATATTATTATGTGCCTTATAATGTGTGAAGAACTATTCTGTATTCTTATGGATGCCTCAGTAGATGAAATAAATGAATGAAATAAATGAATGAAAATAAAACCCAATGTTAGAAAACAAAACATTTTCTGCTTTCATGCAGTCTACATACTAGTGGGGCAAATAAGCAATCATTAGGAAAAACTCATATAGCATAATAGACAGAAATAAATGGTAAGGGGAAATCAGGAAAGTGGAATGTACACTGAGAGGAGGACATTGAGTTTTCAGAAAGCACTCATTTAAAGATCTTGAAGAAGACGGAAGTAAATGAGAAATCTGTATACAGGGAAAATATCACAGCCATGCACTGTCTGACATAGAAGCCCTTAGCTGCATTGTCTTAACAGACAGCTATAGAACCATCACATAGAAGGTAAATGATACTGCTCCCCGTAAGAAGGAAAAGACAAACCTAAATTCTCCAAAGAGGGGAGAAACAAGCTGCAGTAGAGATGTGTGTGGCTGTACTCTGTACAAGGGGTAGGTAGAGGACAACTAATAACAAGGGCCAGGGCACTCAAAACCATGCTGGCGCTTTAAGATATTACTCTGAAAGAGATGGAAAACCTTTTGAATGTGTTGAGTGGAGGGGTGCTCTGATCAGATTTGCACAATGTCAAGGTCACTCTGACTGTTATTTTGAGAATTAAGTAAAAGAGCTAAGAGCCTAAGTCCAGCGTCCGTGAGCAGCTGAGTGAGGAGTGGTAGATTAAGTTCTAGATATATACTGCAGCGAGGTAAAGTATTAAAAATTGCCTAGAGATCCTTATGAATCGTAGGGTTTGGAAAACCATGCCAATCACTTTAGGATTTGGCTGTAATCCTTTATATGTCAGTTCTGGTGCTGGTGCTCTATCTTGTCTTCCAGCATTCCCTGAAAACTGGGAAATACATTTTTAGTGCTGTATAATATTAATTATGTAATTGATAAACACTGGATGATGGCAATAGAGGAAAATAGTCATCACTTAGGAAAATAAACATCCGCTAACCGATTCTTCCCACTGCGAAGGACGCAGTACTTGATAGGGGTTTTATTGGTGGGCAGTTCTACTGGTGGAAGTTTATGAATGCCATGGAATTTAGCAACAAGTTACATAATAGGCATGTAATAGGTATGTAAGCACAAATATCATTTGTGCTGCTTTACCTACAGCATTTCAGTTGCCAGTCTACAATCAAGTTTTGGATCCACAACTTTTACCAAAGCCAATTCTTCAAAATTCTGTATGTAGCAGAGAGAATGAGAATCCACCAGCTGTGACTCGCATGAGATGACTTTTGTGTTGAGCAAACACTTATAAAATGAACCACTGTTGGGTCAGGAGATGACTCCTCAGTTAAGATTGCTAGGTGCTGCTTTCCCAGAGGATCAAGATTCTATTTCAGAATTGACATAGACGCTCACAACCATCTGTAACTCAAGACCTAAACATTGACCCCCCCTCTCTGGTCCTCACAAAACTAGGCATGCATGTAGTGCACAGACATACACAAGCATGCAACACAACCGTATCTATATCTATATCTATATCTATATCTATATCTATATCTATATCTATATCTATATCTATATCTATATCTATATCTATATATCTTAAGATACTGTAAGTGAACAAATATAAACATTCAGAGTTTTGAGATAAGGCATAAATATTTTACCCTTTCAAGTTTTAAACAAACCCAGGTAAGAATTTTTTTATTATTATTTTTCTGTTTCTCAGTTTCTCTTCATTGCCAAGGAAAGTAAAAATTGGGAATCTATTTCAAGGGAATTTTTAGGACAAGGAAAGTGAAGATCAATCAGGCTGATAATTTGGCTATGTACTACTGTGACTGCTGTTCCTATATAGCTATGGGGAAATTCATTTATTTTTCACATAAATCAAGGAGTGAATGAGATGAGAAAAGAGAACCTTATGTTTTCTTTAGGTTTTTCCACAGAGAAGTAAAGGGCAACACAAAAGTTCTCAAATTTTTTCTTTTGATATTGTTGCCCTAAAAGCTTACCGGACATGATTTATTCTTTGTTTCAAATACTACCCTAAATACCACCTAGAGAAAGTAAATTAATTTTAGTCATAGCCACTTCAACATGATTAGTTGATAAGATCACTTCCTTCTTGGCAGAAAATACTAGGAAGTATTTGAGCACAGAGATTTGAAAGGAGCAAGAACAAAGACAGTAAATTTTGCTGTTTTGGGTTATCCACTTTGAGAGTGTCAAGAACCTGCCTAGAGATGATATCTGGAAACGCAAGTGTTTTTCTTTTTCTTTTCTTTTCTTTTTTTTTTTTGTCACATCTGTTGAGGTGAATAATTCGGATGTAGTCTCGAACATCTTCTCTGTCTTCCTTTGGACTTGATGTGCAAGGCAGTTGACAAGAGCATAACCATGAATCATAAAGCCAGCCCATTGCTTCCTTGGGCTCCAAGAAAATAACTTCATCCTTCCCCCATATTTGGCTGAATAATTTTATAAAGGAAATAATGATGACAGACAAACAAATGAAGGAAGCATGCGGTATGATGGTAGGTAACTTAAAGAATACATCTTTCAATTTTCTTTCCCCCAGTTCTCCTAACATTATCCTTTAGATCAGCTATCATTAATTTCCATTCAGCCTGTCTATCGACCATATTCATTTCCCCCCAATAGTTTGCTCCTATTAAGAATCTTTTTAGAATCTGGCTTATGGAAAAATCTTTGAGGGCTTGAAAAGCAGTGGAAAACATTCCTTTCATATACGTAAGTAATATGAGAACCAGTCTTGATGGAACTTTGCGTAGGAAGCTGTGTAATCAGCCAAAAAAAAAAAAAAGTGTATATCCCCAGAGGAGAAATGTCAATGGGGACTGCAAAAAGGGGTTGACAATGAAATAAAAACGGTCACAAAGCAAGCCCATGTGTATGCATGTGTGTGTGTGTATATGTGTGCCTGTGTGCATGTATGCATATGTGTTCATGTGTGTCTGTGTGTGCATTTGTGTGTATGTGTGTGTGTTTGTGGGATGTGTGTGTGTGTGTGTGTGTGTTGACAATGAAATAGCCTGTTTTGTGGCTATATATGTCTTGGGCTAAATGACTTGTCCTGAAGATTGCCTGTTTGAGTGACCTTGCTCTTCTAAAGGTAAGGGAATTTTAAGTGAAGAAAATAAGCAAAGAATGTTACCAGATCATTTTTTAGGATTGTGCCGATGACTCAAGAATAATACTTGCTTTAAATATTTCCCCATAAATGTATTCCAGTAAGACTGCTAAGGAATAAGGAGAATAGAATTAAAATTCCAGTTGATTCAAATTTCACAGATGGCAGCAGTACATATAGTTTTGTAGTGCTTTGTTTAATAATAATGTTATGTGCTTTATTGGATATGATTGCACTATCTATGTCGTAACCGTGATTATATCTACTGTTCTGCTGAAAAACAAAATGTGGTCCAAAGTCACCAAACAAGAAAGTGGCCAAGTCAATACCACAACCAAACTAGGAGGATTACTTTAGCTTCCAGCTTGTATGCTGAGGCTCATGACACCCAGCTCTATCCCACCTCCATCCCAACGCCTAATTTGTCATCTAAGAAACTTACAGCAATAAAGTCATGATTCCGACAGTCATGTATAGAGCTTCAAGGATCATGAATTTATTGAAATAGTAGAATTAAATAAGTTAAAGGATATATATTAAGGGGGACAGAGCCATGAGAATTTAGTAAAGTCTTTGAAACTCTAAATTCTAATAAATCAATCCAAAACGTTAATAAACATTCAGGGGCCCACTTATTCAGGTTTGTGCATGATCACATTTTAAAGAACACTCTCATGCCATTCCTCACCGGTCACAGAATTCATTGTTAAAAACTATTAGTGGCTTTTCTCTACCTTTAAATCCTATACATATTCTGTTCTCTGTGCCTTCCTTATCTCAGACCAATTTATTCGGCTAATATCAGTAGTTCATTTACATAAGACCTTTTACTCCATCAATTAGAGGTGGTAGTGGGTAGGGAGATTTGATACAACAACCTTGTTCCTTTGGTGTGGTTTTATAATCATCTATTCCTTATCTCTGTAGACTATTCATTTCTGTAAGGAATGAACTGTGGTGTAATCGTCTTGGGCACGTAGTATAGACAACATGCTGGCTACTGCTTAGGGAATGAATAGATACCACTAACCTTTAGGGGAATAGACACACTTAGAAAGACTTTCTTCCATTATTCCCTGCAAGGCTCTCTCATCATTAGCACAAAGCTCTAAGTGTGATGCCAAAATTGCAATTTTGCCTTACAGAAACAGAATTTATGTAGTGATACGGGTTTTTTTTTTTTTTTCTGGAGCCATGGCGGGCTGGATTTTACATTTAGAAATAGCCTAGTGAGCACACAGTTGATAGATATGCTTGCACTCTCATGAAAGTTAAAGGGATGCCGTTCAAAGAGAAAAAATATCGAATTCTCTTAAAAGTTCTAGTTCTTTCATTTTAAACACAATCATGGTTGGCATTCCCCAGGTAAATTAAGTTAAAAAACAGTATACATCAACCAAGAATATTTAATTTTTCAAAATAAACTGCTAATCTAATAAACTAATTAGATATAAACATATATATGCTCTTCATTGTCATTTCTATTGCAAAGCATAAGGAGTTTTATTCTAAAGTGTGCCTTATATAAATGCTTCTTCCCAGCCCATACTGAGCTCTGTCTTCTAGTATACTTTCATTCTCTTGATTTCACTGTGCCTTTATTCTCTGTGTAATTTCCAGAATCTTTGTTAAGTTCTGACTGAGAATTCCAAACACAAAGGGAATAGGTTTGGCTTTAAACAAGAAAAGTTCTGTTATCTCAGAAGCATTTGCCATATGGACTCTTAATAGAGGCAGACACAGGAATGCTTTCTTAGAAGACTCCGGAATGTTTCCAGAGACACAGGCATGCAAATTGAAACTTCTGCAAGGGCAGGATTGATTTACTGTATGCATTTGCCAGAGGCTTTACCAGAATATTCTGCAGTATGAATTATAAAGTGTTTTTTAATAGCTAGAACAAGTAGGACATTATGAGCCTCGTTGTTATGTGTTATATGCACCAAAAAGAGTAAAAGAGAGGCAAATAGATGCAGTTTTAATGTACTGTAATATATGTCCATTGTGTCCCCTTGCATTGATATAATTACACAACATAGTTAAAAACAGGAGAGAGGGCTTTAAATTAAAGAACACAATTCCAAAGAGCGATGGAGACTAGTGATTTTTCCCCCCGAGGTTCTTCAGTAGCATTCTGGATTGGCACAAGGACGCAAAAGGTCAGGGATTCATACAACTCTTCACTGTTGATTCTGAATCCGGTGTGTCTGAGGCTGGCAGGTTTCCTATGTTCTGTGGAATGGTAGTGCAGCATCACAGATTGTCAAAGTCAGCAATGGCTTCTCTACGGGTGTTAGGGACAAGGAGCAGAAGAACAAAGGGTCTGTGGAAGCTCCAAAGTATGCTGAGGCTTTAATGGAACCTTGCAGTGTGATGAGTTGCAGGAAGTTAATTGAATCGCAGTTCTACGGGAATGTCTACCCCAGCACCTGTCGGGCCTGAGAACCAAGCGGAGAGTCAACTGATCAGAGAGGGGGCCTTTTCTTGTTCCCACCCAGCTGCCTGCCACCCCCAACTGTTATTTCATACTCCCAGGTCTCACCTGAGCGATTACTTATACACAGGTATTTGGAGTTCACCATGTAACTTGCTTATTCGCTGAACATGAGTAGGGTATCATAAAATAACGGTGGTCGAATGGCAAAAAAAAAGTTGGGGAGTGAATTATAGGTTTTATAAGTTTGAATAATCAATTTATAACTCAATGTATTTGAAAATCTGTTTATAAATCACATCTTTAATGTAAGAAAGAGAATCATTTGACAAACAGAATTTAATGGCTAGGGATCATATACTAACTACTCTGTATTTATAGCTAGAATAATTTTAAACATGTTAGTCCAAAATAGTAAAAAAAAAAAAAAATGTACAAAACAGCAAAAGTCCAGAAAATATGTGTGACAAAATATTTAGTAATATTCAAAAATTCTCAAAGATTTTAATAATCCATCTGATAGCATAATATATTAATTTGGCAAAAATTGGAACTTCTAAGTTACAGCTTTAACTCTTGTTTTCTGAGCAGAAGAATGTGCTCATTAGTAAATAACACTTTAATATTAAAATGGATTGTTTTATTTTCATACTTGACAATTAGCTAATTTACTTTTTCAAAGCATTCATGCTGCAAAATGAAGTCACACTTGTCCAATATCAATATCCAAAAGAACTGAAGCAAAAGAATAAGTTCACAAGAGCTACAGCTAACAAAGACACTGATGGCGCAGAGTTCATCTTTAATGCTAACTACCTTTTATTAGTACTTTTTAATACTGGGGATGGATGTTCTTCATGTAAACATTTGGTCAGAATACACTTCTGTAAATCACCTATTACTTTGAACAATAATGGACCATGGATGGTCCCAACACCTGTCAATTCATCTATTCTCTAAATCTCTATTACACTTTAATTCTTCTTTCCTTTTGGCTCGTGAGTGCTTACAGCTGTTGATCATTAAGGTTACAGCTGGCTTGCAATGAAGTAGACTTTGCAAAACGAAAATGTACTTGCCTCTTCTCCTGTTGCAGGAATATTAGTGGACGCAGGGGCAGGGAAAGGTAGTCAGCTCCATCCAGGCATCTGGTTAGTGGTGTTACATGCTGGCTTGGATATAACTCTTTCTGTGGCTAATTTGAGTTTACAGACACTGAATAGGGAATATCATGCTGTCAGCCAAATTCCCAAGGATTTATATATGTGGCAAAACTATATTTCTGTCTATAGATTTTTAAAAGTATAAGTGTGTATTTGAAATAGAACCTTTTAAAATTTAGATAAGTGGTGTAAGTTCTGGTTGCCAGAGTCTCCTGGGAATCAATCGGGGTGAGTTTATATACAACTCTTTTAGAAGGGATGGTGGCACAGTTCACTGTATCAGGAAAGTAATTCAAGTATGCAAATTGAAACTAAGAGGCATTCTTTTCCATTAAATAAACCAGGGAATCATTGGAAGTTCTGAGTCAAAGTTTAAAAAAAAAAAAATCCATGTCTGTCTGTCAAATATTGCTTCCTAAAATGATGTCATTGTTTCTTCACATGTAAACCCATGGAAGCCAGAGAACTGGCGCCTGAGTTTAAACAATTAATAATACCTGCAATCACAGCCTGTCATGTCAAAAGTCATCCGTTCTCCTAATTTTATCTCCTCATCAGTTCAGCTACCTAACAATTGTTGAAAGCAGTAAGAAGAGCAAATTAAAATGAATCTACTCCTCTGCATTTGCCAGATAAGCCACACATTAAATACCAACTTCAAAAATGAGAAAAAAAAAAAAAAAGCCAGTCAAAGAAAGCAAAGTCAGGCCCAGATGATGAATATTTCCACTTTAAGTTATGTTTATGTCATAAAATTTTTTATTTGGCACTCTGTAGATTGTCAGAAGTTTCTCTCCTGTATTTGATTTATTGCCTCAGCCACAATGGCCTGGCTTAACTGTGACGTGGGCCTGGGACGGTAACAGAATGCAAGGAAGAATGAAAGAGGGGAAAGCATAAAGCAGCGTGTTGTGTGCCTTAAACCTCTGCAATTTGTGGTTTTAAAAAGTTCGTGAAAGAGTGCAAAGAACAAAAACTAGACAGGGCAGGCTTTGTGACAGCGAGCTCTACTCCGAAATTGTGAAGGGACTAGAAAAATCTGAAGAGAAACCATAAAACATATAGCATAATTCTTAAACTATTTCAAAAAAACCACAGTTTTTGAGAACTAAAAAAGAAATGTCTGCAAAGTCGAGCTAAGAGCATTTGGCTATAAGATAGCTCAAGCTGTGCCATCAATATTCTTAGCAGTTAGCTACTGAGGTCTTTGTCTACACCCAAAGCTCAGACTGCTGGATATAGGAAGTCTATATCGATATAGAACAACCAATTTATGATATCGCCATCATTAAATATAGGTCATTATTTTAGACCATTTCTTTAGTCTTCACAGTTAGTACAGATATTGTCATGTTTCCCTAGTGAACATATGTTAACTCTTAATGTGCTGGATAAATTTCTATTTAAATCCTATATTTTAAAAAGAAATAGAAAAATCTGGAACTCCATTTCATGTAAGAAAGCATATGGCTTGAAACTAAATATAGTTTGAACATATGAAGCGTATTAAATTAATTATTATAATTTAAGTGATTTGAAAAATGTCTTCAGTTTTTATGACATATGCTCCTAATGATTCAGATTACCTGTAGGCACTTCAAAAGCTTTGGGATTCTGACTCTCTTCAGTAATTAGGGGGTCAGATGATATGCTGGCTACATTAGAGAAAAGAGCCTTGTGAAAATGGGCCATGGACCAAAATAATACCCTTCAAGACAGATGAGAACTGAGCCACAAAATGAGCTGCAATTGTATCATTTTTGAATGTCACATTTCAATGCTATGAAGAGATGACAGGCCTAGATCTAAAACTCAGTTAGTATTTATACCTGAAAGTCTTCGTGTTGTACATCATGGAGAGATCTCGTTTCTACCTCGTGAAGTATTATCCATCCAACTTAACGTTATGTATCACCATGTCCAAGACTCCTAATTGGGACCACGAAGTCTAAGCACCCACTTATTCATTTCGTCCATCAGCCATTTACACATACACTCTCAGCACCTACAGCCAGGCGTAGCGTTAGTTATCAAGGGACTGTGCTGAAGAGAGTTTACTATTCTCTTAGGTTTTATATTACTTAGGACTGACAGATCATTGAGAAAAGAGTAGAATGGAACAAACCCAAGCAAGGAAGGACATATCACAAAAGGGATTGAGAAAGTGATGGCTGGGGTAGACATAAATCTCTTTACTATGGATCGTTCAAGGAAGCCCCTCCAGGGAGATGGCATTTTGCTGATACCACGAGGGAAGAAAAAACCACCGGGAGTCTTCAGCTTCGTTCCTTATGGAACACCGATGTATGGGCTGAAAAGGAGTTCTTCAAGAGAGACGGAAGGGCTTGTGACTGAGGTTAAGTACATGGAGGAAAGAGGAAGGTGTGACATGGAGAGTTTAATATAGGATCCTCGAGGGCTACTTAAGCTATGGTCGGGTGTAAATTATTACGCTTAGTCTAAAATAATAGCACTAAATCATCAAAGGCTAGTAATAGAGAAAGACAACTTCTGGGTCATTGCTATGTGCTAGCCAATGCTTTAAGTACCACAGACAACCTTACTCTTCCTTGTCCCTGGCCTCATTTTATCCCTGTGAACACAGAGAAGGGCAGGAACTTCTGCAGAAACGCAGTAAGAATGCAGTGAGCCACTGATAAACACAGTACCTTTTATGTTGCACATGAATTGCAAATACCCATAGGAAAATTTTCATTATGTTTCTGTATTAATGTGTCTTCCATGTGCATGCAAGAGAAAGACAGAGACAGAAAGGCAGAGAAAGGGGGGAAGAGCATTTGAGAGCCATAGTACAAGTATGGAAGGCTGAGGACAGTTTGCAGTTGGTGTTTCTCTTTTTTCATCAGACAGGTTCTAGGAATAAAACTCAGGCTATACACCTCCTGGGTCATCTCATCGGCCCCGCGTGACGGTACTTCTTAAACTTCTGATTTATCTCATGCTTGCAAATATATTTTATACAACTAACCTGCTGTTCTATTTGTTCTCTTTGCCCGATAATATGTTTTTATAGGACATGCCATGTGGCAGACAGTATGGAAAAGTGAGAAAGACACAAGATCAGAAGTTATTGTTCTTGCTTGACAGGCCACATAAAGAAGAGGTCAAGAACACCACTCCTGATAGGTGAGTCTGATCTTCAATGCTCAAACGAATTATTTGGTCTTATATTTGCCTGTTGCTAGCATACAGATGACAGTATCTCATGTAGGCCGTGCATTCACCCATTCATTCATTCTGCAAATATACATTGTGTTCCCTTTTCCCGTCTATGACATGAAACTGCAAACAACAACAAAAACCCTCTGCTTTATGTACTTTGAATCCCAGGCATGGCTTAAACAAGATGAATATGTAGTAAATGACAGAGTATGTTTGTTTAAGTGCAGCTGAAAAGAAAAGGAGCAACTATCGTTTTAAAGGTAGTCAGAAAAACCAGGTTACATCACTGCTGTTCTTCTATATGCAGGACCTGGTACATATCTTGCTACTGGGATAGCATGTGAGAAAGAAGCTTCAGGAAGGAAAGAAAACAAACAAACAAACAAAAATACAGTCAAAGAATGAGCTGGGAATAAACCTGTGCCACATTGACACTGTGATTTGTAAAATCACCTGGGCTCTCTATTACTACAGTAATAGAGAGAATAAATAGATACTGAGAAGTACTACTGAAGGCCGTTGGGATATCCAGGCAAGAGATTCTGAGAGTAAAACACATTAGTAACTCAGACTAGCATAAGTATATTCTAGTCATGTTTGAAAGTTAAACAGGTAGGATTTACTGAAAAGTCAGATGGAGAGTGGGAAAGAGAGCGGTCCAGGAAAACGTCAGAGTCTCTGCTTACTGTGAGGAACTTAGAAACCTCTACTGACTGAAGTGAGCGGGGCGACGTGTGCAGGAAAATGGGTAGGTGGTATGAATGTCACTGTTCACACAATGTCTTCACTGTGAGCCGGCTGCGAGTTCCTTCCATCGACACGGTGCTTGCTCATGAGCGTTAATAGAGTTGTGAAGCCAAAGACACAAAAAATCCTCTCAAACACATTCAGTAAAGATCTGAGGCACGAAGTTTCTGCCTGCTACCCACGTACACTTAGTCACTTTTGCCTAAATTTCATAAAGAAAGGGCTTTAGAGATTCCTGAAGCACCACAATAAAAACTGGAAGTTTACGAAAAACAGCGTAATAGTATGTTCATGTCTCAGAAAGGGGAAGGGTTTAGAGAAGTTACTACAGTAAGACCAAGGAAAAGTTCCCCAGGAAAAAAACTAGGAGACTGATGGATCTAGCTCTCATGCTAAACTGACACTGAACCAACAATTTCTAATAATATAGTCATTAGCCTGGAGAAATAACATTAAATATTTACACAAAGTAAAACTGACATTATCCTTTGGTTCAAGAAATATATCAGACAAATGACCAAACAAATCAAGACATAAACATTTTATTTCATATCTTAAATGGTTTTACAACGACGACGAAGCTGATGTTATTCTCTGCCTTTTTTTTTTTCCTTTTACTATTCCCAAATAAAGATCTTAAATCTTGGTTTTATATTCTAAGTAACCTAAAAATACCACTTTTATAAAAGCAGAACTATTTGCTGTTGCAATTGCTGTGAGTATTCTCATATTACTCTGTCATACATATGCACTTGTAGAGTGCGTTTAATACTGGAACATTTATCTGTGACTTCGTCTATATGTCTAATAATGTGCCAATTCAGGAATACATTATAGAATGGAGGGAGTAGAAATTTCAAAAAAAAGGAACAAAGAAAGAAAAGAAAGGAAAGGAAGGAAGGAAGGAAGGAAGGAAGGAAGGAAGGAAGGAAGGAAGGAAGGAAGGAAGGAAAGAAAGAAAGAAAGAAAGAAAGAAAGAAAGAAAGAAAGAAAGAAAGAAAGAAAGAAAGAAAGGAAAAGAGAGAAAGAAAATGACATGCTTTGCAGTATCGAACTAATGGTTGTGGAGTGAGTGAGACTATTTTAATTAGGTTCTTTTTAATCCTTCATAAAATATAAAACTTATAATGAAGTTATTGACAGAAAATGCTGCTATAAAGTTGCACGTCCACCTGTTCACACATGGCACTCACAGTATGGAAATGGCTTAATATTTTTGGCATCCTGTGTTGCTTTCTGCTGAAAGGTAAATCCCCTCAAAACTGGCATTTTAATGCCTGATTATGTTTCTGCTTCAATTCTATGTACTGATCAAGGTGCATGAGTGAGCTTTATTTAACTAGGACACATGCATTGTTTCAAAGGAGTTTTGCATAAAATGTGAATATGAACATAACTAAGAGAGTTATTTGGATCCCAAGCACATAGATGCCTGTTACCTTCTGTCTTTCATTTAGCTGTAATGCAATAATATTTAAAAGCATATCACATGTGTCTGAATTACTAAAGAATATTTTTCAACTTTGATTTACATATATTTCACTTAAAACTAGCCATGTGAAATTGTCTTTCATGTTTACTGTTTCAACTTTAAGGGTTTTCTTTTTAATCAGAGAAAAATCAAGTTGGTGCAATGCAGTTATGCTTTTCTCCAGTTCTGTTACCTTGAGGCAATGCTGTCTTCTAGATTTGTTGCATCCTCTATAAAGGGGCTACAACTATAAAGAGATGTGCGCTGTCCAAGTACATGCTCCTAAAATCGACAGATTAGAGATCCTGGACATTCCACAGAACTGACATATTCAAAGCACTTTGAGCACTTCAGTGCTTTCCTGTTACATGATTTATGTTTCAAAGAACAATAATTCTACACTGAGTCAAATACCTTAGGAAAGATTGACATTGGAGAATGGATTTTTGAATGATTTGAATAATACTTAAGTGTAAGAAAATATGTCGAACCCTGTTTACGATTAGTTACTAAAACAGTTCTATTAATTTCTTTCTGAAAGATTTCTTAAAATGTAAAAATTGCTGTCGGACTGAGATTAACTATGGAAAACTTTTAGGCGAAAAAGAAAATTATTCAGAATATTGAATGCGATAAAAGTTTTTAAAAAATCACAGTCTGTGGCTCAGCTACACAACATTCCCAGAATCAAGACATTTTGAGTATATATTTCAGATCCTTAATGAGAATTACCAGGCGGATTGAAACAGGATGCGTATTTCTTCCAGAATAAGCTTAATCTTACTATTTTTTCATCATTTGTCTTCTGCTTTAAAAAACCTTTTACGATTTGGAAACTTTTGTAACTAACATTAGAAATCCCAGACCATCTTCCTCTAACACCCCAGAGCTATTTTTTTAATGAATAGTTTCAACAACTAACTCTCGAACTCTCAAATACATGAATTTTTTTCTCATTAAGAGAAAAAGAGAATCACATTTTCTACAGCAGGCATATTAATACTATTAGTATTTCAATACAGCAGCAACAACAAATGAACTAGCAGTTTCTTTAAAAGAAAAACAACAACAAAAGCACAGTATTTCCAGTATAGCAGTCTTGATGACATGTTTATAGAATTAGCTTCCAGATTTTGAAGTCATCACTTATGAAAATTCACAAGTACATTCTAACCCTTGTATTTACCTGGAAGTGGAGATGGCGACAGGAGATTTCATCCTTGATATTAATTACAAAATGAGGGGTTGCTTAGTCCCTCCTCTGCTGGTGTAACTTTTGGTGACTGTGACTTAAACATATCTAAAAGTAACATATTTTTATTGTTGTTTCTGTTTTGTTTTGTTTCCCATGAGAAAACAACGGGGCAGAAGGAAAGCAGTAGACTGTTTCCATGTCTTCAGGAGATTAAAACTGGATTAGGAAATGGAAACCTTATTAAAATAGTTCCACTTCTATCCCACAGCCTCAAAAAACAGACAAACAGACAAACAAACAAATGAAAAACAGTTATTTCAAGTTAGAAAACTGGACACAAACTTAGCTTTGAAAGATAGGAGAGTTTGTTTGAGACCAAAATGATAAACCTCCTTCGAGATGAAAATAAAAAATGGTGCCTTTGATATTGCCCTCTCAGCTAACCTATTCACCAGCCACTGGCTGAGTTGTTTACCCCAAATGGTGTGTTGATAAAGGAACATTTGCTACCTTGCCTTCATGAAGATGCACAGAGAAGCAACCCTTGCTCTTGGTGCATCTCGCACTTCATCTGAGCACATTAAAGCATTACTCAGACATGAGTAGGGATTGCCATTTGGACAAAAATAGATTTTGAGAAGAAAAAGAAATTAAACCCCTCTGTACAAAGGTAAAATGGCTCTGTTGGAGATCAGTGAGTTTGCTCGGATATATACAGCACATTGTCATTATTTCAGCCGTACGTAGTGTCAAAAAACAAGAAAATGGTAGAAAAAAGCTTTGGAAGAAAGATATTTCTTGAAGCAAAGATTAAACAAAAGATGAAAAAGCACCTGCAATTGATTGACAGAAATTATGGAAATGTCTTTTCATTCAAGTAAAAATGATTGTCATAGACAAGTCATTTGGGAAGATTTGAAGCAAATGACTTGGGAAGCAGGAAAGGTTGTAGAGGCCACGCACATTGCCAGTCTGGCTTTTAACTGTACAAATAAATCCTTCGTCACAGAGTTTCTAAAAATGGGAATATATGCAAGCAGAAAAGCACCTCCCAGGACTCTGCTTGCTGCACAGCTCATCTGATAGCTGCCTTTTCAAGGAAATAAGGACACTCAGCGAAGGTAGTTTTCCTATGCACTGTGGGGCTGCCGAGTTACAGGGAGACTCCACTGCGTCAAAGTCGGAGGAAAGCTGCATTTCTGATTGGCTTCCAGTTTTCAGAAGAAGATGGCAGTCATTCTGATCTGATTCTCAAATCTTCTTCAAAAAGCATTTCAAAACAAGAAAAGCTTTTCTTTACTTTTGGCTTCCTACAAAGTGGTTGTAATTTACTTCTGGTTTTTGAGGTGTTCAATACCTTGTCATGGTGCAAATCTTTCTAAGGTGACTAAAAAATAAATGGGAATAACTTAAGCTCTAGGGCCATCCTTCTGTGATCATTTATCAAGAGAATAGCACATTTCTCCTTAGGCTCTTCAGTTCGTTGATCAGTTTTGTCTCTGATCGGTATAAGGAGTGACAAATGCAGACTTTACGAAGACATTTCTCATTTACAAACACAGCTGATAATAAAATGTATCTGTGTCCTTGTTCATCTTGCAAATAAATGAGGAGTGTGAAATCCCTATTGTCCATTGCTCACACATGTATGTACACACAAAAAAGATACATGTAAACTTCTGTCTTTCTCACAAATTTAACCCCCAACTGGAATAATCACTGTTTACATACAGAATATGAAATTTAACAGGTAGATAATGTATTTGAAGAACACTTTCAATTGACATCTCATACTATTATATTTATTAAACTTAAATATTAAACTTAAAAGACCCCAAATGATGGAGGAGACACGCTGCAGGGGGAGGGCTCACCCAGAGCACATACATGAGTCAATAAGAAACAGGCTGCTTTGATGTGTTTGGCTATCACAAGCCAAGTCGCTATTAATTATAGGTTGCTTTGCCTTTCGACACATAATTTACCTTTATTAAACTTAAAATATATTTTACATCATGATTATACCAGAGCCAGGCTGTCCGATGATTCTTCCTTTCTGCCTCACATGATGACAATAAGTGCTATTACAAAACCCAGTGTATACTTGAGTGGAGGTCACATTCAGTAGTACCTTTGAGAGTGATCTCTGGGAGGTTAAAAAAGAAACTTAAAAAAATTAAAACCTCTCCATTCAACCTCTCCTTTCACTTGATGTGGTCAGAAGAAGCTGCTTTGCCCTCTTCTTCCTGGAAAAGCCTTATATTCTAATGTAAGTATTGTCATTAACCCAAGTGTAGCTTTCACATGGCTGGATTTTATGAACTGAATTGCTTTCAACACTTGGTTAGTTAATTCAGTCCTTATTTAAAACCTACAGCAATCAATTGGGTCATTATTTATGTATAAATACAGTATAAAAACACCTTCAGGAATTCTAGTGAATAGATGAAAGATTCGTATATAAAAAAAATTTTTTTTCAATTTTCCCCTGTGCCTTTCCAACAAAGCCAGGAGAGTGTGGGGCATAGAAACATCAAGCAAAGATTTGCCAAAGACGTATAATTTTTAATATTAAAAATCAAATCCGTGAGCTAAACACATTTTGTGTCCAGTTTATTTAAATCAGAAAATAAAGGCCCGAAGAGTATTCAGCTTCCCAGTTGAACATTTGACTTTTAAGTTGTATATATAATACAAGAAAAGAGGCTTTGAGATCTGGCACATTGTGAAACATAATTAAATAAATATTAAAATAGAAAGCACAGCATTTTGTTTATTTTCATCGTTATTAGGCTTGTGACCACTTAATTCACTAAGTGTGATGTGTAAAAATGAAAAGTAAGTCACCCATCTGTGAGAATTATGCTTGCCATAAGCACAGAGAAATTGCCATTGGAAAAGGCCAAGTCTCTCCCGTTTCCTACCCCCTTCTTTTAACAATCTAAATGTCCTTACAGATATCAAAATTGCTCTAAATGACACAAGTTTCCTACTGAGGAAAAAAAGTTAATTTAATACATTCCATCTCTTTTCATTTATCATAGATATAATTTGAATGCAGTAATTGCAATTAACATAATTAAGGGTTATACTTCCGTTTCAAGAAAGCCAGCCATGTTAGAATGTGAGCGACTCAAAGACTGCAGAAGCTGCATCCAAAAGCCAAGGAGTTCTACACTTCTTTCCAGAAGTCTGTGCAGAATCAGTAACATTTATGGTTGTCTCAAACAAAGGATCAAAAGCATGGCTTTACTATGGAGGATGTGACTGATAGTCTCCTTATTCTGCTGGTGCAGAAGCTGAAAGTAAGGGCCAGGACGACAGACAGGCTCTGACCTGTCCTAGCTACAAACTGCTTTTTCGTAGAGACAGAAACTGTCTTTATTTTCCCCCTATCCACGCTAAGCATGGTCCTTGTCGGGAGACAATCTCCCCTCTAAAACCTCTTGCTTCTACAGCTTCGTTATTTGGGATCAAATAGACACTAGATACATTAACCTGACCCTAGAAAGCAAACCTGTGACTCTTTTCAAATATTCAATTGACCTTCTGGAGTAAATATTTCCCCCTGACCTCCCGACCACTCATTTTCTCTTAAATTGGTTGCTAACGCTTTGAAAAGTCCCTTGATAGTTTGCAAGCAGCATTAAAGTAAACAACCCCTGACTGCATAATTTTAGCCTTATTGACTGCTGTCCTGATAGACAGAGATACAAGCACGTGACCCAACAGACTCAGTACTGAGCTAAGCATGCCAATGTCTTCTTGCCTGGCTGCAAGACAAGCGACAGATATTTGCAGCAGGCTTAGAAACCTGGGGCCTTTGTGTTAAGAGTGCCATCCTTTTTCGTTCTTTTCTTTTTCTACCTTTTGTGCACACCCAAAATACCTGCTTCGAAAGAATCTGGCAAGAATGAGTAGAGTCTATCCCCACTATTATCGGAATAATAATTAATTTGAAATATGAAAATACAGCTCACAGCAGTGTCTTTGGCTTAATCATTACTGTCTATATCACACTCAGATAATCCTGGAAAAACTACGACCTACAAGAAGTACTTTATTGGCCAGCAAACACATCATGTCATAAAGTACTTTAGGATCTATTTACAATCTGTTGAGCTTAACATCACTCAACTAAATGGCTTGCCTTACAAAGATAATGTAAATGAGCTTGAAGTCAAGCAGTTGCTTTGCCTGCATTTTTTAAAAAGTTGAGATGGTAGGGCAGAGAAAGGGGAGATGAATACTTCCAAGCCAGCTGCGATACTTTATACTGTAGAGGAAAGGGGGGCATCGTTAGGTTTACAACATTAGTAGCCCATTCTGAAAGAATGTCTTTTCGAAGAAAACACAAACACACCGCCTATGAATCCCTTCTAATTTCAAGGGATGGCAATGGTGGTAACAGGGAGAGTGGTTCGTTGACTCCATTTATAAACAGACATTTTCCTCCGTGGACATGTGCGATCCTGCTGACATTAATGGGGATGACACACAGGCGAGTGGAGAAGAGCCCCTTTCGTTTGTTCTCACTCACATTGCTCCAAATTCCATTTCTGCAGCTTCAACTTAATGCTGGGTGGAAAACGCACCCTGCAGATTGATAATGAAAAACTAAGATTAACCAAGTGAGCAGGCTGCCTCCCTGGTACCTTCCTGTGATGTGCGAACCCCATACGACAAGTGGAAAGGATCTTGATTTTACCTTTTCTTCCCATTCTCTCTCTTCCCTCCATTACCCGCTCTATTTAAAAACCTTTTCATGCTTGTAAAGTTCCCTTTCCTGGTTCATGTAAAAGAGTAATAAAATCATTATAGTTTTCCTTCGCCAAAAGGCACTTTAGAGACTAATCTTAATTTAGATCCAGACACTGCTAAGTCAAATACATCAGTGTTGGGAAAACGATTTAGAAGGGGGGTCATTTTTCTTACTATTTTTTTAAAAAGGTGTTGCAGATTGAAAATGCCGTAGGAATCATTCCTTCACGCTATGGCTACATTACAAAACCATAACTCTCCTCCTTTGACACTTGGGTTTTCAGTAGTGATTTTCCTTAAGACATCTGCATCAAGTTTTTTTTTTCACTCATTGCTCCATGGTGGAAGCTGAGAGTCATTTACAAAAGTGAAAAAAAAAAATTGAATCATCAAAATTACTTCGCTAAAGACAACTCTCTGCAGAGAGAAAGAACTCTAAAATGCACACTCTTCAAAATGTCCGTTAGAAAATATTTTCACACAGTAAACACCATCTTACATGAGCCTGCCAAGTCAAAGAATTTTCAATGCTTTACTGACATACTTCATCTCAAAAAGAAATAGTCTGTTACTTTTAAATTTTAGTTCTCAAGGAAAATTGCTAAGACCTTGAATTTGGAAACTACAACCTGCATTTATAGATGAGAGAAAAACAAACAAACAACAAAAAAGCAAAACACGAGAACAAACAAACAAAAACAACGACCAAAAAAAAACCAAGATCCATTTTCAATCACTAAAATGCTGTGATGGCTGTGAACGCTCAGACCTAGGGAATGAAGTGCAAACTCTGATGGTTCACATTAGACTCATCAAACTCTACAAAATGTACAAAAGAAAATACAAAGAAACCTCAATTGCTAATCAAGTGTGGAAAACTTAAGCAAACACTCTTCCAAGTTGGGCATATAAAAAAGAATGATAGAACTGAACTGAGCTATTGATTGAATTCCAACTGAGCCCTTTTATCCAGCAAGATGAAGAATGTTTACTGATGTCCTCAGTATCCTAAAGTAAGGCTGCTTCTTCTCTTCTCCCCTCCTGGGGATGGCTTTGGAACATTCATCTCCAGCAGCTGCAAGGACCCTCTAACATCTTCCAGTGAAGAACTGTACAGATTCTTTGTTAATGAACAGTCTATTTTATCCTCTACGAGGTCACCCACTTTGGAGGCGGTTGTCATCACTCTTACTGCACAGTATGAAAAGTTGCCAAGAGCATTTCACTACTTTACAGATGCACTTGTCATGAACAAAATATGTGATTAAGCTCCATTTTCTCCAAATGAATTTGATTTCATTCTCTACTTGGGAAAAGAATGGGAGGAGAAAGAGTAAATCACATTTTGGTCATTCTTTTTCTTTTTAATACTCCCACACACTTGGAATTATATAAAATAAATATTGGATTACAATGGATAAAATCACACATAAAGGCATTAACTCTTTATTAAACAGATATCTTCTGTCAGAATTCAACAATGTGATCTCAAATTCATGGGCAGATTATTGTTTCTATGATTTGAAGATTTAGACATGGTTGTAGCAAATTGCATATTCCAAATAGGCCATTACTATATATATTCCATTGCATCTCCTCTACTGAAAGGTATAGTTAATATAACTTTCATCAAGAGATGGGTTCAATGTCTTCTATTATTGGAGTTTAGTGGATTTCTGGGGCCATAAATACTAGCAGCTTATGACAGAATTTTTCTTCAGTGACTAATGAAGCCTTCAGGTGTAAGTTAAGAAAGCAGTCACTCTATCAGGAGACCTCCAATGTCAGAAGCCAAAATTAGCATATGATAAAGGACCATATTAAATTATACAAAAAAGAGGAAAAGATGCCAGGACCATCCATAGATTGTTATCCACGGTCTTCCCACTTCCTCAGCCACATGAGAGATTTTCAGCAAGGACTACCCAGCTAAGAGTTCAGCTTGAACCCCAGAACCACAAACTCCTTGAGAGGTCTTAGGATCGTTGTTCTTCTACACCTCTAAATTCTTGCCTGAATTATTGCATGGAATAAAATAACAATAACAATGGTAGATGCTTATATCATTAAGTCTTACAATCTTGTCATTGTAGAGTCACATACTGAGGAACATAGAACATAGATAGGCAGAAAAACATGTGACACTTATATGCTTGTTGTCATTCTTTTGTTTAAGAAGGAGAAAAAATATATTGCAGTAGGATAGATCTCGGCCTCATTGAACATGTAGTCAGCAGCAACAAAAAGTAAATTTTAGTTCT
The DNA here is from genome assembly GCA_028551405.1 of Uromys caudimaculatus. NCBI lineage: Eukaryota > Metazoa > Chordata > Mammalia > Rodentia > Muridae > Uromys > Uromys caudimaculatus. The sequence continues at coordinate 47,214,983 of CM052718.1, read as the reverse complement.
ATACCTGAAGCATCCAGAGTTTGATCTGTAAAGGAAAATATGAATAAATGGTCTAAAAATATTTATGTAGTATTAGCCTTTTCAAAAAATAATTTAATTTTAGCCAAATAGAGTAAAATGATTTTCAGAAAGATATCCTGTGAATTTCTAAGTTTTCTAGGCTTGTTTGCAGTTGGTGTATGGCTTGGAAAACATACCTTTATTATCCTAAGAATCCCAGCCAAACAAGCTAGAGAGATGACAGTGTCCGTTTCTTAAGCAAAGTACTATTCAAATTTTTCTAAATGACTATTCTACAAATAATTGTCAGTTTTTTGATTGAGTAGTTTAAATATATGAAGGTAGTTAAATATTTCATTTCATGAGTTTAATAATCCTTATATTTTCCAAAGATACTCTTATGATGAGGACTGATTATTTTTCTTCATTTTGCCTAGCCTGTTCTCCCATGACTATCCCTATTTGACCAATGGAAATGCTGTATTCCTCCAGTTGCCCAGACAAGCCTTTAATACAACCCAAAAGTGGTGGGAGCAATTTAAGCATGGGGTCAGTTTCAGCAGTAAAAGAAAACAATGGGGAGAATTTGCATCTCTCGATTTTCCAGATGGCAAGCAACTGACCACAATTGTAAGGTACCATGTCCTCCACCAGCAATGCACATGGCTCTAGTCACCAAATGGTAAAATTAAGAGATAATTAGCTTTTGTCATACATCATAGAGACCAGTTTGCAGTACTGTTGCATCTTTTCCATTATTCAGCCATTGGATTTTCACAAGGGGAAATAGAATCTATTAAAGTAAAAATCAAGAGCATCACAGGGCCTCCTGTTACACAACATATCAGTGAAGTCATATGCACGATAAAGAGGTTCTTTATTGTTGGGGATAATTAGTTCTGATGACCATGAAGAAATAGATTTGGTGTGTTATCAGATGAGAAAAGAAGATTGTTTTTGGAGCCCAGGGTACTTACAAGTGAAATCTCTACCTTGAGGGACAATAGGAACTGTGCATGTGCAAATGAAGACCTCTGGAAAATGCTTATCTATCCATAAAACCACGTAGCCCAGCCAATGTATAAATTGGAGGTGAAAAAAAAAAAAAAAAACCCTAGAAAGGTGCATAAAGTAAGATGGTGGTAATCATTAGCATTCTAGATTTAAGTAAAGCAATAAGGGAGTGTGGCATAGCTTACTACTCTCCAAGTGGGTTAGGATACACTTGTGGGTGCCCCTGGTGCTGCCTGAATTTTGATGTTAATTCTGCTTTCCCAGAAGGGGCTGTCTGGAAAGAGGAATGAGTCACTTACTCAGGTGACTTCTTGTGAACCTTTCCCCAGGGAATAAAGGGACCACTCACTGGGCAAGTAGGCTGGACTTCCAGGTTGGACAGAAGAAGAGAGGAAGCAGGAGAGAGTTAGGGGCTTTTTGGTCGGGGATAGGGAGAGGACAAGATGTAGCTATTAGTGTCTCCTGGTTTTAATGGTGGATCCGCCAAGATTTGCCCCCAGAGGATTTAGATTGAATATGGTTTACAAGATTAGGATTTAGTTGAAGTGCCCAACGATTGAGTTACCATTGTTTCTGAACTCAGTTTGTGTGGTGTTTTCCTTCACGCGGCGGCTCAACCAGGTTCCAGAGAGAAAGGTACGGTGGCAAAGTGTGGGTTTGCCTGATGTGCATACCGAAAGGCTGTAGAAGCTTTGAAGAATGGGGCTAGCATGGTAGTGACCTGCCAGTAGGAACTTAGCGAGCTGGGCGGAAAGACTTTGGAGCTCTGAGTCAGAGAGTCTCCACGAGTTAAGAATAGGCCTACCAGTGAATGGCAGGCTAGCCCATGGGTCAAAGAGTTGCCGGCAATGGATTCATTTTTAAATATTTCCTGCAGTAGACACTTGCCACCATTTTTCTGGAATGTTCTTGTATGTCTGTCTCAGGAGAAGACCTAGTTCTTATATCAGCACTGATATCCTGAAGGATAAAAACATACCTGTGTGGTAGTGATTTTCCTCAACATGGCACAAGTCTAGACATATCTAAAACAAGAGAATCATAACCGAGAAAATGCATATGTAATATTTGTCTGTAAGGTGATTGATAGCAGGACCCAGCTTACTGTGGGCATTGCCAAGCCTGGGAAGGATGTCCTGGTTTGGATTTGAAAACAGATTGAGTAAACCACAGGGAGAAACCCTGTGGCCATTTGGACCAGTGCTTATGCACAAACACAGACTAGAGAACAAACAGCTAATATGACATGTTTTAAAAACAAAAGAGAAACAGGACATGGTGGTACACACCTTTAATCCCAGCATTCCAGAGGCAGAGGCAGGAAGAACTCTGAGTTCCAAGACAGTCTGGTCTACAAAACAGTTCCAGGACAGCCAGTGCTACACAGAAAAACACTGTTTCAGAGGGGAAAAAAGGTACTGAGGTGTCTATTGAGGTGTGTGTGTGTGTGTGTGTGTGTGTCTGTGTGTCTGTGTGTGTGTGTGTGTCTGTGTGTCTGTGTGTTAGTCCTGTGAGGTTTAACGGAAGAAGAGTACCACATAAAGTTGATATAATGTAACATCAATTATGACTGGAAGCATGCTTGAAAAATAGAAACGATGTCTTCATTAAAGTGCTAGATTACATACAACTGCCATTCTTGCTTGGTCTTTATGTAGGTTCTGGATAATCTCAACTCCAAAAGTGATTTATCCACTGACCCTTCTCTCCAGACTAAACTAAACTCCATTTATGTTCTAATTGTAAAAATAATTGTGAATTATTACATATGTGCACGGTTCACAAATGAGAAAGAAAGAGATCACTGTTTTCTGTTTCCATCTTGAACATGGATGGTAATGTTATTTAGACCATGAAAATGACCATCCCAAGGCCAGCAAGTCTCCCTTGCCTACTTTTAGACCTGTCTCATTCCACAAATAAGATGTGTCTGACATCTAATGTGTCCAAGATTATTTTTGCTTCTTCTCTTTAAATATTCATTTTATTTTATTTTTTTGTTTATGAGTGTTTTGCCAATGTGTATATATGTGTACCACATGTATGCCTACTGCCTAAGGAGATCAAAAGACAGTGTCGGAACCCATGGAACAGAAGGTATGGGTAGTTGTGAGCCATCATGTGGGTTCTGGGACATGAATCCAGGTCCTCTGCAAGAACCAGTACTCTTAAACTCTGAGCAATCTGTACAGCCCCTTCTGATTCTCTTTTAAACTTTGCATTTATGGAAATTTAAGTGTTTTGGAGCACCAGACACTTTCACTTGATATTATAGGTATTTTACCTATAATTGTTGTATTAGTTGCAATTCATTCATTTCACTGACATTTTTATTGTTGAATAAAACCTCAGTGTGAGTAGAATCTATTCTACTGACAAACATTTAAATATTTTTTCCCCTGGCATTATTATGAAGAGTGCTTTCAGAGCATTTCAGTTATGTGAACATATGCATACATTTCTCTTGATTATAATCTACTAGAACAATTTGCAAGATCAAAAGATAGATGTGTGTTCAGTTTTAGTAGAATAGTGAACTAGAAGAAATTAAGATGTTCTTTTCCTTCGCATCATAATGTTTGTAAGATTACACTGTTGTAATGTGGCAGGTGTCCTCCTTTCCCAGAGACTGACAGACACCCTACTGTCAGTTCCTACCCAACACACTTTCAGGTATCAAGGTCTCTCCCTTGGGTCAGTGAATATCCATCTAAGAAGATCTTAGTCTTCACACACTCTAATCCCTACCCATTTTCCTGTCTCCTGCCTGGATGGGAATCAGAGAGTCTGGCTCCAAAGCTGTGTTCTGAAACCTTCCCTATCCTCAGAAAGGTATTGGAAGAGACCTCTGCTTCTACCTCATGAGCCCTGGTTTGCTCTTATAAAGCCCCTGCTATGCTGTCTGTCTCTGGTCCTGGGTCCTAAAAACTTCTAAGAGTCACCCCCATGATGTTATCTATCTGTCTGTCTGTGCATGGTATTAATAATTTTTTTCATAAGCTCTATACCCTCAACAATCCATCTTGGTGTCTCTCTTAAAACTCATCAGAGACCTTTCATGTATTAGTAAGTTTCTTTACATTAAATTTCCCTTAGCTAGTTCAAGCTAAGGTAAATCTCTAATTGTAGAGCTGAACTGTCAAGGAGATACTTTGGTCTATTAAGAAAATATAAACTTCATGGAGACCATCCAAAACCAACTCAGATTTGTGTATGATTAATTTCGTGTTGGCATGGAAGAAGACCACAAAAATATATATCATGATTTATGTTAATGCAAAATTATTTTCATCCTGAAAATATTTGAAAAAATCTAAAAGGTTTTCACCAGATTCCTAACAATTCTGATATAGTAGATATTTCAGGTTAAACCATGTGAAGTTCATAGAGTTTGAAGACAGCCTAGCAGCCTGGTCAATCTAGAAAGGAGTTGTCTCAAAATATGTTTTTTAAAGGCCAGGCTGGAGATTTGGTTCTGTTATAGTACATCTACAGGACCCTGGATTCCTTCCATATACAGCGCACAGAAAACAAAGGAAGTCAAGAAAAAAGGGGGTCAGGGAAAGGAGGGAAAGAAGAAAGGAAGAAGGAAGGAAAGGTTGTCTAGAAACCAGTCACATCACCTGCGTTTTCTCGATATGACAAGTAGACGACTCATCTTATTTTAAACCATTCTTAACATGTCTTGCACAAAAGATTATGATCTCCGAAGAGTGAGCCAAACCTTGGTTCTCTTCTTATGTGAGAACCTAGCCAAGTAGTTAGCAGAAATCGGAACCTCATTACACATTTTTTAAAGTTGATTCACCTACAATAGTACATACATTTTTTTTAGTATACAATCTTTCATAAATGGAACAGAGTCTCTGCATATTATATGTATGCTTCTGATTATCATATCAGATCTGAACTTGATCCCATCAATTAAAAAACAATGTAAAATTTCTAGGCCTTGAGTTCTTCACATGAAATTAGGAGAAAAATAGTGAGGAGATGTGCAGAAGAAATGTGACCAAGCAGAGGACACTCTCGGAGGCAGTGTGCAACATCCGCTATGTCACGTTACCGTTGGAATTTTAAAAGGCTGCCTTAATCTTATAATCAGTGACCCAAGAAATGGGGGTGAAAGAGAATCCAGAAAGCCTGCACTCCACCATTCTGTGAGGTGTTTAATAACTACAACTCTGGCTATCTAGAAATGAAAAGAGAGTGGGGACAGAAGAGGAAAGGACAGATGTGACTCTGAGAGAGTAGGAATAAAGAGGAGCCCAGGGTTGAAGGCCAATTGACTGCAGAAGTGTTGGGTTGAGAGGATTCTAAATACTACCTTTTCCTCGCTGAGCCAAATGTTCAATGGTCAACGTCTTGATATAAGACCAAGAGAGTGGATTTTACATATGCAGATAGGTAGCCTTTACTTGATTAAACATGGGTAATCATATTAATTTCTTAAGCCTGAGGTTTTCTTTGTAAAATAGGGATGATAAGATTCAGGATTGGGAGAAACAAAAAGAAAAAGGAAAGGATAAAGGATTATCAGCATGTGTATCTCATCATCATCATCATCATCATCAAAACACGTTATTTTCCTTTTTGTATTTTTCTATTCTCCTGTCTTTACCAGCTAATGACTCAACACTTTTCCAAAACGGAAAAAAAAAACGGAAAGAAACTAAGTGAATTGAATTTAATACTTTTTCTCAACAAAACTTAAGGTAGTCCCTATATTTTACAACTATTCATCAAATAAAAATAGAAACAATTACCCATGTGTGTTCCCTGTTTGTGTTCCACGGCTCTGAAACAGAGATCAACCATTGCTCAGAAGCAGTAGTTGTTAAAGGCTACGGAAGATTTTAAGACGCAATGATTAATGAATCTTTAAATCTAAATGTCATGGAGTTGTAGAGATGGCTTAGGGAAAAGGGTA
>CM052718.1:47164145-47208939 GCA_028551405.1 Uromys caudimaculatus | reverse complement strand
GGCCACCAGGGAGAAAGGAGAGGACTCTGGGCCTGAGGGTGCTAGTGGCCCCAGTAAAAGGGAATGTCAAGGTGGGAATATGGGAATGGGTGGGCAGGTGGGTGGGAGGAGGAATTCCCTCACAGAGGCGGGGAGGGGGAGGGGACACGGGGTTTCCAAAGAAAAGGGGAATCATCGGAAATGTAAAAAAAAAAAAAAAAAAAAAGATTAACCCTGGAAAGAAAACAGTGGCAGAGAAGGAAGCCCAAAGCTCTGTGTCAGAGACAGAGCATGAACAAGAATAGCAGGCACTAAATAAACTTGGGAGAAAGTGCACACTGTATAAAGGACCCCCAGGGGGCTATGAGTCTTGTGACTGGGGACCTCTGAACTTCTAACTGTTGCTGTTCTCCTGCTCAAGGGCTCTTTTCCCTTCAAAAACTGCCTCTTGTTATACCAATATCCATGTTCTCCTGGTCCAGTTCTTGCTTCAGGATTCAGGATCTTGGAAATCCCATTGGGTTCCTTCCAGATGCCAGTCCATGACTATTACAGGAAAGCTTTTCTATGCTTTCACCACTAGCAATGAGGGAAGCCTGGCACAAAGAAGGCAATCAACAAATAGGTACTGAGTGAAGAAATGAATGGACAAATGAATGAATGGGCAAATGAATGAATGAATGGGCAAATGAATGAACAAATAAATGCCTAATAAGGAATGAATGGGAGAAGAATCTTTGTAGTAAACCCCACTACTTCCTATTACCCACAAGGCTACCCTGTCAGCCAGCCTGGACATTTCCCTAGGGAAGGGTCATGTCTTGTCACTCTCAGTAAATGTGCTTCTGAATGAAAAAAAAAAAAAAAAAAAAAAAAAAAAAAGGGTACCTGCTCTTGCTAAGGACCTAAAAGGAATTTTCAGTATCCAGAGAGCGGCTCACAACCATCTGTAACTCCAGTTCCAGGAGACCCAATGCTAGCTTCTAACTTTCATAGGCATGAGGCATGCACATGGGCATGCATGCACACATACATACATATATACAAACATACATACATACATACATACATACATACACACATACATATATACATGTACATACATACATGTGGGCATAAATAATCATAAACAAAATAAAGAAATCCAATTTTTAAAAAGAAACACGAATGTCCGGAAAGATACATTCTTTAATTAATGTCTGTCTTCTTTAAAATTTAGTCTCCTTCCAGGTTAATCTGTTTATTTGCTCTAGTAAAATGGATGACAATTTTTCATTAAAATTAATCTCTGAAATAGTTAAGAAAAACAAAAGCAAAACAAAACAAAACAAAACACTGCTAGTCATAGGGTTTTTTTTTCTTCGTTTGTATTAAAAAGAAAATAACTGCAGGCAATAAATTTCTCTGGTTACCTCTCTCTAAAGCCAATGACACTTTAATGCAACTCACTTTGACATTCTTTGAGATTTCTTACCTGTAAAATCATGTGTCTGAACATAAAACATTTACTTTTCCCTCTGAGAGTAAGACACCATAAACTTTGTGGGGAAAGGCAAGGATATGTGTTCCTATTTCAATGGATAAAATTGGAGGAGGCATTTTCTCACAGACATTACTTTCTTTCTCAGGGTAATGATAAGGCAGCCCTGGCCCTTAACAGAAGCTGGGTCACTTAGAGAAATAGGACTTTGGGTCAAAGGACTGATTTCTTAAACTTTTTGGAAGGAACACTTAGGAATGATCAAGTTTTATAACTCCTGAGTCACTGTTTGTGATTACATCTATCTATCTATCTATCTATCTATCTATCTATCTATCTATCTATCTATCTATCATCTATCCAGAGTCACTGCTTGTTATTCTATCCTCTATCTATCTATCTATCTATCTATCTATCTATCTATCTATCTATCAACCATTATTTCTCCCTACTCCCTATTTCCTCTTCCTTTTCTTTTCCTTTCTCCCTCCCTCTTTCTCCATTTCTCTCCTTCCAGCTCTATTGCAGTATAATTGAAATATGTAATTTGACCTGTTTAGTGTCTTTATTTGCCTTGAAAAACGTTAACATAGTCATGATGAATTTCTAGTCTTAGTGTTTGAAGCTAACAGTCTGAAATTGGAAGTTATTTTGCCCTGTGAACCCAGATATATAAGACCTCATTATACTCTGTTTGCCTCATAATCAGATGAGCTAATCCATTTGAATGTCTAAGTCAGTTTAAGTTGAGTTAGTACCACCACGTTTCCTAACAAAAGAACATAATAAATCTGATTATTCCTGCAATCAGAAAGTTTTCTGTCATAATTTTTTAAACAGTACTAAAGTTAGTTTTCAAATTTCTATTCAAAAAAGGTAAAATGCATAAGAAAATTAATTCACATTGCTCATCAATGTTTGGGAACCCTGAGACAATCAGAAGCAATTTACTGTTCTTAGCATTGAACAAACTCCCAAAGCTGCACATAAAATTTAGCCTATATTTTATACCTAGTAAATTATGGCATCTTTCATAAATATGCTATGCCTTTTTGGTCATACCATCTCTGACCAAAGCAAGCCCCTGAAGTATGGCCAGAGAAGAAAGGGCTGTGAGAAACTAGAGAAGTTTAATGTCTCATCATCCAGTGGGATACTTTTAAAATATGGTAATCTGGTACTGGGAGAAACCAAATGGAATTGTTTGAAATAGGACTGCTAGCACAACAAAGCTCTAAATATCCTACTACAGGCTTTAATTATGCAAATTTGCTAAAATAACCTGGAATTCAGTGTGGAGTGGGAACACTTACTCAATTACTCAAATAGATAAATTTATTAAGGTGGGCAAAAACAAAGAAACAAAATATTAACTGAAAAGAACAGGGATTAAAGCTTAAAATGTTGTAATAGTATTAGTCTCTTTTTTAATAATAGTAGTGACTGTAAAAATAGACTTTATAAAATACAAGTTATACCCAAGATTAAGAATACTTGTTCTCTTCATTTTGTGATAAGCGTGTTGATTCCACTTGGAATAATGGATCCATCCTGATTGAGGTAATATCATCATGCATAAGTAGAATACAGGTCTAATTCAGAAACAGTCTTATAAACTCTTCTGTAAATCTTAAAGTACAAAAACAACTCTCCGTTTCACAAAATTATGAAACCATTGTTACTATGTTGACCAACCACCAAATCTTACTCAGACTCCAGGAATAATCTGAAAATTTTTATCTACATTGATTTTCCGATGAACAACTCATATATGTTTTAAGAACAGTTAAAGAATGAAAGGGTAGTACATTGAAGTTTGGTACTCATAATTGTGTTAATACTTTTTAAAATATGTCTCCACTTTAATGCTGATCAGTGTTCATACCATATAAAGAACGATAAGCGTAATTTGCAAAATGTTTGGCCCATTTTCAAACATTTCTAGTGATTTGTTTTCCCCAGGGTAAGTGTAGAAATCTTTAGCAATCTGGTATGTGTTAGCATTTTGGTCAGAGATCACGGCAGCAGTAACACTCCACCACAGGGATAAAACTCCACACCCGGAAGAGATGCAGAATTGACTGAAAATGGCATTTAGCACAGAAGCAAATGATATATTCAAATCAACTATTTAACACATTTGTCTGTGGCTGCCCACAGCTGGAGCTTCACCCACAGCAAGGGCTGCCTCCTACCCAACGTGGATCAAATCTTGTTTCCTTTTTGCATCCAAGGACTCTACATAAAGAAATGCCTTAGTTTTCTGAGTGGACACACAACCTGAATCTGATTTCATGGACCCCGTTAAATAATATGCAAAGTTATACCATGAAGGAATGGTGATAGAGAGACAAACATGATTGACTTTGATGGCTTTTGTCTTCATGGTATTTCCCATTAGTTAGAATTACAGTGTCTCGAATCTGAGTCTTCACTGGTAATTCTTATCTGGGGATTTATGTTGGTCACATCATGGAATGGCACAGAGGAGATATATGAAGCAGCAGCTGTGGAGATACAAAATCAGATGTGAAATGGGTGTAGAAGACAGTGGAAAGCTCATTGGTCTAGACCCTTGAGGGGAAAGAGCTTTTCAAATTTCTTTGTTAGTGGGGACTGAATTATAATTAGAAATAATGAATAGGATGAAATATTAGAAAAATTAAAATATAAAGCACATACAAAAGTGATCAAAAAGGGATTATCAAGAGACTCCTGGGCAAAAACTCATTTGCAAACAAGCATGTTCTCACCCAGCACTGTTTTCATTTATGGCTGAATAGAAGCTCTAATTTAACAGTCTTTTGTGGTGGCCAGAGTCTGGGACAGCAAGTAGTTCTTTTGTATGGGTTCATAAGTTTTCCCAGAAATAATTATAAAATATGCATGCTTTCTCTGAACAGAAGCAAACTAGCTTACCCGGTTTCTGGCAAATATATTAAGCAATACAGACTTCCCACTTAATCCCATGCTTTAAACAATATGCAGTTAACAAAAATTAGTGAAGAAACAGAAACTCTAGTCACTCACCCAAAGAATGATGTGAAAAATGAAACAAAACAAAGTATATTTGAAGCACACTAGATGGATCAGAGCCAACACCCCATACACGTTAGGAAAATAAAAATGTATCACGTGGACACCTACTTGGATTTACAAGAAGTCTCTTCTAGTCTGAGACTCTGCTTATATCCTAGATAGAAAAAGCAAAAGCAATAAATCTCTTTATATCAAAGACAAGTTTAGTAGAAATAAATTGAAAGTGTTTGCCCAATTAGACTGAACTAACTCTAACATAGGCAAACCTACATTTGATACATGTTTAAGTTCTTACATAGTTAAAGGCAAGCTTGGGAAAACCAGACATTGTCAAAAGACTATTCTAAAGTTTAGGATACTCTCTTATATCTTGCTGCAATAAAAAATTGGTGGGCTTTGGCATATTGCATTCTAAACCACAAATAAATCAATAAACTGGTGATATGTATTATTTAGATACATTGCATAGTGAGACATGTGGAAAAAATAATAGAGAAGAAAAAGCTGTTCTGATTCCTGCCTCAGTTTCTCCTGCGATAGCTGGAGACTTTGAGTCAGGCCTCAGACTCTAACCTTAGAAGTGGTTTGTCTCTAAATCGTAGGCTAGTGACAAGTTATTCAAATATTCTTCTGAGCTTCCCCCCAAATACATAAATCTCAATCAAACTTTTGTATGTAGAACATTAAAAACATGTTTATACTAAAGGCTTCACTCATCAATAAAAAGATATTATCCAGAGTCTCCCCAAAAATACAAAAAGACTCATCACATTGAAAGACACAAAAAAGCAAAGATATCAAATAATTCAGTTTTTCTCAGATATAGTCTATTTTTAAAAAATGGCTGATAGTAAATGGTAATTTGAACTCCAAATTCAACATACTACAAATGAGGAGATTAGTGCGCATGATCCACTAATGCTCAACCCTGACTTATTAATTATTTGGTATCAGTATTTGTGCTATAAAATCTTTGTTCCATCTGGTGAGAAAAGACTGCTGACTGATTGATATCCCCTTAATTGAAAATGATGATAAGGAAAATACAATGTCTTTCTCACCTGTAACTATTATTAGCATGTAATTTAACAATTTTTTGGCAAAATAATGACATAAATAAAACAAAAAAAGAATACTCTCAATGATCATGCAATAAAAATAAAGAGAAATGAGATCCATTTGTCTAAATTTAAATACATTTATTGACAATGTGTCATTGAAGGAGTGTCAGCTCAGCTTACAAATACTTCCTTAGTGGTCAAAATGTCTGAAAAATGTCAGTCTCTATCGTTCCATCTTGAATTCATGCCTTCATTGTTGCAGTGACACCTACAGTGTCATCTTTGCTTCAGTCGTTGACTTAGGTACAAACTCTCTGGCTAAGTGGATACTGGAGTATGACTAAACACATACTCCATGTCTTGTGGTTGTGAGCCTAGCTTTTAATGGCTAAGTTATCTCTCTACCCTGAAATGTACACCCTAAAGAAGGATTCTCAGCAGTAAGACAAGGAGGCGTGTCTCAGAACCTCAGGAGACAACTTAACCAGTATGATGTGGACGGTGTTAGTGGTGTCTATTAAGTAGAGGCCAAGGGTAGGCAAAAGATCCTGCAGTACCGTATGCTCAGAAAATAGTTACTAACCTGTCTCAGATGTCTCAGGCTGCCTCAGATGTGACTAGTATTCACTTACGAGACTGTTTCACCATGATACGAACAAGAACAACACCGATAGACATGCTAATGTAGAAGTGGGGAGCTCAGGAGGCCTCAGCCCTAGACAGAGAACTACAGGCTACAAGGTATGTCTTCCCTGGGGAAGAATATATCAGATAGTCAGCCATGAAAACATATACATGGAAGAACATTATGCCGATTAAGGGATTGAGGAAGTTGTATGTATTTATTTAAGAACACACACACACAAACACACATATACACATACAAAACAAGGAAAGGGGGCCAAGAATTTGAAAGACAGAAAGGCGTATGGGAAATAAGAAGTCCATGAGAGGGTTTGAATGGAGGAACAGGAAGGAGAAATAATGGAAATATCCTATAATCTCAAATATTAGAAGAAAACTGTTTAAAATATAAATCAGACCACATCATACTTGTACTTGAATCTCTCCAAAATATGTAAAGTAAACCCAAAGCATCACATTACCCTCTGCACAAATGCTTTATCCTCTAAAGTTTCCTTCTTCTCCTCCCTCTCTCTCTCTCTCTCTCTCTCTCTCTCTCTCTCCTAGTTAAATCACTTAAATCAAAATTTCTATTTCTCAAGTCTAAAAGGGTCTTTGATCGGGGCCATTGACTACAATCTCTATTGAGTTTTAGCCCACCTGGTTTCACCACACCTTTAAGTCACAGATTGAACCCAATCGAACCCAAAAGTCTCTGAAAGACCCTACAACTATTGAACTGAAATATAATAGTCTCCAATTCTAAATTCCAGGTCAGTTCTATTTTCTCCGGAAAACTTTGCAATCACAATTATTTCATTCTTTATTTGCCAGTTTAGTTTCTATTTAACTACATAACCCTGCTTCGAGATTCTTCCTAGCTGGTCCCAGGTTCTGTTGTTTGCAATTAAAAGTAACTATCACAATAAAATGAGCACTTTCAGCAAAGCCATGGGATACAAGATCAACGCTCTGAAATCAGTAACACGGGAACCAATCTTATTCATGATTACAAACAAACTAGAAATGAAGCTAATGGAGGAGTCACATGAATTCTGAGGTGGAAACTATAGATCACTAAAGAAAGAGTTGAAGAACAAAAAGACAACCCACATTCACCAATAAGCAGAATTAACGTTGTGCAAATGACTATAGCAATGAAAAGTATCCAAAGACTTAATGTATTCCCCACCAAAAGCCCAATTGCGTGGTTACAGCATAGAACAAATAATACTGAAAATTATATGGAGTTACAAAAGTCACTAAATAATGAAAGGAGTCACAGTAAAACCAGCAAAGATAGGACTATACAGTATCAGACTTCAAGTTATACTACCGAACATGGTGACCAGAACATGGTAACGGCACACTATTGGCAAAACAGTGGACATGTAGACTAATAGAATTGAGTAAAAGACTCAGAAATAAATCCCTACAGGTATACCTACCTGATTTTCAACAAAAGTGCCAAAACCATGCTGTGGAGAAAAGATAAATTCTTCAGCAGTTGGTGCTGGCAAGACTGGATGTCCACATGTGGAACACTGAAACCATATCCATGTTCATCACTGTGAATACCAATGCCAATGAAATGTTCACAAAGAAAAAAATAGGAAAAATTGTTTAAGATCTAGGTAGAAGATGGTGACTTTCTGAACAGGGTTTCCATAGCTCAGCATAGAATAACCAGATCTGACAAGTGAATTGCATCAGCTTGAGAACCTTGTGCGTAAACTAAACAGTTACTAGACAACTTACCAAATAGGAGAAGATCTCCATCAGCTATTCTTCTGACAGAGGGCTATTACACACACCACACAAATAATTCTTTTTTGCGAGAGGGTCTTATGTACCCAGGCTAAGTCCCAAACACACCATGCATCTGAGTTTTTCCTTGAGCTTATGATTCTGCTGACTCTGCCTCCCCAGTGCTGGGATTCCAGTTATAAATCATCATGCCTGATTTATATTATGCTAGCGATCCAACTTCGTGCATTATGCATTCATGGCAAGTACTCAAGTGATTGCACTACATCCTTAGCTCCATTCATAGTTAAATGAATCTTTTCAATCTCCTAGCTTGCCATAGCCAGCGACATTCGGTTCAGCCACCACACGTGAAAAGCCACACTCACTGTGCTCTCCAGCCTTTTGCATGTGCTGTTCTTTCCACGCTGATCACGTTGATCACTGTCTCCTTCTTCAGCCTCCTACCACTCTGCAGAGCTCTGTGGTGGGTCCATATAAGACCCTGGAATGAGGTCTGTTTTAGCTGGCTCAAGCTATTATTACAAATATACCTTATATGCGATAGTTTGTAAACAACAGAGGCTTATTCTTCAGGGTTCTTAAGAGTGGGATGTCCAAGAGGGGTCACCAGCACCTTGGATATCTACTGAGAGTTTCTTTCCCAGAAAACAACTTTTCACCATGTCCTCAGAGAGTACAGAGAAAGAATGGAAGCCCTTTCTGCCTTTTACGAATGCACTAATTCCATGCGTGAAGGCTATGTCTTCAATCACCTGATCTCCTTCCCATATAAAGAGGCCCTGCCTTGTATGCTTACCTATGACCTTTGATTACCACATAAACATTTGGGGCAATTTGAAAATTCAGACCGTGCCAGAGGCTACATTGTCATAGCATATTTTTCCTTAACAGACCAAAATCACATTGAAACATAATGCAATTCCCTGGATCATATTTGTTGATTTTAGGAATTCAGTAGATAGTCTTTTCTTTGTGTACAGAGAAACAATCTAACTATGGGGACCCCAAATCTCCAAAGGTCACATGGGACTCCATTGCAGGCCAGTTGAAATATAGACTGTGTTTTTAGCCAATCTTCTCTTATTGGCTTTAAATGAGTTACTTAAACGCCAAGAATATTTTATACATCTGTGAAATACATAATGTGATAGAAACCTGAGTGTAGACCAAAATCTGTAGCTTATTTCAGCTTTGACACTGATGAGTTTACATTCTTAAGCAGAGGATTCTTACCAGATAGAAAGTATTTGGCAAGTAGGTAAATGTGTTGATTTTGAATCCACAAACGGTGTTCAATATGTAGACTATGAGTCTAAGAAAGACTGCCACCATTCAGCCTTGGACTTGGCCTATTTTTTTAAAAACGATACATTCTTTCACTTTGTAGCAATTATCACTCTTACTAATAGGCAAAACAGGTAGGCCTGCTGTCTTTTATAGGAAAATGCCAGTTCCTTGATAGATTAAGCTCTTGGGCTTTCAAATTCCTTGTTTATCCACTCAGGAAACGGATGGACTGCCTCACAAAACAGCACACCCGTGAGATTAGCACTTCATTACTGCTGAGGCAGAAGCTGGACTCCAGGCTTGGGTAGAGTTAATTCATTCAAAATAAATCCAGAGTTCCTTTCTTACGTTTGGACTGAAAAGGATGAAATTTTACACACAGACCACTATACATTTAATTTAGTCTAAAAGAATGTGAGACTTTACACCACTTCTCTTTCAACGTCAGTGTGATAAATTGCTTGGAACTTAATACAGAGTCTTCCTGTTTAAATGATCTGGCCATATACACTTATATGTATGTCTAAGTTAAGTCAAAGATTGTCCTATTTTACTTATTGGAAAATTGTTGTCCCAGTTTTATGAAAACTGCTATTATATTATAAATTATAATACATTTCTTGATTTTATCTATTTCTGTTTATTTTTCCAGATGAAATATGAGTCAGACCTGATGCCTGCAGTCTCCATACTCAGAAGGCTGAGACAGGATGATCGTGTGAGGCTTGCAATGGCTTACATGGCAGGGTCCTGTCCCAAACCCTCCCCACAAAAAGACTTGCAAGATTTCCCTATCTTTCAACATGGCATTCATCCAACTTCATACTGGAGTTGGTCTGCAGGAACAGAACAGGGCAGCAGCAATGGTGGCATGTCACTGCTCTGGAGGAGGCTGGCTGCTTGACTTAAAGAGAGTCCTGTAGGTCACAAGTCTGAG
The DNA here is from genome assembly GCA_028551405.1 of Uromys caudimaculatus. Classification (NCBI taxonomy): domain Eukaryota; kingdom Metazoa; phylum Chordata; class Mammalia; order Rodentia; family Muridae; genus Uromys; species Uromys caudimaculatus. Next base: position 47,198,762 of record CM052718.1, on the reverse strand, counting down.
GCACTGAGACCTCCTGTCAACAGCCACTCGAATGTGCTTGGGAGCAAATCCTTTAGTCGTAGTCAAAACTTTGGAGCCTGCAGCTCAGAACAACATTCTGGTTGCTCTATCAGGGAAACCACCCAGCTAAGTATCTATCACCCACAGAAACTACAGGGTCGTAAAATGTTTGCGGTTTCTATGCACAACACTTTAGAAAATGAGTCATATAGCAGGAGATAACTCACATAGCAAAGATTTAAGAAACTTAAGATATCACTCCATCCTTTATTAACCATCAAAACAGAATAAAACCTGAGTAGACCACAATATAATGTTAAATTCATATTTTTTTAGTGATAGCTTGATACAGTTTTAGATTTTTTTGTTTATGAAATCATTTGGTCCAATAATTGATTGTTTAGTTACTGAAATAAAAAAAAGAAATAAGAAAATAGAAAATGAAGACATCAGAAACTAAAATAAATGGAGACTTGGTTCAAGCGGAAATTGCATAAAATCGGGGACAGTCTGGGAAGCAGTTTTAAAGATTTTTATGTTTTATTCTTGTGCTTTGCGTTGGATAATTTTTCTCAGTGAACAGTTATTTGAATCATGATCTAAAAACTCAAGCTAAGATATCCATTTAGAACTTCAGGGTAAGGCAGGAATGAATTTAAGAAAACGGAGTCAGATGCGCTCCCAGCTGAAGCCCCACCATTGCAGAACAGGAAAGCAGTTATCAAATATCTGTATATCCTTCCTGTTCTCAGACAAGCACGTCTAGTGGTTTCTCTTTTGGTGTAATACTACCTAGTAATTCTTTAGTAGATACTCCTTATCATATGAAGGGAATTCCTTAATTTTTGATTCTCTAAGAATGCTTTAAAGCAGGCTGTGACATTTGAAAGCTCTGCTTGGACTTGGGAACACAGGGGAATGGTTGTAGCTCTGCCCGCTAATGAGTTTCACTCTGACCTTTGTAGGAATGCCCCACCCTTCAGGACCAACCCATCAGACAACCTTTCACTCCTCTATGCCTCAAGACTTGTACTCACACATTAAAATGTGAATGTTCAACAGAAACACCAGTCCAAATATAGCAGTATACATGGTTTCTATGTATGAAAAATAAAAATTTCAAATTATAAAATGAATGTACATATTAAGTAAAATGAAAATAAATCTTCATTTTCTTTTGTGAAGACCAACAGTCTCCATCCACACAATATTTCTCAAAAACCTGAACACTGCCAACATGTAGCAGTGGGTGGGGAAAATGTCAAATATTTTAAGCAAACTGTGCACTTAGGGGTGCCCTTAAAATATTCAGTAATATTAAGCTTAAAATTCCAACAAGCACTACTGTCAGGAGACAGGGACTAGTATATGGATTTTCTAAATTGTATGGCTTAAATATGGAAAAAATGTTCCATGCTTCCCATAGTTTAACACATATATTAAATGTGTACATGTTTGTAGCATTGATTATATCAAGTATTATAGCTCTTCTATTAACAGTAGAAAAAATGACCAACTCTGCTGGAGAAAGAAATAGAAAAAATAGTAAACCCCTTATTAAATAAAAGAGGCAATTAAAAACATATAGCCAAGGGGCTGGAGAGATGGTTCAGTGGTTAAGAGCACTGACCGCTCTTCCGGAGGTCCCGAGTTCAATTCCCAGCAACCACATGGTGGCTCACACCCATCTGTAATGGGATCCGATGTCCTCTTCTGGTGTATCTGAAGACAGTTACAGTGTACTCATATAAAATAAATAATAAAATCTTAAATATATATCATATATATATATATATCCAAATATATAAGGACAATTATTCAGCTGGGTATCAAACATTTGATTAATTAAAATATTACATTATTTTCTGGATTTTTATGATGTCTAATATATTTAGCCTAATTTTATTTATTGATTTATAATTTTTGTTATGCCTTTACTCATGCTAAGTATTCAGTTTTTGAACATTATTTGGCTATACTGTTATATTCATTTTCTTAGAGCATCCATAAACTTGGATGCATCCTAACAATTAGAAACAGAAAAGAGAAGATCAAAAGAATAGTCATATTACAGAGCAGTCAAAAGAATACAAATTGTCCAGCAAGAAACTGACAAACGTCTTGGGATTATTAAAGACAGAGACCATTTTACCAAAATCGATCCTTACAAAAGTCACATATGAAGTGAATTTTGCTCTGTAATTGGGGGTAAATGGACAAAAATAAGTGACCCTGTTGAATATTTATTTCGATATCCACTTTGCACTAATTCAATTTAATGGTTGTTTCTCTGCTATCTACTGTTTTCAAGACAAGCATATGTGAAGACTGCGGATGGGTCACTGGATGAGAATCTAGCAAAGGAGAAGTATCTCTAAAGAGGCCAGGAACCATTTGTCCTGCTTTGTCAACATAGCAGTTTGGAAACAAGAAGAAAAAATGGTAATAAAATGCAATGAAGAAACAGGGGTAAAGAAGATTAGTAAAAAAAGGTAAATATTCCCTAAGACTTTCCACACTAAATGCACTGAGTCCTTAGCACAGTCGCCTGCTGTCACATAGCACATGCTTCTTCAGGGTGCTGCACAAATGCCTAAAACCCCTTGGTTTTTTTGTTTTTGTTTCGTTTCATTTGTTTGTCTCTTTAGACTTCAATAATGTACTTTGTTAGACTTCAAAGATGACCTCTGGGGGATGGGTGGTATTTCCAACATTTTCCTGTAAACGGACTTAGAGCAAAAAGACATAGTCTCTGAACCACAAAATCACAACACAGAAAAGCAAGCCCATCACTACTGACAAGCCTTTCACACATAACTCAGGGAAACGAGGACAAGTATTTATCACGGGGTGGATTTTAGAGCAGTGAATGAGAATGGCCTTCTGCATTTTACAATTCTTATACATGAATGTCCTCACTGTCTCGCGAATCCTTTTCAATGGGTATTTCACTCATATAAGAAGTGGAGACTCAGCATGGACCACAGAAGTCAGAGAGAGGCAGCCGTGCTCCTATCTCCCTTCTGCCCTGCTTTTGGACTTGCATAAGCACTTGGCTTTCTTAAATCTGAGCTTTCCTATAGCTGCCTCTTTCTAAGGAGTATTGAGAGGAATGAAAAAAGACCAAACACCAGCTCTACCTCTGACATAAGCTGCTACTACTAACTGCTACTAGATTTCAATTAATATCAAGGCAAGGGAGAAACAGATTCTAAGAACACAGAATTTGCTTCAAAGTAAACAGTTTGGATTCAAAGTAAACAGTACTCCAAAGTAACTTTCAGACCTTTATCAAAGAAGATATGAAACATGGAGTAAATTTTCAGTTTCTCCAGTTTGATCTTTCGTGGCCTTCAGAATGGGTTAGGAGAGCGAGGCTGGGTGGGGAAGAGCACCGGGATCTGACACCTAGCATCTCACTCTGCTTTCAGTCAGAGGCCTCTGCTCGAGAACAAACACAGTTTTTAACAGATTCCATTCTGGCTGTACCCCTACCCCCGGATCTGGCAATTCCAACCTGCTGCGGTAAATATCAGTTTGTTTTTATCACTTCCTAGCTTTCTGTCTTACTCATTATTCATCCAGAACGTAAGGCCATTCGTCTAGGAAAATGCTTCTGTTTTGGGCTTAGCCCTGGGAGTATAGATTCAGTTCCAGTAAGCTTATTTCTTTTGTTCAAAGAAGAGAAACTGTTTACAAATAATCCGTGTATAATTAGTTACCTGGTCTTACAATGGTTTTATTTTTATTTCCTCTCTTCCTTGTGAAGCCATCTGGGAAAAGCTGATTATCCCTAAGTCATTATAAGCTAATATGTAGTCGAGGTAGGTTGGGTTTTGAATCTCTCTGTTAATGCTGGTTAAATACTTTAAACTAATTAGACCATTTTAATAGAAGTCATTTATTATACAATGCTTCTTAAGAAAGAGTCTTAAAATTGAGGCTGATAGATTTAACTGCTTTCATATTTATAAACCTTAGTCTATGTGTTCAAAATTGTACTATGTAAGTGTAAGGAAAAGCCATGTCCAAAGAAAACCTACATCAAGTTATGAAACTCTCACCAATAACAGGAAAGAAACTCTAAATCTCAAACTTTACGCTACTCTATACTGCAATTGCCTCTGCACATTTCTAAATTGATACGCATCAATCCATGAATTCCTGTGTCGCAGATTCGTCAAATGTAATGAAAACCGAAAAGTTATCTTTGCCATGTTTTCACATCTATTTTAACTTGTAAACTGAAGAATATACAACCCCTGCACGGTCTGAAGTGAGTGAGCTACAGTTCAGCTTCCTAAAGCTTGTAAGGACTCATCTGGCCCCAGTGAAATAGCTAATTCAGAAAGGCACTCTGAGTCCTCGTCTATGATCCTTCGAGATAAATAAGAAATGAACCTGTACTTAAAATGGAATTGTGTTATGGGTAGGAGTGCAGTGTGTTTTATCTCTCTTGTAAAGCAAACCCGTGCTCGTTTAATTTTTTAATTGTTTTCTTTATTTTCAGCACCACGGTGTTTAGATTCATTATACGAAATGCAGATAAGGATCTCAAGTTGCTCCTGGGAAGGCTTGCAAATCGAAGAGACCCAAATAGAAACTTAAATGGATCACCCTTTCTTCCTGATTCCAGCAGGCTCTCACGACAGATATTAAAAAGGAGACTTTTTTTTAAGATGTTAAAAAAAATTTAGCCAGCTTTCACTGAACATGTTGGGAATAAGACTTCTACCTCATCCAATTTGGGTTCTTTCCTTGAATCTGCATAGAGTTCTGTGAGGAGATGTCGTGAAAACTTATTAATGCGTCTAATTAAAGTAATGACAGAGAACCTCCGCAAGCACGTAATGAAAGAAAACAAAGATTAAATTTAAGTTAATCAGCTTTGAAATGTAAACAAGCACGCTCAATCATTAAATGATTCCATTTATTTTTAACAGGATTGTAGAAGTATGTCTAATAAACATCCTATCACGTTTGCTTCCTTTGTCCCAAATGTTTATTATCACCATTAATCCATTAGTTAAAAAGCAAAGGGACATTTCATGGCTGGTATAAACCCACTCCAATGTTTTGATGAATGTGGTAGCAAGCAGCTATTCACACAACAAACTCTAAAGTGGCTCAAGGATGCTTCCATAACAGAGTCTTTTAAGTATCTAAACAAAAGGAGAAACAGAGCACTAACAAGGAGAATGGTCTCGGGTCTGCTCTGCCCAGATGCTGGTTGCCTACTCTGGAGAAGGTGCTGGCAGTTTTTAACAGAGGAACCATCATTTCTGGGAAACTTGTCAGGAGTGCATTTGAGGATCTGTTTCTAAAACCAGACAGTTCTAAGCAGGGGGAAACACTTTTACATTTTGCAGAGTTGGGAGATGAAAGAAGCAATTTCAAGGCTGGTGAAAGAGGAAATCTCTCAGCAGGTGTTGAGCAGTCATGATGTAAGAACATTCCGCCAACAGTTTCACCAGAAGCTGGAGTTGGAAGTCCAGGGTCATTTTGATATAGAATGAAAACATCCAATTTGTGCCTTGTACTCTTCCTCAGCTAACCGTGCTGGGGTTTTTTCTATTATTTATTTATTTTTGGATATTTACTTTATTTACATTTCAAATGTTTTCCCCTTTGGAAACCCCCTATCCCATCCCCCCTCTCCCTGCCTCTATGAGGGTGCTCCCCCACCCACCCACCCACTCCTGTCTCCCCTCCCTAGCATTTCCCTACACTGGGGCCTCTAATACCCTCAGGCCCAAGGGCCTCTCCTCCCCCTGATGGCCAACAAGGCCCTCCTCTGCCACATATGTGGCCCGAACCATGGGTCCCTCCATGTGTATTCTTTGGTTGGTGGTCCAGTCTCCGGGAGCTCTGGGGGGTCTGGCCAGTTTGCATGCTAATCAAGCAGTCTACCACTGATCTTCAGTCCTTGGGTTTTGGAAAATGAACCTTACTCTGTAACTCAGGCTCACACCAAGCATGTGATCACTCTACTTCTACATCCCAAGTATTGGAATTAAAGATGTACATCAGCATTCCTTGTTCGTTTTCACGGCTGTGACTATTTCGTTTTATCTATATATCATATGTTCTCATCTATACAGCATATTGTTATTCCATTTGTTCCTCGTTAAGTATTTAGTTTATTTCTACTTCATAGCAGTGAAAAAGGTGTTTGTCCAGTCTACTTTCCACTACTATAAGAGAATTCCATAGGTCTCCACAAACTATACACAATACAAGTTTATTTAGCTCATAATTGTGGAGTCTGGGAAGTCCAAGAACTTGTCACAAACTTCTGGCAAGAGCCTATATACTGTGTCACATGGTATAAACAATAGCTATGCTCCAGTACAACAAAGAAAATCGGACAAACTTATCCTTCTCAGTAACAACTAACCTATTCCTGATAAGGGTATTGATCCACCAATGAAGGCAATACTCCCATAACCCAGTCCCAAAACTTCCCACCTCCTCAAATTGTTACAGTGGCAATTGAATTTCATCTCACATTTTGAAGATCACATCCAAAACACTGCCATGCAGCCATGAAGCCGGGCATGCTAATATCTCTCCAAAATAATTATTACAATTCTGTGGGGTGACTACTCAGAAGAGTTCTTTCCAGCTAGCAGGTATAGTTTAGGTGGTGGACGCATTAGTTGTCAGGGAATAATTGCATGTGAGCTCATGCTATTCATTGTTACAATATGGAGAAGGTTCATGCATTAATTCTTCCTTTTATTTTCATGTACTACCTCTGACTGCCCTGAGAGAGAGAGTGTGTGTTGTTGTGACATATGTGTGCATGTGTGTATTTGTGTGTGATGTGTGTGTGCGTGTTGTCATGTATGTGAGCACGTGTGTATTTATGTGTGTGGTGTGTGTATGTGATGCATATGTGCATGTACATGTATGGTGTGTGTGGTGTGTGTAAAGTGTGTGCGGTATGATGTGTATGTGTGTAATATATGTGTATACTTGTCCATATGGTTATGGGGATTGCATTTTCCTGTACATATGAACACAGAGATCAGAGTTCAACTGCAGGCATCTTCCGCTATTGGTCTTCATGTTATTTTTGAAACAGGGCCTCTCTCTAAATCTGGAGTTCCCCATTTCATCTAGTCTGGCGGGCTACTGGGCCTCCGGGATTTATTTGACTCCATCATTGTGACATTACAGGTATGCGCCAACAACAACTCTTTCATAAATACTCGGGGATCTGAACACAGGCTATCCTGCTTGTGCAGCAATTTAGCCATTAAACCATCTGGCCAGGCTGTATGCTATTTCCCTCAAACAACAAGGATTATTTTTTATTTTAGAGAATAAAAGTGCTATCATATTGCTTTCCCATTCCAAATCCTTCACTGGCTATCTCTGTCTGCAAGATAAAATCCCCAGTGCTAGCAATGGCCACAAAGCACTGCACAGCCTGGCCTCTGTCACTCACCCAGCCCCCTGTGCCTCCTGTACTTCTGCTACCCTAGCATCTTGTCAGCTCCAGTGCTCATCAACCCTTCCCAAGTCTGTTTCTTGAACAGAACACTTCCTTATTTTTAGTAAACCTGTCCAAATATTTTGTCCTTCAGATCTCAGTTTAAATGAAACCATTGATAGAAAATCTTTCCTGAGTCTCAGACTTGGCTGGATGCGTCTGCTGTTCCTTGCTACAGTGCCATGAACCTTTGTGTGGTAGCTCTCACCCCACTTTCAACCTGATGTTTTTATTGATTTATTTAAAGCTCATCTCTGAGAAAAGACCTTACCCAAGGACATCGGCACAGGGTTTCCTGGCCTTACTTCTGCTCACCTGATCAGGGGCACCACAGTACGTGAGACATAACATGATCCCAGGAAGTGCTTCTTGAACTATTGCCTCAATGGAAGTTCTGCGGATCAATGGCTTTCCAGTTGTTTTTAGCTGTAGGGTCACATGTGTTGACTGACGGATGTGCAAACAAGTCTACTTCGCTCAATAGCCTTCACAGTTTGTAAGTGTTCAGTGAAAGATGGGTTTAAATTCATTGGTATTTTAACTCATCGCTATAGTGGGATAGTACTTGCCAAGGAAAATAAGCCAAAGACAGTGCCTGCTATTGTCATGAGGAAACACAGTAAACCCAAAGTGAAAAGAGAAAGTTCAGGCACAAGAGTTACGTATCATGATTTTGTGCTTAAAGTGTATCCAGAGAAGCAATACTTATACTACAGAAAATAAATGGATGGTTACACAGGGGTAGGAACAGCTGTCATTTGGCATGAGAAATGTAAAAATGTCTTCTAGCTGACAATTGTTCCATCCAGTCGAATCAGGAAACAGATGATTTTTTTTTGTGATGTGTGAAATATACATCAATACAGTAATTTAAACATCATTGGTAGGAGGCTTGAAAGATGGCTCAGAGATTAAAATCATTTGTTTTTGTAGAGGATCGAGATTTGTGTTCACATCAGCCTACTTACAACAGCCTGTAACTTGAGTTCCAGGAGATTTCATGTCTTTTCTTGCACCTGCATTCACATGGTACACATACATTCACAGGTACACACACACACACACACACACACACACACACACACACACACACACAATAAATGAATATGTCTTTAAAATAATCACTGCTAGAGGCTGTAGTCAGCCACAAAGTTATTCTCTTTATTCAAAATGATTACCATTTTTATTCATTGTTTAATTGTTTCCAGTTTGAATTTAGGAAACACAATGGGTTTGTTTGTTTACAAAAGTTCCCTGGGGGAGGGTTATTTTGTGAAAAGGTTGGAAGTTTGTGGCAATCACATTTCTCTGAAAATATTGCTAATATATCAAATTGGTCACTAAATATTGATTGACTGGCTGATATCCAGTTACATCCACCTTCTCTAAGAAACACTTTTAAAAAACCTTTATGGTAGAACAACGTTGTAGAAAAGATGAGACTTGGAATAAGATAGTTCTGCCTCTGTGGATAAAATGGAAGCAACTGCGAAGGAGCAAATGGAACAGATCACACTTTCAGGCAATTACAGACTCTTGGCTGAAATTCAGCTCCAGGCTTATCTTGTAGGGAGGAATTTTTAAACACTTCAAAGTCCTCCCCAGTGCTATAGCTGTCACCTTAATCTACCCCAAAAACATCCATTTCAGAAAGTTCGAGTTTTTGAGCATACTGCTGAAGAATTCTGTAATTAAAGTAAACTATAACTATGATGCCTGCAGGGATTTTTTTCTTTTGATACTATGGGTAAACTAATGTCAAAGAAAGTAACTGAAAAAAAAAACTGAGCTCTCTCAAAGCTGGAGAGTAAGGAATTCTTGGAGATGGATGAAGAATGCCTTGTAAAGAAAAGATGATGCCTTATCAAGTTACACCTGTCATCCATATCGATGGTGAGCATCAGTTTCATCTAAAAGGAGAGGGGATGGGGTGGGGGATGGGACAAATAGGACTATGGCTGGAGAACTCAGGAACGGGAGGATATCAGAAGAAAAACACATCTCAGATTCCATTCTAGTTTGAGAACTATTTTCCTCGGGAGATAGCTATCTGGTATTTTTTGCTGATAGTTTCTGGATCTCAGAAACTCATTATAGAGAAAAAGCAATATGCATCATTAAAGTCTTGCTATTGTTTACAAATTTTTGGTAATAATTGGTTTAAAAAATCCATTTAACTGTCGAAATTTTTATTTGTGTGAATCGTGAAAATGATGAAGTGCACATTTAGCTTGTTATTTTTGTTTCGGAACACATTCTCTGCACTTATTGTTTCCATTTACACAATAAAAGAACATTGTATTCTTGTCTTCATGTTCCATCTTTATCTTTAGAGAAATGTAAATATATATATATATATATATATATATATATATATATATATGTCTTCTTCCCTTACACGTCAATCAAACAGGTAGGGGCAAATGTTCTGGGTAGGGTCTTAGCTAAGTAGGATATAGGAAACATTCTGGTGAGAGGGTGGAACTTGCAAACTTGAGTGCTGCTTCTGAATTACTCTTTTGTTTTGGTGCCTAAGATACAGAAGTATCTTGTTTGTGGTAAAACATATAAGATACATACTTCTTTGATATTTTCCTAAGCAAAACTAGACAGTTCCCTTTTCTCTAGAGTAGCCCGTTCATCTATACATGGCTTGACTACAATGTCTCTAAAGTGGCTGTATCCTTTCTAATGTTAGTATACCATATAATCTATGCATGTAGTAATATGATGAAAATCAATTATTTTTATGTGTTATATGGCATTTTAAGTGTTTCATTATATAGAATTTTCATATAAGCATGTGAAGGAGCACATGTTGCATTTCTCTGGTTTGTGTTTAAAAACATGTGGTGTAAGACATGGCCTGGTTTGGAATTATCTTTGCCATCTTATAGCTGAGTGTGGATGGATCTCTGTGAGTTTGACTCAATCTATAGATCCTTGGTTTGAATTGATTCACCCATAAAGTATCCACAGTATTATGTACCTGCAAACATTTCTTTTCTGTTTTCCTATTTTAGTCTACCTGTTCTTATTTGTGACTTATTGTTCAAGCATAAATGTGTACTATGATTTATGAGGATCTGTATAAAAAAGGTGTTAGTAAAAATTAACTAATACATTTATTTTAAAAGGCATAGCAACAAAATGCCTCAGATTACCGAAGTGGGTAGTGTGGGGGCAGGTGTGGTGTGGTGTGGTGTGGTGTGGTGTGTGTGTGTGTGTGTGTGTGTGTGTGTGTGTGTGTTTAAGTGAGTAAGTAAATAATGAATGCTTAGAGCCAAAAGCTTCTCTTTCAATCAGGTGTCATGGGCATTAGCCCCACATTTCCTATTGGGGCTATAGTGAGGATTTGATTTTACATAACATTAGAAGCAAGTTTTTTTGTACTGTCCACATTTATTTCATTATAAATGGACATTTGATGGATCAGATCACCACAACCTGATTTTCAAACATGACTGGAGCTATAATGAAGCCAGTGCTCCCTTTGAACAAACTGTTCTGTAGCTATGGGTGGCTGTCAAGTATCCACGAGTAAAAGTCTAGAGAAAAGAGATCAAAGAGACACAAAGAAAGACAGAAAGGAGGTGGGAAGCTAGCAAGAGATGGAGAGACACAAGATAACACACACATACACACACAGAAGGGGAGAGAGAGAGAGAGACAGAGACAGAGGCAGAGACAGAGAGAAAGAGAGAGAGAGGACAAAATACTGACCCTCTTCCTTTACCCATTTCTGAAGTCTCTCCAAGAGTGTGAGCCAGTAGATCCTTTCTAATAATGTGTCTTTATTATAGACTAGCAAATCCATGATTTAAAAAAGAGGGTGCATATTTAGGTGCATATTTAGCAGGGGCCATCTCTAACTCTTAACTTCATTTTCTGTGTATATTTCAACTTTCACTTAAGTATCCCACTGCTTGAGCAGGATTTGATTTTTCTTTAGGCTGATTATCGGACACTGTGGCAATAGTCCCTTTATGTTGCTATGATTTGTTAGTACATATGTTCTCTCCACTACGTTTGGAGCTCTGTAAGGTTGGGAACCTCATATCTCTGTTCTATACACTAAGAAACGTTGGCTACTACTTGACCATTGGCTAAATACAAGATAATGAAGACTTTTTGGAATTCAAATTTTAAAGGCAAGCAGCGGGAGTGGGTTTACGGAGTCCTTACCCCAGAGCTAATGTGTTTTTCATGGACTGCTATTTTGTTGTAATGCATTCTCCATTATATTTGTCTTCCAGTGGTCACTCTTCCAATTCTCACTTCAGAGATGTTTAATTCATTTCTTCTTCCAATATTAGTTTAAGGATCTCCTGTGACTTATCAACTACAGAAGGAAAGAAGAATACAATGTTGGACTAAATGAATCTCCAGAGCCCTTTGAGTCCAGTGTGTGTGCTAGAGAACAATGTCATATTTTGTGCTACACCTGCACACAGGAGAGGGTGCCATACAGAGTGTAGGAAGAATGCCCAAATTGGTTTTATGAGGTCACTGGGGCTTGCTGGAGGAAATGACTTCAACTTAAATACTGAGGAATGAGTGGACATTAACCTGCAAAAGAATAGAATTGGGAGTGAGTGGGAAAGAAATGATCCCGTTTTCTCTATGTTGGAATGATGACAATTGAGACGTAGCTATATAAACTCTTCCCTATCTTTGGGAGATCCTGCATGTTTGCAATCCCAGTTACCTGGGAATCTAAGCAGGAAATCTAAATCTAAGCAGGAAAATTGAAAGTTTGAGCCTAGAAATCTACTGAGACCCTGTCTCACAAATCAAAACAAAGCTAAACAAGAAAAATATCTCTTCCCTGCTCACCAGAAAATTTCTCTTCCAGCAACAGAACAGGTTTTAAACATGATGCTTTTTTTGCCTTTGATTTCAGCTATTCAATGATCTCCATCATTTTGATAGCTAAAGTATTAGAAATATTGGTATTATAATTAAGATAATTTACCTCATTTCAGTATATTACCTTTCTTTAACACAGTCATCCAGAAGGATTGTGTTCAGTCCTCAGAAATGCTCTCCCATATCACAAATTTGCTAAAAGCAATGGAAGCTATCAGCTTTGTAACCCACTTGCTCCCTGTGGTACCTGTTTTCCCTACCATTTTCTGAATGAATGAATGAATTGTGGCTGAGAGATTGAGTCAGATATATTGAAGTCAACGAGAGAACATAAGCTATTGAATCCCAGATATCCTCTGTGATATTGTAACTCATTCTATTATCCAATATTTTATATTTTACATATGCCTGAGAGGTAATGAAAGGTTCTATTGTGAGATCTTAGAAGATGGTGGAGAAAGAATGAGTGGTGATTTGAAATCTGGGGTAGAGCAGAGAAGCCCATTCTGGATGAGAGCTTTGGTTCACCAGCAGTGTGCAGTCACAAGTGCAGAAGAGGTCTTTCCAGGAAGGGAGGAAATGATTGACAGAACACTATTGTTTATTCTCCTTTTACCTTATACCCCAGACTGAGACCTATATGTTTACATTGCAAATGTATGATAGGCCTAATGATATTGTGAGCAGGTTAGATCAGCATCAATGTCAACAAGTACAAGCATAAACATTCAAGCACCCAAGGAGTATCCTACTAATAAACCAACAGGATTTGTGGATACACAAGCTATTTTCATCTCTTTGATATTGCCTCAGTACTTCATGTTAAATTGGATTGTAAGGCAACTTTACTCTTACATATACCAGATAATAGGTTAATGGGTCATAGACCCTATAAACTTTCTGATTTTCTAGGCTTCTGACACTTTTTTTACAGGAAGTATGAACTGTACCTCATAGGAAAGATGACTATGACATAAGGAAACCTGGCATATTAAAAATCTGTCTTTTTAATAGATTGGTCAACTGTTAGACGCAGCACTAAAATTCAGAAATGAAAAGATATTCAGAACAGGGAATGGAAAGACCTTTGTTTATTTGTTTGATTGCTGTTTGGTGGTGCTAGGGATGAAACATACAGACACATGATGAATAGAGCTAGTTCTGACAAAAGAAACAAATATACAAAAACCATTCTTACAGGTGCCCCTCTTATATTAGAAGTGTTCATCCATACTTAATGCCACAACCTTGCTAAGATCGGGTCAAAAGTAAAATTGCTCTATCAAGAAAAGTGTTTGATTATTTTTTAAAAATAAATGGATATTGTAAGCATTAAAAGAAATCTTTAGGGTGAAAATTTCCTTAAGTTGTGAACCAAAGCAACACTACTGGATTTTTTTTCTTTTGTTTTCATTGTTTTTAGAGACAGGGTATCTTGTACCCCAAGATGGCTTGGAACCCTCTCCTCTGTAATGAAGGAAAATGGCTGGCTAATATTCAAATCAGCAACTATGGAGATAAAATTCACTTTTACTGAGTTCCAGTCAAACATAGTATGTAAACAAGATGCCTTCCCCATTTGCTTGAAAGAGAAATTAATCAGTCAATTTTGCCATTTACTTTTATACTATTTCCAGTCTTTACAAATGTTATCTCTCAGGGTCAAGCAATCAGATTTTTATTATAAAATGTGTAGAAAAAATTCTTATGCTTGCATGATAAGAGGAGATAAGTTTTAAGAATACCAGATGAATGATTCCAATTTCAGATTTAATTATATCTGAATTATTAAGTTTTACTGATAATAAAAATCTCAAAAATATTAGTTTGCCAATGTAATTTTGAGTCATATTCTTTTGTGTGTAGTCATCATGAGTTCTTGTAATTGAAATAGGCATTTTCTGATGGCTCAATGGATAAGAATATTTGTTGAACAAGCCTTAAAGACAGGAGTCCAAATTCTAAGTTAGAATATCAGCCCCCAAATAAACAAGCAGATATAACTGTAGGCTCGCACCTATAATCCAGGCCCTATAGAGTGGAGGCAGGAGACTCGCTGGGGCTTGCTAACTGCAGCTTCAGTGAGAAAGCCTGTCTTGATAAGGACAGAGTGGTAAAACGGGACCCCTGAAGTCTTCCTATGGTCTTGCAAATGTATTTGTGCACACATGAACCTGCTTTTTGTATGCATGTATGTACATACACCACATACAAACCACACATGAATTCACACACACACACACACACGCACACGAGAATAGGCATTTTCTTTGTTTTTCTTACAGGAAGTGTGAACTGTCCCTCATAGGAAATGTGACAAGGACGTAAGGAAAGCTGTCATGCTACGCAACGCTATGCACAACCGGAAGAATTTAAGAATGGGCAAATAAAAGAAACAGAACACAAACTCTCTGAAAACAACTGAAACTCAAGAGTTGTAAAAACAAATAGCCTCATGGCTTTTTGAATTGAGGAGAGCACCCTTCACATTAGCAAAGGGCCTAAAATCATCAATGTGACATACTAACCTAACCGCATCCCTGCTCCCCTGGGCATCCAAGAACTGTCTGTCTTCCTCTCTGAGCTTCAAGTAACATTCAAAGCTTGAAAGGACAATTCAGTACCTTGGTGAGACTGGCTCACCAGAGCAGCCATATGTTTACTGGCTTCCACTTGCCAGAGTTCAGCAGTTTCATTTTAAATGGATATTAATCTTGATGAAATATTGACTTTATTGTGGGAAGTGAAATATTTTCCTATTTTGCCAGTGAGATTCTGTAGCAAGATTAGCTCTGACTTTTTAATGAAAATTGCTCTAGAAAGTTTACTTTATGGGCACTGCCTTATCAGCTGCTCAGTTATTCATTCCCAGGAAACAGATAAATTAATGTAAAAACAACCAAGAAAATGAAAACTTCACAAATAGTCGAAACTCCTAGAAACATAGCCCCAAATCTGGGGGAATAAATTAAAAAATTTGAATTTCAATTTTTTTCTCCCTTTTCTCTGTTTAGTTTTTGGAGACTGGTTTTTACATGTAGCCCTGGCTATCTGGACTCACTCTGTAGACCAGGATGGCCTCAAACGCACAGAGTCCCATCTTCCTCTGTTTCCTTATTGCTAAGACTAAAGTTGTGTGCCACCACTACCTGGTCAATTTCTCAAAGTCTCTAACTTTTCAAAGTTCTCAAAGTCCATTTCTCCTTCTAAAATAATAACCCTAAAGGATGCCATTTTCTCTCTTGCTAATTACATGCTTCCTGTCCAGTTTCTAAAATCTCCCACCAGCTCGTTTATGTTTATCTCTATGAGTGGCAATAGGGATTTCGTCTGTGAGAAAGGATTTTAACAATCAAATATATATGATTGTAGGGCAGCATTGGGTCAGCAATCTTCCTTTGGTGAATTTCAACACTATAGAAAAGACTATATTATAACTACCTTTTCTTAAAACAAAAGTTTATTATACTAAAAATATATTTTACTAAACTCTCACTGCATTGTCTTTACTTTTCATTCTTTAGTTCTTTAATCAACTAGTACAAGTCCATAATGATTTTTCAAAATGCTTTTCTGTCCTGTATCTATATAATAGCAAATTATATCTGTTAGATTATTAATTTCATATTATATGGAGTATATTAAAATAACTCTATGTGCGTAAGGGACGTCTTGCATTGTGACTGGATGGGCTGAAGAGAGGACTTAAATGTTAAATAGAAATTTTTAAAATCCAACATTTCAGCAGAATACAATCCACAGATATGTGCAAAGTTGATAGTTACTGTGAAGCAATGATGGTTAAAAGTATTAAAAAGGTTTTGCTGTCAGTGATTAAATGGTTATATGTTTCCATAGAAGCATACAGTTTTGTAAGGGCAGTAAAAGCACTGGAAGTTGTAACACACGATCATCTCAAATCTCAGCTGAGGTGTTTCAGACAGTTTCCTGCCATTGCATGATATATTCAGGGAAACATGCCTGCTGTACATTCAGAACTACGGCAGCTGTGAAGCTGTGCCATGCAACACAGGTGACAACTGCTACCAGACACACCTCAGGTTGATTTTGGTTTATTCTTGGTCATTGTGTGTTCAAAAAATATCTTTACTATGACCAAAGTTTTCATAACCCTGCATTTGATCCCACAACTTCGTATGAGTCTACAACCCACAGTTTAGCAGTGCTAATGCTATAATGAAATTGTTTGTAGATGAGCAAGTATTGAGCAAGGAGAAAAGAAGTCCTTGTAGAGTTGCCCAGATCCTCACTAAGCGTAGCGCAAGAGGCAGCTAGTTTTCTGTAGAAGTACTTAGACATTTAGAGGTAATCTTATCAACATCCCCAAATAGAAACCATAAAAACAGGCTTCTACAAAAATGTAAGTTGTGTATTTTTGTTTTCAAGCCACAAGGCCTACAATCTAAGCTTTGAAAGCAGTAACACAGCATAAAATCAAAGTCACAGCTTTCCACCCTGTAGCTTCGTCTAGCTCCAAAAAGCAGCTGTCAGTCTTTTGCTCTGCTATCTCTCTTATGAATTATGCTTTCAGATTGTCTATGCCCCTTGTAATTACAACTAACAATGTAGCACGGTGAAAAGGGTTTTAAAATGATCTAGGTAGGACTTGAACCTAAGATCTGCAGCTGTTGTGCAAGGCATAAGCCCTATATTCCATTTTTGCATCTAATCAAATTTTCAATTTCAGGATCTAGACTCTTGATTCTAGAGGGTACAAGTTGTGATTTTTGTAAAATAGCAAAACAAAGTACAATCTTTAATGGACTTTCATTTTATTGGTAGTTGGAAGAAAAATAATAGTCCTGTTTTAGCTCACAGAACTGCCTGGAGTTATTATGCTTCTAATATCCATTCCTAATTATTAATTGAAATTCTCAAAGTAAGAATCTATAGCAAGATATATCATACATGGCTGGGTTATAGACTGGTTATCTTAAGGTGATATAAAGTCTTGGGTAAGAGCTTTGGAAGGAGGTAGGAGTGTTGTGTGATATATAAAATACAGTATCATAAATGCATCCATTCAGTGGAAATGAGAGGCAGATCAATTTCATATAGCAACCAACACACTGAGTTCGTTCAGTGAGGAAGATTCCAGAAGGTTATCTTTCTTGAAGCAAATTCATCCTTATCCAATGATTAGCTATCGAGATGTGAGAAATTCTGTTATACTTTGGTATTTTATTTTTCTGTTTTCTGGTATGTAACTATAAACCATGAAGACTAAGAAATGGAAGCCAGACAAACACATAGTTAAAAGTCTTTGAAACTGCAGACATGTTTATCTAGGTTCATTTTGGCAGATGGTTAGACAACTTAGTTTATTCTTACTCTATCCAAACCCATGATAATGTCCTCTTTTGTAAGACAGAGATATAGGAATGGTATAATTACTGATGGTAAATGAGTGCAGATAAAATAAGAACAACCTAAGCTCTAATTCAAGCCTCAAACCATAGGCCCAACCCAAGACTTTCTTAGGTTCATATAGGTTCAGATAACTTTGGACCTTTAGAAAGCATCATTTTCACAAAGTGACACTTTTTACTGTGTGCCCTTAAGGAAAGCATATATATATATATATATATATATATATATATATATATATATATATATATATATATATATATATATATGGAGACAGAGAGAGACAAAGAGACAGAGAGAGGACAGAGAGAGACAGAGAGAGACAGAGAGAGAGACAGAGAGAGAGAGAGGACAGAGAGAGACAGAGAGAGACAGAGAGACAGAGAGAAAGAGAGACAGAGAGTACCGGGAGCAGTGCTTTTAGAGGCCTGGCATCTTAGCGGAGCTTGTAAGATACCTTGCTAGTTGATGAACAATGACAGACTGCAAGGAATGATGTAGCAAATTCAATTTAACACTTAATGTTGACTAACTGGAAGAACCCAAAACACTCTCAAATGACAGGAAACTTAATCTTTTAAAAGAAAATACAACAATGGTTACCCAGTATGTCACAAGGGCAGATGGAGCCTAAAATCTCCTCTGTATGTCTTTATTGTGATTTGACTTCTTACTCATTTCATTGACTTCGTAAGAAAAGTACCATTTCTATCTGACCTGGCAATGGTTTTTTCTTTCCTAATTTACACTCAGACCTGTTTCTCTTCTATTCACTTTCCTTTCTTTTGTTCTCTCCCTGTTCTTTTCTACCATATGTATCCTCAAGGCCTAGATGTAAATTATCAGGCTAGGCAGGTTAGAGGAGTATTGTTTATTTCCAGGCATGGAGACCATTGACGATGAATCCTTCCTTCATATTTGGTTGTATTTCTTTGTAAGATCTTAAACTACCACATGAAAGTGAGGAGAGTGGCGATGTTGGGGATTTTCAAAGGTCAACTTAGAGAAATCCTCATCTTCAGAATCCTTTTTAAAATTCTTTTGTCAAATAAGACTAAGGACCCACAAAAGGGAGCCCCATTTTCCCCATAATGGGTCTAAGAAAAGAAAGCTATGGTCTACTGAGATGATAAAGATTTTAATTGCCATTAGAGATGTCCCAGTCATTGATTCTCAAAGAAAATGCAAATGATCTGAAACACTGAGTTGATTTTATGGTGACAAGGACTTTGGTTCGAATTTTGGTTCTGCCTTCTAACAATTGATCAACTTAGGACAAGTTCCTTTATCTCTGTACCTGATTTTCTCATTAAAAATAAATGACAAATATGTTGCCCAATGGTTATAATTATTCTGATAATTAAAATGTGACCTTAAAGTGTAACTTCCAGAAGTCTTTGTAGCATGCACCAAATGCTTCATAAATGGGAAAAAATAGAAGCCATTCTTACTGATGACTCTCTTAAGAGAGATACGTGCAACTGCAAGTTCTGAGTCACTTCTAATCTTTGAGTGATGCAATCTTCAGATATAGTTTAAGCCTGGTATTTCCCCTCTGGCTGAAGGGTGGAGTGCTTGTAGAATAAAGTTTGTGCCCAAGCAAGAAAGCAGAAGCTGACCTCAACTGATGTGAACTTTAGTGGGGCGGTGCCTACAGACTGATGGTCCATAGAGAAAGGGAGGTGCTTGAAATTGATTAATCATAAGGCTCTGTGTCACCGCCTCCGGTTGTGAGAGATGCTGTAGTTATATAAAATGAAGGCTCAATAGTCTTGGAATTATGCATATTGGAATTTATGTGAGAATACCAGCTCCTTAGCTTATATAGTCATTTCCTATACGTTGATGCTATTCAGTCAATAAATAGCAATTGATCCCCTAACAGGCATAGATAAGGCACTGTGCCAAGCACCATGGTGAAAAGTAGAAAAGAATTATGATCTTAGCATCCCAAAATCTTCCAATCAAGACTATATCCTTGGTTCTTCATTCTGATTTGATATGTATTTTGGGAAGTTTTATCCATTAGACCTGTAACTATTTTGTATCCTTGGTTCTTCATTCTGATTTGATATGTATTTTGGGAAGTTTTATCCATTAGACCTCTAACTATTTTGTATTTATTTTTCCTCAAAGGTTGTCATCAAGAAATGGAAGCGTATAAGCTAGCTACATGATTTTTTTTTATTTCCAGTGTAGGCTACTTCTGCTTTGCAATTTTCCTTTGAAAATTACAATAACATACAAAATGGCATGGATTCCTTATGCCACTGATTTCAATGCCAATAGCCACTATTGACTCTTCAGATCCCTATATGGCGCAGTTACTTATACTGTTTGCTTGTTTGTTGCTATTTTACCATTATTTTTCTTTTTCTTTCCAAAGGTCTGGTTATACATATAAGAATTATTCTTTTTATTCTTATTAATTTTTTTCGCAAGGTGTCATGGTTACCCTATTTATAGAAGAGCATATTCGAAAGAATTACTACAGAGAGCCAAGTGAGACAGACTATATGCTTAAAATGTTGAATGAGTTATTATCAAGATCCTCTAAGTTTCTAACCTATAATTAGAATCCCTACATAAAAATAGTGCTATGAGAAAAAGTCCCACCATCCTGTGGATTTTGAAGGTAAAAAAATTGACATACCCAGAGATAGCCACCTAAGTCAGCTGTGGTATCAAGGAGAGAAGGTAGTTGAAATTTTTAGTCAAAGATTCTACCTACTTCATGATCATGAAATTGAAACACATAAATATAACATTATTAATTCAGTAAATCAGATATTTGTCTTCCAGCTGTGTCCCATGACCTCTGTAGGCTATTAAGTCACAATTAAATAACAAGTCACCTACTGGATTCTACTACAACCTAAGCATAAAACAAAGTCTACTTTGCAGTGGCCAACAAGAACAAATGCCAAAGCAGGTGGCTGTGCATGCATACACACATGTGCAGCCACTTGTGTAGATGTACAGACACAGCTGAAAGATTTTTTAAAAACATAAAGCAGATGGCTAAAAGAAAAAATTCGCTATTCAATTTGTGACTCTCTTTAAAGGTGAAATAAGTCTCTCATCAGAACGTATTCAAATTTCAAAACAAAACCTGGCTCAGGGTAGGACAAAAAAGGAGACAAATGTTAATTAAGCATTAATTGTATTCCAATACTTAAACTACGTTTCTAACATAGGACTTCATGTTTCATACACTTTGGGGTGGGTCATAAATAGAATGTTTGTGGGCGTTTCGGAAGATCGGGAAAGTGGCTTCTGAAGCCATGTGGTCTATGAATGATAATCCTGCACACAAACCTCAGGTCTGACTCTAAAAACCCTTGCTTTCCCTTTTATTCCATATTGTGAAAATCATTGAGGGACAAAAATAATTCTTATTCAAAAGATCAGGGGCAACTTGGCTTAGAAACAAGGTTACAGAACTATTCCCCATGCTTTCTCTAGTGTTCTATCTATGATGTGACCTCTAGTAGAAAAGTGTTGAGAATCTTCGATACCTTTAGAAATTGTTCCTTGGCCCTTCCCACTATAGGATAAGCATGAATCTGTTGGTTCATTTTTCCACCTACTTCTGTTTAAGGTCCATTATGAATACTTTCCTTTTTATCTCTCTGAAATTTCAAAACATAGATTACATGGAGCAATTATTTCTGAAGCTTTATTATAAATTATTCTGGTAAGTTTTTATTATACTTATATTAATCTTGTCCTCCTTTCCCCCTGAACAGGTATGATAGGACACACCTTTAATCCCATCACTCTAGAGGCAGAAGTAGGGGAATCTATGTGATTTCAAGGTCAGCCAGCTTTATATAGTAAACACCAGGCCAGCCAGGGGTACATACTGAGACCTGTCTCAAAAAAACAAAGAGAAAACAAACACCAAAAATAACTGGTGTCTCTTAGTCCATATCCCAGACTATTTCAATGTATAACTTGGAAGAATCAGTATTAATTTACATAGGCACAATAAAAAGTCAGTTACAATGCACTAGTTAGCTCAATTTAGCTCAAGAAAGCTAAAAATGTCAGAGGCCGAGTTTGATTTTTCTTTGTTAGGTATCTCAGCTGCTACTAAGTGAATATATTCAATGT
Organism: Uromys caudimaculatus; assembly: GCA_028551405.1. Lineage (NCBI taxonomy): Eukaryota > Metazoa > Chordata > Mammalia > Rodentia > Muridae > Uromys > Uromys caudimaculatus. The sequence continues at coordinate 47,176,891 of CM052718.1, read as the reverse complement.
CATTTTAAAATGGTTTCATGACTCTCATGTCCTGATTTCTATCCTATTTCAGCAACCGGATTTACAGGGAGTACTCCATCTTGCTCTGTTGGCCTGGTTGGTGCAAGGCCAGATGGAAGCTGAGGAGAGGAAGGACCAGGAAGGAGGGTTGCCTCCTGGTTGTTTCAATTAGCTAAAACTCAAATACCCCGTGTTTGAGGGAAGACGCCACACAGGGACGGCGAGTGCGTCGAGCCTGGCATTCTTTCCCTACCATGTCTAGCGTACACTGTGTTCTTCCATAATTATAAATGTATGTTTCCCATCACCACAAAGACTTCTCATTGCTTAAAGGAAATGCAGCTTCAAAGAGCTTAAATTGTGAAGGGCAGGCCCCCTCTGAGAGCAACCATTGCTCAGGGGTGATTCTGTCTTTAACTCATCCACAGTGATACCACTAGCCAGCTTTGCTGGCTGCATCTTCACCAAATTGGCCTCGGGCTTTGGTGGTTTCTGTTTTTGAACCGAGCATCTTAGCTTTTTTTTTGATAATGTAAATCTAGATATTGTCTTCTTAAAAACATTCTTTGCAGCAAGTTCCCTTCCTCTTTTAAAATGCAAGAAGGGCTCCTGCCTTTTATAATTCTAAATCTCAGGCACAAAGGATTTTTAGGGTACTTTGATTACAGGATAAACTTTTTATGGTGACAGTTTCAGTTTTAAGTCACTAAAAAGTAAAATGGCAAATGAAAGAAGAAAGGACACCAAAATATAAGTTTCCTATGTGGAATTCTATAAAAGCACTCAGCAAGCTTTATCTTTATGACAGCACAGTTTGAGGGAAAACTGAGTTATATTTTTAATTATCTTTTTTTGAACTCCAACAATTACATTTCCCAGACTTCTTCAGGATAGCAGCCCCTAAGAATGGAATCACGACAGTCAGTTTGCACACCCATTGGTAAGGCACCATGCTAAGCTCTTTTTAATGGTAAAATCATATAATCCTTTCAATAAATATATGGCATTTCTAGTATTATCTCATTTTTGCTTTCAGGATTTTGAGGTTTGTCAAGATTAAGTCATTGGCCCCAAGTCATTGAGCAATTGCGCTCTAAGCCAAGTTTAAAGCTATACCACAAGACTTTACAACTTTGGTTAGTGGCATTTATAGGGCGCTGTGACGAATAACTTATCTATTTGGAGATAATATTTAATGTAGTTTTGAAAGTGCAAAACCCAGGCCCCTGCATCTGTTTGTACTAATGGTTAGAGGGCTTGTTGGTATCTAATGTAAAACATATCCCCACTAAGGTGCCTTAGCAGCGATGTATTAGTAGAACTGATACACGGTCCTTCAGAAACATGAGCTGTCCGAGCTGAGATGGTAACGATAAAGTGGCGATTGTATAATGTGTGCTTGGGTGATTTGCAAAGCACATTCCCAGCTAATCCTCCTCTAGTTGTCTGTCAGGTAGTAGTATTCCCATGAGGCATGTGTGGGGATGTGGGCCTACAATGGTTATGAAACGTGCTGAGAAGCACATGATCAAGGGTGGAGCTAGAAAAAGGGTTGATTCCAAATTTCATGCTCTTGCCTATAACTCATCACTGGCTTTACACAAGTAGGGACATAAACACAATCAGAGCTACCTATCAATCATTCAATCCTGTACACCGTGTCAGCTGCTTAACTGAGACGGAGTCATGCATTTCTTACCCTTGTATGTCTTTTTTTTTTGCTAAATCAATTTTCAAAGAATTGAAATGACCAATCATGGTGCACACATGCTCTCTCTCTCTCTCTCTTTCTCTCTCCCACCCCTCTTGTACACACACACACACACACACACACACACACACACACACACACACACACACACACACACTTGTGCATTCCCTCACATGCTTTGGAGAAGAGGCATATTTCAGAGAACATAGAAAGACTTCAGTGCAGGTCTGCCTGGTGCCAACATTTTAGTCATTATATAACAGTAATGAGGCCAGAGGGACCTCTGCAATCTGACATCTGAGAACGGTGAATCTAATCAGGATAATATGAAATAAAAGTTGCCCAAGTGCCTTTGATTATTCACTGAAATTTTTACATGTGACCTTCACTGTCAGACAGCCCATGCTGAGTCTTTAAGGTAGATAATACGTACTTCTCTTTCAGATCGTTATAGCAACAGCAACTTTCTCCCAATAACTAGGAGCAGTCGTACGTAATAATAATAGATTTGTATTATCCTTTTAATGTTGAAAATACCATTTCTCACAACACTGCTGAATGGAGTATCCTCTATTCTGCTTCAATAACATGTGTAGCAGTGAGCTAGGTTTACTATAATCTGCTTTTAAGATCTTCTGCCATGCGATGTTTAAGGACAAAAATACTTATATTTCCTTACCTCTTAATATGTAACGTTCAGCTAAGTAGCATCTTATTAAAACATTGTTCTTTTTCAGCTTTGTTCTGATATGCTCTCACTAAGGGTTCTACTCTCCAAACTCAAGTACATAAAGTGAGTTGTTAGGATGTTATGTTTCCAATTCTGAGTAGCCCCAGGAAGATACAAGCTACGTTGTGATCCTTAGAAGTTCCAAAGATGTTCTTCATTGTCTAAGAACAAAAGGCCACCAATGGCTGTGGTGACAACAGCTCTAAAAAGCCACAGGATTAAATAGTTGGAATAGAGATAGAAGGAACAAATCAAGAAAGCCAACAAGTTCTGGGAAATCACCCACTGTCTAATCAGGACAGCTGCCTCCAGATTAAGGGCCGGAACATCCAAACTCCCACATGTAGGCGTGTTGTTTGAACCAGCCATCAATGTCAGAGAGAGTATCTTGAGTCATTTTATCTCGGCTGTTCACAAGCAGGTCCAGGCCATCTCAGTGACACTTTAATTGCTTGATGCAGAAAATGAGATAATGAACCTTGAAGGAGTCCAGGACCTAGTTTTGGCTTTGTTCTAACCCAAGCTTAGATCCTAGCTTGTCTGAGCTGACTTGTCTGTCCTGAAATGCTAAGGCTGGCACTGCCAAGCTCACCCTGAATACTGAGTTGTTTGACCACTCACTGTCCACAGACTTAAATGCACTCTCTCATTCTGCCTGTCTTGGCAAACAATTACTCCTATAGGAAAGTTAGATGTAAAATGTGTGCTTTGAGAGGCTGGGTTTACTGTGACAACAAGAATACCCAAGTTTGGTCCCTAGAACTCATGTGCACAGAGTGTGCAGCTGTGTGTTTTTGATCCCAGAACTGGAAAGGCAGATATATGAGGAGCTCTGGCAAGTGAGCCTAGACTAATCACCATGGTCTAGGTCCCAGGGAGAGAACTGTCTCATAGAAGAAGGAGAACAGTTCCTGAGAAATGGTACTTGATGTTGACTTCTGACCTTCAATTGTATATACCACATATACATATGCACCCATACATACACAAGTTTACCTACACACACACGTACACATTTACATATACACAAAGAAGTATATATATATATATATATATATACACTTATATATATACTTATATATATATACTTATATATATATATATATAAAAGAGAAGAGAGTAGAGAAGAGATTAATCAGGTCAAGCTTAGCCTCAATCACGTTCTAAATTCAGCCGTGATCTTGACATAGGTACTTCCCTCTGTTCCCTTGGTCAGGTGATTAGCTCTCTCCCTTCTATGATATGTCTCAGATCTGGTAACCTTTCTAATTCATCAATATCAACAGGACTAGAAATTTCCTCTGAGGTATGATAGCGCTAACAGGTCTGAAATCCTAGTACTTTGGAAGGCTGAGCAGTTGATTGAGAGTTAACAGTTGACAAAGCAAGACCTTGTCTCAAAACCAAACTAAAATAACACAAATAGAAGTCCTGGGGATTCCATTGAATTATGCTATGAAATGCCATCAGTACTAAAGTGATAATTTAGTGATTACTATAGAACCATGTTAGTACAGTGGTAATTGTATTCATATTGGATGTTCCAACCAACTTCTTAACACTACCTGCCTCATTGCAGAGGGGTTGTAAGGTAGCAGCAATAACTAAGTTCATCCTCTCAGCTTGAAGAGCCACTTCCCCTCCTTCTCTGCCCCTTTCTTGCTTTCTCCTCTCCTTCCTTCTTTTCTTCCTTCCTTTGTTCCTTCCATCCTAACTTCTTTCCTGCCTGCCTGCCTGCCTGTCTACTGTGTGCCTACCTTTTTACCTACTTTGTGTGTGTGTGTGTGTGTTCTTTTGATGTATTTGCATAAAATGAACACACTGAAGTGCAGCTCATCAAACTGTTAAGATTGGGTTGGCTAATAGAGGCTACACACATTTATTATTCAATACATATGCAGTGAGTACTCACTATTTCATCTTAGAAACCAACTATACAGAATTCCAAATTTTGGGTTAGATTTAAGTATTCAGAAGTGTCTGACACTACGCCATTATTTCCCTCCCCACACCAAGTGCTTTACTTCCTTCTTGACCTGGCACTGATTTAACAAAGCTTGAGTTTCATGTCCCTCCTCCTTTGTGCTCATAAAAGCAGATACTGTGGGCAGATCGTGATTTTCATCACTCTATTGGAGGAAAATTCCCGTTCACATCACTTCCTGGGAGCAGGATTCTCAATAACACCCTAGCTCTGGTAGATCAGGAAATGGTCCTTTATTAATGCTGACTTAGATTACAAAACAGTTGGCAGTCCTACTTACTAACACAGCATAAATTTGTAGAAACAAAGTCAAGAAGACCTACGTGCAGCTTCCACCAATAGGATCTCTGTGTCAGCGCAGGAAGGCGTGAAGCCAATAGCCGCCATCAACAAATTGTTCCACATTGCTGAGTCAGGACTTGCTAGGCTACAGACTTCACTTAGCTCAGTTTCTTATTGAGAACTGAGATATCAAGATTTATTTGGATAAAGCAAAAGTATTTTCTTTTGTAATGATTTCAGATTTTTCTCATAAGATGCTTTTTGGTTAATTGATATTTTAATACCCAAATATTCTTTATTCCAGTGAAAACGTCATCATTGGCTGAGACCTGATTCAGTAGTCTGTGAGCAGAAAGGAGATATGAGATAAATACACACATTTCCTTTTTTTCTATTGTACTGTAGTTCCATGACCGTGAAGATGCCATTGGAACATTCTCCCTCAATTACAAAAGTGCTATGAGAGCTACCTAGCTCACTGCTGAACAGAAGCCCTCTTCCTGATTTGATACTTGAACACAGACTTTATATTAACAATGAGAACATGAAGGGAAATAGCATCCATTAAGAAAACTTTTAAAATGTTGCTTAGTCTGGAGAAAGGCATTTTTCCATTGTCACACTAATCCTAAGTCTAGGACATGGTCAAGAGCTCAACCACTTCTGTTCTATCTGCATTACTTATTTGAAGTATAAATCAGGCAGATCCTGAAAATATATCCTATCAATTCCAAACTCTCTCAGTTGCCAGGCTATGGAACACTTAAAGGAGAAACTCAGTCCTTTGGTTACAAACAAGCAGCCTCCCAAGAGCTGTTCTGCCTTTCTCACTTCCCTATAGAACATGACTAAGCAACAACAATGCATTTGATAAATAATTTTCAAGTAAATGCCTGCCAGCTGCATAAGCAGGGCTGACCTGAGAAAGATCATAAAGCAGGCCAGTCTCATCTACGACCCCACCCATATGTCTGCATAACATCATTGTAGTAGCATCAAGGATACTATTTCCTTATTTCTCTTATTTCAACATGTGATACTTGATACTAAAGACTCATGAGACAGCCTTACCTGCGTTCTCCTTTAAACATATCCATATTTAACTGCACTTTACTGTGAATCATTCTGCTACCTCTCTCATCCTTACATCATCACCATACAAAGGTCTTCCTAAGATTTAATCTGGAGAAAATTCAAGTACCACCATACATCTATTCGCTTCTACAGAAGTTCTGAAGTATGGGCAACTGATCTAAGCTTACTGATGAGGGGATTGGAGAAGACCATTGCTCAGGTCAGCTTCGTGTATTATTTCCTTAGAGGTGGGAATGAGTGATGTTTAGTGTTAGACGATGTGCAAGCACACATAATAAGTTTTATCATTAAAAAATAGACTTCTAATAAAAAAAGTTGGTGTGATGATGAGTCCTTGTTGTTTAAATCAGTGATGAAGCAGATTGAATGATGGACAATAGAACAGCCTACTGGATAACTGCTATTATTATTTGTTCATTTCAAATTAACCAAACAGGCCTTAGCACCAAGGATTACTTCTTTCTCCCCAACATCACTAAATAAGAGTCATAACTTAATATTTGAATTCCACCGTTCAGCATCTTAGTATTGGAATATAAAACAAAACTATTCATGATAGCAAGCTGTTTTCTGCAACTCCTGCAGCATACCTGTTTTATTCTCATCCAGGTTAGGCTTACTTGGCATAGTTCAGCTCAGACAATTCTTTTAATTCCCTAGGGCTCTTAGCTACAGAATTTGTGCTACATGTGAGTGTTAGAACTGACAATGACATATGCAGCTACACTCAGGATATTAAATTAAAAACCGATAAAACAATGTGTTTTAAATGACGTATTATTTTATTAGTTTCCTGCAATGACATTAATGAATCCAAGCCCTATAGCATTATGCAACAGCCTTAGGGCATCTAGAATGTTCTATGGGTTTCTAAATAGGTAGGCTTAAAGTATTTCTCCCAAAGACAAGCTTTAAGATGGAGGATGAGAACACATGAAAATAGTTATAATGCTCTGATTTTGCTAGAAGACACCATTTATTAAAGCATAACATCTGAGTTAATATTTTGGACATCTTTTAAGAATAAAAAATAATTTAATGATTTCTTAGGTAATAAGGTTAGTAGTGAAGGAGTTATTTTAAATTTCAGAAGGCAATATTTGTATTTGGATGAGATCAGAGTTCACATAACATTTACAATGTTTTTTAAAATGTAAGTTGTTTAGATTGTATAATGGTGAAAATACATGTTGTAGAATGATCTTTGTTATATCAACCGAGGGTTGTGTTTTGGTGTAAAAACTGAAATACTCAGACCTTGATAAGTTACAAATGACTCACACCTGCTTATTTCCCCATTTCCTCTTTCAGCTCATTTCTCTGTCTTAGCCAGCGCAGCCAATGAGTGTTACTATGAAAAATGAGAAAAAAATATCCTTTCCTCTTTCAGTCCTTGTCAACACAATCAAATATGATATACTTTGAAGTTTTTAAAGAAAGGACAATACAACTCAACTAATGCTCCGTCACAAGAGCATGTCAATTTTGCCAAATGAGACAATTAATTTATTGGAGGGAAACACATAAAGATGGACGCACAAATATTTCTGTTAGAATTGGTGGTATTGGTTGGTTGGTTGGTTGATATTTGTTTTAGCATCTTTGTCTCCCTTAACAACAAGGTATCTTAATGTCAGGCATTGTTCTAGGCACTGAGAAATGATAATTATATTTAAGGCCTGCCTGTGAAGTAGATTTTTATCCCCACTGAATAAAGGGGAAACTAAGGTACTGAGAGTACCTTAACTGGAAGTACTGATAACTGAACTGAGTCTCTGTTGATGGAGACATTGATTAATGGGAAGCCCTTTTCTTATCTCTTACAAAGTCTCAAAACAAATCTCTAGACTTGGTTGGATATCATCATTTTTCCATCAATATCTCCTTTACTGTCAGGTTCCTACACATGCTACAATAGTGAATTTAGTTGTCTTCCATTTCTCATTCTGGTCTTTCATATTTACTCAATCACTACAATTTTTCTTAAACATGACAGTATTGGGGAATACTGACTAGGTGTTCTTCAAGTTCTCTTTTCTGTCTGATATGTGATTCATGGTTTTCTTGGATTTATTAGGGTTGTGGAAATAATATAAAAGTGTGATATTCTTTGATTATATTCAAATGTGCTATACATTTTGTCCATATGTCTTCTCTTGTGGAGTGGTACCCAAGGGAGGCTAGAGGAGTGTATAATAGGGGAAGAATTGTAAGGGCAGGATTGGGAAGGAGAGAGGGAGCTGTGGTTGGGCTCTAATGCAAATAAAAATAAATTATGGGAAAGAAAGAAAGAATGAACAAAAGAATGAGTGAACAACAGAAAGAAAGAAAGAAAGAAAGAAAGAAAGAAAGAAAGAAAGAAAGAAAGAAAGAAAGAAAGGGCAACCCAACCTACCAAGTGCCTGACTATCCATCTGGAGATTGTATGCACATTTCAGTTCTATATTTACTGTGGGTGATCAAAACATCTGGAAGAAAATGATTGAAGCTGTTTGCATATATTATTACTTAATATAACAAAGCTTATTTTCATTTAAAAGCTAAAAATAAAAATAAAATAAAGTGTTTGTCATGTTTCTCCACTGGTAAGTCATCTTTTTTCTTAAATTTTATTCTTTTTGAATAGGTGCTAAGTATTGCTCACCCTCATTGAGATTTTTTTAATTCTACCTACTAAACAGAGAGTATTTACATATATATGAAATAGTTTTACATGTCTTAAGAGTAACATTTAAACGTTTTCCATTAATTTAACCACAAAACTTGCAGTTTTCAATGTATCATAATGCTGGCATCCTTAAATAAAGCTACTTCATGCTTTGAAAGGTGTCCAACAGAATGTAAGCACCATTTAATGCTAACTATTATGCATTTAAAAAGCCACATTAAAGAGCTCTTTTTTTTAATGGTCTAAACATTACATAACTCTTTTCTTCTGATTTGAATTCCTATTCTTATTCCAATTCCCTCAGAGAAATTTTTGACTAATTTAACTCTTTAAGTATTCTATTGATACACATCGAATGTGAGAAGTGTGTCTAAGGAGTCTAAGTTTCTAACTTGTTTGACAAATGTTTTTCCAGACTGAGTTTTCATTTTAACTGTTTACAGTAGATCATTGATCATAGTGATTTAACATATATTTTAAAGTAATTAAATAAGATGTTAAATTTGCTGCCATTGTAACTCTCAAAATACAACTTAGATTAAACAAAACCTGTTTCTTCACTCAGAAGACTGTATTCTTACATCTTAAGTCTTGATTAGCCCACCTGTTGTCCTTTTAGCTACCCTACTCACTGTTACAGTTATGAACTCAAAATAAGTGAAAACCGGCAGAATATGATAACCGATATTCTGGCCCAGATGGGAAGGTGAGCCATAAGCCTTACTGAGAAGCTATTATTGACATTTCATAGCTACCAGAGGAATGAAAATTGTTTTCCTAAGGGAGTGGACACTGACAGGTTTCCTAAGCGCCAGTGAATGACCTCATCCCCATGCACATATGGGCATCACTAATTGGATTTGGTGGGTTATGAAGAAAGAGAGAGAGAGAAAGAGGAGGGGGAAAGACACGAAAGACCTGAAGTTGGAAGGACATGTGTGGGGGAGAAAAGGGAGGAGTGAAAAGGCAAAATGAATAGTGGCTATGATCATATTTTATTATATATGTGTATAAAGTTCTTGGGAATAAAAAAATTACAGGAATTTCATTTGTTGACTTTAAATAAAAGAACACAGGAAGTCAGGAAGCAAAAGTTGCGAGGAAAAAGGACAGGGATTGAAGAGAAGAGAGAGTGAATATTTGTCAATGCATTACATGTGTCTGTGAAACTCTCAAATAACTAAAGAATAAGGAAAATTATATTAAAAAGACTATTTGATTGTTATTTTTAAAAATTTAATAAAACAAAATAAAATTGATTTGATTATTCTGTAATTTACATATCAAATATAGCATGGGTTTTGATGATTTGTAGAAAATAAAATAAAGAAAATATAAATTATCATATATACTAATGTTTTGAATAAAACTGTGTATATGAGAATTTATTGATCTTTCTTAGAATTTAGTAAAAGTATATAATAAATGTAAGCCTTATAAAATTGTTGCAGGAAGTTTAAATTTTTGTAACTATCAATTTCACTTTTATCTGTATGAGTGAAAAAAAGAAAGAAGTGAAAACACATCATAATACATCATGATACTATTTATAACATACAGTTTTGAAAACAAGTAGTATCTTCACAAATCATTTGTAGAAATGCTTAGTATTTGATGACAAACAAAACTAATTAAATGCCAAGTCAGACTGTAGCTAGCAAAACAAATACCATACAAAGATATGGTTTTGATGATAACATTATAAGATTAAATAATAATCACATGTTTTATAAGCAAGAAAAGTCAAAGTGTATGTTATGGCCTTAGCTTTACAAAAGAGGATAATGTAAAATCATTTCAAACATCCTGTGCATGCATGTGTGGCTCTATGTACGTAGCTGCACTTGAACGCATGTGTCCAGTGATTTGAGAAGCAATACTGGGACTATGGACCTGGAGAAAAATACGTGTTAGCCATCTGAAGTAGGTGCTAGGGACTGAACAGTAGAGGGTTTTAACTGCTGAGCTACCTCTGCAGTCCCAAAGTAATTAGATAGTTATAAATGAGGGCTGTTTAATGGATAATGTTACATACTCACTGCAAACCAATGAGTCTTGCAACAGCATGAGGCCAGGCTATTCCAGAAAATGCAAATAGCTAATAAGCCAAATTATGTATAAGAACATGTTAACTTTGATATCTTAAAAAGTTCAAGTAAACAAAAACATTTTAAGGATTTCATAAAACAGCAAAATAAAAACTTAATTTATTAATTAAACTGCTATCATCATCATTAAATTCTATCTGTTAATAACCTATAATGAACTAGAGACAGGTATCTATTAGTTTTTTGAAATATGAAGTATAACAATTTATTCATGTAATCATTCAATCAACATATTAATAATGTTTCATATGTTTTATAGTTTAGATGGCAATCATTAAACACATTAATTTCTAATTACATGAAACTATAACTTTAATTATGACCACAATCATGAAAAAATATTCTCTGAGAGTGTATAATTGATAATGAACACAAAAGACTATGTCAAATCAAACCTTAGGTCATCCCCCACGCCTAGAAAACTTTCACTATTTTTGGTTGAAAATACTTCAAGATTGTTTTACAGTTGAATGGTTAATGTGTTTTTATTTAAAATATATGCCATATCATATTATGCATTATTGATTAATAAAATAACTTTATATTGTTTTTTTGTTTCTTTGTTTTTGTTTATTTTTGTTTGCTATTTTTTGCTTTGTTTTGTTGTTTTTTGTTTTGTTTTTTTCAATCAGGAGGCTTGTTCATTCTTTATTGCTAAGTCACACTGCTTTACAAAGAATTTAGAGCAATTCAAATCAGAATCATTAAATATTGTATGGAAAGTAAGACAAAATACTACTGTAATTTTTTAAAACAAAATTTTGATACCCCTTGGAGGCCTGCTCCTCTTTGGAGGAAAACAGAGAAGCCATGGATCTGGGGACGTGTGGAGGTGAGAAGCAGAGGACTGGGAAGTGTGGAGGGAGGGGCAAGGTGGTCAAGGTGTAATCTATGCAAGAAGAAGAAAAGGGGAAAAGGGAGAAAATGTTTCTTGGTTTTTTAAGCTAATCAAATATCTTCAAGATCTTATTTCTTTATCTTTACGTATGGCTCTTGGCTTAAGTAAATCAAGGCTTTAAAAATCATAGTGATATGAATAAATTGTGGTTTAGTCATATTCTCAACAATTATTTTTGCAAAAAAAAAAAAAAAAAAAAAAAAAAAAGGACCTGTATGTATAGGTGAGGATTTCAAGTCACTGAAACATGGCCCAAAAGGTTCCCCCCCGAGGTTGAACAATGGAATAATTTTCATAACATTTGCTTAAAAATCCTGTCACCCTTTATAGCAGCCAATTACAATTTCTTAGGCAAATTACAATTTATAGAACAAAACTGAATATTTAGTATAATTTTGGCTTAAATCCAATTAGCATGTACATTGCAAGAAAATAATACTCCCATTTCTTTAGTTATAAAGCTGTTGAAGATGTAAAATATGTTAGTTTATATCAAGTTATACATCGATCCAGGTAAAAGTTCTTTACCTGGATCATGGTTTTTGAACGTGAACTAACTTTGGAGAAAAGTGTATTAGAAAGGTGGCTAAGTTTCAAAACCTGTCTCGACTGCAGTTTGATTCTGTGAATGTGATTTACCCTTTTGACTAGTTTATAGTACTTTTTGGTTGGTTTAAATCAAGACAAAACTTTGTCAATCTTCTTATAATAGATATGTATGCACATACGTATGTGTATGCATGTATATATGCATGTATGTATGTATATATATTTATTTGATGCTGGTAAGGATTAGAAGTTTCTCAGAGTACTTTGAAAATCCTCCTAGACATGGAACCCAGAACAAGCCAGATATTTCCAGGAACTGTCATGTTGGAAATGTCTTCCTGAGGAACTATGACAGATAGAGAGGAATATTATTTTAAGACCTTTTGTAACTTAGAGTAGAAAGATGTTTCTGAGGGTTTGCTTAAGTTACAAAATTTTACTTGGCAATTTACTTTTACTAATTTACTTTTTATGACACTAATGCTTTGGGACATTTAGAATAATCTTCAGATAAAGTTAAAACAGAGAAATCCATGTTCTTGAGGATAAGATACATGGTATTTAAGACACCAAAATTGAGTTGTACACCTTGCTGTCAAGTTAATTGATTAGCAATTTAGGGGGAATACTTATATTGATTTTCTGATTATCATTACTTGTGTATTTTTTTTTTCTTTTTTTTTTTTTTTTTTTTTTTTTTTTTTTTTTTTTTTTAATTTTA
>CM052718.1:47135714-47163645 GCA_028551405.1 Uromys caudimaculatus | reverse complement strand
CCCAGCTATACCTCTCCTGGGTATATACCCAGAAGATGCCCCAACATGTAACAAAGATACATGCTCCACTATGTTCATAGCAGCCATATTTATAATAGCCAGAAGCTGGAAACAACCCAGATGTCCCTCATCAGAGGAATGGATACTTGTGTATTTTTATGAGCCTGTGCACTACGAGTATGAATCCTACTACTGCCCAATGTCACCAATTCTATACCCACTGTGAATGACCTTTCGTAAGAATGTAAATACAGAACTTATTCTTACTTTGTCTCATAGGTTTTCAGGATTCTTACCACTACCTATTATTTATCAGTAATTTTCTGTTTTCTTACTAAAATCAATCTTGGTATACCTCAATTAAGAGTCCCACAGATCTGCTTATATATCCCAGTAAGAATGTTTTCTTGAAAAAGAGGAGGAGGAGGAGGAGGAGGAGGAGGAGGAGGAGGAGGAGGAGGAGGAGGAGGAGGACGAGGAGGAGGAGGAGGAGGAGGAGGAGGAGGACGAGGACGAGGAGGACGAGGACGAGGACAAGGAGGAGGAGGACAAGGAGCAAGAGAAGGATGAGAAGGTGGAAGGGAAAGGGGAAGGAGAAGATCCCTTTTTAATGGGAAATAATTTTCCAGCTCAGATACTTATCTCTTATAGTTATTTGGAATTTTCCTCTTATTCCCTGTACATTTTACAGCATAGATTTTCCAAAAACATATAGCTCATTAGAAAAACATTTCAAAACATGCTGACGAGGTTAAAGAGGCCAAATGTGGCCTTCCATGCATTTCCACACTTGAATATAGACACCTACTGTGATTTACCAAACACCAGTTTGCTATATTGGATGCTTTTGACTTCATTTTGAATTCCTCAGATATATAACCATATCATTCTGTTTTAGACTCAAACAAATCCGTTAAACCCAAATGGAAGCTTTAATAGTGACTCTTGAAAAATTGAAAGATAATATCTATATGACAACTACCGTCATTCATTCTCAAAAAAAATTGTGTCAGTATAGTTTTATTAGCTTCCTGCAGAAAAAAAAATTTGGGTAGAAAATAATTTTAAAGCATGTGCTTGTGCACGTGTGCACGTGCACGAACACACACACACAAACACTCACACACATACAAACATACTTTGTTCTTAACTTCTTCCCACTTATATTCCATATTTCTTATGCCCCAAACTTACGAAATACTATAAGATTTCCTTAAAGACATGGAGTGTAGATGTGTAGATTGAGCACAGTGGGGAATAATTTTATTTGTTTTGTAACTCAGAATCTCACTGAAAAAAATCAAGTTTGACAGGCATTTATACTAGCCAATTATCTCACTTTTGCCCATTTTTTCTCCATTTTTAATTTTACTTGCCCCAAGTGTAAAACACATGTTAGTTTTGGCTGCCAAGGTTCTTCCCCTATCCCTGTGCACCAATTCCTGTGTTTGCTCCACCTTTAGTGTCTAATGTTGAGCTAACATCAACTACAAGGCAAACAAGGCAACCTCTGAACTTTAGCTGTCAACAAAAGTTGAAAAGAGCTGTAATGGGAGCAAGATGTGGGGAGGGTCCCTGGCCTGAGAGGGTGCGTCACTTCGCAGAGGACAGCCATTCCTTTCTCTGTTCCACTCAAGAATCAGCCTCCCTCCTAGCTCTCTACTTATTTTGCATAAGAAGGAAAACTTTTAACAATTTGATGAATTTTTTTTTCTGGGACTTTGGAATTTTCCCAGATTAGTCATGCTTTTGATTATTTTCTCCTTTGACTGATGGCTAATAGTACTGACCACATGGAAAAATCTCTAATATTCAGAGAATTTTTTTTTTCAAACTCAAGATGCTAGAGTCATTAGAGGTAAAAGCAAAGTTATCCTGTGAAATCTTGGCACCCAGCAAGAAAAGAGTATGACACAACCCTAATGAATAGTGGGCGCTGTTTATTTTAGCAGTCACCCAAGCCATGTCTGTCTCTGCGGGAAAGGAGTCTGTACAGCCTTCCATCTCATATGGGACATGAAAGAACAAATACATCGTCTCTTATTGTCTCGAAGCACTTGGAAGCTAAAACAAGTGAAGGGAGCCCATTTTGAATGCTTTGAACATTAAAGTGTTTGTTGTTGATGTTGATGCTGTTGCTGTTGCTGTTGGTTCAGCATCTGACTTTCACCTATCACACAAACAGCTTAATTAAAACAGACTTCTGTGAGCCTGCCTCATTTTAATACAGCATCTGTGGATCAAGCCCCTTCCTGGGACCTTTAGAAAGGAACCTACACAGATTCTTTGATGGGAAGAATGCATTATTGACACCAAAGCAATGCAGAGATCACATCAAGCTCAGGTTCAAACCAGAGGCTTGGCTTCACAGAACTCATTTCCTTCCATCCATTTTCTATACTTAAGAACTTTGTGTGGTCCACAATGTATTTTGGACTCTGATATTTCCCTGCTTGTGAATTTTCTACTGGACTTGGCTTATTATTTTAGAGTTTTAAGAACCTAAATTTGAATTTGTTGACATGATCATTATTAAGAAAACAGTTATTAGGAAAGGCAGACAAAAGAAACACTGTGAATGAGGAAACAGTGACTAAGTATCACTTTCATATCATATAAAAAACAACATCTTTACAGATATGGTAAGTGCTTACACATGGTAACTAACAGCAGGTACCAAACAGTCTTTGACAAATCTAAGTTGCAATTTATTTTTGAATTCTTAAGTACACATTCTCTGGTCACTGTTTCTCCAATGAGCTAGAAAAATCACAAGTCAAGTTGAAAAAAGTTTTAAAGTGATCCTTCTCCTTTGTTCCCTTGTCCCTTGTCACCTGAAGCAGGCAGGAGAGCTGATCTCCATGTACAGGAGAGCTGGCCCTGCAATTCTCTGGTGGCACCACTTGGGAGAGCAGACCCTGTAGCTTGCCTAGGTAGCAACATAGAGTTGGCTAGGGGTGAAGGTGAGGGTAAGCCTGCCTGAGGACATGAGAACAGGAGAGCTGACCCTGTCCTTGCAGGATGCAGCATTGGGTGAGCTAGCAAGGTCAGTGATGGAGTGCTCTCCCTGGTGGTACAGGCATAGGAGAGCTGATGGGCTGACCAACTCAGCTGCCTCCCAGACTCAGACTCAGGGCTTTGAGTTGGCCCACCCCCAAATCAATCCCATCTATGATCGGTTGAAGCACATGAAGTCACCAGTCCTGTAGAACCAAAGCTGCAGGATCTCCAGGCCACAGCTCAACAACATGATATCTGAGAGGAACTGCAGTGAAGATCCAGTACAGATAGCATCGCAGAAGCCAGGGGCCTTAAAACAGACCAACGACTCAATGCAATGTACGTTTGTAAGGAAAGGTGTATGGACACAGTGTGACACACTACGGCTTCTATGATAAGATGTCTTTGGCATTTGTTTTTCTGTTTAGTTGTTTAGACAGTCTTACTTTATTTTCTTTTTGGATGAAGGTTGCAAGAGTGGAGAGCAGATGCAAAGGGCTGGACAATGATATGAAATTCACAAAGAATCAATAAAAAGTGTATAAAAGAAAAGAAAAGGTAGTACTTATAGGACTGCAAAGTACAATATGGTGTTCACAAGAGTGCCAAATCCTAGGGAAATGATCTTTGATTCAAGATTATTAACTCAGCATGTACTACGTCAGAGACATCTCCAGAAAAACAAGAAATGAGAATATTGTTCCTTTGTAGAACAGATGACAAATCATTTTTAAAGTATTTAAGAAAAGTCCATTGTTTTGAAAACATTAAAACTTTGTAATCTTTGCTACCTTTAAAATAAAATAAATATGTATGTAATCATAATAAAATCTAGTATTTTTATTTCTAAATTGTATTTAAATTTTGCAGGATTGGATGTTGAAATCATCATCGCCTTACATAGGCTAGGCAAGTTCTCCATTACAGAATACTTCAAGTCCCAGTAAGTACTTTCAATTCCCACATTTTCTCAAAATATATTAATCCCTTCTTAGTAAGAGATAGGCATTCAAGGTACCGTTAGAAGGGTTAGCTAGAAATGTGAGTGATGTAACCTTCAAAGTCTGTCAGGATTTCAGTAGATGCGAAGAGCTGAGACTTTCAGGAGGTGACCACGCTAACATGTTGAAGAGTGGAGGCATTACTGTCCAATGGAAAATATTATATACCTTCACTTATAACGTTATGATTTGAAGCCCATTGGGTAATGATCTATTATCCATTCACTTTGTCAGCATCTTTGGTCTTCCATTGAGCAACAATGGCAGAGTGGTAAGATGTCACAACTGTTGATTTGTGGCACATCCAAGATCTTTTTTTTTTCCTAACTTGGATGTTTGAAGCTGTTGTCTGTGATTACAAGTTTTGGCTTGGATTTCTCACCATGCAGGAAGAGAGTAATCCTCTGTGGTTCAATAATTTTCTTTCACATTTTGGCACTACCAACAACACGTGCACTGAGGTCTCCCCTCCCCCCTCCCCCGACCATCAGGATGTCAGATGGTAGAGCATCTGTGATGAGTTTGTGCAGATCTCTGCAGAATTCCCCTGCTCACTGGAATGCATAACAGGACATTTTCACTGACAAAAAAAGGAAGGAAGGAAGGAAGGAAGGAAGGAAGGAAGGAAGGAAGGAAGGAAGAAAGAAAGAAAGAAAGAAAGAAAGAAAGAAAGAAAGAAAGAAAGAAAGAAAGAAAGAAAGAAAGAAAGAAAGAATAAGAGTGATCATTTGATAAGTCCCTACACTGACTGGTCACGTTGGAGATCATTAACTACTTAAACACCAGGTAATTGAAAGCTCTTACTTCCGAACTCTCATATCTTCTCATGATACATCTGTAATCACTAGGGAGAAATATTCAAAATATTTTGTTTCTAATATAATGTCTTAACAGGAGTTCCTCCTCATGTTTTTGCAATTAACCAAGTAGACCAACTGAGAGCCATATTTTCATGATCAGCCTCCCAGTGTCTGAAAGGACCCCACCCTAACTTAACTGCCATCTTGGAGTGCTTTACTGTCATCTCCAAAGGAGGAAATTAGCCCACTTACACTTCACAAATACACTTGTAATTGCAAATTGCAACTTACTTGGAGGCTACAGCAATTTAGCAGCAAACCAGACTGAACACTTCTGCAGACCACACTGGGTTGAGAAATGAGGCAGATTTTTCTCTCTCTAGGGAGACTTTTCAAAATCTCTGCTACATGTTATGTCCATAAGATAGGAACAGAGTCTCGGGAGAATTGGTATTGTGTTCATTAAGGTGTTTATTTTATTTCCGTCTCTTGGATGGAGAAACAGGACAGAAAACATATGTTGGGGGAAATGGAAGGCATTTCATAGCTTACAATATTAGAATTAAAAATTATAATATTTATTGTAAAAAAAGACTCTAATTACCATTTTACTGTGCAGAATCTTTGCAAGATGTATGCAAGCTAGAAGTGGAATTTCATCTTTAACTCATTATATTTCCATAAGAAGCCACATGGCTGGGCTTGAAAACACAGTTCCACCCCATTGTACACAATGTGCCTTCACTTCTTTGGTTGTTTTTTTGTTTTTTTAATATTATAAAGACTTCATTTTACAAAGTTCTGATTTTCAATATCATATTTTAATGGATTAAAAAGTATAATTCCAATGGAGGAAAATATGAAAAGTTGGAAGCTAAAATCATTTTTTTTTAAAAAAGAAGAGAACCAAATTCAATTCCAAATTGGCTTCTGAGGTGAATTTTCCTAATTTTCTCATTGGAAGTTTCCCAGATGCTTCTCACATGTCCAAAAGGAGACAACTTGGGAAATGATGAACAAAGTCTTGACTTGCTGATGATGGCTAATCTCTCAGGACTTTACTGTATAGCCCCTTCAAGTGAAACGAATAAAGAAAGAACACAACAGATGTCATTTGGATTCAAATAAAGCTTCTCCTAAAGGTAGAAGATCTACCTTAATTTATGAGTAGAGCTGGGGTCTTTTATTTGATCAGCAGCCTCTAAGAAGCAAGTGTCTGAAAGTCACACACCCTTGCTTGACACATCTTCCCCTCTCTGATCCTGTGGAGGGGGCTTAGGTTCACAATGCCTTCATGTGTAGAGGATCCACTGAGCTGCAGGCAGCCTCATCTACATTGCTCTCCCTTTCTGCATCCAGTGCTTACTAAATAATGGTACCTGTAGTCCAGCATTAGGCAAGGATTTTTTTCTGTTGTTTTGTTTTATTTTTTGTTTGTTTTTTAAAAATGCCATAGAGTGAATAGTTTGACCCTGTAGGTTTATAACATCTCTGGCAGGGCAGTTCAACTCTGCTCTTAAAAGCAGATATACTGGGGCTGGAGAAATGGTTCAGCCATTAAGAGCAGTGGGTGCTCTTCCAAATGACATGGGTTCAATTCTCCATATTCACATAGTGGATCACAACCATCTGTATCTCCAATATCTCAGGAATCTATACCCTCTCCTAGCATATATAGACACAAGGCACCGACATGGTACAGAGGCATATATGTAGGCAAAGAAGAGAAGGAACAGGAAAAGGAGGAGGCAGAAGAAGAGGAGAAGGAGGTTGCAGACAATATTTGGGCCACATCAGTTATCAACTCAATAATCAATACAATAAAACCACATTTCTCCATGCCACACCTTGCTGCTCCTCAGTCTCACAATTCATGTTGAATACACTCAAGAGTAGACAAAAGATATTAGACTTTATTCACAGAATAGCAAAAAATCTTAATTTGTCATCTATGGCAAGTTTTACAAGACAGGCCAAGCTACAGACTCTACTCTCAGGCAGTTTTGGAATCGCACAGAACGTTCTAACACCAAGATAGGAAGAATTTGAAGAGGAGTATGGTGTGGTAGGGAAGAAAAAGAAGAGCTTTTTTCCTGTGCCTAAGAAAATTGGCACCACTATTTGTTTCTCCCTTAAAATGTCAATATGATTTAGAAACCTATGTTTAATCAGGAAATGAAGTTATCTTAGGAATTGCTAATGGAAGATTTGTCAGGATCTCTGCTGCCATTACTAAATGTCATAGAGTTGCACCCTTCAGCGTTTTTCATACCATCATTAGACTCATGCACTAAATCTTGTATGAAAAAGAATCTTTATTTTTCATCTAATTGCTAAATCTTTTAAAGGAAGTGGTCAAAGAGAATTTTTTATCCCAACATCACCGATATCCTTTTCTTGTGTTATTCCTTCTGAGAAGAAAGGTTTCAAAGGATAATAGCTCCTTTGTGTTTGATTGTTTGTTTTTGTGATTCAAAATAATAGATACAGTGGGATTACTGATCATCACCAAATCAATATGTTACTCCACAAAATGGAAATATCCATTTATGTGCAATGTAGAATAAATGAGGGGGGATGGAAAACCCTTCTGTCTCTCCATCACCAAGAACTGAGTATAGGTATCTTAGTCAAAATTCTGATATGCAAGTCTGGCTAGAACCTTTGTAATCTATGGGCATCCTTCTACTAGGGGCCATATAGAGAATGACTAAACTGAATTAAGCTTTTCAATTCTTTCTAGACTTGAAAATAATTCTGGAGCTGAAGAAAAACAAACTCTGGCTCACTACACATAAGCTTTTTGTTTGTTTGCTTAGTTTTGAAAACCTAACTGACCAGCAGTATCTTAGAATGTCTGTGTTAAAACAGTTTTCAGACTCCAAAGAAATTCTGACCAAGTTTTAAACAAGCTGGTCTGACCTTTACTTATAACCTGGTACCTATGTGAATTTAATATTCTCTGTCCAGTGCTTAGAGTTTGGAATCCTTCTTTTTGTCTATCCTTCAATGTAGAGAAGAGAAACTATATTTTGAAAGGTCAGATGAATCAGTAGTGTTCACATCACCCATAGTCAAGATCAGCTCTGGTTCAATACATACTGGCAAGCGGGAAGCTATTTCTTCCTGTCGGGCCTACCACAAACTTGTCTTATCAGGAACAGGACTCAATCCCCTGAACTTTGTGTTGTCACATTAACTGAAAGGTATTTATTAGTATTATATAATACTTGAGCTACTGGGTACCCACATTTGTAACATATGGTTTGGTATTTGATTTCTATCTGATAAAGGCGGAGAGTATAAAATAAAAGTGTATTCTGATATTTTAAAATTGTCTTTATGGTAATCATATAACACTCTAAGAAAACATTTCAGTATTGTAATTCTCTGTGTGTCTGAGTG
The DNA here is from genome assembly GCA_028551405.1 of Uromys caudimaculatus. NCBI lineage: Eukaryota > Metazoa > Chordata > Mammalia > Rodentia > Muridae > Uromys > Uromys caudimaculatus. The sequence goes on along the minus strand of CM052718.1, from coordinate 47,155,439 downwards.
GAAACACATTAGGGCTATTGCAAAATTAACAAAATTTGTTTTCTGTGGCTTCATGAGGTAGAAAGAGCAACTTATTGCATGGAATATTTTTTTCAGGGATCAGACTTTCTGAGAACATTTAAGTTGATAGACACATAGATTGAGAATGTGTAATAGTCTTTTGATAGTACTAAATATTGGAAAAATGATACAAATTCAAATACTTTATGACTTGGTTGTAAAATAAGTTGTTTAATAATGCATAATTCAATTCCAGGAGAGTGGGTGCACTTTTGTGAGCATTTGGTGGTTACTTTACAGAGAAGATAACAGTGGATGACATGAATACTCTGTATAAGCATATGCTCAAATTAAAAGTTTTGAACATTTTGTTAAAGGTATCTTAAGTGAGAAAAGACAATTACACCTTATGATATGCATCCTATAAACTGTGACAGGTTTTCAGTAGAAGGTGCCCAGTGTGTACCTCCAGCTCTACTGGTAATAAACCAGTCTTCATAATGACAGTTCGATCAATGACATTTGTCCTCAAATCACCTTCCTTTATTTAAAGCATTTTCTTTACATTAAAAAATAGTTATAGATGCTTCCAAACACCTACAAATAAAAACTCACATGCTTTTTGATCATGAATGTACCCTTGATCGTGTTCATTAAAGAGCGTGTTTATGGTAGTCAGCATTTTTTAAATAATTGCCTCTTTGCATGGTATACAATGGGAGCTCAATCCTTTACATTCTAGCTAAGCATTTGTTCATTGGATACTTGGATTCTCCATTACAAAGTTTTAACATTAACATAATTACTGGTTTCCTTCCCATATGACTCTATGCTTTGCTAATATGGTTTTGGAAATAATGACTTACATATACACATGTTCCCCAGTGCATTAAAATGTTAAAAACTGTTGAGGCTGTTCCATTGTAAACGTATCATAAGCACATTTGTTCTCTGAATTAAAATAACCCTTCAGGTTGTTCTTTATCTTTTGCATATTTATTAGTCTGTTAGAAAGGAAGAGAGCCCATGAGTGTGGTTAATTAGCGTGCTCATGCAACTGTGGTCATCAGGGTTTGCTTTGCCATTGACTGCACATTCCTCCCTAGATTCATCAGCCCACCTTAGTGAAGCCTTCTTGCCCTTCTAAGTAACTCTCCTCTTTTGCCTTATAGCCAATGATTTGTACCTATAGATCATTGATTTTTTTTTTTTTTTTGAACAGCTGGCAAGTCTATCACAGCTGAATCTGCTTTGTCGTTAGTTAGAGTGCTATTGTATTCTTGACCAAACTTATTAGATTTCTTGGATTTGGGTTCAGAAGAATATACCACACCAAATAAATAAGTAACATAAATAAGTACATTGTATAATACTTAGGGGAAATAACCTTACATACTGTCAGTCAAGAGTTGTAGGAAAAGGCAGATGTAGAGAGTCTGAAAGATGAGAAACGTGGCCTTAAAACTGTCTTTCTTTATATACAAAATTTAGGAATAACATAACTTTCATATTATCTGTTGAATTCTGAAAAGTAAAATGGACCTTGGGAACAGCTTCACATAAGCATAAGCTGCCTCTCAAAGTTTTTAGCCTTTCTCTTTTTCTTCCCTATTTCTCTGTTCTTTCTGGGGAAAAAAAAAAAAGCTTTTTATTAATTTCCCTAAACATGTAAACTCCTTATAAGTTACATGTTTCTTCAGTAATGACAAATTTTATATATATAATATGCAAAATTTAAGTACAAAAATACAATGTGTGGTGTCTAGCCTCCATCTATGGCATCCACAATTTGCAGGTTCAGAGTGTTTATACTTTATTAATGACCTGTCCGAATGTTTGCTTTGATTAGAGGGTTAAAATACAGTTCTATACATTTAAATACCCCATCATACATTACCAGTCACTACTAAAAACTTTCCAAAATTATCAGCATACCTATGGGTGATATAAGAAAAAGTGTGGACCCTGATAAAGATTAAGTAGATTTCTTAGATTTGGCATCAGAAGAAGATACACAACGCCAAATAAATAAGTCCATTGTATAATACTTAGGGGAAATTATCTTACATACTGTCAGTCAAGAGCTCTCGGGAAAGGCAGATGTCGAGAGTCAGAAAAATGAGATGCTTGGCCTTAAAACTGTCTTTCTTTATATGCAAAATTTAGGAATAACATAACTGTATGCTATTCCTTAAAAGAGAAAGAGCATCTATGGCTCTGCAAGTCTTAAGCCAGTTCTTGTCTCCACATAGTTATCTCCTAAGTCATCATCACATAGTCCCAAGTAGCTCCTAAGCCAGAAAAGGAAAAAAATGGAAGTTTAAAGAGTTACTTTCTTGGACTAATTATTGATGAACAAATGATTTATTTTTGTAAGTAAATAACAATGTTTATTCATTAACTTATTCAATTATAAAACATTTATAGGACCTTTTGTGCTACAAGAATTGTCCTAGGCCCTTGGGTTACCGCAGAAAAACAAAATAAAGACATATACTTACCCAATAATAATCATGCATCTTTTTATTTTAATTTATTTACATTGATTTTATGTGCCTTTGTGTTTTATGTACATGTATGTCTCTGTAAGAGTGTCAAGTGATGGAGATGCACACAGTTATGAACTGTCATAGGGTGCTGGGATTTGAACCCAGGTCCTTTGGAAGAGCAGTTTGGACCCTTAAGTGATGAGCTGTCTCTCCAGCCCCAAGAATCATGCATCTTAAAAGTAAGCTTCTCACAGATACAGCACACGAGTGATGGTAGGCTTCTAGTCTCTCAGAGTGGTTTTGTGTTCAGGCAATGACTGGTGAATATGTTTAATGAACCACACATACTTCAAACTTATCATTGACAATGTCTCTTGGACTTCTGGTGATAATTTCTAAACACACTAGTATTGGGAAAGCCCATGTTGAGTCACAAATCTATTTTAATCTTGCAGGTCTTCTTAATAGGGCATAAATAAGCTCTAGAAGAATGGTTCTTCAGCTCCCAGAAAGAATCATCCAGATCAGTGTCTGTTAGTAAGCAACTTAAGAGCAAGATTGTGAGTGGCAGTAAAGAGGAAGAACATACTCCAGGAGAGGAGGACGATGAAGAGGATGAGGAGGAGGAGGAGGAGAAGGAGGGGGAAAGAAGTGGGATTAGGGGAGAAAAGAGGAGTGGGAAGGGGTCCAGAGATTAGCTTCCATTCTACTCAAGATTCTTCCAGAAATAGGCAAGACTAAAACATTCATTTTCAACTGGAAACTAGTATGTAAAAGCTATTCACAGAAATTCTATATTTTCTGAAGACAACATACTGTTATACCTAATAAAACCTTTCTCTTTATTAAAATTATCTTTTATAAATTATTAAAAATATCTTTTGATAATTCCTCATTTATCTTGTGTTTCCATAAAGAATCAAAAGGATCCAGAGCATATGTAAGCCACTGAGAAAGGGTGGTACTAACCACGCTGATAAAATTTCAATCATATCTATACAAGACGGGTTAAATAGGCTGTGGTACTGCAAGCCGGTCACTCAACCACTGTCACATCTGTGTATATATTGTTTATGAATGATGGCTAGAGAGCTCACTGAGCACTTCACGACTCAAACACATCACTTGAAAACTCCTTCACATCAAATCTCTGATCACTTAAAATTTCTCTACTGATAAGTTCATTTATAAGAACTTTATTGAAGCATGCAAGCAAATGTAATCAACAGAAATTATCTTTTCTTCCTTCTGTCCTTCTTTCCTTCCTCCTATTTTTCTTTGATCTTCTTACTAGCTCCTATCCCCTCTTCTCTATTTCTGCCTTCCTTTCTTCTTTCTAGGTCTTCTTTCCTTTCTCCTTCATTTTCCTTCTATTCCTCCATTCCTCTCTCTCTGTCTCTGTCTGTCTTTCTTTCTTTCCTTCTTCCTGCCAATCTGTGAAGATACTATCTTCAATGTTTTCAGGATAGATTAGTATTAATCACATAATAGATTAGTATGAATCATTTAATAGATATAGTCGAAGAGACCTGAAGATATTTTAAAAATATAAATTAAAAACAATTAAAAATTAACACAATCCATTATTGTATTTTTACATATATTTGTATTAAATCTTTGCAATGTTTATGCATGCATACAATGCATTTTGATCATATTCTTTCCCCTAAACTTTTCTAGCTTCATGTCCTGTTTTTATTTGTTATAAACTGTATCTGACTTGTGGTACCCATAAATTAATGGAATTTTTCATCTATAAAGTAAAAGAAAATTACAAAAATTTCAAGTAAATGGATGTAACTAGAAAACACTGTATTGAGTAACATAGAAAGATACATGTCACACGTTCTCTCTAGTATGTGGATAATAGCATAGAATCTGTAGATGTACGTGATTAACTAGGAGTACCTGTGCAATTTAGAAAACTAGGAAGATCCCATAAATTTACGGGGATAAGACAAATTTAAGAAAGCAGAGTATAGTAGAACACAGGAGATCTTAAGATGGCAAGAGGAATGGGAAGGTAAAGGAGGGGCAAGGGAATAATAACTAATACTAAGATGTTTGAGAAAAACATATGGAACCTGAGTATTTTATAAGCTTGATATTATATATATATATATATATATATATATATATATATATATATATATGTATATGTATACATATATATATTCATATGAAAGTGTCTAGTTGGCTTTATACTACACATGGAATATTGCTCCTTTGGAAAACCATAAGTTGCCAAATAAAAGTTCATTGCCAGGTATAGGACTCCTCAATTGTAACTGTGTCAGAGGTGTCACAGAGCACTCCAGAATAAAACAAATGATTGTTCTTGTTCTTGTTTCTCACAAGACTTTGTTGGTAAGATCAAATTGCTGAATACTCATGAACTTTAGTCATAAGACCTGGAGAAGGCAAGCTGCTACTAACCAGGAAGCTTCCTCCCAGTTATCTGGCTTTCATAGTATCAGATGGTGAGTGAAGGTTGCTGGGAAAGAAAAGTCATCAAGAGTTTTAGCTATTTATGAACTCTTTGAGCTAAAATAACGGTCTATGTAACAAGATGCATCCCTGGAAGCAATAGTGTCACAAATATCATGAAATTAACCACAGACTTACAGACTCAATTTAAGGCCTTCTCCACAAGAAGGACCGGATACTATAATTCTGGATAAAAACGCTTTGTATTTAAAATTGAAGATCAGGTTCTATCATAAAGATATGACAAGAAATAAATGTCAATAAGAACTCATCTTTAGAGGCTGAATTTAACATATGATTGAAAATCTGGATATGTCTTTCCTTTGTCATCCAAAGCTCTATGTTGTTCACTTCTACTTTACCACTTTTGGAGATTGCAAGGCAAAGACTAAAACAGTTTAATTTTAAAAATATACAGATAGTCTAGAAATACCATCTAGATATTTTCCATTTTCTTGGGTTACTGTCTCAATTTCTCTATATGATTCTTCTTCCCCTTGTTCAATAGAATACAACAATATTTTGTTATATGAAAGAAAAAAGTTATTTTGAATCACTATAGATTTGTGATTAATAGTTTATTTCAGTAACTTGGGTTCTTCCTGTAAATGACTAGTTTATAAATTAATTATTTCTGAGAAAATAAATTCTCAGAAAGAATTTTTCATGGTGAACACCAAATCAAAGAACATTGGGTAGGCTTAAGGAATTTATAACCCAAGCATAGGAAAAGGCCACATTATTTTTTTTTATTAAGGAACTTTATTAATTTAAATATTTTCCAGATCAGAATACAATAAAAGAAAGGCTTAAACTCCTTTTCTTAGGGGTGACAGAAACTTTTACTTAAAATACAAACCTCAAATTACATGAACATAATCTTACATAAATGGAAGGTATCAAGTAAAAAAAAAGCAGAGTGAAATAAATACCAACAGTAATCTCCAAGAATCAGAAGAACTTGTTCCTTTCTTACTGTTATTTCTTCTCATGTTTCTCAAAATCCCTACCCCTGTGTGTGACTCATAATTAAAATGCAAGTCTGTTGAGCATTGGAAATCAGTATGGAGACAGACAGATCTGCCTCCAGCATTTTCTAGCTATTTGAGTCTCAAGCAAGTTCCCTGATAATTTGCAGCTTCAAATTTTATCATCTGTAAATTAGCAATGTCTTCATGAAGGGATTATTAAAATAATTAGAATGATGAGTGTACCAATTCTGAATTGTAATAAATACTTATTAAATGGTAGGTGTTATTTTTGTTATTAGTTCAAGAAATGAACCACTCAGAAATTTGATGATGAGTTAACTAGGTCCCATTGGGCAGTTCACTGATCGTCATGTCTCACAGTAGATCACTTGCAGATTGTTAATAGTCTCCATTTCATGTTTACTTCTCAGTCTTGAACTTTACAGGAGGAGCTCAGTCATGCAAATAGGCTCTAAAAAATCTGAAAGGCAAAGTTCTTAGTATGTTCTGGACTATCATGGAACATCACAGATTGGGTGATTTATAATAGATAGAAACATCTCGACTTATGTTTCTGGAACCTGTGAAATCAGGTATTAAGGTACTGACATCTAAACCAAAATTTCTTCCTGTGTTGTGGTGGGGTCAGGGGGACACTTGTCGTTGCCCTTTTATAAGAAATTTACTCTGTGATAATACTAATTCAGTCGTGAGAGCAAATGCCATATGATCTAATTACCTTTTAGACATCTTACCTCTTCATGGTATTACAGTGGCAACTAAATTCCATTATGAACAGAACTTATAATCTCTCAAAAAATATAAGGAGGTGTTATCAAAGCAGAGAAACAGATACTAATCCAAAGCACTGTTTGAGCCTTGCATGGACATCCAAAAAAGCCAAAGCTGACTGCCTATACACTGAAGCTAGATCCACATGCAGATGAAGATGGGGAGAGAACCCTAGAACTGCAGGCAGAGGAGCAGCTTTTGTGTATATTTATAGCTATGGTAGTACATTGTACCACCTGTACTATTTGTTGTCACCATCATCAGTGAAGGAAAAGGAACTTGACCTCCACAACAAAGATAACATGAAACCTTTTGCACAGTCCTCCTTATATGTATTCACTGGGTTTGACTGTATAATTTGAGAATTATGGATTCTTTGTTGCTTTTCATCCCATATTACATATCTACTTCATGTTTAGAGAACTCTACACAAAAGCCAATAAGAGAGAGGTGGAGGGGATTCTGATAGAAAGCTACCTTCAGTTAGTTACTTGGTTAAGAGATGTTATGTAGAAGTTTGAGTTGAATTATTCCATCCTGGAAAGTTGATGTTAAGACCTTGGAAGTTGGAAATGGAGGCTCATTAAGACTCAGGAAGTAAACTGACAAGTCTTAGGAAGTTTCTGACACTTAACAGTTTCAACAGATTAACAGATTCCCTTCCCCAATAGATAGTGTGAACAGTTTCCTCTGACATTAAAACATAAGGGAAGCTCCTTAAACATGAAGATAAACAACTCAAAATAGTGTCAGGAAGTCCTTAAAACTCACAAGTTTCAGTAGATCCCTCCTTGAAAAAAGCAAAGCAGCCAAGCCACTGAGAGTCACTTTCAGACAAGACAAGCTACAAAGAAGACCCTCAGACAAGTCAAACTGCTAAGATGACACTCACCAGCCCAGCTGCCTGGAAGAAACAGAGACCAGACAAGCTTCTGGTAAGAGGTTTAAGGCAAAAGTCTTGGAAAAATACACTCTAACCTCTTGCAACGCCTGCAGGCTGTTCAGTATGCTCCAGTTTTACAAGATTGCTGAGCTGTCACCTATGTTGTCGTGGGCTCTGGTGATGCAGTGTCTTTGATTCATTTCTGTTCCTATAAGCTCCATCCAAGCTCCTGAAAATAACACCAATGAAATAAATTGATTCACCAAGTTGGACTTTGATGGTATTTTCACTTTGGTCTCTCATGGGCTCCTTTTTTGGGGTGATTAGACATTTGTGGAGAATCTCCCTAGCAGAAGCTTTGTCACACAATCAAATAGCATTTAGTAATAAGAACTCCTAAGGAAAAGACTCCCCAACCTCTTCAGCTGGCCAGGAGTTTGTCCAGTTTTAGGGTTCAGATTTTGTGATTTATTACCCACGCTAAATTAAACTATCAGTAATAGAGCTGCCTTTGTATTATTTATGTTCCTGTAAGTATCTTCTCACCCATACCCATGTAAATAGCTATAGAGGTTTAAGTGACATTAGCCCCATAGCCTCATATAGTTGAATGCTTGGTCACTAGTTGGTGGAATAGTTTGGTTAGAATGGGGAGGTATATGTCACTTGGGGTGGGCTTTGAGGTTTTAAAAGCCCACACCAGGCCCAGTTAAACCCTGTCCACCTCAATCTTGCGGATTATACCTGTCTGCCTGCCTGTTAGACTGCTCCCAAGGTCCCTACCATGGTGAACATGCATTAACCCTCAAAAAGTTCAAGAAACCCAATTAAATGCCTTCTTCTAAAAGTTGCCTTGGTCATGATATCTCTTCACAACAATAGAATAGGGACTAAGATGACAAAATAAGCTCATTGGCTCACCAAATTGAACTTTGGTGGTACGGTGACTCTGATCTGCTTTAATTTTCTCTCTGCAGTGAGTAGAATCTTGTTTATGTCTTTGCAGAAACAGTGTCACATAATAAGAACATAGCAGCTTTATTTTCAGAAGAGGAGGTCACAGGTCTCTACATTTTATTTTGTATTTACATTTCACTTATTATAAAAGCTCATTCATATACTTGAGGGTAAAAAGTGAGTACATAAATTTTCAAAAAAATACTGTGTTTTGGGTAGTATATAAATTGAATGTAAATAAAAAAATTTAACTCTTTGTGTGGGTTATCTATTGTCAACTTGATACAAACTTAATCATCTGGGCAAATGGAACACCAATTGTTGAACTGCTTTTGTAGTATTGGACATGTCTGTGATAGTATTTTCTGGATTAACGCTTAATGTGGGAGAACCCAGCCTACTGTATAAAAATAGGTTAAGTAAGTCATAAAGAGCATAATAGTAAGTAGCATTCTTCCATGATCTCTTTTAAGTTCCTGACTCCAGGCCCTTGCCTTGAACATGATGACCTTTAACCTGTAATCCTAATAACCTTTTCCTCTCCAAGCTTGTTTTGGTCAGTATTGTATCTCAGCAACAGAAAACAAATTAATTCATTCCCCTCTATACTAAATTCTAGCCAAATGGTGATTAAAGTTGTTAATTTTTAAGATTCATACTCCCTAAGGAGGCATTTTGGTGTTTTGAGTGTTAAATTTGTTTGGTGTTTGATTTGTTAAATTAATTTATTTAATTTATATCCTGACCAGAGTTCCTCTCTCTCCGTTTCTTCCAGTTCCTCTTCCCCCCACCTCCCTATTCCTGCCCCCATCTATTCTTATCTCTGTTTCTCTCCAGAAAAGGAGTGGCCAAAAAGAAGCATTTTGATGAGAAATTACAGTTCTTTCCATGTCCAGGAGTTAGAAATTTGCCTTCTTAATTGGGATATTACATCTCTTCATTTAAAAAATTCTTGTTCCTTCCTGACTTCTTACAATGGTCATCACACACTCCAGACTTTCCTTTAACCAATCCTTTATATATCTTTGTATGCATATGAAGTCCTAGTAAATCCTGATGATATATGTGTGTTTTCTCTCAAAGATCACAAAGGAAAATATTTCCAATATCTTTGATACGCCCAGATCGAAAATTGTTGGCATTCTAATATACCCTGAGACATGAAGTGATAGACAGATGCAGAAATCACAGAGATGGGATCTGGGACTCAGAAACACATAACTTGTGCTTTAGGTCATTTAGAAAGATTTTAGGATTATGAATTGATGGTGGACAGATGTGTCTCGTTCTCTGATTTGAAAAAACTTTGAAACATCTGATGAGTGTTGAGGAAATCCACATCCATCATTGTGCAAATTGATTTGAAGAAAATGCTTTCTTTCTTTGTTTTTCCTCAAGGGTGAGGGAATAAGGGAATGGGAAATTACTTATTAAGTACTTTTGCATTAAAGCACAGCACACAACACACAGATGTTGTCACTAATAAAATGAAACACAGTCACTTTTCCTGAAATGTAGCTCTCTGTCACTGCCTATTCAAGACCACCCTAGCTTTAATAAGGCTAGGAGTGATGCTGTCCCTCTGCCACCTTGTGTGAAATGCGTTGGCTAGGCTGAATGGAAAGACTTGTCTTTCTTTAGTGGGAGGCAACCTTCATTTCTACACTGACCATCAAAAACCAAACCAAGCAAATAAACACACTGAGGCTTGGGGAAGCTTCTGTAATTTCCACTTTTATGCAAATCCGGAAAGTTATCCTGGGGATTTTTGCACACAAACAACTATTTCAGTACTGAATTTGCCCAACCATGCTCACATAGACTAACCCTGTGAATTGAAAGTACCAAGTCTCCATGCCACATTTGTAAGCCTTTAGCCACATGACATTGGGTTTATCTTTGAGGCTTAGTTGTTCTATTATCAAACATTCTGTTCTATCTGTTACAAGGTCACTGTGAACATCTCGTAAAGTGATGAATAAGATAGTGCTCTAAGAGCTTAGAAAAAAATCTACAAAATATAGAATCTTAGCCAGCAGTCCAGGGAACCAGCAATGTTCCAAGAGATTAAGATCTCAACTTTGCATCTTGATGAAAAACATTACTTCCAGGAAGCAATGCCCTCCTCCTAACACCTCTCCGGGGGGCAAATGCCTTCCACTTAATCATCAACATCACCACTTTCTCCACTGAGGGTCATATCGGATGGTGAATCACACTGGAAAAGATTTAGCTTTACCCCTGGCTACTCTGGGAAAGTCTAAGCCTGTCACAGCATTTGTCTAGAGGCCAAAACCAAAAATCAAGGTCTATAGAAAAATTAATATTCCCAAAGTTCATTTCCTCTCTTTCTCACTCTTTCTCTGTAGGGGTGTGTGTGTGTGTGTGTGTGTGTGTGTGTGTGTGTGTGTGTGTGTGTGTGTATGTGGTGAGTATAGTGTGTATATATGATCATGAGTGTGCACACATAGGTGAGTTATACATATCTGTGTGCAGTGATATGTGCAGAGGTAACAGCTCTATGTTCTGTAGCTTTCCTACATTTTCTCTATAGTTCAATGAATCCAGAATTCACTATTTCAGCTAGACTTGCTGGCCAGCAAACCCACAGGATCTCCTCCCTCTCCAATTGCTGGGGTTTCAGACAGTGCTGCTGTACTCAACTTTCTACAAAGATGCTCCGATCCAAACTGTGTCTTTACTCTCTGAGCAATCTCCCCAGCCCCCAACAATATCTGTTTTCTTCCTTTATTTGCACTCTCTAAAGTTGTTCATCCTGCTTTGTCTTCTCAATATGTCCTCTCTCCTCCTGGGTAAAGATGAATAACTAGCATTTGTTAGTTCATTCCCAAACAGTTGATGGGACCAGCTACATGTTATATACTGAGTTATGCTTGGAGTTAATGATACATAAGGTGGACCTGGCTTCTGGCCTCAAAATTAGAAAGACTAGTCAATCATGAGCAAGTGAAAGTGACAACCAGAAGGTCCACTAGCCTTTGTCCACACTCAGACTCAGGAGAGAGAATATTTGAAATATTCACATCCTGTGGCTCATCTCCTCTCACTCCTGTGCTACCCTTGAGAGCTCGGCTCCAGCTTTAGGGTAGTGGTGAATGTTTATCAAATGTACAAAGATCTAAGTCTTGAGAAGGTGACTAGGTAACTCCAGCTTTACTTTCCTTATGTTACGACATCCATGGCTGCATCCTCTCTAGAGATCTGTGCCAAATCTTCTCTCTAGGACTTTTCTTTAGCCCAGCCCCCCCCCCCCTACTTACTGACCATAAAAAAATTAGCATTGTAAACCACGTGTGTATTATCACTTTGACTTTTTTTTCAGTTCCTGCTGGTTATAAGCTGCCACAGAAATGGTCTGATTATGCCTCAGATTGTTAGAGTAGAAAATTAGGATTGAAAATGACAAATATTTAAGGCATGTGTCAACAATCTGTGACTGCCATTTTCCTGCTATCATTTCTTGCATGTCCTAATGAATCACTTCTTTTGATGTTTCCTGGGATTCTCTATGCCAGTGCATTGCTAATTGTATCCTCTTTTGCTTCTCAAAATTCACTTTGGAGTATTGTTTTTAATTAGTTTAAAATTTGCTAAGAATATTTTAACTGTCTTTACATATGCATAATAGAACGATACATGTATTTAAATGTTGATGATATCTACTGTACACACATTGGTGCAGCCCAATAATCATATTATTCTGAAAAATCTCAAAGGAATAATGCTTCTGCCAACCTGTGAATAGTTTAAATGCTGTTATAGTCTGCAACTGGTTACAGGCGAGTTCGAAATTGCTCAGTTGTGCAGAAATAAAGTATATAAATCTATTGGATTCTGAAGCTTAGTTGAATGTCATTTATGGTATTTATTTTATATATACATATATATGTATATATATACATATACATATATATCTTATTGCTACTCTTAAAAGTAAGCTAATACTTGATAATTATTAAGAATTTGAATTTGTACGACAAAATGATTTCATGCACTGGAGCTGTATCATGCGACTCTTACTTTGGAAAAGATTCCTCTGCTACCTATGGTTAAAAACTGTTGATGTAAGCTCGTGTCCCGCTCCATTTCCCACGCACAGTTGTGATATCTTAGCAGTATTGGAAGTTTCATCATATAAATATAATATTCAAATAAGAAGAGCTGCTGTGGCAAATGGCATGGCACACTTCTATCCCTGAGGTTTCACTCAGAAGCAACAATAATTTTATTTCTCAGGTTGACTTTGATTTATTCTGATTAACCCTTTCCCTTGTCCTCAGAATTATATATATCAAAATATATACAATTCTGTACATACTTATACATGATACAATTATATAGGAAGTAGGCATATTTATGATGTTACTTTCATTCATGATTTATGATGTTTTATTCATTTACATATATGTATCTATATATTCCCATATGTATGTATACATGTAAGGAATTAGCATAAATACCCTGTACACATGTGCATGCCTTGTTGGTTGACATTATAGAAGAACATCTATCTATAATATAATATTTTCTGAATACGAAAACTTCACAGATTTCAGGTTTATTTGTTGCAACCTAGATGTCTGTTTCTCATAAGTTATGGAAAATCATACCATCATGCCATTTGGTGGACAGGCATTATCCCTAGCAATAAGGAAAATATACAGATGGTATGCAAAGATAAACCACTGGGTTTTTATGTAAAATCATAGAAGACTAATATTTTACACTAAGTAGGGAAAGGTGGAATGATAAAAGATGGACATGATACTGATTGGTATCAATCATTTTCAAAACTAGTTAACTTAAGAATATAACTTGATGCATAATTTGTCCAGGCAGCACATTGTCCCAGAAAGTTCCAGAAAGTTAGGGTTCCCCATCCTTCTACTCTTTTTAATCTTTCCTTCTATCTCTGTGGTCGTGTACTACTTAGTGCTAAGGTCCATTGCTTCTACTAAATTCACTCTCTGAATAACTTAATAGTTAACTGACCCTCATAAAAGCAAAACATAGTCCATAATAATGTATCTAAGATTGATAATGCGTATTTTGTTGTTTCTGCTGCAATTGTACTATTTTCATGTAAACTCAAATGAGAAACCTTGCATTTCTGTTTACTTTTTGTCTTTGATTACCAAGTTACTTCCTGTCACTACAGTGATTCTGGAGGGGAGAGTTACTCTAACTGTGTAGGAAGCCATTTGGACAATGCTTAGATATATTAGTGTCATTTTCACATTACATTTAAAGTTCTACCTGTTTTTAAATTTCTATATAGGTATAAATTTGAAATAATTGTGGGTTTATGCCTGTGGCCTGCGCCACATGGCTCCATACCCAAATAGTGCAGGGAAAATGCTAGCCTCCCAGGAGTGTGGACAAGCATGTGAGGGGAGATAAGACCAGCACTTCTGCTCAGAGGGACCCCACCCGGAACCCTCAGGACACAGGGACCAAGGGGTGGCCTTCCTGTTTTCTTCTGCAGCCGGGGAGCTGATCCTGTGCCAGAGGGCTCCATACCTAAATAGTGCCAGAAGAGAGCTGGTCTCCCAGGAGTGCCAACACACCTTCAAGCACAGGCAAGACCACCACTTCTGTTCAAATTCCTGGCTCAAAAGGAATCTTCACAGAGCCATCAGGACACAGGAACCAAGGAACAGCTGGGGACAGGATCCTTCTAGTTTCTGTCTGCACCCCAGAGCTGACTCTGTACCACAGCTCTCCAAACCCAAATTCTTCTCAGAGAGAGTTGGTCTCCAAGGAGTACTGACACAGAGGCTTGCAGGGAGGACAAGCAACAATCAGAGAGAACAAGACCAGCTAACACGAGAGATAATCTGATGGTGAAAGGCAAGGGCAAGAACATAAGGAACAGAAACCAAGGCTAATTGGCATCATCAGAACCCAGTTCTCCCACCACAGTGAGCCCTGGATACCCCAAAACACCAGAAAATCAAGACTCAGATTTAAAATCACATCTCGTGATTATAACAGAAGAATTTTAAAAGGAAATAAATAACTCCCTTAAGGAAATACAAGAGAATAAAGGTAAACAGCTAGAAGTCCATAAAGAGGAAACACAAAAATCCCTTAAAGAATTACAGGAAAACAAAATCAAACAGGCGAAGGAAATGACCAAAACCATCTAGGATCTAAAAATAGAAATAAAAACAACAAAGAAATCACACAGGAAGACAATCCTTGAGATAGAAAACCTAGGAAAGAGATCAGGTGTCATATATGCAAGTATCACCAACAGAATACAAGAGCTAGAAGAGAGAATCTCAGGTGCAAAAGATACCATAGAAAATATTGACACAACATTCAAAGAAAATACAAAAAGCTCCTAACTCAAAACATTGAGGAAATCCAGGAAACAATGAGGAGACCAAACCTAAGGATAATAGGTGATAGAAGGAATAATAGGATAGAGTGAAGATTCCAAACATAAAGGCCCAGTAAATATCTTCAACAAAATTATAGAAGAAAACTTCCCTAACATAAAGAAAAGAGATGAACATAAACATTCAAGTAGCCTACAGAATTCCAAATAGATTGGACCAGAAAAGAAATTCCTCCTGTCACATAATAGTGAAAACACCAAATAAACAAAACAAGGAAAGAATATTAAAAGCAGTGAGGGAAAGAGGTCAAGTAACATATAAAAGCAGACCTATCAGAATTACACCAGACTACTCACCAGAGACTATGAAAGCTAGAAGATGATGGGCTGATCTCATACGGGCCATAAGAGAACACAACTGCATGCCCAGGCTGCTCTACCCAGCAAAACTCTCAATTACCATAGATGGTGAAACCAAGATATTCCATGACAAAACCAAATTTACACAGTATCTTTCCACAAATCCAGTCCTACAAAAGATAATAGATGGAAAATGCCAACACAAGGAAGGAAACTACACCCTAGAAAAAGCAAGAAAGTAATCTTCTTTCAACAACCCCAAAAGAAGATAGCCACACAAACATAAAAATAACATTGAAAATAACAGGAAGTAACAATCACTATTCCTTAATATCTCTTAACATCAATGGACTTAATTTCCCAATAAAAAGCCATAGACTAACAGACCGGATACATAAACAGGACCCACCATTTGCTGCACACAGGAAAACGATTTTCCAAGCAAATGGTCCCAAGAAACAAGCTGGAGTAACCATTCTAATATCAGATAAAATTGACTTTCAACTAAAAGTCATCAAAAAAGATGATTCATCAAAGGAACAATCTACCAAGAAGAACACTCAGTTCTGAAAGTCTATGCTCCAAATGCAAGGGCAACTACATTCATAAAAGAAACTTTGCTAAAGCTCAAAGCATACATTGCACCTCACACAATAATAGTGGAAGATTTTAACACCACATTATCATCAATGGACAGATCTTGGAAACAAAAACTAAACAGAGACACAGTGAAACTAACAGAAGTTATGGACCAAATGGATTTAGCAGTTATCTATAGAAATTTCATCCTAAATCAAAAGAATATACTTTCTTCTCAGCATCTCATGGTACCTTCTCCAAAACTTACCATATAATCGGTCACAAAACAAATTTTAACAGATATAAGAAGATTGAAATAATTCCATGCCTCCTACCAGATCACTAAGGATTAAGGTGGTCTTCAATACCAACAAAAGTTACAGAAATCCCACATACACATGGAAGCTGAACAACGCTCTACTCAATAATAACTTGGTCAAGGGAGAAATAAAGAAAGAAATTAAAGACTTCTTAGAATTTAATGAAAATGAAAGTACAACATACCCAAACCTATGGGACACAATGAAAGCAGTGTTAAGAGGAAAACTCATAGCTATGAGTGCCTCCAAAAAGAAACTGGAGAGAGCATACACTAGTAGTTTAACAGCATACCTGAAAGCTCTAGAACAAAAAGAAGGTAATAAACCCAAGAGGAATAGAAGGAGGAAATAATCAAAATCAGGGTTGAAATCAACCAAGTAGAAACAAAAAGAACTATACAAAGAATCAACAAAACCAGGAGCTGGTTCTTTGACAAAATCAACAAGATAGATAAACCCTTAGCCAGACTAACCAGAGGGCACAGAGACAGTATCCAAATTAACAAAATCAGAAATGAAAAGGGAGATATAACAATAGAAACTGAGGAAATTCAAAAAATCATCAGATCCTAAGACAACAGGCTATACTCAACCAAATTGAAAAATCTGGATGAAATGGGCAATTTCCTAGACAGATACTAAATACCAAATTTAAGTCAGGATCAGATAAACCATCTAAACACTCCCATAAACCCTAAAGAAATAGAAGAAGTCATTAAAAATCTCCCAACCAAAAAAAGCCTAGGATCAGATGCATTTAGTGCAGAATTCGATCAGACTGTCAAAGAAGACCTAATACCAATACTCTTCAAACTATTCCACAAAATAGAAACAGAAGGAACACTACCCAATTCATTCTATGAAGCCACAGCTACACTGATATCAAAACCTCACAAAGACCAGACAAAGAAAGAAAATTTCAGACCAATTTCCCTTATGAATATTGATGCAAAAATACTCAATCAAATTCTCACACACTGAATTCAAGAACACAACAGAACTATCATTCACTACTGTCTTAGTCAGGGTATCTATTCCTGCACAAACATCATGACCAAAAAGCAAGTTGGGGAGGATAGGGTTTATTCAGCTTACTCTTCACATCGATGTTCATCATAAAAGGAAATCAGGACTGGAACTCAAGCAGGTCAGGAAGCAGGAGCTGGTGCAGAGGTTGTGGAGGGATGTTCCTTACTGGCTTGCTTCCCCTGTGTTGCTCAGCTTGCTTTCTTATAGAACCCAAGAGTACCAGCCCAGGGATGATAACACCTACAAAGGGCCCTCCCCATTGATCACTAATTGAGAAAATGCCTTACACCTGGATCTCATGGAGGTATTTTCTCAACTGGAGCCCCTTTTTCTGTGATAACTCCAGCTTGTGTCAAGTTTACATAAAACCAGCCAGTACAATCCTGATCAAGTAGGTTTCATGCCAGGGATGCAGGGATGGTTCAATACCAGGAAATCCATCAATGTAATCCACTACATAAACAAACTCAAAGAAAAAAACCACACGGTCATTTCATTAGATGCTGAAAAAGCATTTGACAAAATTCAACATCCCTTCATGATAAAAGTCTTGGAAAGATCAGGAATTCAAGGCCTATACCTAAACATAGTAAAAGCAATATAAAGAAAACTAGTAGCTAACATCAAACTAAATGGAGACAAACTTGAAGCAATCCCACTAATATCAGCGACTAGATAAGGCTGCACTCTTGCTCCCTATGTATTCAATATAATACTTGAAGCTAGCTAGAGCAATTAGACAACAAAAGGAGGTCAAAGGGATACAAATTGGAAAGGAAGAAATCAAAATATCGTTATTTGCAGATGATATGATGGTATACTTACATGAACCCCAAAACTCCACCAGAGAACTCCTACAACTCGATAAACAACTTCAGTAAAGTGGCTGGATATAAAATTAACTCAAACAAATCAGTAGCCTTCCTATACTCAAAGGATAAACATATTGAGAAAGAAGTTAGGGACAATAGTCACAAACAATATAAAGTATCTTAGTGTGACTCTAACCAAACAAGTAAAAGATTTGTTTGACAAGAACTTCAAGTCTCTGAGGAAAGAAATCTAAGAAGACCTCAGAAGATGGAAAGATCTCCCATTCTCATGGATTGGCAGGATAATTATAAAGAAAAAGTGGTCATCTTGCAGAAAGCAATCTACAGATTCAATGCAATCCTCATCAAAATTCCAACTCAATTCTTCATGGACTTAGAAAGAGCAATTCTCAAATTCATTTGGAACAACAAAAATCCCAGGATAGCAAAAACTATTCTTAACAATAAAAGTACTTCTGGGGGAATTAGCATCCCTGACCTCAAGCTGTACTACACAGCAATAGTGATAAAAACTGTTCGGTAACAGTACAGTGACAAGCAGGTAGATCAATGGAATAGAATTGAAGACCCAGAAATGAACCCACACACCACAGTCACTTCATTTTTGACAAAGGAGCTAAAATTATCCAGTGGAAAAAAGACAGAATTTTCAAAAAATGGTGCTGGTTCAACTGGCAGTCAACATGTAGAAGAATGCAAATTGATCCATTCCCATCTCCCTGGACAAAGCTCAAGTCTAAGTGGGTCAAGGACTTCCACATAAAACCAGATACTGAAACTAATAGAACAGAAAGTGGGGAAGAGACTTGAACACATGGGCACAGGGGAAAAGTTCCTGAACAGAACACCAATGGCTTATGCTCTAAGATCAAAAATCAACAAATGGGACATCATGAAATGACAAAGCTTCTGTAAGGCAAAGGACACTGTCAATAGGACAAAACAACAACCAACAGATTGGGAAAAGATCTTAACCAATCCTATGTCCAATAGAGGGCTAATATCCATATATACAAAGAACTCAAGAAGTTAGACTCCAGAGAAACAAATAACCCTATTAAAAAAAGGGGGAACAGAGCTAAACAGAGAATTCTCAACTGAGGAAACTGGAAGGGCTGAGAAGCACCAAAGAAATGTTCAACATCTGTCTTAGTCAGGGTTTCTATTTCCGCACAAACATCATGACCAAGATGCAAGTTGGGGAGGAAAGGGTTTATTCGGTTCATCACAAAAGGAAGTTAGAACTGGAACTCAAGAAGGTCAAGGAGCAGGAACTGGTGCAGAGGCCATGGAGGAATACTGCTTACTGGCTTGCTTCCTTCTCCTGGCTTGCTCAGCCTAATTTCTTTCTTTCTTTTTTTTTTTTTTTTAATTTATTTATTTTTGATACTTTATTTACATTTCCAATGTTTCCCCTTTTCTGGGTCTCCTCTTTGGAAACCCCCTATCCCCTCCCCCTCCCCGCCTCTGTGAGGGAATTCCTCCTCTCACCTACCCGCCCACCCATCCCCCCATCCCCATATTCCCACCTTGACATTCCCCTTTACTGGGGCCTCTAGCACCCTCAGGCCCAAGGGCCTCTCTTTTCTCCCTGATGGCCATCGAGGTCATCCTCTGCCACATATGTAGTCCGAACCATGGGTCAATAGATGTGTATTCTT
>CM052718.1:47083362-47135214 GCA_028551405.1 Uromys caudimaculatus | reverse complement strand
CTAATATCTGCTTATCAGTGAGTACATACCATGTTCCTTCTTTTGTGACTGAGTTACCTCGCTCAGGATGATATTTTCAAGTTCCATCCATTTGCCTGCAAATTTCATTAAGTCATTGTTTTTAATAGCTGAGTAGTACCATTGTGTAAATGTACCACATTTTCTGTATCCATTCCTCTGATGAGGGACATCTGGGTTGTTTCCAGCTTCTGGCTATTATAAATATGGCTGCTATGAACATAGTGGAGCATGTGTCTTTGTTACATGTTGGGGCATTTTCTGGGTATATGCCCAGGAGAGGTATAGCTGGGTCCTCAGGTAGTATTATGTCCTTATAGAACCCAAGACTACCAGCCCACAGATGGTACCACTCACAAGGGGCCCTCCCCCCTTGATCACTAATTGAGAAAATGCCTTACCACTGGATCTCATGGAGGCATTTTCTCAACTGAAACTCCTTTCTCTGTGATAACTTCAGCTTGTGTCAAGTTGACACACAAAACTTGCCAGTACAACATCCTTAGTCATCAGAGAAATGCAAATCAAAACAACCCTAAGATTTCACCTTACACCAGTAAGAATGGCTAAGATCAAAAACTCAGGTGACAGCAGATGTTGGTGAGGATGTGGAGAAAGAGGAACACTCCACCATTGCTGGTGGGATTGCAAGCTGGTACAACCATTCTGGAAATCAGTTTGGCGGATCCTCAGAAAATTGGACATAGTACTACCTGAGGACCCAGCTATACCACTCCTGGGCATATATCTATCCAGAAGATGCTCTAACATGTAATAAGGATACATGCTCCACTTAGTTCATAGCAGCCATATTTATAATAGCCAGAAGCTGGAAACAACCCAGATGTCCCTCAAAAGAGGAATGAATACAAAAATTGTGTTTCATTTATGCAACGGAGTACTACTCAGCTATTAAAAACAATGACTTCAAGAAATTCACAGGCAAATGGTTGGAACCTGAAAATATCATCCTGAGTGAAGTAACTCAGTCACAAAAGAACAAACATGGTATGTATTCACTGATAAGTGAATTTTAGCCCAAAAGTTCGAAATACCCAAGATTCAATTCACAGACCATATGAAGCCTAAGAAGAAGGAAGACCAAAATGCGGATGCTTCAGTATTTCTTAGAAGGGTGAACAAAAATCTTACAGGGGGAAATATTGAGACAAAGTGTGGAGCAGAGACTCAAGGAAAGGCCATCCAGAGACTGCCCCACTTGGGAATACATCCCAAATATAGCCACCAAACCCGGACGTTCTTGTGGATGCTGTGAAGTGCTTGCTGATGGAAGCATGATAAGGTGTCTCCAGAGAGGCTCAGGCAGAGTTTGACAGATACAGAGGCAGATGCTCGCAGCTTGGACTGAGTGTGGGGTCCCGGATGGAGGTTTTGAAGAAGAGACTGAAGGAGGTGAAGGGATTTGAAGCCCCATGGAGGAAACAACAGTGTCAACTGGCCTTACCCCCCAGTGCTCCTGGACCACTAACCAAAGAATACACATGGAGGGACCCATGGTGCTGGCCACATATGTGGCAGAGGAGGGCCTTGTTGGCCATCAGTGGGAGGAGAGGCCCTTGGGTCTGAGGGTGTTAGATGCCCCAGTGTAGGGGAACCTAAGGAGGGAAAACAGTAGTGGGTTGGTGGGTGGGGGAGCACCCCCATAGAGGCAGGGGGAGGGGGAATGGAATAGGGGGTTCCAAAGGAGAAAACATTTGAAATGTATATAAACTAAATATCCAAAAAAATTTTAAAAGAATATTAAACCAACTTAGTATCTCTGAAATAAAATCCTCTTTTTTTCACAACAACAACAAAAAACTGAAACCGGTGACCCATCATGCCATTCTGATTATATCTCTCTTCTTTTGTCCAATTGACAAAAGTCTTGCTAGTAATAGATGTCAACCTATCAAGGATTACCATTCTCAGAAGAAGCAGGACTCACACCTCAATAGGTCTTCTCTTGAAATCCATTCACGATGATGCCAGCACACAAACATGTTTTTGAGTTGTCCAACTGTTAGAGCACATATGTTTCTATGACTTGTTTCTTTCTGTTCCTAAGTGTCCTTTTGTGTTTGTTTATAGGGACAAACCTTCCTATATAATCCTGGTTGGCCTTTAACTCATGATAATCATCCTGCCTCGACCTCTCAAGTCTGTGAGTTAGAAGCACAAAACAAAATGCCTGGCTGTATTTTCTGTGGTAATGGCAATTAAACCCATGGCCCTGTGCATGCTAGGTCAAGTCTTCTACCATAAAGCTGCATTGTCTTAACTTATGTAATCATTTCTAAAAGTGCTTCTTAAGAAGGGCAATAGTGATTTATAAAATATTTTTACCCTTGCCAAGTGATGGAGCAGGATGTGTTTTTTGTTGATTATTGTACCGACTCATCAGCAGAAAATGATTGTTTTCCAGTTCAGCTTTAGGCAATAGTTCTAAGTCCCTCCCTGCAATCTGATCACTAGCTACTACACAGCATGGTGTATCTGGATAGGCCACCTGAGGCAGGTACTCATTTTATTTGGCCAAAATAGGGATTCATGAAACACTTAAATTCAATCGTTTTTAAGTTAATGAAATTTACCTAGCTTTCACTGAAAAAAAAATTTAGGAGACAAAGATAGCAGCCAAAACCAACATCCAAATTTTAAAAATCAATTATATTTAAGTGCTGTCTCTTAGATATAATTGACATGAGTCTATTCTTTCTGTTGAGGACCTAGGAACATTCCAGCAATTCATTTTTTATGGCAGCCACAGTACAGGAGACATTAGCATAGTCTGTACAACACAGCTCTGCAATGATAACCCAGAAGTCATAAAAGTTAATGACAAAAAAGCTAGAAAGTTGTCTCATGTAGTGTAGTTGAATAATTATTTGTTGTGTATCAAAAATAATATAAGCAAAGCTGTACTAAATAACCATACACCACACCAGGTCTTTGTTCTGTCTTGGGCTAGCTATGTTAAATAGCCTACCTATATTAAACCAATTAAAATAAAGGTATTCTAATGATATCATAATGGTTTAGTTCCTTTTAGATAGTTGGAATTCTGCTGAGCAATAAATATAGAATAGATGCAATATTATTGTGTTATATTGATTACTATGAGCATTTGCCCCAACGGAATGAATATATTTAAATAATTGAAAATTTAGAATTCACTTCAATTCACTTAGCAGAGACTTAGAGATGAGAGGATTTTGATGAACTGTTAGGATGCATATATAAATAAATTAGGGGAAAGCCAGAATCAAGTTATAAACTTGACTTTCCTTTAATAGTTTGTACTTTATCCCAACCATTTGTTCTTACAAATAAACAAAGTAATTGATATGGTCCTAGTACTGGCCAGATACTCAGATATTAAATATTACCTCTAACATCAGTGTTACTGAGCATCTATATTTAGGTAATAACAGGCAGAACCTGAATGCTCCTTTAAAATCTTCTCAGTCTGTAACCCTATGAACTAAATGTTAAGGTTCCAGTACCCAGAATGCCATGTTGCTCTTACGCTATACAGCATTAAGTGAACTGAAAGCACTGAACACATGACCTTGGTTTTAGAAAAACAATGAATGGTACTGTCTCTGAGCTCTCTGAGTCCTTCAACATGTGGTCTGGGCCACCATGTTCATGTACAAGACTTGTTCTCTCTGGGTGCAGAAGTTTCTCAGCATCCCTGATCAAGTAAGTATTGCACGTATATCTTACAAGCTGTGAGTCTCCCCACAGCTCAACTCATCGCTCCATGTGTGACTCCTTCACGAGAAGAAACTTTCGTTGACTACAATTTCCTACTAAACAATATTGACACAAAACAGTCTAACAGTATAATGGCAGTTTGTTATGGAAATCAATCAAGAGACCAGAATGGAGAATGTACTCCGAGAGTGACAAGCAATTCTGACAGGAAGGTATTTCAGTGTTTAGCAATCCATCTCTGCCTCCCTCAGGAAGCTGATCTCCCTGTTGAAGGTGTTGCTGAAATATTGAGTGGAAAACTGTGCAGATGAAAACAGATTCCTCCCTATAGTAAGAAATATAGAACCTAGGATCAAACGTTCGTGCTGGGACCAAACTGGGTTCACTACCACAGTGTCTGACGTGAAATGTCTCCATTCAAAATGATTTTAGAAATAAAACTGAAATTGCTCGTAGATTCTTACAGAATATTTGAGCCTTATTTTTTAAAAACATGTCCCATGAAAGGAAATGGGAAAATACCATTCCAATATCAATATATGAGCCCTAAGAGGACAATTCAACTGAAGAAATATTAAGTGGGAGAGTTGACTGTCCTTCTTGTAAAATTAAAATCTGCTTGAATTCAGAAATGATTATTCAAAGAACAAGGCAGATAAAGTGTTATATTAAAAAATGTAAAGCAAAAAACCCACATCAGGATTATTTTACTATGTCCATACTTTTTATTTGTACTCTATTTTTCTAATACTGAAACAAGTTTTTTTCTGAGCATGTAATAAATTTTTATGCAGTGTGTGTCATATTTACTATGACTTCTGTGAGTGAACAAACCTCAGCAAAATCACAAGTCAAGTAAAAAATGTTCTGCTCAAAGAAATTATTACCTCTAGGCTGGGAATGAGAAGCAGCTTACTTTGTAACTATTGGATAGATTTGGATTTTGAAGAAATCACTTTTTTTTTTTCTTTTCACTGACTAAAATGACATTTTGTAAATATTCTTGAAAATTCCTATGAAGCTGTTGGGGGAAAATATTTGACTCCTATTGACATAAAAACATAATGCTAAGACATGCTCCTTATTTAAAGTAGGGTTCAAAGTTCTTTTACATATCTCCCCTTTCTATTACTAAATGAGAAGTTCTTTTAAAAAAAAACGTTATTTCTATGTATAAAAGATTTGTCAAGAAAGGTAACAGCCATGGATAATACATGTACACAGTGTTCTTGAAGGCCAGAAGAGTTCAGAATGAGACTTTAAAATATGCCTAAGAAATCTACAGCTCAAATTAAAACCTCAGTCTGTTGAACTGAATAAAGTGTCTTGCTTGTAAAACATGGTAGATTCAGCAAGAGCCCCCTAGATTCTCACCTGATCTATTCATCCCCTCTAATTGCTCCCCTGCTTTTCTTTGATAGCAAGAGATACAGCTGAGTTTATTGTCACTTTGGGCTTGAGTTCAACCAGGAAACTGGGGGTTGAAACAGTCCTAGCTGTTTGCTACCTTTTCAAACAAAACCTTTGAAATATCCTTCCTATCTGGCTCTCTGCTTACATACCCACTCCAGGCCAGCAGACCTGCTGGCTTATTTCTCTAATTCACATTATAGCACTCTAAACAATTCCTCAGCCTTCCTGCTTGCCCTTAAAGTGATCTCCAGGTTATTTGCTCTGTCTCTGTTTTCTCATCATGCTTGATAGGACTCACACAGACGATATCAATGGGCTTATTGAATCCTTTGCTGGTGCTACCTGATTCTCTTCCCTGCAAAACTACTGCACACAACTTGGAACCAAATCAAATTACCCTGTCAGCGTGTAGGCTCTAAAGAGTCTAAGAAAGAAACCTGGGGTAAATTAAGTGTTTCTGCTTTTATGTTACAAGCTCTAGAAGAGATAGGAAGGCCTCGCCTTTCCTGTTGCCTATAGAAATATAGAAAATTTTATTTCCCCACCTATTGTTCTGCAATCTTTTATCTCTTTTCCTTAGATCTCTTTGCCTCTCAAGATGAGCACCATGCATCTACCAGCAGTCTGCTGTTTGTGTGAGGACCTGAGATATCCAACATTTTGAGTTTAAGCTGTTTTGGCTAAGAAACTGGCTATACGCTGGGTGTTTTAGAACCAGTCTTCTCTTGCTACGTGGAAGGACTCCTGTACTATCTTCCCTATCAAATGTAGGTACTTCTAATTGGCTCCAACTGCAGAACAAGTAGATAAATAGAACTCATAAGCACCTCTACACCCTTGTCCCAGATTCATCAACTGTGTTTCTAATTAGTTCTTGCCAGTTTTTTATTTCTGTGTGTGTGTGTGTGTGCACGCGTGCGTGTGTGTGTGTGTGCACATGTGTGTGAGTGTCTATGTGTGTGAGACTCATTTGAATAGATTACAGTCATCATCAAGCTATAGAGACACCATAAAGATGTCACTAAACAACAAGAACATTCTTGTGAGCCCATACTAAGTTACCAAAAGCATTTTACAAAAATGAATTGTGATGCCTTTGTTGTCATTTATCTTTCATGACATGAATTTTTTTCCAAGAAACTGAAAAGGATATCAAGTAAAACAATTCATCTAATTATGTTTATTGGAGTAGATAAAATATTTTTCCTGAGGTACTTCCAATTATGTTGTCTTACAAGTATAGGTTCCCAGTCATTTCATGGTTGATGGGATATTAACTTTGGTCACTTTGGTGGGGCTGTGTCTGCCAAATCTTTCCATAGTAAAAGAGGCTCTTTTCACTTTGTAATTAGTAAGTGGACTGACACTATGAAGACTTAAGAATATTGTTCAATATAAACAACAGGCTCACTGATTGCAATATCCATTCATGATCATTATCTTGGGCAATATTAAATTAAGATAAGCAGTTTTAAACTATACCATACTTTCCATATTCATAAGTTGATATTCTTTGGTTAAATATCTTTCTTAATTCCAAAATATGATGATGGATACAAGAATCCTCTTAAATTCAATAGGTTTTATAATTTAGTGTATACAAAAAACACTATAGAAAAATCTTTTATTAAGATGTCAAATTCTGAATATCTATAAAGAGATTCACTTTTTAAGTCAGTGTTGATTTGGAACCACCAATGCAGACTCTGACTTTCGTCATTGCAAGCTTTTCAAAACTGACACGAAGAGAAATAAGGTCTTTGTTTCTTGGAACTCAGTTAACTCATCAGATGGCCAGTTGGTTATGGGAATTTTCACGTACGGAGAAAACAGAGCTAAGTGTAGAGTTTGGCAATTTAGACCATGACAGTCCTTCTGCATTTTTTGTGGAAAACAAAAGAGTTCCATATTGAGAAGATGAGTTCTTTGGAAAGATAAAATAAGAAATTGATTACTAAAATAAAGATGGGAAAAAAAATCTAAAGACACAGCCAACAAACTAATCAATGCAACCCAGAAGCCATCACGACACATAATTGACTTGTATAGGTTTGTGGAAGGGCTGCTAGTGAGCAGTGCATTTTTAATAAGGAAACCGGATGTGACATATATTTTATCCAATTCTTCTTTCGTGTTTTTGGCCTGCTACAATTACATAGGTCCAATGCCAAACCCCTATATGAACACAACAGTGTTCTCCCACAATTCTTAACTAACCCTTAAACGTGTAAAAGGGTAAAAAGGATTGTTTAATATTAATTGCAGACTTAAGTAAAATTTCACAGAAAACTTTTAGAGTCCAATTTATATCCTAAATAATTTTTATTTTGCGTAAAATGATAGCAGTTTTAAAAGAATATTCCTGGTTATTGCCATTTTCACCTCAATTTTCATTTTCCAGAAATTGTTTTAGCTTTTTCTCACTGTGAAATCATATTTAAATAGTGTACACTTTTTTTTGTAAAAAAGTAGTACTAAGAATAAAGGACAAAGGAGGTTAACAAGGAAAGAATAGAATAAGATAAAAAGAGAGATAGTAGAAGAGGGAAAGAAAAAGAGAGGGGGGAGGAAAACTCTTGAATCTTAGGCTACCAATGAAATCAAGATGAAGTTAAAAGAACATACAAGCCTTACTTGATTGGTATTTACTCATTTCAAATGGCTTGTCCTATTGTACATGTGCGAAGACAAAAACTACCTTCCTTCCTTTCTTTTCTTTTTCTTTCCTTTCTGCTTCCACATTGGAGAGTTAGTACAGTTTATATATTAAAAGAACAGAAAGAATGATAATGGAGATTTTAAATGTGCTCTAGCTAAACAGGCCCAATAAGAGCTCTCTATGTAGTGCCAAAGATGTAAAGAGTGTTATAGGGAACGAGCAGAGAAGCTCTGAAAGAAAGAGGGAGTAACTTAATTACAAACCACAAAGAATCAAAAGAACAATTAACATGATAACAATGAAAACTTTTAATTTTCTGGATGCATCCAGCACTTAACACAGCTCTGTCATTAAATCTCCACAAAAGTTGTATAAAATAGACGCTCTTCCAATTTTATAACTTAGAATGCCTTTATTTGCCAGATTTTCTAGATGATCCCTATGAGACTTACAAAACGTGTTTTCTCTGAGGAGTATTCTCTTTGTGAGTGTTTGAACTCAGCTGCCTCCACCAACTTGGGAGTACACGTCGATGACTGGTTAACCGGATTCAATCTAGAGACACTATCAAGGAAAGAAACTTCACAGTGTCCACTGCCCATCTGTGAGATTAGATATGCATGCCTACTTGTGTGCTCAGCTGGCTTCCTAAGACAATGCAAGCTACTGTCCTGAAATGAGACTCTAAACTGCCAACTTTAAAATTGCCTTCTATATGTGTATTTTATAAATAATCCTAATATGCCTTAGAAGAAGTAAAATGGCACGGAACATAGTTCAAATACAGTTGTTAGGATGTGCCTCTGTGATCAGTTCTTTCTTGGAGATGCTTTGACAGAGTACATTCTCATTAGTAGCTTGTTTCCTGGGCTCTAACTGCAGTGTCCTTGTTTAAACAAATAGCAATGAATGCCATGCATTCAGAGAAATGTTTGCACTGAATTAGGGTTTAGGATTGTTCTTTGCATTGGTCTCATTCCAGGAAGTAACTGACTCATAATGGAACCGTCCTAAAAAGGATAAATCAGGGTGACCCACTTGGAGTCTTTTAAAACAATGGCTACATCTGCATTTCTAAAAAAAAAAAAAAAAAAAGACTAGGAACTTCCCAAATCAGAACCATGCCCAGAAACAAAAATACCCGCAGAGAGAGAGAGAGAGAGAGAGAGAGAGAGAGAGAGAGAGAGAGAGAGAGAGAGAGAAACTTAAGAGAGTCAGACTGGAGACCAGGGAG
Source organism: Uromys caudimaculatus (assembly GCA_028551405.1). NCBI lineage: Eukaryota > Metazoa > Chordata > Mammalia > Rodentia > Muridae > Uromys > Uromys caudimaculatus. Next base: position 47,126,170 of record CM052718.1, on the reverse strand, counting down.
GTATTTTAGTATCTTGCCACATCTAGCTGATCATAACTGGCTCTAACTGGCACTCCCACCAGCCCCATCTTTCATTCACTGAAGCTACTCATTTCTGCCAAGTTGCCTTGGAGAAGTTCTTAGTGTTAGCAGCTTGATCAAATTCCCATTCACTTCTTCCTACAAATATGGATGATTTCAGGTGGAATTGCTGCTGGCAGACTTGCGATGGAAATAGTAATCTTAAGAAAATTAGACTACCATCTGGATTGGCATTCTATGCTATAGCTATGTCTTCAAGTATTTCCAGAGGATTCTGTATCATTGCCCCTGGAGAAAGAGGACACTTAAGATGCAGAACAGAATGACTTCACTGACATTCAAAGCTTGTCACTGCTAGCTCAGAAAAACAAATTCGGCATCTTGAGAATTTGACAAATGGAGGTTGCAATACACTTTTGTTCCACAGGGCAATGCAAGTGTTTATTGAGTTTGAGTTGTTTGCGTCCATGACATGGAGTGGAAATCTGAACTCTGTCCCCTTTTCAGAGCGTGGCTACCAAGTGGCTCCTGCATAAGTCCACCTGTTTGGAAAGGAACAGTGAGCTATTTGAACTCAGAGCTTCTGGGCAGGGTTTCAACAACTGGAAGGCTTGTGTAGCAGATAAGGCTACTGCGAAGGATGCTTTCTGATGATTCTTTCCCTGCGCCAAGATGGAGAAGCTAAATCACAATCTTGTGGGTATACTCTACCAGGCACTGCTGTAATCTACCTCCTACTAAACACATGCTGTGTGCTATGTAGTTGACAGAGCCAACTAACATATTTATTTCAATGGTGGTATAGAGTTATTCCATTGTTTTTGAAAGGAGAAGAATAACTTAACCAAAACTGCAATCCCTGTAAGTTTGAATGATGATTTCAAAGTAGTTACATGAAAATGTTAATATACTTTGTAGTATACTAATCTAGCACTTTATTTGGAGGGTTTGAACTTTCTGTTCACTCTTCTTGATGGAGATGCTTTTTTCTTTCATTTTTTAAAATTGTTGTTGACATTTATTTTACTTTATTTTTTATTGGATATTTTATTTATTCACATTTCAAATGTTATCCCCTTTCCCAGTTTCTCCTCCAGAAGCCCCTATCCCATTTACCCTCACCCTGCTTCTATGAGGGTGCTCCCCTAACCACCCACCCTCTCCTGCCTCCCTGCCCTGATATTCTCCTACACTGGGGCATCAAGCCCTCACAGGATCAAGAGCCTCTCCTCCCATTGATGCCTGACAAGGCCATCCTCTGCTACACATGTGGCTGGAGCCATGGGTCACTTCATGTGTACTCTTTGGTTGGTGATTTAGTCCCTGGGAGCTGTAGGGGGGATCTGGTTGGTTGATATTGTTGTTCTTCATATGATGTTGCAAACCCCTTCAGCTCCTTCAGTCCTTTCTCTAACTCCTCCATTGGGGACCCTGTGCTCAGTCCAATGGTGGCTGCGAGCATCCACCTCTGTATCTGTCAGGCTCTGGCAGAGCCTCTCAGGAGACAGCTATATCAGGCTCCTGTCAGCAAGAACTCCATGGCATCCACAATAGTATCTGGGTTTGGTGTCTGTAAAAGGGATGAATCCCCAGGTGGGGCAGTCTCTGGATGGCCTTTCCTTCAGTCTCTACTCTACACTTTGTCTCCATATTTCCTCCCATGAGTGTTTTTCCCCCTTCTAAGAAGGCCTAAAGCATACATACTTTGGTCTACTTCTTCTTGAGCTTCATGTGATCTGTGAATTGTATCTTGGGTATTCTGAGCTTTTGGGCTAATATCCACTCATCAGAGAGTACATGCCATGTGTGTTTTTTCATTTGGAAAAACAAAAAACCCAGGATAGTGAAAACTATTCTCAACAATAAAAGAATTTCTAGGGGAATCAGCATCCCTGACCTCAAGCTGTACTACACAGCAATAATGATAAAAACTTATGTTATTGGTACAGAGACAGGCAAGTAGATCAATGGAATAGAATTGAAGAGCCAGAAATGAACCCACACACCTATGGTCACTTGATCTTTGACAAAGGAGCTAAAATCATCCAGTGGAAAAAAGACAGCATTTTCAAAAAATGGTGCTGGTTCAACTGGCAGTCAGCATGTAGAAGAATGCAAATTGATCCATTCCCATCTCCCTGGACAAAGCTCAAGTCCAAGTGGATCAAGAACCTCCACATAAAACCAGATACACTGAAACTAATAGAAGAGAAAGTGGGGAAAAGACTCAAACACATGGGCACAGACAGAAAGTTCCTGAACAGAACAGCAATGGCTTATGCTCTAAGATCAACAATAGACAAACAGGACCTCAAACAATTGTAAAGATTCTGAAAGGCAAAGAACACTGCCAATTGGACAAAACAGCAACCAACAGATTGGGAAAAGATCTTTACCAATCCTACATAGGATAGAGGGCTAATATCCAATATATACAAAGAACACAAGAAGTTAGGCTCCAGAGAACCAAATAACCCTATTAAAAAATGGGATACAGAGCTAAACAGAGAATTCACAACTGAGGAAATTCGTAAGGCTGAGAAGCACCTAAAGAAATGTTCAACATCCTTAGTCATCAGGGAAATGCAAATGAAAACAACCCTGAGACTGCACCTCACACCTGTCAGAATGACTAAGATTAAAATCTCAGGTGACAGCAGATGTGGCAAGGATATGGAGAAAGAGGAACACTCCTACATTGTTGTTGGGATTACAAGCTAGTACAACCACTCTGGAAATCAGTCTGGTGGTTCCTCAGAAAACTGGACATAGTACTTACTACCTGAGGACCCAGCTATACCACTCCTGGGCATATACCCAGAAGACACTCCAACATATAAGGACACATGCTCTACTATGTTCATAGCTGCCATATTTATAATAGCCAGAAGCTGGAAACAACCAGATGTTCCTCAACAGAGGAATGGATACAGAAAATGTGGTATATTTACACAATGGAGTACTACTCAGCTTAAAAACAATGACTTCATGAAATTCACAGGCAAATGGATGGAACTAGAAAATATCACCCTGTGTGAGGTAACAAGTCACAAAAGAATACACATGGTCTGCACTTACTGATAAGTGGGTATTAGACCAAAAGCTTGGAATACCCAAGATACAATTCACAGACCACATGAAGCTCAAGAAGAAGGAAGACCAAAGTGTGGATGCTTCAGTTCTTCTTAGAAGGGAGATGCTTTCTTCTGGATGGTCTTTTTACTCTTGAACTCATAGTTACTTTCACAAGTCCTACATAGAATTGCAGTCATCAGTGGTCCATAAAGGATTATGGTGGAACTCGTGCAGCTCCACCTGGAGGGATAATCTCTTTTGTACTGTGGAGAAATGTCACATGTCAATTAAAAGGATAATGGCCTATTAGCAACAGGCAGGAAGTAGAGGTGGGAGTTCTGGTAGAGAAAGAGGAATTCTGGTAGATAGTCAGGAACAGGAAGATTTGTCACCCAGACTCGAAAGAAGTTGGTCCATTGTATGAAACTAAGAACAGGTAACATGCCACGCGGCAGACAAAGAATAGTTTAAATGGGGTTATAAACTAGTCAGGGAATAAGCCTAGCTTATAGTCTACACCATTATAAAGAAACAATAAGCCTCCGAATCATTACTCAGGAACTGGGGTGATGGGGAAAAGGCCAAAGTTACACTCACCCTTTGCTGAAGAACTATATAGATTCTGGTTCCTGGGAAAGGACAAGTCATTTGCTTCATGCAACCACTGGTAAGTTGCCCTCACATATACTACTGTAAGGAATGCTAATTAAACTCTTTGGGAGAGAGAGAGAGAGAGAGAGAGAGAGAGAGAGAGAGAGAGAGAGAGAGAGAGAGAGGAGAAAGAAAGAGGAGGGGGAGGGGAGGGAAAAGGGAGGGAAAAGGAATGTGTAGGAAGATGAGGTAAGGAAGGAAAAAGGGAGAAAAAGAAGGAAGAACAACAGAAGTGAAAGTAGGGGAGAACTTAAAAGTAGGAGTGAAGTGGGAGAAGAACAGGGACGGGGAATAAATTCAATTAGATCACAATTTATATAGAGACGAAACGGTCAGAATAAAGCCCATTCTTATGTATAATCAATACATACTCATTAAAAATTGTTCAAAAGCCTGACCAGTTGTTAAGACAGCAGCAGAAGGTGCAAGAAAATAATCCTTAGGGCATCATCTGGGAAGTCAGTGAGTTACCTGTGATATGTGGAGGAATCCTCTGTGTTCCCAGACTACCAGTTAGAGAAGGACATGTGACACTGGTCAGTTATAACAGTCTCCTCCGAAAATTCCCCCATGTCAGGGGGAAGAATTCATTCTTTATCCATACAAACTGTAAGGCTCTTTTTAAAGATGAATTCAAGATACTTAGGAAGGAACTTGGTCCATTCTGAATGTTTAAAAAAAAAGACTTTGATTAATAATTATATTTCTTTAAAATACAAGGGAAAATCAAAATAGTTTTAAGAGTCATAGTTTTTATGTCACTCAAATAATACTCCCACTGGAAATACTACCTTAGAAAGTCCTAATGTAAAAATGTTTATATCTGGAACATTCAAAGCATTGTAAGTGCTGTTTTTTTTTGTTTGTTTGTTTGTTTGTTTTATTTTGCTTGCTTGCTTGCTTGGTTGTTTTTCAAGACAAGGTTTCTTTCTAACTTTGACTGTCTTGCAACTTCCTCTAAAGTCCAGGCTGGTCTTGAACTCAGAGCTCTGCATGCTTCTGCCTCCAAGGTACTGTGATTAAAGGTGTGTGTACCACCGTAGCTGGCTCATGTGCTTGGACACTTGATGCTGCTAATTGCTCAGTGTTAGGTCCCTAGTAGCAGAAGCAGAACAAAATCTCTAGTGGCTGGATTTCAGTGAAGTTTGCTCCCCTTCTTCCCTTAGTTTGTTGAAGAGCTGAAGGGCAAAGGTTGCCCCTGATGATTAGCATGCACTATGAAATTTATGAGCGCAGTTCATCTTTTCATGCTGAGTGAATTCAATATTTTAATGCTAACATCATGATAAAGCAATGGCATTGGTTATTTGAAAATTCAATAAGGGACTTGCAAATGGAAGTAGGGAAATGTGAGGTAAAGGAGGTAGAAATGTTGAGGTATACTTTATAGCTACTTGTTGTTATCGAATTTCTTTTATATATGATGGCAGTCTCAATTTGTTTATGCTGATAGCTGTTCAACTCAGTCATAATGAGAACTTTTAGGTAAGATATGTTAAGGGCATGGACTAAAAATGAACTGAGCTATATTTTAATAAAGATGATTAAAAAGGGAGTGACAATATATAAAGAATCTATAAAATTCAAAACATATTGCCCAAAAGATTAGTTACATCATATAATTGTACTCCTCTAATGACACTATTGATGTTAAGAGACCACTGAGGTCTATCTCCCGGTCCTTAGTTAATGCCTCTCTAGAAGCCATCTGGCTATCACCGTTCACACAGAGAAAGGTCAGATCCTAATGCCCTGTGTCCTTTGGCACTCACTCTTGGCACTGTTGACACTTTCATTCCATGGCAAGGACTTGGCTGCATCTTGGAAAAATGACCTGTGTTCCAGAGAACACGCCATGCAGTCTGGAAAGACCACACCACCAACTGCTCGTTTCTTTCCCTAGGAAGTACTTAATGCTAATCTATCATTTTAGCTTGTAAAACTAAAGAGAGAGAGAAAGAGAGACAAACATTAGCAACTTAGCTTTTTATTAGTCTCATAGGAAAATAATTAAATTATTTGATACCAACTCAAAGATTTTTGTTTTAAAGTAATAGCATAAAGATAATTTGTATGATTTTTTTAAAAAAGAAAAGTCTGGCTAGGAATAGCAAGGTGTTTTATACTATGCAAAAGGAACATTAGTTAATTTAATCTTCTGAAGGCCCCTGGGAAGGTGCTTCAGAAAACTGTTCAGAAAGTTGCTGTCTGTGCTCGTTTATCACTGGAAAGTCTACCTGCAAAATGCACAACAGGAAAGATGACCGTGGTAGACACCATGGTGAAGTGGCACCCACATGTCAGTATAGACTCATCAACCGTTATGAATGTGCTCCTTCACTGGAGATGCTAACAATGGTAAAGGCTACACATCTGGGGGGGTACATGGGACATCACAGTTTGGCTGTGATCCTAAAAGTACTCTCAAAACAGTCAAATAAGAATTCAGAGAAAGTGTCACCTAAGCAAAGGCCCCAGGCTTACTTTTCTTAGTGTACAACAGCCTTAGTTTATTTATCTTTTTTGTGAAAAAGAGTGCCTCTTTCAGTCACAGATGTAGGATTTTCTTGGAAGGTCCTCAAATTTTATATTTAAAATTTATATAAAAATCATTTTCTTTCCTTAGCAACTGGCAATGTTGAAAAGAGACAGCCGCCCTCTGGCTCCGATCCATATTACCCATGTGAGAACAGCAATGGGTAAAGCAGTGGCAGAATTTGAGCACATGCAGTTAGATTGTTTTCACCGACTCACAGAGCAAGGGTCACCTTCTTTCTTTGCCCATGCTGGCTTCATCCACATAGTAAAAGACTACCACCAACACACTTACACACACACACACACCACATACGCACACACACATACACACACATACATACTCACACACATGCACATCCACATACCAATCTGGCTAAAATCTATTTCAAATTAAAACATTATTTTAAATATATTGTATGTTATAACTGTACTTTCATACACAACTAAAAACTGTAAATGTTGTAGGTGAATCTTATCTTTCCAGAATGTTCTTTCTAAGATACTTTCTTTTTGACGAAACTCTTCTCTTGAATGTGCTATAAGGTATTGTATGTCCAGAAGTATATCTGTACGCAGCCTTCCCATTTTCAGGAGTTTCCTTTAGCAATCAAGTACATGAGGTGCCTGAAGCAAACAGCCCTTCTCTCTGGGTATTCAATTTCATTTCTGGGTTCCTTTCATTCTTAGTAAGGTTTCAAGTGTTTACTGCAATGTTCTTCACCACAACACATAATAGAGGAGAAGTAGGCCTTTCATTTGCCTCTTTTTTCTTAACATACTTTTGTGATTATATCATAATTTTAGCTATCGTGAGCTTACATTTTGAATGTACAAATTGATGTTTTGCTTGCTCTTTCTCTAGAGTTTTTCATCTATATTAAACATAACTATGTCTAAAACAAGTCTAATAAATCCTTAAAGTATCAAATTGGAACCAATAAAGACAAATCTGGGGAAATTATGTAGGTGTGGTTCTTGTCTAACCTACCGTCATTATGTTAAATCATGATGTCTGAGGCAGCTGGTTGAATTTATATATTAAACATAAATTTTCTAAGTGACACTTTTACTAATACAATATGATTTTACTTTTCTGAACTTCCAGTCTAGTTTCATTAGAATGACACAAATAGCTATGCTAGAAACTCACAAAAATTTTCATCGAATTTAAGGTTTATGGAACATGTCACCTAAAAGATGTAAAAGCTACATAGCTCTCCTTTCTTTCTTTCTTTCTTTCTTTCTTTCTTTCTTTCTTTCTTTCTTTCTTTCTTTCTTTCTTTCTTTCTTTCATATTTCACTGTGCTTGTTATATCAAAATCAAAAGGCTTACAATGGCTGGAAATAAAGTACAGAATTGAAAGGGAATATATTAAAAATCCATACTTGAACAAAAATAGCCTTATATTTTGTGCCTATGACTACTTTTTTGTATTAAATTGTTGAGAGGGCTCAGTGTACTCCAGGATTTGAATAATTCTGTGTTAAAAATGATTTCCATATTTTCTCATTTAGCTAATATTAATTCAGCTGCTAAATTATGCATATAATTTTTCCTATGATCCCGCACGTGACCTCAATTCAACCGGCTGTGACAATGGGCATGTTGAATAGTCACAAAGTACACTAGACAAGGAAGTAGCTATTGAAAGTACAGAACGGGCACCCAATAGGGTAGGGGTCACTGTCGTTATCATTGCTGACTTACTCTTAGTGTGGTTTTTATTACAACTGACTTCCATACATACATGTGCTTTCATCCAGAGTCTTCTCAAAGCCTGCTATCTGAACATGTGCCTTACACACCATAGTACAAAAGCATGAAAGAGAGAAAAGAACGATCCACGGAGTAGACAAAGTAACAGCATCATGCAGCTACAGATCTGCTGCAAATCCTATGAAATCTGTATAAACCTTCTTAGCAATGGCTGTGTGGCACAGACTGCTGATGGAGTGAACATCTGGATCCAGACTCGATGGTGGACATAAAGGCAGAGGAAGCTTTATATTCTTCATAGGGATGAAGGCTGTGAGAAATGTCAAGTATTGTGAAATGGGGAAGGTCTTTTAAACCTTATCTTATCCATAGTCCTTAAGGGTAGGAGCTATAACTATCATAGGCATAATTAAAAAATGAACTTTCACAAAATTTGTCTCCATAGCGAACCTCATCCTCTTGCATAAAGCCACCACTAAGCATTTGTTAGAATATTTCCTATTCAATTAAAACTGTGCAATTACCAACATAAATTTAAAAATAACCAGCAACTTTTCTTCCATCCTTTTCTGCTTTTCCCCAATCTGCCTTTTCCTCTCTTGTCTTAGTTATGTAACTAGATCTTGACTAATTCTCTGAGTGAAAAATAAAAAGCTCACTCAATTGCAGGCTAGCTATATTATAATTTAAAATAATAAGAGTGTAGTAGTTTGAAAAAACAAAGTTATTTATTCCAAGTCATTTATCCTTATCACAATTCCGCAGACAATGAGACCTACTTTTAACAATCTGCCTCTCTGGGCTGCCATAGTTCTTTGTGTCCACTCCTGACATCAATAATAAAAGGATCAGACAGACTGCTCAAATCAGAGGAGATTTGAAGCAATGTAAACGGAACCCTGAAAAGGAAACCAAAACCTCCACACCCGCCCACCTGTGTTTCAGCTGCAAAGCTTCCAAGAAGAAAATTAACAGAGAAAAAGAGACTAGAATTGAAATAGAAAATGAAGAGAGCAGTCTATGGAATTACTCCCTGAATCAGAAATGGAATACCCCCTCGACTCCAGGGTCAAGGTTCTGCTGCAAAGTTAGATTGTTTCCTGGTGCAGCTTTTCTTGATGAATCAGACAGAGGGAAAAAAAAAATCTAAAAAAAATCAGGCTAGGAAAAACAATCAAAGACTTAGGGATTCTGTCACATCAGGGGGAAAAAATCTGCTGATATCCAGGTTAATCCATTGGTAGTCGAATCAATTGTTTATCGCATGAGCTCTGTCAATTCAGTAGACTTTCTAATCTGCTAGGCTGTACACCTCTTCAAAATGAATTATAATAAAACAATAGCATGAAAAAATGCATTAACATTTCAGCAATGCAATTTCTTGGTCCAGATGGGAAACCACTTGAGCTTAAAATGGACTGTAATGAATAAGGGGGGAAATATAAAACCTTGTGTATATTCAATTCATAACCAAGATTTTCTGATGTGTGCTTCCTTTTAATGTTTCCAAATTTTAGGTTTGACTATAGACATTGCAGTTGAAAGGTGGAGACTTCCATTAACCTACATACAAATGCACAGGCTAAATCACAGTGAGAAGTTGTTTCTGGAATCTTCCACGTGACTAAATGCTCAGAGAGAACTTCCAGGCTTCTTAAAAAAAAAAAAAAAAAAAAAAAAATCAAGCCTCTGTCCTTCAAGGCAGCTGATGACTTACCCTGTCTTTCAGGTTCTTCACTGACAACAATGTTCTTAATCACCTATGTAGTTCACTGCCCAATAATTTCAATGGCACTTTTATATCTTAGATTAGGCTTTGACCCCAAACCTTCCTTAACTGACTGGCAACCTGGAAGAATCTGTTCTGGGGTTTATAAATTGTATGCTCATCTCTCCTTTTTTATGTGAATGCTGACTGCTTTTGAAGATAACGAGATAATTTTAGACCTAAAGAAGCTTGTCAGTACTGAAATTTTCCACATACCTTTCATAATTTATTTGAACTTTAACAGCTTTACATGAATATTCCTGTTCTTTTCTACAGTCTAATCCAGGGTTCCGCATCACGTGGACATGTCTTCCCTCCTCCCTCATGCCTCCTCCCTACTTTTCATCATCCTCTCTCCCTGCTCTATTCACTCTTCTCTTGCTTCCTTCTTTCTATTCCACCTCTGCTGCTTGGTATGCCCCAAGATTATTCTAAGTCTTAGAATCAACCAGTTCTCCAAGTATCACATGTTTCTTTATTTGAGACAGGTATTAACAAACCATGACTAGGGCACTAGGTATACCTTACCGCTTCTGGCTATCGCTAATTCTTATTAATCCTCCTTGTGGATAGAGCTAGAGCCCCATTTGTTACTAATTCCAGCCTACTCAAACAAGTCCACAACTCCAATCCAGAACCACAGGATGTCCCTTTTCCTTATCCCTCGAAATGTGTGACTTGCACACCTACTTCATCTACAACATGTTCATCTTCTTGATATGCTTGTTTACATATTTTGTCCAGCAGAAAAGCACATACTCTTGACAAATGTTCAAAGCCATATTGCCACTTGGAGAGTTCTACACCAAGGAGTTTTCAACATCACAAATATAAATATATATTGTCATCACCACAAATTTGCTTCATAGTGCCCTTCTCTACAGTGCTAAAAGTTTTCACGTATCATATGAATATAACCTCATCTTCTATAGCCTTCCAAATCTGTTTCCTTTAATTTCCCAGTAAACATTTAGAGTTCATCCTGTTCCCATATGCCTCAGTCAGCAGAGTGTTTCTTTTCCTTGTTGAATACTGATCCATTTTACAAATGCACCAAACATTTCCCCCCTCATTTGCTATTTCATGACACTTGCATTGCTTCCTATATATAATTAAAACACTATAAATAAAACTATTGAATATGTACACATAAAAGTTTTCATATGAGTATAACTTTCATTTCCCAGAACTAGATACCAGTGGGAACGATGCTGAGAAATATTTTATAAGAACACTTAAATTAATATTTTAAGAAACTAACAGGTAATTTTTGCAGTGTCATTTTTATATTCCTACCAGTAAGACACATGTGTTCTTGCCAGCATTTAGTACTATTATCAAGTCCTCTGCCCTTATACCATTCAATTAGAATCATTTTTTAGTGTTCTTCAAATGTCTATAATAATTGTGTATTGTATCTTCTTTTAGTCCTGATATTGCTCATTCTGTCTCCTCTGATTTTTTGGGCCTTTTGTTTGTTTGTTTGTTTGATTGTTTTGCTATTAATTCCATTAGTTACTAAAAGTAGGATGAAAATCTCCTGCTACTTTTGTTTGCAATATCTCATTCAAGTTTTATGACTTCTCTGTCTATGCATTTTGAGATTATGTGGCCCACACATCAGTTATACATTGGATGTCACGCCGTACTGTTGAGGAACTGATACCCTTTCATTATGTGATGCTCTCTCTTGTAATAATCTCTCTTCTTACAAGTACTTCATTCCTCCACCTTACACAGGATCAAGGGCTTCTTTTGGTCAAAAAGAACTTGTTTTCAGAACTTTCTTTGAGCCTCTTACAAATCTGCTGTTCTATCTTTCCATTAAAGAGTGTATGTCTTGTGGACAAAAGGCAGCTGAGCCTTGCAGGCTACTTATTTTGTGTAAGGATATTCCTGAATTTGTTTCATGTAGTCCTTTCCTACCTACTGTTTTTTTTTAATTTGTTGTTATTTATTTTGTGTATCGTCAGTTGAACGTTACCTACAGTTGTATGTTTTTTCATATTAATTTTTAGTTAAATATCTTTAAAATATTTTAGTAGCATTCGTAGGGTTTAAAGTACACATCTTCAAATAATCAAATTTTTATTACTTTGATATTTTACATATAGCATTACCATTATTTTTGAATGTTCTCTGCTACAATTTTTGACATATTTTTTCTCCATGCTCTCTCTTCAAATTCAAATTACACATATATTAGAACACTGAAAGTGATTGCAATGTGATATTGCAGGCTGCTTCCATCCCTCGGACTCCACTGTATTTGTGTTCAGCTTCATCTTCCAGTTCCCTTGGGCTGTGTCAGGTCTAAAGTGATCCCATTAAAGGGGGAAATGGCTCAGTGGGTGATGTGCATGTTGTAATGACACGAAAGCAGGTCCTCAGAACCCACAAAGCTGGATGGTGACACATCTGTGATCCAGCAGTCCTGAGAGACAGAGATGAGTGAATTGTGAGACATTCTTGAACAAGTTAGCCTGGAATATATCTGTGTTTCCCTCTCTCTTTCTCTCTCTCTCTCTCTCTCTCTCTCTCTCTCTCTCTCTCTCTCTCTCTCTCTCACACACACACACACACACACACACACACAATTTCTAAAACAGAATTCCATAGAAGGCATTCTTCACCTTTTTTTTTTAGCATTTCCATTAGATTCTTTTCTTTTTGTACTCTCTATCTCTCTTCTGAAATTACCCATTTGATATCTTGAGTCCTTCACATTTTATGTACAGTCACTTAAAATTTCAAGTCTATATTTTATCTAAATATGCTTCTTGTCCTCAATTCTTGGATTTTTTTAAAAAATCACTTAACTTTTTTGTTGCCTTATGAATTTTCTGAAATTTGATATTTTGTCGCGTGCATTAGAGGATAACATGAAGAAATGTAATTTCTAAAAATATAGACACCTTTCTTTATACAATGCCTTTGATGTGTGGGTTTGGATTAATGATGAAGATTATTGTTGCTGGACACTTCATTACACCACAGGCAACAATTTCCTGTAATAATACTTAGCATTTTCAGTGGGTACTGGTTTATAAGTACAATGTGTGGGGTCCATTTTCCTCAAAGCCTCTCCTGAACATTGTGTCTTGTTTTCCCACGTGTTTGTGATTCTGTCCTATCTCTTTCTCAGAAGCACTCTGCTGTTTCTTTTCTTTTTTATGTAATAAAACAATTTTATTCAACAAATTAATTTCAAGGATATATATATATATATACACACACATATATATGTATATATATATATATATGCTTTTCAAATGCCCCAATCTTTTATGAAATAGGGCATAGGGGAAAACAGCTACAGTAACAGTGTTTTAAAAGTTCCAATAATAACTGCCTTTCCAGTATTTTCTTGCCTCTATATCTCTACATAGAATTATAATAAAAATTATTAAATTTGTGGTACATAAAAATAATCATATAACATAGGTAAGTTCTTCATAACATTAAAAACGAAGGTGGTTTTGGAAGGAAAGTTGAAGAAATACAGTAGGCTATGAAGAAATATGGGCTCTTTACGTCATGTGACACTCTGCTGTTTCTTGTTATTCGAAGTAGATTAATTTTGTGGCTTAGGGTGGTGATAGTGAAGGAAGGGAGTGAGTCGCTGTGCCGTACTCTTCACATGTGTGACCTCTGCAGTTCTTCTTCCCATGGCACCACAGTTCTAAGCCCATCATTTATTCACTATTCTCCCTAAAGATTAGAATTTTTTCTATTTATTTTCTTCTGAGTACCTGAGTTTTTACCACTGCCCTAAGTGACAGATGGTTTGTTGCCTTTCTCTTTGCAGGCTAGGTATTTTGCTTCATAAGTGAGATGTCCTATGGTGTTTCTTTAATGTCTTATATGACTGTTATTATCCTCCTTCATTTTGCCCCACTATAAAAACTTTCTTTCAGGTCTTTTGACATTTATGAGTGTGTATGTGTGTGTGTGTGTGTGTGTGTGTGTGTGTGTGTGAGAGAGAGAGAGAGAGAGAGAGAGAGAATTATAGAGAAAGAAACTACAAGAAGGCATGTCACTGCTAATGTCTGAAGTACACAGAGGTCCACACTGTGTCTCATTCCACATGCAGACTTACTCAAGTGTCATATCACCTTTACCTCAAGTAACTATGTGCAAGTCGTTGTCTCTGAGATTAGCCAGCTTGTCTGTTTGCAACCTTGGATCCAACGTAGTCCCAAAAAATGTAAAAATATAAAGCTTATTTGACAGTTACACAATTTAAATTAAGAAATATCTCTACAATATTATCTCCAAAGATGCACCATCTTTTTCTAGTGACAATTACACATTAATATATTTCTCCATATATTTTCATAATATATTTCCATAATTATAAAACTCATTTCCATTGATTTTTTTTTTTTTTACTTTAAGGAAGTACATATTGAAATTTTAAAGGGAAACAAAAACAGTTTGAGATGGCAAAGCTCAGTAACTACCCATGTAGAAGAAGGGAATGGTTTACCTTCTGGGCTAAATTGCCATTTACACATATGACAAGATTAAAGGAATACATTCAGAGGTAGAGCTGGAACTCAGAATTGGATAAGGACAATATGGAGTAGTTGTTTCATTGCTGTGAGAGATCAAGACAGATTTTTTAAAATAGATTCTTGGTCCCTACTATCTTCTTTGTCACATGGAAGACCTGGGGACAGCAAGACATTTCATTATTCCCAAGTATATTCTTTTTTCTCTTCAGGGGAGCAAACATTTTCCAGATCATGAATTCATTTATTTTTTCTTTTGGAAGAACATTTGTTTCCCATCTAATGGCACATACTGTGTTAAAAATTGTGAATATGCAGTAAACAGAACTTCCTAATGCAGTTCATAGAAAAGGACTATACATGTTATGTATAATAAGTTACAGCATTGTGTACAGAAGTTTCACTATGGCCAAAGAATGACATACTATAATTGTTGAGAGAGTGGGTCGTAGAACAGGTCTCATTGTTTTACTTTTGGGTCTTTTACTTACTAAGTATATGACCTTGATCAACTTCAGTAACCTCTTTACTGCCCCGTTGTAACATGAGGCCAACAATGATATCTCCTGATACAGATGTAAAACCTGAGTATGTTAATAGCGCAGTAACAAAATGAATATTCAAGAATCAGCTCTTTATCACTGTGCTCATCAGCTTACTAGATTATGACAAAATACCAGCCCAAGAACACTGGAATAGGCAGAAAGCAGGAGCACACGCTCAGAGTTAGACTGGGATATATATCAAAATCATGTAAATTACCAGACAGATAAACAAACAGAACAACTCAGGGATACTAACTTCTTAAAAGAAGAGAATCATTGTAGCTTGCAATTTTGGTGATATATCTAAGAATGGGGAAGCCTGGTGGGTTTTCTGAAGGACAATGAAGCATGGGACAGTAAGGTAGAAGTCACATCAAAATTCCTTTTAAGAATCTACCCCCAGTGACTTAAAGACCTCTCTCTATGCCTCATTTCTTAAAAGTTGAACCACCCTTTACTAGTACCAAATCAGGAACAAAGCATTTGAAAAAGATTTGAGCTTTGGGAACATTCAGCACCCAGTCTACAGAAATGGCCTATACATATGAGCTGGTTTCATACAGCTCAATTTTATGTTCTGTAAGTCATCAGCATAATGCTGAAAGTTAGGATACTAGTGTAATGTGAAATGTACAAAATGCAATCCACGCTATCTCCAGCAAGGCACTAGCCTTTTGTCATCTTGTGGAGACTCTCTGACCCAGAGCTCCAAAATCTCTCCACCCAGCTTGCTAAGCTCCCATGGTTAATTGCTGCCAGGCCAGCCTCACACTTCCAAATTCCTGTGGCTGGCTGGGATACCCCGCCATCGTACCTTTTCTCTCTAACTCGGTTGAGTTGACAAATGAAGGAAAACACCACACAATCTTGGTTTAGAATCAAAAGGCAACACAATCGCTGGGCACAACAACTAGCATCCTAATACAAGCCATTCTAAGTTAAATCCTCCGGTAGCAGTTCCCAACAGATCTGCAACCTGGACAGGGGGTCTCCCCTACCTATATTTTGGTTTCCTCATCCTTCCTGTCCAAAAGCCCATTCTTCTCCTGCCTCCACAGTCCCTCTGTCCAACTCGGAAGTCCCACCTACTCCTACCTACTTGCCCAGTGATTGGTTTCCTTTAAATCTTTATTCATTAGAAGGGTCATGTGAAGTC
Source organism: Uromys caudimaculatus (assembly GCA_028551405.1). Classification (NCBI taxonomy): domain Eukaryota; kingdom Metazoa; phylum Chordata; class Mammalia; order Rodentia; family Muridae; genus Uromys; species Uromys caudimaculatus. The sequence continues at coordinate 47,110,185 of CM052718.1, read as the reverse complement.
CCAGTATGTGATTCATTCCTCAACCTGGCAGCCCCTCTTGAGGAAGCAGAATTAGCATCAAAATACAAACAGCAACCAGGGCTATCCACAACATAATAGACTGCATTGTCCTCTCTCTTTAAAAGATAGAGTCCTAAACCCCAATACCTATAGATGGGACTCTATCTGGAAACAAGATTCTTGTCACCTTTCATTGAGATAAGGTTGCCATGGATAGGTATGGGCCATAAGTGCTTAGATAAATGTTTTCTTGTAAATGTTAAAAAGAGAGTTGGATATAGGACCCAGAAGACGTACATAGACATAGGGCCATGTAAAAATGGAAGCAAATATTAACAATTACACTGCAAGCCTAAGGATTTTAATGATTGGTAGAACCTAGGTAGAGGCAAGGAGGATGCTTTTCTAGAGTCTGTTCTAGCACCACTTCCTTCTGGACACATTGGTTTTTGCAGTCTTCCCTTCCCTCTGTAACTGTGAGATAGCTTTTGTCTTTATTTTAAAGGTTCAAATTTGTAAGAAATGTGTTTCAGCAGCAGAAGGAAATGAATAGATTACAGGCTGTAAATGCTCAATAAATGCTTACTATTACAGATGTACTTCCCATCTTAGAAAAGGTAACATGATCTGTGGTATACCTTGTACAATGGTAGTTTCAGTGCTATTGGTAATACAGTATATATAATATATAGTTTGTGTGTATGTGTGTTTGAAAGTCTAATCAATGTTTCTATTTTGTTTTTGTTTTTATTTTTATTTTATATTTTGTCTGAAGAATCTCGGATTTGTGTTTGGAGACTTTCACACATAAGCCAATTGCTCTGTCTATCAGCAATAGCCCCGGTTTTTAACCAATATCTTCCAAACAGCACACAGTATATGAAGTAGATGAGAAACAAGTAAATTGCTGAATGGCATTAAAGTGACCATTGTTCAGGATCCTGTAGTCCTTCATGAAAAATAGGAACAGAAGGAAAAGAAAAAGAATCACCTCAAGTGTTAAATTTATGTAGTTGTAGATTATTTTCAGTGGTTCCACAGAAGAAAACTAAAACAAATTCCAGATTTCTATTGTTGGGTATGTATGAATGTACATTTACAAATATATGAAATATGAGGGAAGCCTTCCTTAGAAAAAAAATCAGAGAAAAAAAAAGAAGCTGAACAAATGCTTAGGTGATCATGCTAATAGCTACAATATAGCTAATGACTCCAAATGTAGCCACTTCAGGAGGAGTCTTCATTTGGTTACAGACTTTAGAGTTAGTCTATTTTAGGTAGAGGCTTAATGTTGAAGTTTGCTATGATAGTTAACAAATCCAATTTCTTAATAGTTTCACATGACAAGAATAAAGGTCTCCTAAGACTTTTTCAATACATATTTCAGGGAAATAAATGAGACAGGAAGCTGGACTGACACAAGTTTGCACTTGATCCAGAATGAGGTCACTCAACCAGGGAAGCAAGTCTACCTGTGACAAAGTAGGAATTACTACAAGTTCTCTTTTGTCAAAACAAATTGTGATGAGAGATCATGACACAAAGGGGTACATCGACTTGAGAAATAGGGAAAGGCAAAGGAACCGGGAGGCATGCTTACGTTGTGTGAGAGTCAAGGATTTGTAAAAGATCAAGAAAAATACAGGTTTTTTGAAAGTTGAGAGACAGGTTATGGATCTTCCAAAGGAATGAGGAGGAGACGGCATCTAGATCAAAAGTAAATAAGAACAATATAGCTAGTCTTTTGGCTTCATTTGAGAATTTCTCTTATATTTAGACACTGAGTTTAGTTTCCTTTTAGAGTTTGTGGTCAGCTGTACCATCATACTCCAGTGAAAATAAATGTACCTAAATCTGAGAAATTCATGCATTGGGACAGAAATACTTGACTTAAGTTCCAGTTTAACATTTAATGCAGAAGTTATCATAGACAAGAAATTTTACCTCTCTGATCTCAATTTCTTCATGTGTAAATTATAGTTGGCTCAATAAATACAGATTGTTTATCAGTTTAATAATGTATATTTACATACTACCTATCTCACTAGGCATTGTACTTAGCTGCAAACTTGCAAATAGAACACTCTTGTCTTTCATTACAGAAGACCCAGTTGAAAAGCTGAACCTCTTACAATCTGACAAAGCAAAACAATCTTTAATCTATACAGAATTCCTATTATTTTAAAGGCATTAATAACTCTGAGACTCAGATGTAGAACCACGATTGTTCTCAACCAATGCTGTCAATTTGGTTCTCTTTATTTCAGAGAATTCTAGAGATAGCAATAGGGCACAGTTCAGGTCAATTATTTGCAATAAGCACAACTTAAAAGGCTTCTAGGAAACTTTTATTCCTGATTAAAGAAAAATGCAGGGGCTGGGGACACAGCTCAGTAACAGAGTGTTACCTGGGTTTAACTGCTATCCATAGGAAATATTTAAAAAGACAGACCTGCATGTTATCTTTCACAGTGTCAGGTATTGGCTAGCAATATATTCACAAGCTATGTCAGGTTCATTGGCAACAGTTTTCCAGCTAGTTCTGATTTTTCTTGATAACTGGCCAAGGTAAACATAGGTTCATTGATTACAATCTTAATTACTAACTCTCAGATCACCTCTCTATCTCCCAGTCTATCTCTCTATCCGTCTCTGTCTCTCTGTGTCTGTCTCTGTCTTTCTCTCCATCTGTCTCTGTCTCTGTCTCTCTTTGTCTCTCTGTCTCTCCCTTTGCTTTCACTCTTGCATGCACACCTCTGTGTGTGTGTGTGTGTGTGTGTGTGTGTGTTCACACATGCGCGTGCCTACGCACATGCACATGTATAACGGAATGGCTACAATTTGTTAAAGAATCCTCAACAGAGTTCAAGGAACACAAGGAAAATCTATAACAGAATAATAAAACAAAGCCTGCTAGAAATGTTCTGGAGACACTGTTGCAAAATCGCGCTACAGGGTCAGAGTTGAGGCAACCCACCTTGTAGAATAAAGTTGCAGAAGTGAGGTAGAAGAGTGAGGACATTGTAGAAGTGAGTACTATGTCCAGATGGGAAAAAGGATGGGTGAATGGATGATATTTTGAGTAGGATATGTGAAAAGTGGGAACCACTCAAGCTGAAGCCCCTGTGAAACTCCATGCCATTTTGTCTCTTGATTCACACATTGATAGTCAACTGATGGGTTGGTAAGGGCTGTTATCATCAGACTGTTAGATGTCTTTTCATAGGGTCAGGGCAAAGATATTATATCCTCTGGTGTATTCAATAAGTTTCTGGGCCTGTCTTTCACAATATGATTTTAATATGCCATTGTCTATACATGGTCCTAATTTATTTGACTTATCTATAGGGTGATCCTTTTATTTTAATTTGGAGTTAAACGCTATTTATGATTCTGTGCCTCAAGGTAGTAGTAGGCAGTTGTTTATGTTGTCAAGATACAGAATCATCCTGCCTCTGTATTTCAACTCTAAATGAAATCAAATGCTACTCATAAAATAGAGTCACCCAGAGCAAGACAAAGATCCAAATTCATGGTTTTACACAATATGAAGTAACTTAAAGCAGTGCCTTATCTCAATGTATACAAAATGATATGCACATAACAAAGACATATTCTCTTAAACACTTGTAGTCATCTCTAGTTTACCTGTGATACATGATATGAACTAAATGCTTTGTGAGTTGTTGCTAAATTGTATCAGTGTATAGTACATTCTATCTGTATTTTTTTAATAGTCACATATTTCTCTCCACATGTTTGTTGTTTATGGGTAGTTAACTCTAGATACAGAACCAATGGATATGGAGAGATCACTTCATACCCAGCTTATCCAAATAAAATAATAATTTCATGAAATCAAGTATCTTTCTATCTAGTCAATTACACTTCATCCTGAAATAGCCACAAGTACACAATAACTATGATCCAATGTTATTCAATTTATTTCTCCTTGTCCATTTAAGTGTTCAAAATAGAGAGTTCGGTTTTATGGCTACTCTGTAGATATTTATTTGTTCAAGATACATTGATTTCAGGTTGGGGGGTTAAAATGATCACTGAATGATAATTTTCTCTTTTATTGACTATCAACAAAGTAGTTCTATCCAAGTACATATTTTTTCTAAGGAAACTTTCTGTTTGTACCTAAAGCAGCAAATCTTGCCAGAAATAGAGCATTCATCTTCACCTGTTGCAACCTTCTTTTTAAAAAACTGACGGTGTTTTTATATGAAGAGCTTTCTGTAGAACAGCAAGGCTACTCTAGTGGCAAAGAAATAATTAAAAGCCTGTTTTCCTTCCAGCTATGTGGCAAAATATTCAGGGACTCCCTGTCTACCCTGGGTGTGTGGAGAGGCCCTGTTTTCTGCTGTTTTCCATCGTATGAATGTAGTTGAAATTCAAAAGAGCTTGAATTTTTATGCCTAAAATGCATATCCTTCCATTTTCTAATGTCAAATGAATCACCACAGTTTCAGCACTTGATGGTCCTTATTATCGTGAAATATTCTGCAATTAACAAAAATATTTAGACAACATTCATTCATAGAATCATAATATAAAGTATTCTCTGTTTTAAGATGAAATTTTGCCTGAGGCTAGTTCTTACCAGGAGTTCTGTGCTTCCACATTACACATGCATTAATATTTTGTCTGAACTCAGCAATGATTTTTAATCCTTGGCAATGCAAATGTTTCTTTTCTATTCATGAATCTCAATGCTCTTCTCTAGCTGTTGCTCTCCCATCCACAGCCTCTCATCTCTTTTCAACACTGTTTTGTGTTATAATTCCTGTTACCTCCTTGTTTCCAAGAGATTTATTTTTCTTTTTTTTAACTAACTGTCCTTTTCTGATGGAGAGCATCTTCTTTAAGGAAAATAAGATGTGACATGAAAGAGAGAGTAGTTCCTTCTGACCCCAGATAACCTAGAAGCTGCAATCTGAATATAACAGAGGACAGAACTCAGAAACATAAAAATGGGGGAAATCTCATTTTTGTTTCTCTTTTTAAAATTTATCTGTAAAAGTACATCTTGTCTAGAATATATGCCCAGAAATCACACTATGACTCTGAAGTACTTCCCACAACTGTGGCTGTTGTATATTGCTTGCCCTACTGATGTTGGGTTTGACCATGAGATGTCTTTGGTCAGTTGAATATAAATGTGTTAGTAAAATCCAGTTTTAAACAAGCTTGTGTGATTTGGCTTGATCTGTTGTGTTATGAAAGCACAAATCAGTAATCTCTCCCCTGTATCCAGATCAGAGAATAAGACCCAAGGGCCAGGAATGATCCTATGAGACTTACACACTAATTTGGCCCAGACACAACAAGCCTATGACAACCATATTATAGCTGCCTTATAAAACTATGAGCACTTAAATTAGTGTTTGGGGTAAGCAGCTGAAATTTTGAAAGAGTTTGTTCCATGCAGAATTTGACTTCAACTTATTTAAAACTCCTACATGAAGAATTTTCTGTTCCTTTATAATATGTTCCCATGGTATTTTGAATCTAGATCTATTACAGTGTCTCTAAATTGGTAAACTCTCTCATTCAAATGTGTCTATCTCTTAAACATTAAGTACGTTTGCCATAGGCCATGCTCCATTGCGTGTTATTTTTAATTTCCTTGTCCTCAAACTAGGACATGACATAGCTGAGAGTACACAAATCTGCATTCATAATGAAACTGGTTTCTATATTTCCTTGGTTTATTTAACGGAAAGGGTATCTAACAGACTTAGAAACAAATCCAATATGAGAGGTTTTGAAGAATATATAAAAAGAATAAATCATAGTGCTTTATTTCAGGATTTAAAAAAATCTCCATGTGAAGAATAGAAAAGGAGGATGGATATTACTGGTTTCATGTTTGTGTAATGCTAAAATGTTGAAATCATAGTCTCTATCAAATGTGGCTGTTGGAAGAGAATTAGATAGTGAAGATAAGGCCCAAGTGGGGTGACTTGTTATGAGAAGGGAAACAGAAATCTCTCATCCTCTCATTCCATCATGAAAAATATAAGGAGTCCGTAGTCTGCAGCCTAGAACAGGGTGCTTTGTAGAACATAGCCCTGTGATATGTGATTCAGCCATTAAGTTTCCAAGCGTGAGAAATAAATTTCTGTTGACATTATCAATACATCTCTCAAACTTTGACATTGGGACACACAGACCAAACTAACAAAAGTGTCTCACAGGACTCTAAAGGTAATGCCCAAAAATTGGAATATGGACCTTAGCATGTTCTAGAGTCTTCTGTTTTGTTGACTATAATATATTGATACTTAAGCCGTCAAAAATATAACTATTCTTCTACTACAAATTGTAAGCAGTATGATGCAAACTAAGAGTAATAGAATTGCTTATGTGGAACATTCCTTAGGAAGATGAAGCAAATAAATACATACAAAACTATTTGTACCTCAGAAAGTACAGAGTCGGTTTTCAATACCAGGCATTATTTCTTTATTGGTAAGCATATTTTAAGTCCAATTAGAGAGCTGTTGATTACCACCAAGCTATGTATGCCATAGATGTACCATTAAGGATAATGGGGCTTGTTGCCATTACTGTGATTCATGGGAATTATAACTGAGAAGAACTGTTAGTTTCTTCCCTGCAATGGAAGCTTGCATGGTGCCTTCTGGTATTATGAAAGATAGCCCTTAGGGAGGAAACTTCCCAGTTAACTAACCAGCTAACCAGATCAAGTAAAGTCACGGATCTTAGAGGAAAACCTACCATCACTACTTTACTAAATCAGCTTAATCTCTAACTATACCATATTTGTCCTTATACCCACAGATAAAGGTAGTCTTCACCCCTCGTCAATGAAAATTTTCTTTGAAATAGAGAGCATTTCAGAAAACCACAGCTGATCAAAATGAAGAGTTGTGAAGTCCAGTCCCACTGGATACATCTCTAAAATATTCCTGAACATAAGACTCAGGAAACTTTGTGGAAGAGGGCCAGAAAATGCTAAGTGCTGGAGGAACGGAGAGTTTGTTATAAGATTGTGTCTCCTGGAAATGTCAGAAGCTATACTCCGAAAGTCTCACTAATGTGGTTTCCTAAACATGAACTGAACAAGGATGGCAGCAATATATGTTCTAATTGGGACAGAAGGTAGAACCAGCCACACAGAGAGAACTACAGGCAAATAACAAAGGCTGAGAAATGGTCTTCCACAGAGAAAGGGGGTACACACACTTACCAAGGCACATGTAAGAAAGACATAGGACACTTGTACTTCTGTCCTTCCTCCATAGGACCTCAGGGATCAAACCCAGGTTATCAGGCTCAGTAACAGATGGCTTTATCCACTGAGCCATCTCAGTGGGTCTTTTATTTATTTTTTAAAAATAAAAATACTATGACAGGAATGACCCAAAAGACAGAAAAAAATCAATATTGCCAAACAGAAAAGTGATAAATACAAAAAGGCAATAAGATCAGACACAAAATCTCTATCTACCTGGATTTAGATAGAAGGATGGGTATTTTGCTTCCACTAGCACACCAGAGGCCAAACATGGGACAGAAGATTGAACAAGAGGAAGTGATAAGAATCACTGAACATCTTCCTCTTGATTTCCTTCAGTGTCTTTGTGAAACAGGAGACATAACCACCCCTAGATTATCAGAGTATGTGCCTAGATCCCATCAGTGGAATTCAGTTTAGAGCTGACCGTCAACTGTCATTTAATAAGTAGGAGAGATCTTATGAAGCACAATTGGCACTATTATGTTAGTTTCGAAAATAAAAAATGCTCCAGCCTTTCTAATGCTTTGTAGCATGCCATCGCCACATCTCTGGCACATTTACGATTTCTATAAGAATAAATGCAGAAACTGTCTTGGAGACTGACATAGCCCATCTGCTTTAAAATAGCTGCTGTTGCAAAATGCCATATTTTCTCCTAGCATTCTTTTACACAAAAGCAGACTGAAAAAGCAGGTATTATTAAGAAATGAACAGATTGAAATATTTACCTATATAAGATAATGAGACTTTAAAAAAACTAAATCAGTTTGATAATAGAAAATTAGCTAGTTCAAGTTTTTTCCCCTAATGCATGATTCTTAGAATTTACCTGATGAAGCATACCTATTTTCTTTTTAGTAATGAATCTAAATGTAATCTATAGTAGCACATTACAATAAAAACAGAATTTCTCTTCCAAAATTTAAAAATGAAATTAAGGACAGGGCAATTACAGGAAAATATGAAGGTTTTCTAAATATTATGCAGGTCATGGATGAAAAACTGCTTCCAAGTACTCAGAATCCTGTTGTTTGAAATTTGCCAACAAGTGTTTTCATGTCTTAGGTAAAGCAGTCTCGTGACTTCTGTGCAGAGGAGCCTCTTGCATTTCAATTTAAAGTAATGGTGTGAGCAATTTCACTCCATTACTTCTCTCTCCAATAGGTTCACGACATCCATGTTAATGTCTACTGACAAAACATGAAAAGAACAATGGCTTCTCATTTGTATAATGGGCTTGAGAGAGATGGTGGTTGTTCTCATGGATGAATACACCAAGTGATTAAAATAATTGCTAGTACCCAGATATATAAAGTAGAATAGCAAATGTAACAAAAGCAATTTTGTATCATATGGATAATCTCTTACCAGTGCACAGGGAAAGCTCATTCCTGTTGCACATGTACGTTCCAAACACCTCAAATATCTGAATCACTGAATCTGAGCTATTTTAAATCTAAGTGAAACAGTAAGGTTGAAATTTCTCACCATATATAATTTGTGGGACTCTTACTATCAATAATATCAATTCAATGACTCTTCTCAAATTAAATGCAAAAATCAAATGTTTGAAAGATCTAAGTATACCAAATGTCTGTGATTAAGTAAAGAAGGGTACACAAATACATATCTAGTATGTATTGTGCTATTTTTACAAATTCTAAAAAGAAATCTCAATTCAAAGACTAACAACCAAATATATATTCCAGTACATGGTTATATGCAGATGAATAAAAGGATGACGATAGATACATATATAATTGGTTTTCTATATTTTATAATAAATTCATTGTGTGTTTTTCCTATGACAATTACTCAGCTCTTTGAATACATAGTACACATGCTTGTTTCTTTGAAGCAAAAAATGTTTTTCTTCCTGATTTTGATACTGAAGAATGTATTTAAAATTCTTTAAGCACTAAGACCTGAGAGGCAAAATAAGACATTCAGCACCTAAGCTATGCAAGTGTATTTTGTTATATAATTTTAAAAATGAGAGCTAGGTACAGGGAACCAATTCTGCACCATGCTCTGTCATTATCAGAGAAACTTATTCCTGCAGAAAATGGGAAGAAATAGAGAGACCTACAGCCAAACAATATGCAGAGGGTGAGAAACCTTGGAACACTCAGCCCTAAAAGGGATCATCAAATCTCTCTCCTCAGGGTTCAGGAAACTCTGGAAAAGAGGAGGTAGAAAGAGTGTAAGAGCCATGGGGATGGAGGATATCAAGAAATCAACGCCTTCTAGACACAACAGGGCTGGGGCACATAAGAACTCCTAAAGACTATGGCAACATACACAAAATGTACATGGTTCTGTATCAGATGGGTTCCTAAAGACGAAAGGAGAAGTGGACACATGCTTGCATCCCCAACCCAGAAGCTATCTTCAACCCATAGCTACTTGAAAATGATAAATTTTCTCTAAAGGACTCTTGCTGGGGAAACAAACCATGCCCAGTGAGTAGATGGGTACCCATGCCCAACAGCGGATGGTCAACAACAAACTCAATAGGATCTTTGAAAGCTCCTTGTCACATCATGTTAGTTGGGGCCTTTTCTCCACCTTATAGATTCTTTGCATATCTATTATCGTTTCCAGTTTGGTGCTTTTATTGAAGTCCTGTGTGTGCAAATGTGTATATCTAGATGTGCCTATATGTTTCTTGTGCTTTTTCTTTGGTTCTTTTTATTGTTCAGCTGTGGGGTTTTTGTCATATTTTATTTGTTTGCTTTAGATTTATCTTATTTGATTATTATTCCTTAGATGTCTGTTTGGTTTCTAATGAGAGACAGAGCAGGTATGTTTCTGGATTGGAGGGGTAACGGGAGAGGAACTAAGAGGAGTGGGAGAAGTTCTGCCTAATATCAGCCAAAGGTGCCAGCGCTACAACTGGGTTAGACACACTTAAATTGTAATTCATGAGCTGCCAGAGCCTCAGTGTTCACTAGAAGAATGAAGAATTTCTGGGGGCCACAGGATTTTTCTTGGAGCAGGAGGCTAGCCATTTTCATGAAATCTCAGCATATCCATATTAAAATAATGAAAAAGATTTTACAAGAGTCATACCCCACTTACCAACCATAACCACACAAATCTCTTCCATCCTTGCTGTTGTCTAAGATGGAGAGGGTGATATACAAAATCAAAAGTGTTGGTAATTTAAGAGAACTAGTAATTCTATGGTCAATGAAAGAAAAGAGCAATAGGACAAAGCTGTGCCACTGAGATGTTTCAGTTACCAGCCCTGGACAGGCCCACTCAAAGACTATAATTAATAGTAACACTGTAGAATTTCTTTTCCTCATCCATCCTTCACCATTATACCAAAGGCATATAGTACTAGCAAAGACTTATAGCGGAATGAGCTTCATGACATATGGTTCAGCTCTGTCCTCCTAGGTATATGCCCTAAGGACTCTATTCTGTCATGGACATACTTGCATATTCATATGATTATTTTATTTTTTATTGGCTCTTCTCGTTATTTTTGTTCTTTTATTTATTCTTCTCTCATGCATTATATTTCAACCACAGTTATCACTTCCTTCACTCCTCCCAGTCCCCTCTATACGTCCTCTCTCCCCTGGACCCACTCCTCTGTTTCCCTTCAGAAAAGAATAGGCTTCCCAGAGATATCAATCAAACAATCAAACATAGCATTAAAAGTTACAATAAGACTAAGAACATAGCTCATATCAAGGATGGACAGGGTTATACAATCATGACATATATGCAGAGGACCTAGCACAGAGCCATGCAGGCTTCATGATTGTCATTCAATCTCTGTAAGTCCCTATGAGACCTGCTTAGTTGATTCTGTGGGCAGTGTTCTGATGTCCTTGACTTTTCTGACTCCTACAACCCTTTCTCCCCCTCTTACACAAGAATCCCCAAACTCCACCTAATGTTTGGGTACAGATCTCAAAATCTGTTCCCATCAGCTGCTCGAAGAAGCCTTCTCTGATGTCTATTGGGCTAGGTACCAATCTATGAGTATAGTATATATCATTAGGAATCATTTCAAAGGTATCCTTTTTTTTCCCAGTCATGTTTGGTTCTATCCTAGGTCTCTGGGCAACTAAGTGTCTGGTTCCTGGTCATCCAGGCATTATTAACCATGGGCTCCCTTTCATGGCCTGGAACTCAAGTTTGACCAATCATTAGTTGGCCACTCCCACCAGTTCTGCTCTACCATTACCAAAGCAAATCTTAGAGGTGGGACATACTGTAGTTCGAAGGTTTTGTACCCCTCCCAACACGGGCAGCCTTTCCTGGTTACAGAAGATGTCTAGTTCAGGCTACTTATTCCTCATTACTAGGAGTCTTTGCTAAAATTTTCCTCATAGAGTCCAGGGAATTTCCACTGCACAGGATTTCCACATTGTTACCCAAAAGCCCACCAGTTCCATTTATCTATCCCGGCATTACAAGGATCTCCCTAGGAAAGGGAAATAGCTTTTGTGAATAGGCATAAATGCACCAGAAAGAACATATTGCTTATCATGGTAATAAGAAAATAAAGCAAAAATTCTAAAGCCTATTACCTATACATGCTCAGCTTTCCATAAAAACTACAAGAAAATTAAGTTTTCCCAAAATACAACCCTATGAGCCATAATCTCAGACTCAGAGATCACAGGGATTAAAATGATTAGAAAGAGAACATAAAATCATTGCGATTTAGTTGAAAGTTCCAGTGGAGGAACTAACTAGTAGCAAGTCATGTGCACAGTATGTAGAAAGAGTTGAGAGCAATTGCTTGGATTAAACTGTCTCAACAAATGAATAGAAAGAGAGATTTCTCCAGCTTTCCCATAGCCTAGACACAGATGAAGAAAGAATCCATATGCGTAAGTGTAGGTCCAGAGATATGCTGACGCTGAATGCGGAGGGAGAAACAATAACAAGGCAGCAAAAGTAGAATTTATGAGAAGTGTGGATGAAGTGTATGGCAAATGTATAACGTACACGCAAGTGGAACAAGAGAGGAAGAAGGAGAAAATCGAACAGAAAAGAATGAGATATTATTTCCTATTAAGTTTGGCAAAGAAATGAGACACTTTAAAACCAAATGATACCAACAATCTCAGAGAAACTCAAACAGGATAAATTAAACCAAACAAAACAAAGTGTCCACACTTAAGCATGCCATGTACCTATCGTAAACAACCAAAGACAAGATCATTAGGAAAACCTAGAGATATTGAAACTCCTTTAACAAACAAGACTGTAGGATTTCATCATTCCTACACCAGCCTTGCAACTTGTTTTCAGAAACAATGAAAATAATATCAGAATTTTGGTCTATAAAAAGAAAGAAGACAAGAAAAGGATAAAATAAAAATGGAGCCCTTCGTTCTTATTCTTAACTGATTTAAATGACAACCTTACTTAAAATTAACAGCGTATTAGACGATTATGACGAAAAGGCAAGTGAAAGTAACCCTACAAGGAAGGACAAAGGAATCAGAAATATTCTCAAAGATAGTTGTAGCACAATATGAAAAGAGCGTGTTATTTTAGGATGGAGTTAGGTTCAGAAAATGTGTGTTGTAGCTGGGCAGTGGTGGCATATGCCTTTAATTCCAGCAGCTGGGTGGCAGAGGCAGAGGCAGGTAGATCTCTGTGTTTGAGGCCTATAAATGTAAAGGCTGCTTTTATTTCCTCAGATAAAGAGATGCATTGAGAGTCACACCCAAGCTTTATGAATATTGGCTTGGGATGACCCCAGATCATTTTTATATCACTGCTCCTAGGCCTAGGCGTGGAAAAATCCAGCCTCCATGCAAACTAAGCGTATGCAAGCTCAGTCTTCCAAGGCTTCAAGGTCTAGTGTCTATCTGCTAACCTAGGCCTAGAATGTTTTATCCTCTGTGACTTAGTGCTGAAATGACTTAGTGCTGAATAAAATCACCCTCTCTAGCTCTTCCTGAGCTGGTTCGTTCAACTCAGCTGTTCTGGTGCAAATTTCTCTCCAAGCTGACTGATTCAAACTGGTCTCTTTGGCTCTAACTCCTCCCCAGATTTAATCTGGCATCTCTCAGTTTCTGAGTGAATTGTTTTGCTTGGTCTTACACTAACTCTGGCCATCAGTTCTAATCTTCTGGTTGTTTTTTATTCTCTGGCTTGTTCTATCTTCACCTGCAGCCTGACTCTGTAGACTCTTCCATGCAAAACTGCCTCTCTCCCTCCCCCTCCGCTTCCCTTCCCCCCTCTCTTTCTGTCTTCCCTGCTCTCTGTGCTGCCCTTAAGTACCCTTTCTTTCCTTTGCTGTTCTTGGAGTTGGGCGTATCCTATTTCTGACTCATTCTGTCCGATCATTCTCTGATTCATCACTTTGCCCCTCAATTAGCTGTCACTTTCAAACTTGGTTGTCTCCTTCTATAAACTAACCTTACCTATGCTGTTAGGGCATGTCTGTAGTATAGCCAGATCAGATCATATTGTAATCCAAAACACATCTCCATTCCAGCTGGACCATATATACCTAAAAGGTCTTTGGATGTGATCCCTTGCCAGAGCAGCCATATTGCTTGATTAAAATTTCTCTGCAGAGGCCATCCTTGTCTACACAATGAGTTCTAGGATAGCCAGGGCTACAGGAAAACCTTGTCTCAAAAATAAATAAATAATTAAATGAAAATGAGTAATGAAAATAAAACAGTTTCAAAAGTGGAAGATATTATTAATCCTATTACTGCAAACTATCAAATTAAATGTGAACGCTCTAGACATCATAACTAAAAGTCAGAGATTGGTAGTGCCAACTTAAAACAAAACAAGAATACACCACTTCTTGTCTACAAGAAAACAACGTAAATATAAAGACAAGAATAAGCAAAGACGAGAAAAATTAAATAGCTATTTTCTAATAGCATTATCAATTTACTCCAATAGAGAGTGCTACCAGAGATAAATGTTTTCTATTTTCTTTTTAATTATTTTGTTGTTTTTGAGGCCAGATCTCAATAGTAAACTTAAGCCAGCCTTGAATTTGTGACAATGCTCCTGCCTTAACCTCCCAAATTCTGGAATTATAGACACACATTGTCATAAATATTGTTCTCTTAAAAAGCAAACTAACATAATTCCCACAAAAATATTCTCAGAGTTGTTCAATATTTGGTAAAGAAAGAGAACTAATAAGTAAAAACTTTAAATATGAATAGTCATGCTCAAATGTTTGATATTTTGACTCTAGAAAGCATTTAAGAAAGCATAATGTCAATTATTCCTACTTTCTTCCAGAAAACAGAAGCAAGAGAGAGAGAGAGAGAGAGAGAGAGAGAGAGAGAGAGAGAGAGAAGAAAAAAGAAAATAGAAAATTTCAATTCACTGTATGGAAACAGGATTTGCCAAAACAAAATAAATTAAGATTATAGACCAATATATTTCATAAATATACATGCAAAGGCCTCAATAAAGTGTTAATAGCAAATAAAATTCAACACTTTTTTTTACTTGTATGTATTTATCAAATGGAATTTATTCCTGTTATATAAGACTGGCGTAATAAGCAAAGATCAATAAATACAATTAACTTATCAATGCCCTAAATTTAAATATATATCAATACATATAGAAAGCACATTTGTCAAAAATCTAACACATATGTACAACATTGTTGGCAAACAAAAAATATTGAATAGACATCCTCCTTTTGGTGAAGAATATTTCTTAAGTTTAACACTGACTTTATACTTAATAATGAAACTTAATGCTTCTATTAAAACAGGAAAAAAATATGAATAGTATATCCAAACACAGCTGCCTAACAGCATAGCTGTAGATTTAATTTGACCACAATAATGACAAAAATGTAATATAAAAGGTATATATAATTTTTAAAAAGTAACCCACATGTATCAGTTATTTTTCTATTGCTATGGTGCTTAACATGACCAGTGCAACTATTAAAAAATAAAGCATTTACTTGAGCTTATGGTTTCAGGGGTAGAGTTCATGATGGTGAAGTGAAGACATGGTGGCAGGAATGGCTGAGAGCCAACATCTCTAACAGCAAGCAGAAAGAAGACATGAAGAAGATACAAAGAGCACTGGGCTTTTGAAGATTCAAACTATCTGTGCCACACCTTGTCTAACAGGCCATGCCTTCTAATCCTTCCCAGGCAGTTCCATCAACTAAGGACCAGGTATTTAAAGATTTGAGACTATAGGACCATTCTCATTCACAATACTGTGTATGGATTTTCCAGTAAAGAAAACAACCCTCTTGACTTCATTAACAAGTAAAATTATTTTCTAAGAAAAACTGCCATGAATCTATAAAAATATTAATTCAAGATTATACAACCAATGGCTTTTAACATAAAATCAGTGAACTTGTAAAATTTATAATTTGAAAAATATAACTTATAACATCAAAAAAAGAAAGAAAAATACTTTCATGTTGATATAAACATATTAAATACAAAAAGACAAAGAGGATATAAATAAATAGAAATAAACTCTATGATCATAGATTGGAAGACAATTACTAAAATGTCATTATTCAATTTGATTACTGGATGTAATGCGGCACCAATGAAAATCTTACCATAGCTTTCATATGAAAAAGTGATTCCAAAATTTATATGGAAAGAAAATATGCAAACATATCTAAGGGAACTAAAAAGAGAAAAAAATGGTAGACACACATTACCTGTTTTGAAAATTTCCTGTAAGACAACAATGATCATTGCAGCATGTTATTGGTTGAAAAAATAGAACAAAGAGCTGAGGAATTGACAAATATAAATATAACCAACTGATTTTTGGCAAAACCATAAAGATAATTCAATGAAGAAAGGATAATCTTTGCAAGTGATGCTAGGACAATATTATATTGTTTATAGGCTTAAGTTGAACCTATATAGATTTTATACTACATTCAAGTTTGAATTCAGAATGGATTGTGTAATTTTTTTTTACATTTCAGGAAAAAAGCATAGGAAAAAATCTATGTGAACTTAATTTGGTTATAGTTTTCTAGATAGAAAAGTTCTAATTTCAAAAAGAGAATGTGGTAAATTGATGCTTATTAAAATTAAAATACTGAATTATAAAAGCCTTTGTTAAGGAGATTTTTAAAAACCAGATAATGGCAGAATCATTGGAAACAACTACAAGTCTGTATGCTAGATATACAGAGAATTATTATAATTCAACAGTAAGCCCACTTACCAGAGAGTAAAAAATTGACTAATGACTATGAAGAATGCACCACAGCAGACTGTCATTGCTTTTGGGAATGTAAAATCATTTCTCAACTATCCTCAGATATTTTCTTATGATGCTGAAGATAATCTTAACCCACAATTTGACAATTGCAATCCTGGGCATTCAACCAAGAGATTGAAATTCTGCATTCACTTCTATTTAGAGGTGTTTCGTTCATAGTTGCTCCACAATGAAGGCAGTCGGGATGACCTTGAGTGGATGAATAGATAAAGTACGCTCATCCTAACAGGGGAATATTATTCCACAGTAGAAAAGGGCACAAGATATCCAGCAACCCAGAACCACATTTAAACATTAAATCTATATTGTTAAGTAAAAAATGCCAATCTGAAAAAAGTGATGTATTTTATGATTCTATAGGATATTTTGTTAAAGAAGCAGAAGTATAGATACAATAAAGAGTTCATCAGATACCAGGCAGTAATTTGAATAAGAGAAACATTTTTTGGTCAGGGCAAACATTTTGTAGGCTATTATATCCATTTTTAAAACCCATAGAATGTTAGAGCACAAAGGTGCACCTCCATGCGTGAAAATTTTATAATATGAACTAGGAAATCAGGAGATTATAGAAGAGAATGCAGAATGTGCCTAAATTAATTCAAGTGTATTAAAATATATATAAAATCCCTTTACTGATGGAGATGACAGGAACTATGGGAGCAAGTCCTAACTTATACAAATCTAGAAAAGGCTGAAATGTTTAAGACTCAAGACAAAACAAAACAAAATGTGTATAATCCTTGTGATTGATTCAGTTCTGCCCAATAGGTAAGAATTAAAGATTAAAAGCTTGTTCTCTCTCTCTCTCTCTCTCTCTCTCTCTCTCTCTCTCTCTCAAAATTGAAAGTTTAAGCTTAAGTAAATGAATGATCTGTAGTAGGAAACAAAAGTCTTAATATTAGAATGGAAAGTTAGACAAAAATAACTAAAATGAGCCATTAACAGATGAAAGTTGAGACACCAATATGAATAGGATTTGAGATAAACACCAGTGGTCCACATTAAGAGAGTTCAGAGCTTTCCTTGAATTGTCAGGTGGAAAACCCTTGTATAAAATAATAATAATAATAATAATAATAATAATAATAATAATAATAATAATAATATCATCATCATTATTATAGGAACAAAAAACATTTGTTGTTCAGACTTTGATTTTTATTATCATCTTCAAAAAAAACATAACCAGCTTTCCTGGAAGAAATAGCTGCAGCTGCTTCCAGGCTTGCAGAAGCCTGGGCATTTTACATTACCAAAAACTGAAGAAGTACTCAAGGACACAAATAGCTTCATATGAGCTAATCTGGTTAGGGTGTGTGTGTGTGTGTGTGTGTGTGTGTGTGTGTGTGTGTCTGTGTGTATGAGCAATTAAGAAAAAGGAGGCCATTAAATTGAAAGAGATTAAGCATTGGGGTTTGGAGAAAGAAAAGGGAAGGACAAATGATGAAATTACATTATCATCTCAAAAAATTTTAAAAATGAACATTGAACTTTCCAGGCTTAGAGCATGCCTTATGATCCGAGAATCTTTGAGGGAGTTACTTTGTTTTGTCTAGCTAACTCTGCCTCACAGTAGTTCTAATAACTACTAAAACTTAGACATCAATAAGTCCTGGCTCTGAGGGCCTGTCACAATCTCTAGAGAAGAAGGATTTGAATTCTGTTTGGAATTAATGACACCACCACCAACTGCTAGGTGCCTTCAAGGTTTCTTAGTTGTAGTCTGGAAGTTGCATGTGAAGTTAACAAATCAATACACTAGGGTGTGGAACGGCTGTCGTTTTAATTTAATATCAGCCAAAACATACATTATATAAGCACTTTGGAAAAATAGTATATTCCTAAATCAAATGTATATTTTAAAAGTTTTGAGACTGTTCTCTTATGATAATCTGTCTGTTTCTTTTCTTTAGAAAGTGAGCAGAGACAAAAAAGAAGGGGTTACAGTTGACAAATATCACTAATTTTATTTCACCCTAACATGATCAAATCATGAATAATATGTTCATATTCACAGGAAATGCAAGATAACAGAGTTTAGCTTAGGCCATGTTGCCCTCACAGAAATAATTTCAACAGACTAAGCTGTTGCTCAGTTTAGAGTAGTGCCAAATACTTTTCCATTTCGGCAATAAGCAATTCTTTCATTAATAGACAAGATTGATCATTGTAAAATTCCTTTATCTTTTTAACAGTACTGCACAGCTCAAGGTAGTATCACAAGGTCAGAATGAATATAAACCCATCTTTATTCAAAATACATTAACAAAGACAGTAGGAACATTCTGTGCATAGCCCAACAATGAAACACACCAAAATGTCAGAACTGCTTTAATTATGTAAGAGTACCAATTGTTCTCAACACAAATCAAAAGTGTAACAAAAGAAATAAAATTACTTTTAGTTCTTCACACACCTACTTATCTCACAAAATTTATATCTTCAGGGGCCTTGAACTCTCAAGAGTTTTTTTTTTTTCTTTTTTTGTACTCTAGGCATGAGAATATCAATCTTCATCTGTCTTTTCCATACCAACAGTACAACTGAATTCTCATGCAAATGAGTCATATAAATACTGAATATTTAGCGAAATTCCTTCTGGCTCTATCTTCTTTTTCCATATGTAACAGTAAACTGTCAAATGTGCTCAGACAGCATCCACCTTTACTTTAGACACTTAGCTTCTCCCAAAGGAATGAATTGACCCAGAACAGCAGTGGCTTGTTCCTTCCAGAAGTTATCTGCACACACAAAACATCAATCTGCTGAAGTCAATGGGTGTATATAAATAACATTCTAAGTTTCAGTTCATAAACCTATAGAAAGTAGAAATGAGAAGTGGCCAGGCAGAAACACATATTAATAAACAAACTATGAAACGTGTAGCTACATCTGTAGGTGATCAATGTTATAATTCATTTTAATTTCAAGTTTGTTGTCCTCTTTCTGGGAAATGACATTACTAAGAGGTGAATGTTCAGACAGGGACTGTAATTTGCAGCCTTTAGCCTGGGGAAATGGCTCAGAAGATAAAGCATTTGCAGTGCCAAAATAGATACCTTTGGATCCCCAGAATCATATAAAAGGCAGTTAGGCATGGCAGTCACGTGTATTTCCAGAACTAGGGAGGAAGAGGATTCCACTGGGCAAGCAGATATATTAAACTGGGTGGAATTGGTAAGTTTCAGTTTCAGGTAGAGAACTTACCTCAATAGATAAAGTGGAGAGTTATCAAAAAAAAAAAAAAAAAAAGACATCTAATGTCAACTTCATGTATGTTTACAAATTGAACACATATACATGCATTTATGCATCTTACACAAAGTGACAGAGACAGACACACACACACACGCACACACACACACACAGAGAGAGAGAGAGAGAGAGAGAGAGAGAGAGAGAGAGAGAGAGAGAGTCTAAAAGCACCAACCATTTGCATTTGGAGCCTCTGCTCTTCCCTACCACTCACTCAGTCCAAATCCAGCAGTAGCCATGTCCCAACCCTTTACCAGTATATTGTGAACATAAACAAATTATTGGGCATTTTCAAAGTAAGTTATTTTCAGAAAGGATTGGTTATTGGATTTTTTGAATGTGTACAAAAATAGTGATGTATAAGAAAAATGAAAGAATTGAATTTTTATTGGATCTCGAACTCTAGGGAACTGGGTATGTATTGTTAATCAGCTAGGAACACCTTCAATATACTTTTACTGTAAAACGTACACGTCTGATGCCTCAAACCATTGTAATGTAAAGGGCTGTTTCTCACAGTTGACTGAGATGACGTTTTACCTTCTTGTTTGTTACCACGTTGTGTACGTAGTTCACTTCTCACCCATTGTGTAACTGCCCATCCAAGACTCAGATCTTCAGTAGAGAATTACCTGATAATGCCAATCTCTATTGATTTCTTTCCTGACTCTTTGTGTATTGGCTGCCCTGTATACTATGATATCCAAAGATGAAAAGATGATAAAATAATCTAGATGAAACTTCATAAAAGTTCTTCAGCACTGCTGGCCAGGAGATAAAGATTTTTTGATGTTGCCAGGGTTTTAAATTTCTATGAGCTTCTACAATGGTCCAAGCACACTGGAAAACCTCTGTACATAAGAATTTTCAATGCTTTATATTGCAATATTGTTTGAATATTTTACCAATTATTATTGGAAGTTTTTTGCTATATTTACTCCATCCATAGGTGCCAAGGGTAACCTGCCTGTGAAGCAGCTTCATCTGCTACCAATGCTTTTTCTTCACAATGCACCCCTTTAACGATATCATGACTACTTCCTGGCTCTATATCATCTGATTTATGGCTAAACATTTTATTTTTCCATTCTTCCATATTTGTTTATTCTGATGGCTTTAGTGAGGAACAATGTTAACCAGAGTTGTAAATAATCTATTGTAATATCAAATTGTAAGAGACTCAAGATATAATAGTTACAATCTTTTTTTCACATTATAGGAAGTTAGTCACCCAATTTTACAACTAAAATATCCATATTTTAATAACAAGTACTCAGTTCAATTAAAATAGATATTATTTGCACAACTGCACCAGATGAATTCAAATTATTTCATCAGGTTTTCTACCAATTTAATTATTACTGAGCAAATTACTGTTTTCTCAGCTCTTCCCTCAAGAGTAAAACACATACACCATTCATTAATAAAGAATAAACTGGAAGATAATTTTTCTTCATGTTTTAAGGCACTTGGGAGGCAGAGGCAGGTGGATTTCTGAGTTCGTGGCTAGCCTGGTCTACAGAGTGAGTTCCAGGATAGCCACGGCTACACAGAGAAACCCTGTCTCGAAAAACCAAAAAAAAAAAAAAAAAAAAAAAAAAAAAAGAATAACTAGAGATCCTGACTGTATTGGTTACTCTTCTCACTACTGTGACAAGAGGCCACTTATATAAGTATATATTTTAATTCATGACTGAGTTCATGATGCATCCCTGCTTGCTGGATTGGCAATGGACACAGGTCTTGGTTGTGACAGGAGGACAGTGAGACAGGTGGTCACGTGACATCTTGAGGAAGTGGGTAGAGCTATGACTACTGAAGTCAGCTGCCTCCTTTTTACTTTCATTCAGCCAACTGAATGGTGTCACCTACATTCAGCATTGGTCTTCCCTGCTTGATTAAACCACTCTGGACCTGTTCTGAAAGATACACTTGGGGTCTGTTTCTTAGGATATCCAAAATTCAGTTAGGTTGACAATGACAATAAATCATATCCCTGGCTCTTGTCAAATGTCCATGTTATTTCTTATCCTCCTTCAGAAAATATTAAAATATTCCTATAAAGTGAAAACTGTAGAACCCATGCAACTCAGGGAAGGAGAAATGGTGTTACACATTTTAAACAAAGCAATAACTTTTAAATGTTACAAACTGTCCATTCAAAGGGAGAGAATTATGTTGAATATGCATAAAACAAAATTTCATTTATAATAAAAATATTAAACACACAACAAAATGGAAAGCTCTGAAAGGATGCTGTGATGACTCTGTTTATCCAGCATCATCCTGAGATTGAAGAGTTAGAGAGAACTCTTTAACAGCTCAAGACTTCATATGGCTATCTTAGTAAACATACTACCCATGAATGCTACAAGTCTCACAAGGGTAAACCCATGTGAAAATTCTTTGTAAACTACACAGGACCTTTCACATGATTAATTGTTCGTACAATGCAAGAAGTTGCGACATGTGTTAAAATGTAGGGGCTTTAAAATTTGTAAAATTGTTAATCAGTAGGCTCTAAACACAATTTCATCATCTTATTTAGTGGTCAAGTTAATTTCAACACAGAAAAATACTTTAAAAACTCATCCTCTTTCCCCTGTGATCAGTATTCCCATGTATAAATATGTACTCACACAGATTTATTGTTATTTTTAATGTGCTACTTTAGAATCAGATCAAAAACTGATTTCCTATTTTTTGTTTCTTTAAGTTTCTTTTATCAGCCAGTTTCTGCTACAGTCAAAGCAATGGGACAGTTCAAGTGTTTGCAACAGCACGTTCTGTTATGAAATTTAAAGACAAACATGGCTTTATCTTTCCAATTCCCCAATTTTATGTGTGCCAAAGAATGGTAAAAGTGAAAAGCAAAATCTTTGCGGGAAATTGGGTGAAAGATAATGAGAAACCGTAACTGAAACAAATGGTGTTGCTCGGGAATGGATTTCCCAATAAGGAAATTTCATTAAACCAAGTTGGCAAGCTACTTCAAGCATACCTTACACAGGGCGCTAGTTTCGTAGGTTAAGGCTAACCTTGGTTTTGTATCCCAGAAATGTGATCTTTATCTATACTACATTACTAGGTTTCAGGGACTGATTTAGCCTAAGCATCAGTATATGCATATACATAAAAATACTTGCAATACAACCCCTGCACTTAAAGTTCAGGGAACATCATAAAAGCCAGAGAACCAGGATGTCTGACATGAGATAATGTTATCAGTATATGAGAGGGAAGCTGCACCCATGAAACCCAAAGAATATTATTGCTTAGACAAGATGAGAAAAATAACAATACTGGTTGACATGTCTACATAAATGGGTGAAATCTCACAAGACCCTATCCCTAGGTTAAGTGTAACAGGAAATTAATGGTTGCTGAACCAGAGAGAATGAACCTTCTCCAGCAGCAAACATTCTGACAGGTTATCCAATCCCAAGAAGCCAGCCTTAAACATGTAGACATATGAAAAAAACTAACTGGACTCAGAAAGCTATATTTATAGATTCATCTATCTATCTATCTATCTATCTATCTATCTATCTATCTATCTATCTATCTATCTCTATCTATCATCTATCTGTCATCTATTTATCATTTATCTATCTATCTCTCTATCATCTATCTATCTGTCATCTATCATCTATCAATGTATCCTCTATAATCGATCTGTACATATACATTATATATAACAATAATAATTTTAAAAGAAGTCATGAGCGTGAGAGAGTATGGGGTATCGAATGAGTTGGAAGGAGAAAAACGAGAAGTGAGAATGAAGCAAAACAGAACTTATGTATGAAATACTCAAAAAATTAATTTAAAAGCAGCCTCCTGGAACTGATTTCTGCTAAGCATATATATAGAAATCTGACCAGAAAGTTATTAAAATTTTGAAAAAAGTGTAGAAACATTCTGGTCTCCTGCATTCTGTCAGCTATTTGATATATTGCTCCCCTTAGGAAACAAAACTCTAAGAAAAGGAAAAACATACAGGAAGACTGTTTAATGAGCATAGGAAAGGAACAGGTGAAGCTAAATTCAGTCCTACCATAATTCAAATACTGATAAGCTCTAGGCATAGTAAGATAAATAAAGCTTTATACACAGGAAGGCCAGTTATCTAGGAAAAGAAACCTTAACACATCATTCTATTGCAATTGGAGACAGCTGACCCTGGTAATCTAGCCCAAGAAATTATTAGTGAGGGCTATAAAAGAATGAAAGGTGTCTCAAATATATAGAACCAGCCTGCTAAGGATACCATAGACACTGCCTCCAATCACAACAGGTATCCCTTGCTCCTCCTGCACAGTACTGAACTGTATCCCTACCCTGACATCATAATGCCAGGAACTTAAGGTGTTTTTCTAACAATGCTAATTGTTTCTCCTGATACCTCTCACTTTTAAACAATTCACTGAAGGAACCCAGGTAGGGTGCCTGCACATTACCTCTAAGGGAGCCCGATAAGCTAACACGTCGTACTTTCAACTTCTTGAGGACCACTCAGTCTCTCAAGATATGCATTTTTTTCAAGACATAACGTTCCATCTCCCAGTCTTTTGTAGGTACTGTGTAGATACACTTACTTAATGGTGTGTTCTTTGTACACACATTTAAATACAACATAGACATTTTCTTTCAAAAATCCCTTACATTTCATCCGTAAGATACAACACAAATAACTCAGCAGAACATATCTGTTTTCCAGTTTTCCTGTGACTCAAATTCATGATGCTTGTGATAGGTATATGTAACTCTTACCCCTACATTTTGTTAAGAAAAAATATGCCTAGAGGAAAGTACCTCAATTCTGCCCATAGTCAAGAAATCCATCTTTCTGTTTTGTCTCAGATTTCTTCCTATTCCTTCCTCCAACGTTCCTCTGAACTGGAGATAGCAGAACTCTTTGCATTACATTTTCCAAACTACTTCTCTCAGTGGCTGTTTATAAGTGTTCAGTTTTTTATTTGCTTGGTTGGTTGCTTGTTGTTGAAACAGGGTTTCTCTATGTAGTCCTGGGTTTCCTGGAACTAACCATGTAGAAGGTGGGTCTGAAACTCACAGAGACCTGTCTACCTCTGCCTCCAGATTGCTGGGATTAGAGACATGCACCAACATACCTGATTTACATGTAGGCTTAATGGTTAATATTGACAAGATTTTTGATGGTAGGGAAATGAAAGGGTCATTGTTTTCTCTGACAGTCTTTCCAACTTCATACTTTAATGATATAGATGACAATCAAACTTGAATAATACTAATACTGCGCTACTCTCTTGCCTACTATCAGAATTGTTAATGCACAGTTTTCATTCTCCTCTAGTTCCCTTTGGGTCTCCTAATATCATTGAAGCCAATCACCTCTGTATTATATTTTCTCCATTCAGTTGCTTGACATGGATCATATTTTCCCCATCAATAACCAATTCTGACTCATCCCACTATTAACAGTGATGTTTAAATTAGCAATAAAATTAAGTGAATAAATGTCGAGACTGGAATGAAAGATAAAAGAAAAGTGAAAGATTAAATGAAAAGTAAAAAGCCAAGGACACATGTACAGAAAGAGCTACTGTAAACTACCCAGAAATACTCACTTAGGAATTCTAATTTCCATATTCATGCATAATTAACAATCTATAATTGAAGAAAAATGTAAGCTAGAAGGAAATTTGGTTAGCTAAGGATCAGAGCCAATTAGTTCTGGAAAAGGACAGACTTGTGAGAATGGGAAGCCTGAAAAAGGAGGAAATCCTGACAAAACTGCCATTATGAGCCCTGTTCTATTACAAGTACTCAGGACTATGTGTGCTTGCCATCACTAAAATAAGCAGCAAGGCAGTAGGAGGGGATGCTGCAGGGCTGAAGAGACAGTCATGTAAAGGCAGTTACCAGCTTCAGCAGCTGCACACTGTAGAAGAATCTGGCCAATGTAGAGAAGGGGGACCTTCTTTTAAAATCATTGAAAAAACTATTTGTCTTATAATTTTATGGAAGTGTCTCTAGGAATTTACTGCAAGACCAAGGGCTTTCTGAAGATCCCACAGTTGGTACAGTGCTTGTTGTACAAGGATGAGAGGTGAGCTCAGATCCTCAGCACATGTAGAAAAGCCAGATATGACAGAACATACCTGTATCCCTAGCACTGGAAGAGCTGAGACAGGTGGATCCAGAGGCTCACTGGCCAACCAGTAGCTGAAATGACTAGCTCAAAGTTCAATGAGAGAATGTGTCTCAAAACAAAAGGAAGGTGGAGAAGTCATTAAGGAAGACATTGATTTCAACCTCCTGCCTTTGCATATATGTATGAACAGCAAACACACACGTGCTTACACACACACACACACACACACTCACGGAGATACAGAGAGAGGCAGAGAAAGACAGAGAGACAAAGAGACAGAGACAGAGAGAGATACATATTCAGATAAATAAACACTTTAAAAAACAAGTTTAGATATCATTGTTCTTCCTATGGGGTTACAAACCCCTTCAGCTCCTTCAGTCCTTTCTCTAACTCCTTCATTGGTGTCCCTGTGCTCAGTCCAATGGTTGGCTGCAAGCATATGCATCTGTATTGGTCAGGCTCTGGCAAAGCCTCTCAGGAGACAGCTATATCAGGCTCTGTTAGCAAGAACTTCTTGGCATCAGACATAGTGTCTGGGTTTGGTGTCTGCATATCGGATGGATCCACAGGTGGGACAGCCACTGGATGGCCTTTCCTTTAGTCTCTGTTCCACTCTTTGTCCCTGTATTTCCTTTAGACAGGAGCAATTCTGGGTTAATATTTTTGAGACGGAGCTAGGGCCACAGGGCCCCACAGCTAATCAGCGCTGGGACAAAGATCCCTCGCCGGAGATCGCAAGACCCAGCAGAGGGCCAAAGACACGCCCCACAGCTCACCAGGTACTGCCCCAAACCCGCGAGATTCAGGGACCGAGGTAGGCGGGCCTAAAAACCCCCCTGGATCCCAAAAGCGGGCGCCTGTGGCAGGAAACTTCTGCCTGGGACACTAGGATTCCATAGACAGGCAG
>CM052718.1:47065954-47082862 GCA_028551405.1 Uromys caudimaculatus | reverse complement strand
GGGGGAGGGGACACGGGGTTTCTAAAGAAAAGGGGAATCATCGGAAATGTAAATAAAATATCAAAAATAAATAAATAAATAAATAAATAAATAAAAAAATATTTTTGAGACGGGTGGTTGACCCCATTCCTCAACTGGGGACTGTGCCTAACCTCTGGATATGGTCTCTACGGGTTCTCTCTCCTTTTTTTGGGTATTTCAGCTAATGTCATCCCGTTGGGTCCTGGGAGCCTCTTGCTTTTCTGGCATCTAGGACTTACTGGTGGCTATCCCCAGTTTTCCATCCCCCACTGCTACACAACTCTGTTCAATTTCGTAACACTCTGTACATCTCCCCTATCTCCTCCCACACCTGGTCCTACCCCCCTTCTTCCTCCCCCTCCTCTCTCCCTCCCAAGTCCCTCTTCCCTCTACATCCACAATATCAACCAACCAATCCCCCCCTAGAACTCCCAGGCACTAAACCACCAACCAAAAAGTACACATGGAGGGACCCATGGCTCCAGCTGCATATGTAGCAGAGGATTGCCTTATCTGGCATCAATGGGAGGGCAGGTCCTTGCTCCTGTGAAGACTTGATGCCCCAGTGTAGGGGAGTGCTAGGGTGGTGAGGCAGGAGTGGGTTGGTGAGAGAGCACCTCATAGAAGCAGGGGGAAGGGGAGGGAAAAGGGGTTTTGCAGAGGGGAAACTGGGAAGGGGGTGACATTTGAAATGTAAATAAATAAAATAACCAAAAAAAAAAAAAAAAAAAAAAAAGATTAGAACCTTCTTGGTGACCTTGGACTAATACAGGAAAGCATTTGTGGAAAAGTGCTCTTAAGGTACCTGGTCTTTATATAGAAAACTCCCAATTAGAGTCTAGATTAACAACAACAACAACAAAATCTGTCTCACAAATAAATGAGTTATTGAGTTTCTGAGGACTGAACTTTCATCTTAATTACTATGTTAGATTTGAAGCCGTGCTCCATGAGATACCTGAAGAAATGTGGTTTCAGGTGATTTTCCAGAAGCCAGCTTCAGTTGCAACTTTGTGACTTGCTTCTTTTACACACAGTTGGAGTAATCTGGAAATAGGAGTGTAAAAAACAGACAAAACTCAGGTAAATGAAAGGAAAAATTTTAGTTAAAATTTTGAAATTTGAAAGCAGTATGATGATATACAACAGGAGACATGGCTCATTCTAGATGTGTTGTGATTCAGGAGAGAGCCAGGGGGCTTGGATAGTTCTAGAATACAAGGATCCAAGAATATGTCAAAAGAAGAGAACACTCAAATTCTGAGTTAAGGTGTTTTGTATATCAATCCAAGAGGCTTCAAAAAGTCTTTGGATGAGATCAAGAAGACAAATGGCAGCGCAAACAGATCCTAACTGCAAAATCTACACTGAGACTCTTCTGCTGTGTGATTATCTCTTACTCTTAACATAGTAACTTCATTGTGCTATTTATCCTAGTTTCCTCTCTCCTTGGACTAGGAAATTTTCTGTGATAAAAGATCTCTGAGCGTTCCACTGGCTTTAACATACAAACTTACAACTTATCTTTATGTAGCAGAAGTCTGTCTTACTCCAATGGTACATGTTTTGGTAACAACACAAATGAAAATGGCCTTTCTCATTTCTTTACTGAAACTTCTGTCTAACAGTGTAGAGTTTAAAAACACCCTTGTGGCTTACATGGTGAAGCACACCTGGTGTTGCCCACATGAACTGCATCTGGGCACTAAACACATGAAGGTGATAGAGCAGGATAATTACCTTTGAGATCCTAACTACTTTGACACCATTTATGCCAGCAACTGGTTTAAAGGCCACATACTATAGCTATTGCTAGAAATTCTGTCTTTCTGCATCTAGCAGCTAGGGATATGGAAAGAAACATCCTTCCAATGTCAACAACAGAAGAAATAAGCTTTTCAATGAAATTGTTTGCTGTAGTGAAATAGTACATATCACTTGATGAATACGCAGTCATTTCAACACGTATTGTTTTCTAAAAGGCAACCATTTTACACATCTTTATGGGTCTCTTTTTAAAACTCAAAGTTGGCAGTCTTCAATTTCTGTGCTCATTTGTTCATCTTAAATGTCATATCTATGAGGCTTTTACTACTGCCCTATCTAAGAGGTCCAGAAAATGGAAGAACCCCAGTGACCAATGAGATTTGGGTAGGAGTCTCTCTAGGGTGATGGTGCTTTGAATTTCTGACTACACCTGGATTAACACATAGAAGAGTGTCCAGCATCACAGTGATTCCCTTGTGTTTCACAGCCAGGCTTTCACAAAGCCTTGGGTGCTGAGCTTAACAGCAGCACTGCTTTAGCTTGGCTAGTACTTGCTTTTTTGAGAAATACTCAAAAGGTCCTTCCAGTCATAAAACACTGGAGAGAGGAAAGCTAGGAAAAGCCCAACTTTAATTTCTTGAATTTTCACTTGCAAAAACACACATCTTCACCAAAATTAAGAAAACTTGAGAATTTGGCTCTCAGCAAAATTCCACTCCTGGGATAGCAGGATTGAATGCAGATTTTTGCTGTGGGCAAAACCTCACCATTATTTCTAGACAATGGGCTTTCTGTAGTGAACATGGTGGTACTCTGCACATAAAATGGCCATGAGCCAATTCCCAGTTTTCTCCAGTGAGTTTGCCAGATTGGCTAAAGGAGAGAATATTTTCATACAGACTGGTAATGTGTCTGATGAAACCTAGGGGAAATCATTCTAGTTCCCATTTTCACAAAGAATGAATGACAGTTTGAGGGCTTAGAGAAAATAAATTAGATTGCTTCCAAAAGGTTTAATAGCCACCGAATATTCCTTTAATACCTGGAGGGCACCTCCTCTCACAGACATTCTGTATGAAGATGCTGTCCATGACTTAGATCACTCCTTCCCTAACTTAAACATTCTGTGAATCACCCGGGTCAGGTGAAGCATTTGGTTGTGAGTTAAGAGGATGTGACCTGAGACTCTACGTTTAACAAGCTCTATATGTATCGTGTTGAGATTACTAGTCTGCTCACCACTCGCTAAGTAGCAAAGAGTAAGATGACCACATACAGTTTACATAAGCAACTCAACGAATACTCAGTACAATAAATTGAGGAATGCAGAAGAAAAGGTTGCTATTTGCACACTATAGAATTCTATTAAGCCATAAAACACTTATAGATAAAAGAAGCTCGATAGAGTTCCAGAATATTATGGTGAATGGAAAACTTGCAATCTCCCAAGTTGTATTCTGTTCAACTACAGGTATATAATATTTGTTAAATAGTGATTTTTGAAGTAAATGAGGTTGATGTTTGTTAATAAAGAGATCTAAGCCCAGCAACCCAGTGTTCCAAGGTGAAGTGTGAGCAAACAACAAACAAAAAGACATACTCAGGTTCTTGCTTTTGCAGAACTAAGTCATCTTTAACTTAATCCTAATATTCTGTTAAGTTTCTTTCCGGTGCACTCATTCAACTACCTCACATGGATGATATGATTGACTGCAATAGACAGAAATGTACAGAATCTTTAAATTTCAGATTTTACTTATTGAAAATAAAAATCAACAAAGTTACTTAAAGCCAACCAAAATTCTCTCTGAATTATAACTGAACTCTCTGTTGTAAATTTGTAAGCAAACATATTCGAATCAAGAACACTGTCAAGAATCAGCTACTTCCTTGTGTCATCTCTTGTGAAAGATTTTCTGGAGACCTCTGTGGCTGAATTAGGGAAAAGCTGGAAGAAGCTGAGGAGGACAGTGACCCCATTGGAAGACCAGTAGTCTCAACTAACCTGGACCCCTGAGATCTCTCAGACATTAAGCCACCAACCAGGCAGCACACACCAGCTGATATGAGGCCCTTGACACATATACAGCAGAGGACTGCCTCGTCTGGCCTCAGGGAGAGATGAGACAACTCCAAGGGGTGGGGAGGCCTGGTGGGATGGGGGAAGGAGGAAAGAGGAGGGACATCCTCTTGGAGACAGGGGTCCGGAGAGTAGATATGGGATGAGGAACAGTCAGAGGGCAGACCAGGAGAGGGATAATGACTGGACTGTAAAAAGAAAGATTAAAGAATAATAAAAATTAAGAAAAACGTTCTGCTCCTTGGTGCACGCACAGACTGCTGCATGGTTTGTTTACTGATGGTAACCGCCTGCCCCCCTCCAGTGTATATCATTTGTTCTGGTAGCAAAGTGAACAAGATCAAGCTAGACAAGTCAATCAGCCAGGTAGCGTCCATTTACCTACCCAAATATACTGCTTCTTCTCCGTCCCAGTGTTCTTAGCAGAATAGGGTTGACCTCTATAGATCACAGCAATGGACTCATTTGTTACTTGGCTCTTGAGTTAGATTCTGCTGGGAGCTGAAAAAGAGAACCTAGTAAGAGAGGTGTTGTCTTGGCTGGTTCTCTACTTTTTACTTTGGTTATCTTACATGACCAGGAACTATATTCTGAATAATCCATAGTGAACACACAGTTTTTGTCCCCAGTTTTAATAGATACTTTCCCCCACTGCCCCTTCAGGGAAGCATGAAAGTCCCTATTGTCACAAGCACTCAGTAAAATCTCTAAGACTCTGTTCTTATGGTTTTCCTATACTTCAGTCTGATCATTGTAAAATGTATTGCTTTGTTAAATTGTTTTAAAATTGTTCACATTGAGTGTGATGGTTCTGATTGGTATATATTGTGGAGGAGGGTTTTCCTTATTGGCAGATATTTCCTCTCTTTATCTCCTTTTCATCTAATAATATTTAAGTACACTGTTCCTGCCTAATGAAACATAAGGGGATGTCACGTAAGGACACCTGAGATTGGCTTTAACACCCTAACAAGAGACATCCTTAAGATGGCATCTTATCCTTTTCCCTCCTTTCGTAAGTTAGATGTTTGCGATAAGTGGGTTTCACCAAGTGACTAATCCATGAAGCATCAGCCTTAACTAGCATCTAAAGAAAGAGGAGGGGTAGGAAGAAACTGTCAAGAGCCAGGGCTTGGATGATACCTCTGATCAATAGTACCACATTATACTGATGCTATTTAGGCTTCTCATTAACAATGCAATATGCACCCGAAGGCTTAAATTTCGGTTAATCAGGTTTTCTTTATCTGCAACTAAATTATTCCAAGCTAATGGAGCAATCTATCTTTATTGAAAATACAACTTTGCCACTTTCAGGCTTAACATATAGGAGTGATTCATCTCATCTACAGAATAAACTTCTATTGTGGCATTCAACATTTTTTGTGATGCTGTTACAGTTTCAGCTTCTTCACTTTCTGCATGTCACACTCTTGCTTCCAAGCTCCTATAGTTTCTTATAATGCATGATGTTTGATCCTGGTTATATATAAAAGACTTTCTCTGGAATATCCTTTTGATCTTTTTCTAGTATCTCTCTTACTCATACTCAAGAATACATGTAATTAGACTAGGTCTGCAGTTTTAATCACTAAGAACATGTGAATTTTTCAAGAAGTGTGATTTATAAAATGGATTTTGTTGTTATATTATATATTTTTATAACAAGATGCCAGATGCTGATCTCCTGGCAGCTAATTCAACCTCCAACTTCAAAGATAGGGCAGCATTTGGATACTGGAACCCTCTTTCAATTCTTAATCATTGCTTCAAACAAATTATTTACAGAACTTTCATCCTCTGCTTCCTCAAGTTCATAATTGTCTAGTAAGAACCAGTACTGTTTTTTCCAAAGTCTTGATTTATCACAGTTTGGAAATGATTGAAAGGTAGATTTAGAAGTCAGGAGAAGCTCAAAATTCACCCAGATGCCTAAATTATTAGGGCAAGTATCTTAAGACGGAGGGCACTCTGGCTTGAAGTTTCTATCCACCTAGCTACTTTTCCTTCCTTTTGAAGGTAGCTTTCTAAAAACCATCCCGACCTCCTCAGCCCCAGCAAACTTGTCAGCTTAAGGCAGTGAGTGCAGTGTGGCTTCTGAAACAGTTCATTGGCTGACACTCTTCTTCCAGATGTTTCCAATTCCCTCCACAGTTGCTCAAGCTCAGGGATGTCTGCCAATCCGTATCTCACTTGACCCTCGAGCATTTCCCAGGATGGACCACTTTGTCCTTTATGCAATTTCCTTCTGGTTTTTTTTCTTCAAACTTTCTTGGCTAAGTTTCCTTAGCTTTCCCGGGCCCCTCTAAATATTTGCATTTCTTGGATCTTTATACAATCTCTTGTCTTTATGGTATCACTTCTTTCTTCATATACTACACTTGACTCATACTACCCAATACTGAGATCTCTGTCACTATTTACATATTAGCTCATCTCCAACTGCCTGTTCTAAATGCAATCTTTGGGGTGATCTTTGCACAAGTTGATTGTAATCTTGATTAAAACTTTTCTCACAATCCTAGAATAAAAGTTTACATTCTCCTCCTCATGTTTTCTTGTAGTAGAATATTAACTTGTCCTCCTCTTCCGATAAGCTCTCACCGACTCTGTCCCTTATTGCCAAGAGCAGAAGAGTGATTCATTTATCCCTGCTGAACTTTGACTTTTGAAGAGTCTGGCTCTTCTGAATCCTCATCTGACTTCAGAGACACACATTCTGTGCTCTGCTGCTGCCAGGCAGTAGGTTTCTGCCTTTATGGAAGAGTTTGAAGTTTTAGAGAAGGTTTGGCATGTTAGCAGACCGCATATGCAAATCATCTGTTCACGGCTGAAATTAACAGCCTAAAGAAATGAAGATACAATCACCTTGGCACGTCCCTGACTCTTGATTCCTGAGAGGGTAAACTTTGATAAGAAAACCACATGCGTCTCTAAAGAATTTTTGAAAACTTGGAGAACGTTGAAGCAAAGTGTGATTTCCTGTGACTCAATGTAATAGTTGACACTGATTGCCAACTTGACATACTCTAGAATTGCCTAGGAGATGAGCGTCTCACCCACCAGTGAGGGCGTTTCAGGGTTGGGCTAATTGCAGACAGTGTCATTCTATGGGCTTCAGTCCCCAGGGAGTATTTTTAGAAAGAGAAAGCAAGCTGAGCACAACTTCTTCATTCTTGCCTTCCTGGCCATGAATGCAATGTAACCAGCTACCTCAAGCTGCCACCACTATGCCTTCCTTGTCATTGAACACTATCACCTCAAACTACATAGGAGTCAGAAGAAACCTTCCTTTCTGAAGTCTGGTATTTTGTCACAGCAATGGGAAAAGTAAGTCATTGCTACCCATGAAGCTTCTCATTAAGATATCCATCTTACCCTGTGACTTTATTCTTACTCAACAGTTACTCTCTAGTGAAGGAATAAGTCATCAGTTAAGTAGAGGATGTAAGACAAATTGAGTTCCCAAGGCATTGCTCCTCTTGAGGCTTTGGGTCTAGTTATCAGCAAAGAAGAAGCCAGCCTGCCATCCCATGGAGACAGATGCCCATCTATATTGAAAACTGCAATTTAGGGTATCTGTCTACCATAGTGGTTATCAAATCCATGTAGCTCAGTAGTTCCCAATCTGTGATCCGAGACCCCTTTGACAAACTTCTATTTTCAAAAATATTTATATAACTATTCATAATAGGAACAAAATTATAGCAATGAAAATAATTTATGGTTGAGGTCACCATAACAGGAGAAACTGCATTAAAAGGTCAAAGTGTAAAGAAAGTTTCAAACCACTGACTTAGCTGCATAAGAAACCTTTTCTACAATGTTTCTTAAAATCAGAATTTGCTATGAGGTGGTCCCTCTGCTTTCTGCACATTTCTTCTGATTGATTTCAGACATCGCTGGGAAAGAAATGTTACTCCTTAATCATGGAATTTTTTCTTTAACCTCAAAGACAGCATAGATGCTAACAGCAATTACTATGGAAGCAGAAGAACCTCACTTCAACTCTAGTATCTTCATAAAAAGCTGGGCATGACTGCATACACCAGTAAAACCAGTGTTGAAAGGAAAGAAGGTGCGTCCTGGGAGCAGGCTGGGTTGGCCAGTCTCACTTAAATGGTTAGCTTCTAGTTCAATTAAAGACCCTGTCACCAAGGAATAAAGGTGAGAGTAGAAGAATAGATTTAATGTTACCCCTAGCCTCCATGTGGCCATGCACGCCTACATATCCAGGAGCATCTACCATCGCTACGTCACCCTCCTCTAGACACATGTCAAAATGTAAAAATAATAAAATCAAATGTCACAGATTTCTCATACCTTCATTTCCATGAGAGGAGGAAAAAAACAGAGAAATCTCTATAACTCCATAAGATCTACCACTCAGTTTCCAGTGAGAAGATGGCAATGCATGGCACCTGGAGCGTGTCATGTAGAGACACTCATGCAGAGAACAGTAACCAACGGGGGCACAGCAGTCTGTGCTCATCTTGTAGAATCACAAGACACGATCATCTTGATCATTTTAGCCATGGTCCAGTCTATTTTATGGGTTATGGAAAGATAAACATCTCCGACTGAATCACAAAAAAGGTTCAAAATAAGTTGTCATATAAAAAAAAGTGAGTTTCGTTAAGTTAAATTTTATCCTACCATTGAAACTTGGCATCAAATAAAATGGTGATCTCAGGACAGCAGAGATCTTTGCCTCCCAAGGACAGGGTTTGAATGGGTGGGAACCTGATTGACACAGCACAGCTCAAACCAATCACCAGCTTTGAAATCAGACCTTTTAAGGAAGATTTCTGGGAATTCAGGAAGCATGCAAAAGGACTCATACCTTAATTTGGTTTCAGTGAATTCTTTTCATTGTCTTTGTGCTCCTTTTTCAAAGACTTTAATTTCACTTGTGTAAAAAAAAAAAGTAATCAAAACAGGTGATATGATTTCTTCCTGTCTTAAATTTTTAAAGTCCCATCTGTCACTAATTACACATTTATTTCATTATGCAGCACTACGAAAATAATTACTTGAGGGTTTTTGTTGACAATTTAGAGTTTAAAGTAAATACTAATTATTTTTGTTATAACTATGTATTAAATTAAATAATTCACTGCTAGACATTTTTTAGGCTCCAAATAATTTTATTAGGACCACATAAGAAAGCAATTATATAATTGGTGACACATCTGTCAATCTTATAAATCCATCTTATGAAGTGGGAAGACACTTTTTTTCTCCTTCTTCTGGAAGCAGAGATGGCTATTTCCTGTGAACTCTGCAGCATTTTCTCATGATGTATGGGGCCTAGCTAGCCAGCTGTTTGGCTCAGTCATTCTACAGAAGTAGTCCTGACACTCCTCAGTTAAGTCACAACTAGCATGACCTTTAGTTGAAACACAATGTATCTTGATAATTGCTGATTTCGACTTTCAATTCGTCCAGAAATTAAAATCTCTCTCCCCAAATTCTAACCAGAAGTTGCTGTGAATTCCATTTGGAACTTGTGCTAATAATAATATTTTCTGGAATAATAACAACAGGTTTGGATTTAATTAAATATGTTGCTCACTGAAGCATCTGTTTTAAACCTTCCTCAATGGCAGTTCCTATGGGACGTCTACATGGGAGTGTTTTCACTCCACCACACTACCCTAACGTGTTTTGGAATTTTCAAATAATTAGTTAGTCTTTGTTTTGAGAGAATTAGCCAGGATAGAAAGCAATCTTTTCCTCGAATTCCAGTGATAGATGGAAGGCAGTTAGGGAAGGACAGTCACTCGCAGAAGCAGCAGTTTCAAAGCTTATGCAATGCAGTGTTAGGAGTGCAGTTTTCCTTCATGTTCACACATAAGTCCCATTATCATTGATGAGAGTTATTCACTTATCAAGCTAAGGGCACATCCCTTCCCAATTAGACTAAGTTGCTTTTGGCAGAAAGCCACTGAAAGCAGCAGACGTGGAGCTCCAGAGTATACGCCTAACCTTTCAAGAACCAGAAGCTACCTTTGAAGTAGTTGTTGCTAACATGGTTTGACAGAAAGCATTACATAGACAGAAAATTTCTGAGTCTGTGACTTGTTTTGTGCTCAAATCAAATGAGGATGACAAAGTTATTTTCAAAACGGCACCAATCTTTCAAAATTATATTATTGATTATTATTAACTATTATTATCATTTATTGTATATGTATATATGCAGTCACACATAAGCCACAGTATGTGTGTGGAGGTCAAAGAACAACTTTCAAGAGTCAGTTCTCTCTCTCCAAAGTGTGGACCCTGGGGACGCAACTCAGGTTATCAGGGTTGTGTGACAAGAGCTCTTATCCACTGAGCCATCTTGTAGGCTCCAAATGGCACAATTCTATGGTTTCCTTTAAAATGAACTTCTAGATTGAGTTGCACATAATTATAATTGAGAATTATTTACCACTCTATCCTTACTTAGCACAGGAGACTGGACTAGTACAAGGTTTAACAGGCCATTGGAAATATTCTTTGAATGAATGAGTGATTATAATAAGCATTTATTTTAAGTCTACTGCTAGAGGGTAGATACGAATAGGGACAGGAACTAATCAAATGTAAAATATCTACATTTGCATATATTTGTATATGTAAATGAGAGACTGATTCTCTCATTTGCAACTTGATTTACAACTTCTGTTGTCAAGGGGTTCACGATATCTTAAATGATAGACACAATCATTCTTCATAGTATTGTCAATACTTTGACAAAGAAAAGCATAAAATGTGAAGCAAAATTGGGCTTTAGATAAGTCTTATGCAAAATATGTACATGATGTCTTAAACAAGTTGATCTACAAAGAAATGTTAATGTTTTGATCATCATTCAGATAATTCAAATGAGCAGGCAATTCCTCAGCAACTTTCTCCAAATTGGCATGCTGATTTTGAGAAATACATTTCAAAAGGATATATGAAGCAATTATCTGCACAATTAATCAAAAGACTAGTAGACAGTTATTGACTCGGGGAGTGTGGTAGGTAAATTCTGGACAAAAACTGAAAGTGATCAGCCCCGTGATAATGCACAGTGATTAGACAGAGGGAAGACATGACATGTTAGGTAGGTATCGGTTTCTATACAAACACCTGGGTAACACATAATATCCTCTTCTAACAGGCAGTGTACTGGCTGGTTTTGTGTCAACTTGACACAAGCTGCAGTTATCACAGAGAAAGGGGCTTCAGTTGAGAAAATGCCTCCATGAGATCCAGCTGTAAGGCATTTTCTCAATTAGTGATCAAGGGGAGAGGGCCCCTTGTGGGTGGTACCATCTGTGGACTGGTACTCTTGGGTTCTATAAGAAAGCCAGCTGAGCAAGCCAGGGAAAGCAAGTCAGTAAGTAACATCCATCCACGGCCTCTGCATCAGCTCCTGCTTCCTGACCTGCTTGAGTTCCAGTCCTGACTTCCTTTAGTGATGAACAGCAATGTGGAAGTATAAGTTGGATAAACCCTTTCCTCCCCAATTTGCTCCTTGGTCATGATGCTTGTTCAGGAATAGAAGCCCTGACTAAGACAGATATGATACTAGGTTTTAAAGCATTGGAAACCGGGCTGGTGTTCACAATTCCACCAACAGCAAGGTGAACGAACCATGGCTCATAGGATAGTGATGTGCTGTGTATTGGGGTTCACCAGACTCTCACAGGAGAAATGCATCTGTTTCTCAACTAACCCAAGGTCTCAATCACTGCTGGGTCCACTGTGGTCAAAAGACAGACTTATTTGTACACATAAGCCTCATCTCATCTCTATAAAATGAGGGTATTGAATAAGGCCATCAAATTCCTTTATCTGATTTTAAGATGTCATGTTCTAGATGGATTGGGCCTCTCTTCTTATGTGTTTACTTCCTTTCTTTTACCCCTATCATTCAAAATACAGAGTACTCCCTTAATCTTTTAGATTACTGTCTTTGTCTTTTAAATTCTTAATCTAGCAACAAATTAAGGGCATCATAGATGCTCAAGAAGTATTTAGTAAATGGGGGAAGAAAATAAATGTCATCTGTGTAATGAAGAAATGGTATTTTTATATTTTAATGACTGAAGAAACGAAGGAAGACATCATCCACCTATAACAATTACAGCTTCACTCAAAAGACAAAGCCTTCTCCTATACAAACAATATTCACACTTAGTTAATCATTGGAAGATGTATGGTGCCATAAACATAATAACAATAGAACCTGTCATTTGGTGAGTGCTCTTTATTATGGCCAACATTTAATTGGATTTTCTCATGTAATCCCTAGGAAGTACATACTAAAGCTGTCTTCTCAGTTTGAAAACGAGGAAACAGAGTAATTAAGCAACTTACCTAGCTCTGACATCTCACAGCCAGTAGATAAATAAACCAAGAGTTGAGTCCATGGCATGTGTTTTTGGAGCTCATTTTAACACTGTGGCAGAAACATTTCTGTTTTCCACCATGTATCAGACTTCCTATGTCCCTCCCCCCTCTCTCCCCTCAGTGCCCTTCTCTTCCCTCCCTCCCTCTCTCTGCTCCTTCTCTCCATTCCTGCCTCCCAGCCCCCTTCTCTCTGTATTTGGTAAGCATTCTTAGTGGTCATGTTGAGCAATCCATAGCTCTGCTTTATCTGCCAAATTGACTGTACCATGAATAGCCAGTATATAGTCTTGTTGCATCTTCTTGGTTTATCTGTACCGAGGACTCTGTCTTCTATGACCAGTACTCTTTAATAAATATCATTAACATTCCTTCCTACAATGTAATTTTAATGCTTAAGAATTTTAGGTGGAGAAAAGTAAAAAATTAGAATTCACCCTCAGAAAGCATGCAGTAAAGGCTTATTGCCAGTGCAATGAACAAGTAGAGGGCAGAATAGCTGGCTGGCTCTGGAATTAGAACTGTTAAAACCCAAGCTAGTGAAAGGCAGACTTGTAGTAGTGATCAAGAAGAAATCCTGCCTATAAACATGGGGAAAACTGACCTTTCTGCATGACTGGGCAATGCTGCTTGGGTATTTATACTCTTGGTTCTATGGATGAAATGCCCACAGTCTTATTCTTATTTGTATTAATTTCCTTTTATAACAAACGCATCAATTTAATGACTTAGAAGATCATACACTCATTATGGCACACTTCTGCAAGGAGAACTAAAAATGGTTATCACTGGGCTGAAGATAAGGTGCAAGAGGGACTACACTCCTTCAGCTCTCTCTCTCAGAAGGGCTTGGTTTTCCCTGTGGTCTCTTTCTTTTGAATCCAGTCACATAGCATCTTCAGGTCTTTTATTTCTGTCTCTCACCCATCAAGGCCCATGTGATGGCAGTGGTCCATGCATACAATTCAGAGCGCTCTCTCCATCTCAAGGTCATTCCATTTAAGTCTATTTAACAAAGGGATCAGCCTGGTGCCCTTGCCATAGGACAGCACATATTCAAACTCTTGGTTATTTAGGATGTTGACACCCTTGGGCTGCTGCTATTGGCCCTACTGTGCCACTTAATTTCCTAACATAAAATTCACATTACCTGAGAAAATATGGGTGAGTCATTTCCAAATCACAAAATGACATAGATGATCTTCTGATAATTGAGTAGAGTGTCAGAAAAAAATTCTTAACTTGTAGGGTTGCATTTCCACTTAATGACTCAATATTAGTCTCTTTCCTGGTTTACTCTTTCTTCCTCACCCTGTTGTTATTCCACTGATTTAATCCTCTATTGTGAGCTCACTCAAGAGAAGTGTAGTTATGCAAGGCAGTAAGAAATGGGCAGTAAATGAAAGAAAGAAAGAAGCAAGCCCATGGACTCATGGAAGAATTGCTTAAAAGAGATTGATTCTTTCTTTAAAAGCACTCATAAATTATGTGGCACTAAAGTCAGTTCTTGTTCAAGATGGTGAGGTTATGAATACTGCGGTGACTTGGGTTTAGAATTGTACTCAGGCCACCTGAATTTTGCCTTTGAAAAGTTTTTCCATACCTGTTATTATTAGAATATATTACATGGCTTGAATGTATGCCCACTGACTGAATAGCGTTAATAAATAAATAGAAGATTCAGCAAATAGTGGAATAAAAAAAAAAGAACAAATTATAATGGCAGGCCCAAAGCAGATAGAAAATTAAAGTAAAACATAAAATCTCACTCTCTCTCTCTCTCTCTCTCTCTCTCTCTCTCTTTCTCTCTCTCTCTCTCTCTATCTCTCTCTCTCTCTCTCTCTCTCTCTCTCTCTGTTTCTTTCTCTCTCAAGCATGCATGCCTCCAGTTTTAGATCTGTAAATAACATTTTCATATATCCAAAAAAATCCATAAATCTGGATATCTTATTAATCTTTTTACACTTCGTCTTTCATCTACATAATGGAATAATTACCTACTTATTTTATATACCAGTATTTCAAGAACAAACTAACATCCTAGAAAAAAATAGAAATACCTGACATGACAAGTAGATAGGTCCGTAAGTAACTAGATAAGGAGAGAGAATGCTAAATCATAGTTACCATTGATTCATGATACTATATATTTATTTTGTCCATTATGTGATTAAAACCACCTTCTCATGTATCCCTTTACATAATTTAATTAAATATAACTAAAAGCAAATGTGGAAACTGAGAAATCTGAATACAAGATTAGTTAGTCACGGAAATCAAAGTGGATTCGCTAATATGGATGAGGTATGTTTAAGATGTAATGAATGCTAAGATGTTTCTTAAAGACATTA
The DNA here is from genome assembly GCA_028551405.1 of Uromys caudimaculatus. Classification (NCBI taxonomy): domain Eukaryota; kingdom Metazoa; phylum Chordata; class Mammalia; order Rodentia; family Muridae; genus Uromys; species Uromys caudimaculatus. The sequence continues at coordinate 47,068,258 of CM052718.1, read as the reverse complement.
ACTCTCATTATCAGGGCTTTCCTAGGTCTCACTGTTTTCTGTTAAGATTCATTATTGTTGACATTCTTGCTGATGTCTGGTTTTATAAAAGGAATAACATCAAACTCATAGGATTTTGACATAATTGAAAGATTGTGAGTATAAAATGCTTAGTGTAGTACATGACAAATGGTTGATGACTTGATCATGTACTTCTGACATCATGGTAGGTACCAACAGAGGCCTTTGTTGGTGTTACATATAATTTCAATCATCTTATTATCAACTGAATAACATTATCTTTACAACAATCAGGCGAAAAATGGGTAATTATCAGCATTTTCTGGAAGATCTAGTAGAATCAGTAAAGAGTGAAAAGCTGACTCATGGGCTAGTGAAATGGTTCAGTGGACAGAGTATGTGCCTGGAAAATGTGAGAGCTGGAATTTGGAGTTTCAACGTAAAAGCCAGGCCAGCCTGGCAGCTAACTATAACACTTGGGAGGCAGAGACGAGATCCTCAGGGCAGGCTAGCTTGGCAGCACAGAGTCAAAATTGATGAGCTCTCAGTTCAATTGAAAAACAAAACCTCAATAAATAAGGTAGACAGCCACAGAGGAAGACACTAACAACAACTTTGGGTCTGCACAGGCACAAGCACACATAGAAACTTGTACACGCACTCAACTTGTTTCATACGTTCACATTTCTATTGAAATAAATACCATTTCTGCTGTTACTGTGCTGCCATTAACAATCATGATACTAACTAGCAATTATAATCATATAGGCTCTCAATGTTTGCACTTTCTGTCTGTCTGTCTGTCTGTCTGTCTCTCTCTCTCTCTCTCTCTCTCTCTCTCACACACACACACACACACACACACACACACCTTCACAAGTACTTCAAGAGATAATTATTGTTATTAAGATTTGCAAAACATTTAGTACAATCTCAGGAAGAGTGAATTAATTGTCCAGAACCTCATGGCCCATAATTTTTAGAGGCAGCAGACATTTTCAGAATTACCACTGGGACTACCATTCCATCAGAGCAACACTGAGTGTTACTTTATTAGTTTCAGCAAATTTGTTTATTAGTTTTAGCAAAGAGCTGAATGTCAGATCTGCTGGCCAGAGATTTGTCAATCTGGCTTCATGATTCTATTCCAGTAAAACCTGAAATTATTTGTTTCAGAAGAGTTATTTAGATTTCACTCAAACCACTTCAGTATTTAGTTGCAAATTCTATTAATTAATGTTAAAATTTATTCTTAGCAAATAATCTTAAAGCAAAATAGTGAGTGCTAGTATAACCATGGCTAGTGAAGATATTCATGGGACTACGTGCTCTATTTTCTCAGTTACAAAACAAGATCTAAAATTGGCATTGAGCAAAGGTTGCTGGAGCACAGATAGTGTTATTAGTGCTTCCTCTTTGTTCTGAGTCATGGTAAAAGTTATAAAATTATATTTATTTACATAATAATTATATCAAAATGGAGGTAAGTAGAGTGTTATGTTTCTCTAAATATAGTATTTATTATAGCTTATTGAAAACATAAATTACAAAGTCAACCAAATGTAAATTCGAATCCTGATTGATCATTTACCAGTTTCAGAAATGTTATTTTCTTTCCTAAGCTTGATGTCCTATTTTATAAATGGAATATGATCAGGCACATAAAATTGTTGACATAACTGGAAGATGATGAATATCAAATGCTTAAAGCAGCATATGACACACGGTTGGCAAACACTTGGCTAAAACTTGTCTATGCAAATTAATTTCTGGATATATTCTTTACTTTCAATATGCAGATTTTCAGGTATTAAATTAATTCATTGGTAGTTAACCGAGAAGGCCTTTCTTTACCACCCCTCTCCATCAGTCCCTCCAGATAAAATATATGTAATTTTATGTAATTGAGTACATTTATATACTCTCCATCCATTACCACCATAAAACAAATATTAGCATCTCAATAATATTTTTCATAAAAATAATTTGGAAATTACATTTTTCCTAATATATGTTAATATTCAAACATAACTATACAGAGTAATTCCTGGTATATATACTTCAAACATAGTGTTTTAAAAGCAAGTTCAAACATTAAATGTATGTAGATACATAAAAACTTAATTTTCTGATGGACAAATACTACACCTCAAAATGATTATAATCAAACTCAGGGCTGAAATCAACCAAGTAGAAACAAAAAGAACTATACAAAGAATCAACAAAACCAGGAGTTGGTTCTTTGAGAAAATCAACAAGATAGATAAACCCCTAGCCAGACTAACCAGAGGGCACAGAGACAGA
>CM052718.1:47021695-47065454 GCA_028551405.1 Uromys caudimaculatus | reverse complement strand
GGTGGAATTCCCTCCTAAAGGCGGGTTGGGGAGGGGATGGGGGGTATACAAAGAGGAGACTCAGAAAAGAGGAAACATTGGAAATGTATATAAAGTATCAAAAATAAAAAAGGAGGAAAAAAAAAAAAACAAAATGATTAGATATTTCTATCTGGGTTGTAACGTTTCCCTTATTGTATTGTGTTTTGATAAGACATTGAATATTTAAGTATTTTACCTTAAATCAGACAAAAATATTGTTCAGCAATTCTGCAGTCCTGATTTTACTTTGCAGTCTCCATATGAGTTTTATTCAATTTCTATAATATGGACTCTGTCTACATAAAGTTTCAAAACTATTTCCAAGTTTTAGAATAGTGAAATACGCTATTCTATAATATAAAGAAACACCATATTAGTGGCTCATCTTTGATCCCGCTCCATAATCCAGTGATTTTCAGTTTTCAATTCAAATGGAAAGTTCAGCTAAGATAGTCATAGGACATTTTAATTGTTTGTCTCTGCTCTTGAATGCTACCAAGACTTCCTGGCTTGAGCTCATCTACACATTAAATATTCATATTCAAATACATGTAAACAACTATGGAACTTTTATGAGCACAGATCTTACAAAACCAACACTTTGGTAACTTCTCTTATGAGTTTCTCAGGAAATTAACTGTAGAAGAGCTAAGTGGTAAGGAAATGAGTAATGATCTGTAACAAGCGGAGTGAGGTGCTAATTGATGGGAGAAGCTTTATTGTGTGCACCCCTACTAGTAATGGAAGAGGGAGGGTAGCCCATCAAATTCTCCCCACCATCTTCAAAGAAGTCTCTGTTGATTTAGTGACAATAGACTCTTTATGATGGATAATATAGTACAACAAAAGCCTTAACCTAGACTCACTGTGCTATTCAAGCTTCCCCAGGGTCCAAAATCACACCTAATTTGGATCCTGGAAGAGGCTGGCAAAACCACAAATGGGTAAGCCAAAGATTTGTCCTAAGTTTGCTTTGAGGCTGTAAATTCAAAAACTGGCGGGAAATAGGAGGAAAGAGTAAATAGGAAGAGGGGATTAAAGAAGGAGATCCTCAAAACTGGTGCTATATAAAATGGCTAGCAGAACCTTCTCTTTTGGTCTGTTCTGTCTTTGATATCTTCTCTCTCTCTCTCTCTCTCTCTCTCTCTCTCTCTGTCTCTCTCTTTTCTTGGTCTTTCTACACCATTTCCTTTTGAGTTCAATACCTCCTTCTTATAATCTTTACATGCAAAAATTTCTTCAATATTCCCAGTTTCTTACATCCTTCATTTATTTTCCTTTACAACCTTTTTCCCTTAAACTGCACATAACTTGTATCAGCTGAAGAAAAATATCTAATATCTTTGTGGTTAATTAGAAAATTATACTATTCATTTGCTATTTTTCCTTTTATCCTTTGAAATTGAAATCAAATAATGCACCCTGTGGTTGTGTATACATTTAGTGATTTCCAGAAAATACACAACTAACCTTGATCTGACTTTTTGTTTGCATTTAAATTATTTTTCATATTAAATACATTACATTAACTATGTACAAGCACCAAAGAAGAAACCATTGACTTTATTAACATATTTGAGACATTAATCTTTGCAGGTAAATAGCTTTCAACTTCATTGTGAATTTTAAAAAGCTAATTTTATTTGTAATTATACATATGTGTGTGTGTTTGTATCTCTGAGAGGTAGAGTTAAAGGCAGTTGTGAGACACCTGACAAGGGTGCTTGGAATCAAGCTCATATCTTCTGCAAGAACAAAACAGTTTCTTAACCACTGAGCAGTTTCTCCAGCCCTTCATTTCTGATTTCTAACATTCTTGAATTTATGAATGGTACTTTTATTACATTCTGACTGAATGAATTAATATGCAAATGAAAGCAGTATTTTCTAATATATACATGGTAAAATCATATTTCTTATGAGGACCCAACAACAAAATATGGAGTAATATTTTCCTTTAAAGAAAATATAAATCTAGTCCCATTAAGAAAAATAAAATATAAAGGTGTCACTTATTATTGGGCTTGTGAGTTAGCTAAGTGGGCTAGCGCACTGTTGTGTAGCATGAGACCCTATATTCAACCCCCCCAAATCCATGAAGGGAAAGCTGAGAACCAGCTCTCAGAGATTGTCTTCTGTCCTTCATAAACATATCATCACACACACATACATATAATAAAATATTTAAAGGAATATCATTATGAAGTGTGAGACATAATATTCCTCAATATTACCAATTTATGTGCATAAACAATTTCATCATTTTTCCATTGATTCTAGAATTTAATATAAAAACACATTTCTACTTGTATATGTAAACACTTAAAATAAGATCAAAGAAGAATTATCATTGTCATCAATGGAATGTTATTGGGTTAGAGTAATAAAGGAAGGGGGGTTTCCAAAGTGAAGACCTGGAAAGGGGAAACATTTGAAATGTAAACAAAGTATCAAAAAATTAAAAAAAATTATTTGGACTGCATATATGCTTCTGTGTATAGTGTCATAAGCCTGTAAATCCAGAAGTCAGGAGGCAGAAACAGGAGGGCTAAGAGTTCAAGGTTAGCTTATGCTTAAGAATAAAACTTTTCTTTCAAAACAAGTTCTTTTAAAATGAAAATGTCCAACTTTTTTGTCTCCTAGATTTGTTCATCTTCACAGCACATGGAAAAATGTTCATATAAGCAGAGAACAGGAAAGTTAGATAAATAATGAGGAGGACATTTGGAAAATTAAGTAGATTTTGAAAAATGACTTCTAATTGAAACCAATGGTGCACATTATATAGAATCACTCATAAATCCATTAGTAGATCAAAACTCAGGAATTCTCAAATGTTGTCCAAAGCTGAAATAGATTTGAAGTAAGAATATAATTCCATTCTGCCTCTACTTATGATTGTCGCCCAATTATAAATAAAACAAATACATTGCATGTTTTATTTTTTCAATGTATTATTATGCTAGGCTCTAGAAGAAAATGTCATCTATTTTAGTAAGACCTGTGGGTATTGTCTGATTTGTATCCATAAGTAGGATGAATTAAATATGACGTTCACTTTTGTGGTTGTTTATTGCTCAACATATTACAAGACAAGCTCTAGGCATTTTCATATTTTGTTTTTAATGCCAGTTATCTCAGACTGGTTGATTGTTCATATATATATATATATATATATATATATATATATATATATATATATATATATATATATATATATATATATGATTATTCATATAAATATATATATATGAGCAAGAGATACACCCATACTATTATCATAATCCATGTGAGATATGAAAGTACTTTGAGCAAGGTGGTAGCTTGAAGCATGTGTGATAAAAAATATTCAAAAAAGTTTGAGAGGTAAGATAATAGGATTTGGTAATGGTTCATATGTGGCATAGAGAGAACAGAGCTCAGAATGATTCTAAAGATATTGAAAGCAAGATATGAGGAGTGAGGGACTGAAAATGGATCTCAGGGCTCAGATTTCACAAGTCCATACTAAGGTGATTATTCAACAGTATAATTATAAATATCTGACATACATTAAATATAAATAGACCCAATAAAAAGGGGAAAAATAGGAACTACAAATACTCATCAGGAAGTAACTCATACTAAATGGATGGCATTTAGTTCTATAAAACTAGATAATAAAGGGTGCTTCTGCCATGGATTTATTAGACTTACGAGACTTACTAAAACTCAATCTTACTCCCAATTCCATATAAATTCTTGGCAGAAATGAACTTCCAACAACTTCCTGAAGACAATATAAAGTAAAGTAGAGCAATCAAACTGTAGAATGGTGTCTAGATGAAGATGTAAATATAGCTCAGTAGTAGAGCACGTACTGAGCTATACAGGAGTTACTAGGTTCAACCCAAAGTACCACAAAAGAACCAGAGGAGAAGGAAAGTGATCAAAACACAAAAAGCAAATGTGCACGGAAATGCACAAAAATAGTCGCATCCTTTAGGAGTTTCCATCAAAATATCTACTGAGTATCGATGTCTGTAGTCCCAAAATGAGAGGAGAAAGTGAAGGGAATAAAACATTTCTGAAGTAGCAGTGACAAAAATAAAAAAATAAAAAATAATAAAAAACAAAAACAAAAAAAACCCCAATCCACAAATTTAGTAAAACATAAAAATTTATATATTCAAAAAGTTCAGTGAACTCCAATTTACAGAGGCTTAGAGAAAACTATGTTTAGAAATACAATAAACTAAAAATGCAAAGTGGAGGAAAGTAACGGAGGCAGTGAAGAGAAAGGATACCTTCTATAGAGTAAAGAACTCTGAATATTCCCCAGCCTAGGAATATAAGGTTGGTTTCCCATTAAAAAATAAGTTGAGCTTATGAGTTTAAATGACAGGACCAATATGGTGCTTTGAGAGACTTCTCTTGGAAGGGGTCTGAAGGAAAACAACAACGAAAAGATGAAGGAAAATTTGAAGGAAATTTCTGGTGATTTAAAAGTGGGGTGATGAATCTGTAATGCAGTGATAGCAGCAGGGATGGAACAGAAAGAATGAATGCAAAACAAATTTAAGGTCAAAGTTCAACTAATTGGGTGACAAATTGAAGGGAGAAGTTAGGTCATGATGACTGAGCTTCGTGTTGAGTTGACTCATTAAATAGTGGTTAAAATGAATAAGAATCAGAGGCTGGAGTAGAAGGTGAGAGAAGATGCTGACTTTAGTCAGGAGGGTGATGATGTTTGTCTTCATCTTAGATGTATCATTATGAGTTGTAGAAACACCTGGGAATACTTACCATGTGATTAAATATCTGTAATTGCAGCTGTGCAGAATACATGATCAGAATATATAATTGATATTAGTTATCTGTCAAATGTGTCATTTTTCTAACCACAAGAAAAAACTCTACCAGCAATGACCCAGTGATAAAGAAGATCTAACAGGGAACTTCACTGGTCAGTACGAACTTGTTAATTGTTAAGTAGGGTAAGGGAGAGTGCTGAAGGATTGCACTGGAGGAACTTCTGTAGAAATAAGACATGCACGGGTCTTGGGGAGTGGTGTTTTAACGATGAATGTGATTTGTTTTGATAATTTGCCAACTTGCATGGCTCTATAGTGTATACTGACTGGAAATCAAACCCAAGCATAAAACAGGATTATTGGCTCATGGCAGGTGAAGTGGTAGCTGGGTTTTCTTTGGACTTTTATGATTAAGAAAGGCAGTCATGCTGAAAAGAGTTTAGGGGGAACATTACAAACTGCTGAGGGTTGAGGATCTACATTTCCAAAAGGGCTTCCAGAAGATTCTAAAATAGAGAGCTCTGTTTTTGCACTAACTAGGAATGTAACTTGGGCTCTGTTTTCAGCATTAAAAAAAAAAAAAAAAAAAGAGTAGATGGAAGACCCACTTCTAAATGCCAAAAATACACACCTGCATGCAGACCAACCTGAAGTTGTATTATTTGTATAACACAAGCCCCTGAATCAAGCGTTGCCTTCCTACCATATAAAACCCATCTGCTTTAGAGTCAACAACTATGACTAGTTGGGATCTTAGGAGCTCATAAAGATTATGAACTGTTAGACATAAAAGTCAGTGAAAAAAACAGTAGATTAGATTGGTTTTGCTTCCCGGTTAACCATTTCATTAATCTAGTCTATGTGAACCCTTGCAGCATTTTAGCACGGTGGAGGAAGAAGACCCCTCTTGGGGGTGACATTAAGATTGTATGTGGTATAATTGAAATGCCAGTGAAATAAATGTCCCCTCAAAAGAGGGGAAAATGCTCTTCATATTCAAAAGTGTGCAGATGTACTCTAGCTTTATACAGTCTGAGTCAATTTCAGTGGAAATAAAAACACTTAGGGCGTCATAGAAATAATATTTGCTAAGGGAAAGTTGAGTTGGCAGGCTGATCTAATTCTGATACAAAAAAATATTGGTTTGAATTTACAGGCTAAGATGGTTATAAACCACTCTGTGATCTGCTGTATTGTGCCTAAGTGGTAGTTTTTTTTTTTAACTTAAAGGAGACTCAGTCATGTGACTAAAGAGTCTGAATCACTTAGCGGATCTGGACTAAAAGGCATTAGCATAAGGAGCTATAAGGTGTAGTGATTGACAAGACTTGTATCTGTGCTGCCCACTCTCAAACATAACCTAGGAATTTAACAACAACCTATCCCACAACTCGGCAGGAAATGCCAAGAAAGCCTGTTACAATCACTCCATACCACCTAAGAGGAAGGCCATGCTTAAGGACTTAGGATTTTCAGGCTGCTGTTCCCAAGGTGCCAAAAGCTTATTGGCTCCATCCGAATCAAGCAAATCTGCCAACCTTCCTATTGACTTTAGCCCTGCTTCCAGTCGGCTTTGTTATGAGTGTGCGATGCAATTTTGGAAACATAAACCTCTCCCGGAGCAGACAACCAATGGTCTAATCGTTTGCTTTTCTTACAAGAATTGAATGTATGGAAAAGCTGCCCCCACCTCCCTTCTGACATCTTGCTCCACTTGACAGCTGACAAAAATCAGTTTTGTTCATTTTGGCAAATACAAAGAAAATAGAGAAAAATGCATTGTAAAAAGTGGGTTTCAACAGACTTGGACAGCTCCCTGGAACCGTGGGGTTATGCTGAGACAAGGCTGGAGTTGAAGAGTCTTATGCTAATATTCTCCTGGAAGCTGTAGCACAGAACTGAATCGTATGCATGCCTCCATCTTCTCTGGAACACTGCAGATTTCTATACACTTCCTTGGAAATTGAAGGTTTTATTTCTGTTGCTGTTCTGGTAACATGTTAACCTATAAGACATTTATAAAAATGAAGAATCTACATTCATTCTGATATAAATCTTAAAATCAAGTCATACATTTACAGACATGAGAAACTACCATATAAACAGGGAAAAAAATGGAGTATTATATACACAACAAGGTAGGTTACTATCCTAAGATTAGCAAATATTTGTAGTTTGTCATAGGAATAATGATTGCCCTGACAACCAACATTACTTGATTTTGTCACTCTTTCCGCTTGTACTTGGAGGAGCCACAGTCTTTTCTCCTTGAAGAGCCCAAGAATGTCACAGTCAATCAGAATTAGTAAACAAAACAAGATCAATGTTTAATCTTCAACTGAACATCATCATTACCTGCCTTCAAGGGAAGACATTTTCATTGACTTCTCTCCTAACTCTTTTCCATTTGATTCTACCTGAAGCACAAAATATTTTGAGAAGAAATAATTCATTCATTCGTTGAGTATTAATGATGATTTCTGGGCTTTGAAACCTGCTGAGTGTTAAATCAATGAGAAATAAATTGATGTTTATAAATAATGTATCCTATACATAATTGAAATCAAAATATTAAATTTGAAAAATGTGAAGTAAAAAGAGAAAACTTCTATGTGGTCTAATTCAGACTGTGATATTACATACAAATGTTTCTATTGCTCTTCCTTCTCCTATTAAAACCAATAAAACATTAGTGTATCATCAGTATTTTATTCAATATATCGTATGTCTGATTGCCAGTAGACATTCATGATAATACCAAGGAAGACAAAGCATGAGATTTCTGACAAAGAAGGTACAGTCTAGAAACAGTGTGATACACATGCAAAAAGAACTCTGAAAAGGAAGCCCAGGTTTGTGATTTATGACTGTAATCCCAGGTACTGAGGATGCAGAAGCAGAAAGAGGTCCATGTTCAAAATCCAAGACTCCTTGGACAATTTAACAAGACCCTGTTCCAAAATGAACAGTAAATAAAAGTCTGCAGGTATAGTTCAAGTGGAAACATACTTGCCTAGTATACATAAAGCTGTAGCATCAATCCTCAGTAGAGAAATCAGAGAGAGAGAGAGAGAGAGAGAGAGAGAGAGAGAGAGAGAGAGAGAGAGAGAGCTCAGAGAGCTGGATAATCTCCACTATGCAAATGGACCACTTCTGAAGGAAGGATTACCCTGTACCCCTGAGTACTTCCTTATCCTTACAAGGTCCAGTGTGACTCCACAAACCTACCCTATAAACCTAATCTCATGCTGGAGTTGAGTAAGCATTTGACAAATGGAAGCTATTTTTATTACATGATCTCCATATTTTTACAAAGCCAAAAATGAATGGAAAAAAGAAAACTTAAGATACAAGCCATCTGTCTCTGTCACTGTATTTTGTCCTGTAGCATCCCTTTTTGCCCAGTCCTTCCTTACACAGTTTACTATGGTCTGTGAATGCAAAAAGAAAAAAAACATAATAAATGAGGATGTAACACAACAGGAACAGACAGTCCTGATGACGGTATTTTACTGCCAGATCCAGTGGAACTCGAAGGAGCCATCAGGGTTTGAAATCAGCAAATACTGACAAAGTCCTGTCTAAACTTAAAATTCCTTAAGCTTCGGGTTTTGTTTTTTTTATTGTTTGTTTGTTTACATGTTTCTGTTTATTTTGTTGTTTTGATATAGAAAATGCCCTAACACTCTTAAAATTGTTGCTCTTTCTCTTATTTACTTGCTACCAAAGTCTCTAAAGTAGAATACATTTTCTAGTTAATGTATTGATAGAAGTCTATACTATGCTTTCCAGTTTTTGATATATGCTGCTGGGGGTTCTGTTGTTTAACTGAGTTAAAAATCAAAGCCAGACATACAAATAAGCAAGAAAAGTAAAAAAACAAAACAAAAGCAAAATCCTGGGCTAAAGGAAGATCAAACAGAAATTGGACTAGGTCATAAGAGAATTATGGATTATGAACTCATTTTTAAAACTGTAAGTTTTGGTGACAGTATGCATGTATGTATATATGTATGTATGTGTATGCATGTCCATATAATTCAGTTTGTTTCTAGTAATTTTCAACATGCAACCCCTTCTTACCCTTTCTCAAAAAAGCAGTCATACTTGGCTGTGTAAGCCCAATGTGTCTCTCTTCGTAAATAATACTGTATAAGGATATCTTAAAGTTCTACTTTTATTTGTATGTAACTTACATAATGTGTGTTCAATTTTCCATATTATGAATTAATATACTATATATAATAATTATATTATCTAAATCTGTAACAAAAACTGTATTAGTTTGCATCTGATTTTTTAATTCAGTTTTATTCTCTTTTGTCATCGGTGACACCAAAGTTACAGAGTTAAAAATTTGCTAATACATTTGTATGTCTAACCAAAACATGAAGAATCTAATTAATTTTAAGTTTCTTCATAATGCATACAAAGAATAATAATGATGATGGTGACAAGTAGAAGAAAACATTAGATATAATGGATATCTAATGAAATATAAAATATTAACAAAGCTTGCTGAATAGCTGTAGTAGAGCCATTGAGTGCTTAGCTCCCAGGAGGGAAGCATCTCTGTTTGTCTAGAAAGACTAGCCAGAAGTAGAATGGACATTCTGAAGATATCACTTCACATGGTGGTTGAACATCATTAAGTTCCTTTAGATCACAAAGGGTCATGTTTTCTAGGGAGTAATCCTGGATCTTTGGTTTTGAAGCCAGTACAAAGGAGAATATTTGGTCCAAAGTTGAGCCATTATAATTCATTCTTCAGTTTGGGAATTTTGATCAAAGTACTTGAAACTAGGAAATTGGAGGGGGCTTTATATTATATTTAATATTATATCTATTAGGTATAATGGAATAATATTAGATATAAGTATGGTTAATTTCAAATAACCAAAAGTCAAATCTAAATAAGTTGAGCAAAAATATGGTTCTGTTCTTTATGAAGGAAAGGTTTTAAAGACTTAAAAAGGAGTTGATAAGCAATCCTTTCCTGAGAGTGATAGACACTGGATTGTTTCAGAGAATCTACTAGAAATATCTCGTCAATAATAGCAATAGTACTTGTAATGGTCTTAAGAGTAAATGTGTAATAACTGTTCAGCACATCACACTTTTAATGAATTCCTTTATCCATCATGTTTTATTTGAGAAATTTAACAAGCTTTTTTTCCTGTGCAAAAAGATGGACCCTAATGATAAAGATGTTAAGTAAATTTCCCAGGTTTACACAGCTCAGAGTAAGGCACTGAACCCTAGTGTGACAGTCAAGGAAGCTGAGCCTCTGTACCACTGTGAGGCTCTCTGATGCCTTGAGCTTCCCTGGTTCAGGTGCTTTGTTCAAACTTCCCAAATGAAAAGGTGATGGTGGTGACTCAGCTTCAGCCCAGGCACTCTCCTTTGCACTGGCTTCTGAGACAGAGAGCCAGGATCACTCCACAGATAATGGTGACCTTTCTTGATCTAAAGAAGTTTGATGGTGCTCAAGCACCATGTGAAGTGAGATGTCTACTTCTTTCTAGCCTTGCTAGACAAACATGGATGTTTTCCTCCTGGGAGCAAAGCACACAACTCCTCTCCTGTGGCATTCAGCAAACTTCTTTGCAGTAATCAGTTCCTCTATTGTCACCTGGAGCAAAGCTCTACAATGCATAGTTTTGCTTCACTCCTTTGTACCCTCTATCATGGCTCCCTGTTACTGGACTCTAGTTACTAGTGGTTCAATTAATAAATCATGAATGAATATGAAGCAAACAGAATTCTTTCCTTTTTCCAACCACAAATAAAAGGACCTTGGAGCCACATGGACAAATGCGAACTGAAAGGATAAAAAGTATGAAGGAAGTTAAGCGTGATCCGTGTGTTCTTTTAAAGCTCAACACATGAAAATAACATTATTTTAGCTTTAATTTCGTGATTCAGCCTGCCCAGTGTAAATAATTTATAAGAAGCATAAGACTAATGCCAGTTTATGGGAAATGTAAATTAATTTGATGCTAAAATTAGAAGAGTCATCTAGTGGACAAGGAAAACAAACAGGAGGAGAAGAAATTGATGAACATACAGCCAAGAAACCATTGAACCATAAAACTCTGTGAGCTGATGGAGCACTGATAAAGGAAATGTGCAAGTCAGTACAGGGTGGCCAGGATCTTATGCAGAGACAAATAACACAGAGAAATAAAACAGATATAAAATTTACCAAACATTTACTCTGTAGACCTGAATTGTCCAGAAAGTGGGAAATAGGCATGAATCATACAAGCCTTCCATTTTGTGACCTTTGAACTCCTGGGACTTTCCACAGCCTCCGTGTATCAAACAGACTTCCGATCTCTGTTTTCCTCCATTCTCAATAGAAAATCTATCAGCTCATATAGAATATAGAATAGAAAATCTATTGCTCATATGTAAACTAATGCAAATGAGGCCATCTAGGCGCTGCCATTTTTTGAGTTGTGAAAGTAGAAGTTTAAACTCTATTGAATGAATGCATAGCAACAGAGGGATGGGAACAGATTAGAAGGATTGGGAGTTCTGGCTCATCCATCATCCAAGACTGGATCTTCTTGGAAAAAAAAAAAGCTCTAGACAGAAAAAAATAATGCTTATTCTCCACTAAATTTGCTCAGAAAGAGCAAACTCCTATTGAAACAAAATAATCTATTTTGTTCCTGCTTTGATACTAAATACTATGTGGTGCTGGGTAAATGATTTAAGTACGCTGGGTCTTGCTCTTTGTTAAGTGTAAGGTTTTGTTTCAACAGAAAGTGTTCATAATGCAACTATTTACAGATGCAATTAAACATGTGTAAATGCCTCTCTCCGTCTTGGCATTTTGTGCTCCTGAGGTAGTTCACATAATTCTACAAACAATATGATAATGACATAACTGTAACTATCTTTGGTACATGGTTCTCAACATAAGGTAGGACCTTTATATTTGAGCTAATGTGTAATGAAGAATGATAAAGATATACCAGTGTGTTGGCATGCACATAAAACCTGTGGAGCGATCAATTTAACATTGCTACTTTTAACACTGACTGATGCTCAGGAGCTTGTCAGACATCTGTATCTTCTGCTTATTCACCCCATGGAAAGACACTGATGGCTCTTGAGACAAACTGGGGGTCCTATGGTATGGGAGGAAAATCGCTATGACTCTACTCTTGAGCAAAACATAAAATAACAATTCACGAATCATGATTTTGAAATTTCTTTAAAATTGACACCCAAAGTAAAGAAGTGGTTTGAAAAACAAAACAAAACAAACAGAACAAAGAAACAACTTTTAAGAGACTTTGGTATCAAAATCCCGCGCAAGTTTAAGAAAATACCACAAGAAAATGCCACATCTCCATGCTCCCACCGGCTCATTGCCTGGACTGTTGAAATGATAAAGCCAGTAAGAGATTAGAGAGAGTGGGCAGGTAGAAACTGAAAGCTGAGCACAAGTCACACCTGCAATCCCAGCCAAGCCAGGAAAATGATGTCAAGTTCAACATGAGCCTAGGCTACAGAATGAGATCCTATGTAGGGGGGGGAAAAAAAGCAAAAAAAAAAAAGCCCCATTATCATTAGCAACATACACTAATAATTAGTATAAGGTAAATTTCATTTTAAAGGTTTGTCATCTCTTAGTGCATATATTTTTATTATATATAATTAAATATTCACATATTAGAGATGTAATCTGCAACATGTAGTGAGAAGTGTTTAAAGCCGCTCCTTTAAGTGCGCGGAGTCTCCTACACTGCCAGGTTCTCAGCATCAATAGAAAGGAAGGATAACTCCTTTAACCGAATCTAAAGAATCATATATGCAAAGATGAATATTTTATTCTCAGGTAAAAGGAAAGAAATGTTGAACGTTTCTCCTTTCTACTCAGTCTGTTATTAAATACAGGAAATACTCAAGAAGCAAACCCTTTAGCTCTCACCTTTTCCCCAGCCCCTTACTCCTGTGCTCCAGTCCTCAGAGTGGCAAGGTACTGTTCCAGCTTGCTTCTCACCTCTCACCAGGAACCATGATGCTTCCCAGAGCTCTGAACTCATCCTAGTAAGTGAAAGAAAATTATGCCAGAACAGTAGTTTTGGGGTCACTTAATATTTCAAAATTCCTTGTTTATTCTTAGACATCTTTCTCTAACTACCAATCAATCAACTGAATGACTGATTGTTCTCTATGTAGCAAAGGCATCCAGTCTTGTTTTAGTACTTTTTTTTTTTTTTTTTAGAAAGCTCATGAGATTTACAAAGTAGTAGGAGTTTGGCATTGATGCGCCCCAGACTTATTTTACTGCTCAACAAAAATAAAATGCATTAGTATTTTTATTTTAAGGCATCACTATGCAAAGTTGGATGAGGGTTGAAATTAATGTAATATTCTAAACAGGCGTTCATATGCCTTTATCCTTCTAGCCAACGCATTAAAACTCCCTTAAGCCAACACTACATTCCTGAAGCCAGACAATGCTTTCTTCTGGACAGATCTGTGAAGCAGAAATACCGTTCTGATTCTGTCCCAGAGTTGACTGACCCTGGAATAGGAACTGGTGTGTGTTAACTTCTCTAGTTAGGACTTTCCATCCGTCAAATACGCACCCTAGTGTTACCGAAATGGCTCACAGGTTTCTGAGGTCCAAAATGCTGCAGAATTCTTGAGTTTTGAAGAGGCGGGCAGGCAGGACATGCTGCTAACAGTACCACTCCTGCCAATTCCCAGATGGAACTCTGGGGCTACACTGAGTTCTCCTTTTCAAAATCTGTTCGCAAGTGATCCCAGGGCTGGTATGGACTCTGGGGCTCATTTGTTTTCCCTGGTCACCATGGAGCTGCTAGTTTCAATCCTTGCTACAAGAGCATCCTGGGGACTTGGAAAGAATAGTGAGTGCCAGAACCCTCTGGCTGTCTTTAGAGAAACTGTAGAGCGAAAAGCAGGAAGCAATACACCCGACCCCATAGCTGCCAATAAATGAGCTAGATGCTGTTTCTTGGCGGTATTGTTTGGTTCTTTGTGTCTAAGCAAATCAAGACAAATGGGGAGAAAAGGCAAAGTTTTTCTCATGGATCTTTCAGGTATTTAATGAGTAGAACTGGCAAGGTAGTACACATGGGTTTGGGTGGGCAAGTGGCTAGGTAACTGACTCCAAATTTGCAAACCTCTGTTTTTTTCTGGTTTATAAAGTGGACATGAGAATGTCTACCCATCAGAATTGCCAGACAAGTTTGTTACAGCACCAATCACACCCGTGCCTGAGCTGGAGGAAGCCCCAGTCAGTGGAGGCAGCGGTACTCATGGCAGGACCTGCAAGTGACAGTTCTCAAAGTTGACACAAGCCCAGCAACCAGATGATGATTTAGAGCTAGCTGAGTTTTGGGTTTGTTTTTTTTTTCTGTATATCATACTACAGTTAAAGGAGAATGACATTTTTTTTTAAAGCTGTATGCTTTTTAAAAGTATTTAAGTCTCCCAGTGTGTGAGATTTCAGTATTATGTAACTTCTGTGGCTGAAACATATAATAGGAAAGATGATACATATGTTTTTACAGAAAATCACTATAATAGCGTGATTCTTTTAAACTCCCCTTATGTTCCTAAATGGACCTTACCCAGACCTGAACTGTATTGTATGGTCAGAATAGGATCAATGACAGAAAATTCTCTTGAATAATAATACATCAAGTTTCATAAAACTACAGGAGAAAGTGTTAAAGGAATTTAACTTTGGAGATTCTGAGCCATGACATTTTATAACCAGAATTTTCTTTTGTAGTAACTGTTAGATGACAATTTTCATAGTCTCTCTCTCTCTCTCTCTCTCTCTCTCTCTCTCTCTCTCTCTCTCTCTCTCTCTCTCTCTCCTTCCCTCCCTCCCTCCCTCCCTCCCTCTCCCTCCCTCCCTCCCTCCCTTCCTCCCTCCCTCCCTCTTCAGCTCCCCAGAGCTGGTATCAGCTTTGTCATTTGGGAACTTATTTGAAGAGGAACTGGAAGATGACTTTCCCACCATTTGAAATTTCTGCTGTCACTGAGGTATGCTGGCCCAAGGACTTAAAAGCTGATCCTTTATTCCTCCTGGTTAAATGCTCGATAGGCAGAGAAAGGATTTGACATAGAAACTGGCCAATTCTGGAACCTGTTACAGGAAACGCTCTAAAAATAAAACTCAAACAAAATCACTCTGGATTTGGAAATTTGAAACAGAAAAGTGATTGATTTCACTCAGAAAGTTCTTTTCTTTGTTCTTGTTGTTGAGACATCAGTTAGGTATAGAAACAGGGCTGAAGTTGGAGGTATGGTTGAAAACTCATGGACCTTCTTTGCCTCTGATGCCTCAACAGAACAATGGGAGGGAGCTCTGGCAGGGAAACTTTTGGACTTGCCTAACAGTGCATATAGGATAAATGAAAGTGTCCTTCAGGAATAGTACTGTTTAGGGACTGCAGTGAATTCAGCGAATATGTGATGCATGTTCTAAAATAAGCTGCTTCTGCTTCTTCTTCTTCATCTTCTTCTTCTTCTTCTTCTTCTTCTTCTTCTTCTTCTTCTTCTTCTTCTTCTTCCTCTTCCTCTTCCTCTTCCTCTTCCTCTTCTTCTTTCTCTTCCTCTTCCTCCTGCTCTTCCTCCTCCTCCTCCTCCTCCTCCTCCTCCTCCTCCTCCTCCTCCTCCTCCACCACCACCACCACCACCACCACCACCACCACCACTACTTCTCCTCTTCCTTTATCATCATCATCTCCTTCTTCTCCTTGTTCTTCTTTATCCCTTCCCTCCTGTTTATCCATTCCTCCACCTTCCAGAGGATCAGCTTGAAAGAAGACATGGGCTGACAGAGTAGGATAGGTGCCTTTGTGGATGAGGCAAAGTACAGCATTTCAACTATTACTTCCTCACCCAAAGACTAAAATTCAAACAGTTGCCAGCATGGCCAATGCCTTATCCTCCTTCTTCATTAATACAAAAAATATAATAGCCTTTGATAGAATGCCAAATATTTACTGTGTTTTAAAGAACCAAAAACTTACATAAATGTGTAATGAGATAAAAAGCAAATATACAACAACCAGCCATATTTGTATTGAAAATAAAATCCTTCTTGAAGGCTCCTAGAGTGGAGTAAGACGGTGAATTTATACTGAAGATCCAAGCTTAAGAGAAAACAAGAACAGAGGTAGCATTTCCAAGCTCTGACTTGTATGTTCTGGGAGACTTAAAAACAGCAGTGCTCATAAGAGGAGTAATGGAGTTCCTGGGTATTTTGTAATTCTGATACCAACTGCCAAGCACATGAGGACAATCATAGCTACTCCTTGTAGATTCTGACCACTGTGATGTTTCAAAGATCTCTTTATCATTTCATTCATATCCCTCTGTGACTGAATCACAAATCCCACCTCAGATTTATATCTAGAACTTCAGCCTTATTCTCAAAGGACAGAGTAGGAAGGGAAGACCTGAGTTTTTGGATCAGTGTTTTCTAATCTTGCTTGTCTTCCTTTTCATTTAGTCTAATGATATAAGAGAGTTGGACACTCTGTGTTTCTGTGTGTTTAGACATTTTCCTCTTCTTTCTTGAGTTATACATATATGGATTGCTGGTCTAAGTTAAGAGCCAAAGAGAAAGTGCTTTTGATTTCATTTTAAGTTACACAATTGAAATGATCTTACAAGCCTCCTTTCCCCTCTCCACAATCTTCTTGCTTTCATTGTGAAGACTACACTAAAATAAAAACACAAATGTAAAGAATTATTGGTTTAGATGTTTTTGGCGTTCCTTTCAAGCTATCTTTTGATGTTTGCCTCTACAACTCAAATGTTGCAGCCACCACAGCTTGAAGTATTTCCCTGACTGCTAGTGCCATTGCAAACATTCTCTTGGTATTAAAACAAATCAAAATCAGGAGGCATCTAATTGTGCTGGTTTTGATTTTGTTAATACAAAGTGAAAGATTAAAATGGAACAGTAACAGCAAAAACATTTCTTAAAGCGACAGTCACAGCAAGCCTTTCAAAGGCAAATACACTTAAAAACCAAAGCCTTGAAAATATTTATTTCATTTTTAAATGTAGGGAAGTATAGTCATTACGGAGGTTGATTCATAACGTCTTTTTTTTTTTTTTTAAGTTACTGCTTGGCAAAAGCACTACTGTCCAGACTTTCAGATAAATCATACCTGTTTTCCCTGGAATATTTACAAGTTCCTGTATTATGTTTGTTACTCTTTTGTTGTTTGCAAAGTTCTCAGGGAGTGGTTGTTCTTTTTTTTTTTTAATATATACCACAACAAAGGGGTCTCCTCCAATATACCCCATATTCCATCTTGTTTTCTCTCCCTATCTCGTGTTCATTTTATTCTTACCTACCACTCAACTCAGCTGTACTATATAGTCCCCTCTTGGCTGTTCCATTTTTTAATTCCTCTACAGCACAGTGGCCCTAGGTGCCTTCCCTTCAAGAACCTTGCAAAGTCTAGCTCTGAACATCTCTTGAGCCAAAAAGATCTCAAGATTCATCCTGGCTTTGCTCTTTGAAGCTACATAAAAACTTCTGTCTTGGGCAATTTTCACATCTCTCTGTAGGAAGTTGTTGGGGAATAGGAGATAAGGAGGTAGAATTTGTCTTGTTCAGTTCTGAGCCCATATTTTCAAAATGTATTAGCAGAAACGATAACAAAATCAACACCTTCACTGCCAAGTATAACTGCAAACCTTTGTGGATTCTCATCATCTTCATTCTTCCCAGGCAAAGTGACTGGCTAGCAGACCTGGAGGCTTCCCACATCCATGGGTTTTATGTCTTGGCAGGAAGTCATAAGGAGTAAGCAGACCTCCACCCAGTTTTGTGCTTCTTTCTCAATGTCCAGAGGAAAATTCAAATGGTTCTTGAGAAAGAGGCTTTGGTATGTACTGATCATCCACAATTCTGTGTGAGCAAAGAATGTTTCAAATTCAAAATTAGAAAAAAAAATTGTTTGAAGACAGAAAATTTGGCCTTATTGCTCTAATTTACACCTACTATATATTCAATCATAATTTCATTCCATTTGTTCAGCTAACAAGAAGAGGAATGCCTATTAGCTGGAATATGGAAGATAAACAGAAATCAGCAAAAGAAGAGGGAATTTTCAGAAAAATAATTTTTCTTTGAAACGGGAAGAGAAACATGAGTGATTCTGTGCCACATTTAGATGAATTACTTGCAGCTCATAATCACACAGTTAAAAAGAAGAAACCGTGTGGAAATAGGAGACAGGGCCTGAATGGCTTTGTGTTTTAAGCCAATAGACTTCAAATTTTATGCAGTAGGAGGTAGATGAAGGCTGAGGAGGAGGAGGAGGAGGAGGAGGAGGAGGAGGAGGAGGAGGAGGAGGAGGAGGAAGGGGGTAGCTTAACTCTGTAGGCATCCAATGGCATAAAGAATGGAGGGTGAATAGGAGGGACTGGGTTGCAGTCCTGAGCCCATAAAAGCCACTGCAGAAATCAATGGGAGAAGTAATGGTCTAAACAGAGTATCCCACATAGGGCTATAGATGAGGGCAGGTAATTCACGAACAGTGATGGGAGAGAATTGGAAGAATGTAGGGTCTAGTCCAATGTAGGAGGTGAGCTAGAAGTTCTTAGCTATTCAGAGTTACCAGATGTAGTGCTGATCCCTTACTGGGATGTTGCTTCTCCACCTCCACAAGTCTTCATTCAGTCCCCTTTCCTGCTTTCAAGGACCCTGCTGTGCTGAGAGCATCTTCTCTCTTATTGCCATTAACTTCTCTCCTGCAAGAACAATTCTTATCAACTACAATATCCCTTATTTTCAATAATAATAATAATAATAATCACTTTAACTTCATTTTTCTTCCACAAGCACTCCAGTATTTTGCTGTCTTAATGTTATCAATTATTTCTTAAATCAAAATTAGAAGACCTTGGGTGATGTGTATCAAGAAAATATTTTCTGCAACAGACTATATAATCTCCATAGTCTCAATTTCCAATCGGACATAGCCTAGAGTCATCTGAGAAGTAAAGTTTCAATTGTGGAATTTCCTAAATCAGGCTGCTCTGTGGCTGTATCTATAGGGGGTTGTCTTGAATATTAACTGATATAGAAGAGACCAGCTCAGTGTGAGCAGCACCATTCCTTGAACAGGTAATCCACACCTACAGTTTTTAAAAAGCTAATTAACATGAACAGAAGAGGTATGTTACTGGCTCCCCTCCTGAAAAATTCAGGCACTACTGAAAAATAGAAAACAGTGAGACTGTAAGAGCCAGAGCCTGGGAAGACCCAGAGTTAGGCAGTGTCTTCTAAATATGATAGGACCACTAAACTCATCAGATTACAAACTGTTTGAACCTCACACACTTGCAAAATACCAAGCCAGCATTCTAACTGAAGTGCTATTGTCTCTACCTCTCCAGTGTTGGGATTTAAAGCATGTATTACCAGATTTAGTTAGTTAGCTAGGTGGTTTGTTTGTTTGTTTGTTTGCTTGGTTGTTTGTTTGTTTGTTTGGTTGGTTGGTTGGTTGGTTGGTTGGTTGGTTGGTTGGTTGGTTGGCTGATACAGAGCCTTGATTAGTAGCCTTGACTGCCCTGGAACTCATTATGTAGAGCAAGCTGGACTTGAACTCAGAAGTGCACATGAAATTATTGTCTTGTATTATAAATTATCCCTATTTCTATTGTCTTAGTTCCTGTAGACTGTGAGAAACTTTGCCCTCAGAATTATACTAGACCAAATAAATGTAGAGTTTCAATAAAGTGATGTTTTCTCTTGTTTAATGACTAGAAACATAAAACATATATAATACATAGAAAAAACAATAAAATGCTAGAATTTTCCAGCAATAAAGAGATTCAAAATTATGTCTTCTCTTTTTATGTTTATATATACTACCAACAGTGGAACAAGGAACATCCCAGGAGACAGATGTATAGGATCTTGGTGTATATCAGGAAGTATTAATTCCTTGTCTATGGCCATAATAAAACATTTGACTAATGCAATGCAAAGACAGAGGCTTTATTTTGGCTTACAATCCGGGGAGTGGAACAATGGACATTTGTGTTCTGCTCATTTTCTTCTTTTCCTCCAGTCTGGGATGTTCCACGCAGAGTGAGCATTTTTAACTCAAGTACCTTAATCTGAATGTATAATCCCCCGCCCACACACACACATACATGGTCACTGACTTATTTCCATGGAACTGCTAAATTACATCAAGGTAACAATCAAGTTTGAGCATCACCTGTAGAGCACTAATTTTACAACCTCATTACTCTCGCAGTGGTTTCCGTCCTTCAGGCATCAATCAAGTGTTACATACTCACCAGCTCATTTATTTTACTGAACAAAGTGGGTTAGACATAATAGCTAAACAATAATTTTTCATATTAAAATGTACCAAATAATGTCTAACTAGAGCCCCCCTTTCCTGGTTGCATTATACTTCTCAGGGACAAAAGGTAAAGAATGGAAGTGAGCCCTTGGCTTCACTGTGCTAAGAAGAGCTCTCTTCTCTCTGCTCCGCCTCATTCAACCAAGATCTTCTCTCTTTCTCTGGTGATTTCCATTCACTTCCCTCTCTTAAAAAAAAAAAACTTCAAATGTCTTATCTATTCAACAAAGAATAGATAAGGATCTATCTATCCTCTATCATTTATCCTCTATCATTTATCATCTGTCATCTATCAATCTAACCTACCTATCTATCTAGTTATCTATCATCAATAATCTATTATCTATCACTAATTATCTATCTACCTATATATTACTATCTATCTTTTATCTATTTATAGATTATCTATCATCTATCAATCTATTTGATCTATCTATCATCTATCTAGTTATTTATCATCTATCTAGTTACCTATCATCAATTATCTAAAATCTATCTATCTATCTATCTATCTATCTATCTATCTATCTATCTATCTATCTCTCCCTCTCCCTTCTTGCCCCTCTCTTTCCAACATTGTAGCTCCCAAATCTAACCTCTTTCAAACCAAGTGGAAACTTTCTTAAGTTCATTCTATATGTGGAAAATAATTATATTAAATGTTTGTTTATTAACATGCTTCAGAACTTTGTAACTCAAGATGGAATTTTGGTTTGAGAAACAAAACCTAGAACAGGAAATGCATAGTTACATTGTTCATCTTGGGCTCTTTCCTGTTACTAACAGTCTGGTCAGGAATGTTCAGCCAAGTGGTTGAAAGTAGAGTGGTACACTTAACAAAACATTTATTATCAAAGTCTAAAGGTGTGCTACTGTGCACATTAATATTATCAACTTATCACTCATATTTCATAAAACATATATGTCATCTAGAAAAATATGTCAACTGTATTTCTTTCATTTAAATCTAGAAGAAATACATACCTACACCCTTTAATTAAATTTCTTCTTCCTAATACTTTACCTTTTGGCAAGACATGATGAGCACCCTCCCAAAAATCTGTCCTGGAACACAAAGGCTGGATTTATTAAAAGCCAAAGTAAACAGGTGTGTCTATCATGTATTAAAAAAATACCATCCTATCTGGTTATGGGATTTCTATACCAATGCTTAATCCCTGTGTCCACACTGATTTATGATGCTTTGGTTTCCCCTTCCATCAAGAGGGATGGGTGCCCAAGATAAATGGCTTCCCTGACTTTGAAGAAACCTTCCTGTTCACACATCACCTTCATGGGCCTCTCAAATAGCACCCTGAGAGCAATTCCTGTTGAACAGGTCTCTTGTACCCTTCTTTATAGCTCGTTCTGTGGCCAGAGCCCTGTGAGCTTTGACTGCTTATCTTCCAAGTCAAATCACTGTTGAAATTCAAAACAAAACTGTCTCTCATTTTTCTGACCTTGTGAATGAGGAATGCTTATGTTGTCCTCTCATGAATTTAAAAACAAAACAGAATATTATAGTACCCTGATGTGATATTAGCACAATGTCTCAATTTCTTACTTTACAGAGTAAAAGTGATAGCATTGAAAGACAGCTGTGGGTTAAGGAAAATACTCTTAGCCAGAATCTGTGTTATTCTCATATGGCACAGAGAAAATCTCAAAAATCCTACATGCCCTATGGACATTGGCTATGAGGTGAGAATGCTGGCTAAGGGATTCCCATGACATGCAATGCCAATTACTCTGTTGCTTAAAGAAGTAGAATTGAGAAGTCCAGTTTGAAAGGAAAGGGAAGTCACACATACACATTGAAGATCAGCTAGTAAGGAGAAGTTGTACAATTTTGCTCATGCTCCAAGAACAGTCTTGTGCCACGAGCAGTGGGTGAGAAAAATAGCCAGACCTTGAAAGACAAGTCAGAATGGACCATGGAGAACAGGAGGGCATGGAGTGTCTTGCCTGAGCTTTGTGCTGTCTGGGAGGGAAAAAGAGAGACGATGAAGGACACCAAGACTCTGAAAGCTACTTCTTTCTAAAGACTGCATTAACCTTCGAGAGACCAAAGGAAACCAGGAGTGATTTAAATTATCTCAAATTGAAGTTAAAGGACAGCGACACTATCTTTTTACCCACTGAAGCTAAAACTATAATTTTAAACCTTTACATAACTCCTAGTGAGATTTTTGGCCTCAGTAACCACCAGGTAATTTTTGCCAAATGTATGTGGTTTAGATTTTTAAAGAGTTGGTTTCGGGTTCTGGATATTTTTGTCATCCCTTCCTCCTCTCCACACGTACTTCATTCAGATGCCTGCTCAGAGATCACCTCATCAAAGAAATCATTGTCTAAACAGGCCACACCTCTATCACTCTTGCTTGATTCCTGCCATGAGCATGGACCTCAATATGATACTTCATTATGTTTGTCTCTTCACCACTAGAGTACGAGTGGCATGAGAGCAGAAATTTGATTATTTGGACTATAATTGGTCCTGTATCACAGAGTCGATGCTTAATGTCTTTTGAATAAATAACCAAATTTAGTATAGGTATTCTCATTTTCTGGACTCTGGCTTGCTTTTCTAAATTTATGCTGCTGATATTAATATCCATTTCTCAGAATTAGAAACAAGAGAGTATATACCCATATCTATGATGTATAAATCTGAAAACTATTATTGTCGTGAAGACGTTTGTGTTGGGGTTTCAAATAATATCAACAAAATTCAATGGTGCCTATGTCCAGTGTCTGTTCTCTCTTTAGTTTGAGTTTTCAATAAAAATGGAGATAATTTATGCTTTAATTCTCTTTGATGTACAGATGTCTACCATTGTTTATAAGATGCAGAACAATGCAAGGTCTATCTGTTTCTTGGAGTTTATTTAATCTCATCTTTTTTTCATACCTAGGATACAGAAAAAGTAACTTTCTGACTCTTGGGAATTCTAAGTTTGTGTTCACACAGAGGCCATTATGTTATTCCTTTCAGCTAGACAAGCTTCCAAAACAGTCATTACAAAGTTTATATCTGTAATCATTTGTGTGTGATTCAAATGTCTATATTCTCAAATGCTTTAGTCCTGACTACTTCTGATTAAATCCTACCCATGTCCTGACCATCAGCAATACAAGTGAAAACGGATAAAGAACCATATGAAAGAAGAATGTATCTAGTCATGGCTTAGATTAGAAGATGATATTTTAGGTGACACCTGAAGAATATTAGAATTAGGTTGTTAAACAATAAAGAGGATGGCTTATAAGGCAAGGAGGAGCGGCAAAGTCAAATTTCTAACAGAAGAGATTATTCAGAGTTTCATTTTATTTACTGATTTATTAACTTACTTGTGTATTCATTCATTCATTCATTCATTTGTAAATACGATCTCTCATATTCTAGCCTAGCCTCAAGTTAGCTGTGTAGATGAGACTGGGCTTGAACTCGTGATTTTTCTGTCTTTCCCTTCCAAATGCTGGAAATACAGGTATTGTATCACTGTGTCTCCCTAAATGTTTAATCATTATATTTGATAAAAATCACTGTATGTTTCAAGTCTGAGTAGAATTTTTTATAAAATAAAGATGATAAAATGAAAATACATGTGATAAAATAAACTGAATACCCTACTAAAATGGTGTAAAGAAGTCAAAGACCAAATAAACATCATAAGGCTAAAAGAAACATATTGTCATTGCTATTAAACAGATATCTTCAAAGATATGAAGTATAAACATTTAAAAAACTAAAAAAAAAATTGTTTGAATGTATTAGAAAGTTAGCATTAGAAAAGGAAGGAATTGCAGTGCCTAGTTTTGGGCTTTAGGGCACAGGAAGCCAAAGTGGGGAGAAAGACAGGCTTACTTACAGCTGTTTTTTCTTAGCTTTGTATATATAGATACAGATTCTGGACAGTACTAAAAGTCCAAATGAATTTCTGATTATGTCAAATTCTGTAAGCTAAGCAATGAAAAAAAGACCTTACTTTTAGAGAATAAAAACAGAGTTTACAGAAACTAATATCCAACGGATCTATTTTTAACATCCTACTTGTTTTTTGTTTGTTTCTTTGTTTGTTTGTTTGTTTGTTTTCAGATTTAACCTTCCTGTCACCCCCAAGAAACTTTTCATCACTCTTAAGTTGGGAAAGCGTTCTGCTGGAGGTACTGGTTTTTATACTTCACATTCTACTCAAATTAGATAGGAGGTAAGTCTTTTGTCTTGTAAATAAGCATTAGTGCAAAGGGGCTGTAGAAGTAGCTCAGTGGTGGAATGCTTGCTTAGTTTGCACAACGTCCTGAGAGTGAAGACAATGTCCAGTGCACATATATGTAACTATTGAATAACTGGATGCAACATCACTAAGTGCCTCATGCTCCTAGAATTCCTCACTTCCCAGGACTGTAACCCAGGATTGTGAACCAAAACAACCCTTTCATCTCTTACATTGCTTTTGTCAGGGTATTTCATCACAGAAGTAAGAAAAGAAATTAAGATGCTCTCCCTGTAAGGGAGAAACTCAAAGGAACTGGGCTGAACTAAAAAACAAAGTCATAAATAACCACCTATGTACAGGCAGCACACAGATAACTTGAATTTGGGTAACAGAAGAAATGGACATTTTCCCTTTCCACCACTAATATAAAGTCATTAATGTACGGTGACCTCTATCCACCCCTATCATTTCTCTTTTTATCAGTGTTGGAAAAATGTAACTGTAATAATTATCAGATGATTTGGTTATGGGTCATAAAATACTTGAGAAATTTTTGAATTGAACCACATTTACTAAATGCCTGTCGTCCAAAGGATCCAGTAAAGTAATTAATTCATTTCATAGTTTGAGTTCAATGAATAGATTCCTCACTAAATCTGTTTTATACTTCATAGTAGACTATGGGTCTTAAAATCAAATTATAATGCATTTAATATGATATCGTCTAAACTGGAAATTAAGTTATATGTTTAGATAGGTTTCTTTGGTATATATCAAATGGAAGTTCCCTCAAACTGTCAGGAATATGAATGATGTCAATACTTATTTTTCTGGGAAGGCATTCTGATATAGAATATTCAAGGAGTTAGCTGAAACATTTAGAGATGATGACCTCTATTTTTGTAAGTATCTCTGAATAAAATTCTATGTATGTAACTTTAAAAAGACATTCCATTTGCAATAATTACACTTGAGTTCTCCATAAGGAATAATTTAGTTCCATGAAGGTTGCCTTTTTTTGATCACTTTCAAATAGAGTCTTTTCTTTAAACTAAAATCAATCAAGCCCATCATAAATATTGAGATTGATTTTGGGGGTTATGGAGTTAGATAGCAATTCTGCCATAATTTGTGAAGAGTTTAAATATATTTTGCATTTCAGTACATAAACTTAATATGTATGCACAAGTAAAATAATATAAAAATGGGAAGATAAATCAAAGCATTTCTTCTACTGCATGAAGAATCTAAATTTAAATTAAACAGTCAAATCTAAATTTAGAAAAATCCCAAAAGCTTCAGTGTTATGGACTTCATTCAGAAAGGAATGGCTCAAATAAAGAAGAGTGAGTGAACACTTGAGTTTAAAATACAAAGTTGATTTGCTCAGCATCCTGTCAAGTGTGAAATAATCAACAGCTGTAGATTAGCAGAAGAGTCTGTGTTTTGTATACACAGATGTAATTAGGAGACCTAGGTTGTGTCTGTTTCTATGTTTGGCAAAATATGCTTATGAAGTCATGTTAACAAAATTTTGCAGGTGAAACTCTACAGCCAAGAATTTGTGTCTTTAATGTGCTGAGACCCAAATGCATCCGCTTGTTGGAAGGTGTGCTTGTCAGTGTTTGTGGAGAAAGCCTAACAAGAAATTATCTTCCCCTAAATGGTTCTATAATTGGTCTTCTGTAGCATGTGTTAAGACAATTTATATGTAGACGATGCCAAGGCTGATGAAAATGAAGAGGAAAAAAAAAAGAAACCTGCCATTTATCCAGATAGTTAGTGCTGTGAGTCAGGAAACCAAACTCTACTACCCTGAGAGATGTGAGTCCACTGTAGTTCTGACGGCAATAGCTTAGTGGTTATTATTTATTTTTGAGGAATGTGTCTTTTTTCCCGAAGAGACTTAGATTATAAATGACTTGCCTCAGGTAGTTACTGTGTTCTGTATTGGGCTCCCCACTTTCTCTTATCTGTCATATCCTGACATAAGCTGCCAAGGCATGGGCCATCCTGTAATAACAATCCAGATATTAGCCCTTCTATGTAACAAAGGACAGACAGTGTATTTCAAAGCCAATAGTAAGACAACTGGATCTGACCCAACTGTGAAAAACTATCAGAAAGAAATGGGGGTTCCATTTTCTGGAAGGAGTGTCTAAAATCATTTTCACTTCTCACAGCTTTATTTTTTACATAAGAAATTCAGAAATAAGGTACTCTTGAATTCTAAATTTATGAGTTCTCCAAGTATGCCTCTATCAAAATTTTATGATCACCTGCTAAGAGAGTACATACACCTGTTTTCCTTAATTAAAATACAGTTTTCCTATTCATTTTCAAATAAGGTTCAGAAGCCATTTCAGGAGGAGTAGGTCACACTATAGAAAAGCAAAGTGCATTTCTGCTTTGTCACCCAGGTCCACCGAACTAGTGTTGGCCAACAAAAGGTACACACATGTCCTGTCAAGAAACTTAACACCTGAGAGATTTGTAGAATCTAAACTAGGTTCTGTACATGAGCCAAACGAGAGTACTGACCTATTATCAGTAGGACTTCAGTAATAAAAGAAGCATTCAGCTTAAGCCATTGCTAATATTCATATCTTTGCATAATGCCTAGTTCTCAAAATGGTAGCTCTTTTTAACACTCTCATTTGTGTAGGTTTATGTTTTTTGTCTCATCAGTTACATAACTTTAAAAGTATTTCATAATACTTTATACTTTATCACAGTTCAAAGAAAATAGTAGGAACTCAGGTTTTTCCCCCTATTTAAATATTGAATTTCCAAATTTGAGAAAAGATAAAATAAATAGCTAGGTGTTGGGTCAGTGTCATTAGCAGGGTGTATATGTCAACCAAAAATAGGTAAATAGATACACAGAAAGCACTGCCATTGTCTTCTTTCTTCACTGTCTTGTGATCTTTAGTAAACATGGCTCATGGTAGGAAGGTGTGGAGACATGTGACGTTATCCAGGTCCACACTGTTTGGATTCCTAAGATAGCATGCTAGCTCATTTAGGCAGCAAACAACAAACTATCTGACCATCCAAATAGCAAAAAGTCCTATAGCAATTTAGATTTCTAGCTTTTTTAAAAATGGATGATGGGAAGATGATTCAGGGAAAGATGAGGTGGCTATGCAAACATTAGGACCTCAGTTCTGATCTCTAAGAGCCAAGTGGAAAGCTTAGTGTAAGAGGTGAGGGGGAGAGCCTGCAGCCTCAGAGTCGCGTGAAGGCAGGAGCAACCCAGAATCTCAGAGACAGGCTCCTGGATTAGTGAGCAAGCCTTTCTCAAAGAAAAGTCAATTACAGAGGAAAACATCCTGACACCAACTTCTGGCTTCCACCCATACACACGCATACACACACACACACACACACACACACACACACACACACACACACACAGACACAGACACAGACACACACACACACACACACACATGTTTTTAATTTGTTAACTTGAGTGTATCAAGAAGTAACCACTAACCATTAACTGGATTAATTAAATTGTAAACACCCAGTAAGCTCTGTAACATCAGAATAGCAGTTACTTAAGAAAGAAACCACCAGACCTGTTTCAAAGTTTGCACATTTTCTCTAGGAAAGCTTCCACAGGGATATTGCTTTTCACTTGACAAAATTAGAAGGAGAGAGAGAGACCATCTAGAACTAAGGGCTGTATGTTCATTAATCAGGGTTTCCTATACTTCCTTTGTTTTGAGTAAACTAACTAGCTAATCCCTGTCATAATGGATACTACTAAACCGGGTGAGTCAAGCTAACAGAGTGACCTTGGCTTAGGAACCAGACTGAGACACAGTTGAAAGGATGGGCTGTATTCCACAAATAAGATGTTTAGGAGGTAGTTTCTGTAAGAAAAACAACACTGAAGTTTTTTTTTCCCTTCCTGTAAAGGTGGAAAAAATGAGAAACCATGTCAAGTAATATGTATTTCCACTAGTCTTGCTCTGAGCCCTGATTTCAAACACAGATGAAAATACCATTAAGGTACCAAGAACAAACTCACTTTATTAGGAGAAGAGCATTTAGAGTCAGACTCCTGGTAACATCTTATTTTTAAATTTCAGTGAATTGGTTTTTTTTTTTTCTCTTCACATGGAATAATATGTAGTAATTAAAGACAGCAAGTCCCTGATTAGTATGAAAATGTTACTCTGTTATTAAATTAAAAGCAATAATGACTCTCTACACATAGACATCTAAAACCTGGAGGACCCTCAAGCAAAATGTTTGTTTGTGGAAAGAGAGCCCTGTTCACACAAGGATCAGACAAGAGATGCTGAGAACTGTGGACTTTCCAAAAAAGCAAGGGCATCCTACCTGCTCGGGAAATTGGCAGGGCACAGGGACTACAAGAGAAACATGTCCAAGGAATACAGATCTGGCAAAATAAACAGACAAACAAACAAACAAACCTGTAATGAGATGCAGGATCTGCCTAACAAGGAAGTTCTGAAGCCCCACTCTTTAGTAGTTTGATTTAATAGTCAACCAAAACAAAACTGTCCAGTTTCTGTCCCACAAGTCTAAGCTAGTCTGTCAGCCTCACCCATCCTCATTTAATGTAATTGTCCTTGCTCTCTCAAAAGCACTAGAGAGCTAGTGTACTTGGTAGTGGTTGTAAACATCTACTGAGAGTTTGTTGGATGTCACTGTGTTTCTTCACTGACACTTTTCATGTTCTAATAACCTCATAAGATACTTCTCATGACTAGGGATGTGGTTCATGCATAAGGAACTTGCCATGAAAACATGAAGATCAGATATCTACTACCCACATAAAAGCAAAGGGGATGCCCTAGGTGCCCTGAAATTCTAGCACTTGGAATGTGGAGTGAGTGACCGGCAGTATCTGTGAGTTCTGGGTTCCATTGACAGATCATGCCTCAAAGAATGAGAGAGGTGATCAAGAAAGAGTTCTGACATCAATCTTGGACTTCTACTTGCACATTCACCCATCCCATACTGATGTAGAAGCACACACACACACACACACACACACACACACACACACACACACCACAGAGAGAGACAGACAGACAGACAGACACAGACACACAAGCAGAATCAGATACATGTTAATGTATACCACAAACACAGTTGATAAAAATAGATGTCCTACCAAAAAAGTACTTAAGAACAAGCTATTGGGTCAGAAAAAATTAATATCTCCCAGAACAGTGGTTCTCAACCTTCCCAATGCTGCAACCCTTTAATACAGTCTCTTATTTTGTGGTGACTTTCAACCATAAAATTATTTGTATCACTACTTCATAACTGTAATTTTGCTACTTTTAAGAATCATAAAGTAAACATCTGATATTCATGGTGTCTGATAAGCAACCTCTGTGAAAAAGTCGTTTGATCCCCAAAGGGGTCATACCCACAAGTTGAGAACTGCTGCGCTAGAACACCTATAGTCTTCCCCAAATTGTACTTAAATATCATCATGCACACCTCTTTCAGTTTGTTTAATAGTCAATGTTTTATATATTCTCATCGAGTTCTTTGACATAACTATTACTCTGGTACAAAAGAGACATACAAAATGTCTTGCTGACTAAATGGATGGCTAGATCATCAATTAGATTCATTTTAGCTCAGAAACACTGTGTAACAAAATTTTATGGCATATAAAATGCTGTGAAATGTCACTATCCAAAGGCTTATTCAGGAATCTACACAATACTTTCTTTGCATTGACCTTGACCTACGAGCGTATTGAGAAAATTAATTATGAAGCAAGTTTTCAGGGAAGGTAAATAACGTTTCAGAGAATACTTCACTGATGTGGATCAAAATCTTCTTAGAATACTTGGAAGCTGTCAGCTTGAATTTACATTCTGAACCATGTGTTTTGTTTTAATCTAATTCACAAATCTACCATCCCTTTGATGAATCTGCTTAATGGAGTCACAAATGGGTAAAGCTACGTCTCGAGAAATACTTTTGCTCAACCCACATGGCGCCCTTTTTATCAGGCCTTGAGTTAGAGATGTGTTCCTTCGGGTTATAGAGAGAATTCCAGAGGGAGACGAAAGGATTGTCATTGGTAGCCAATACAGGTAATCTTGGCCAAACTCAAAGTGGGAGTTAAATACAAATTGGAGGCCTTCGAGAGACGATAACAGTCAAAATGAGCCTAGGATGAAATAGCCCCTTTAGCAAAATATAATCTAGTTAGATTATGTTAAATAAAGGAAGACCCTTGATGTGCATGCTTACAGAATTCATAGTGCATAGAGTTCTAGAATCTAAATATGGCTGGAGGAGTCCACTGTCTTCCAAAGTGCTTGTCCTTTCCAGGCAGATATGTACAAAATATGAATAAAGAAGTCAAAAGCATGATTGTATAAGCAGAACCATCAGAATTGTGTTAAACCTAGATTTTTTAAATGAATTGGCTTTCAGTGTCTTTTTTGTAAGTGCTTTCTTTTATTCAGAAGCACAGACATAAAATAACATAAAAGTAAATGTTATTTATTTATAAATGCTATTTTAACATTATAGGATGCAAACACATTTGCTTATTATGGAACAGGCAATCAACAAATTGGAAACTTCACTCAGAGCACAGTAAATAGCCAATCATTCTTTTAAAGTAAAATGTGTTGTACCTGAATACAAACACATTCAAATAGATGCTGGTCTCAGCAAAAGAAAATAGAGAAAACATACAGAGAACTTGGCATGGATAATAAAGATTTTTAGAACATCATCATAAACAATAAAATGAGAACTATTCGGCGTGTTCATCTTAAGCACATTGCTCTGCGTTTGATATTAGCAAATGTTAAAAAGACGCAAATGAAATCAGGTGATTCAGAGCAAATAAAGGGTTCTTAGGCATTTTGGAGGGAGGACAAAATATAATACAAAAGTGGAAGTCAACACAGGGCTACATTCTGCCCTAGGAAGACTCGGGAACTCTAGGGGCTTTGAAAAACGTAAAGGAAAAAGAACAAATTTGTGAGCATCAGATTTACCAGCTGGAGATGCAGTTCCCAGTAACAAGCCCAATGCCCAGGATGCTTAAATTGACTTCGGCTGTCTGG
Source organism: Uromys caudimaculatus (assembly GCA_028551405.1). Taxonomy (NCBI): domain Eukaryota; kingdom Metazoa; phylum Chordata; class Mammalia; order Rodentia; family Muridae; genus Uromys; species Uromys caudimaculatus. The sequence goes on along the minus strand of CM052718.1, from coordinate 47,033,931 downwards.
AGTAGCAAGTCTTGGTCTAAAGCCTCGGGAGCATGTTCTGCGAGCTCGCAGAGAACGATCTTCTCTTTGTTTTGTTTTTTTTTTTCCCTCCTGCCTGTCTTATGTTGTGTTCTGCCTTCGATTTACGAACAAGTAAATGAAAAAGAGACTGTAATTGAATTAAGAACAGCAAGTCTCAAACTGCACAGCTCTTCACGTGAGACCAAAAGAAGATTTGGTTTTGATCTTAGAGCAACCAGATGCCCCACTTTATTTAATAGATTCCCCTGACTTAATATGGGTACCCAGCCCCCCCCTCCAAGAAATCCTATGTAACAAAATTAAGGCAGAGGGAGTAAAGAGAAAGACAACAAATGTTTCCCGTTTTCCAAGCCTGGGAGCAGAAATTGCCCCCTTTTGGATTTGTTTGCACGGGTTTGAGGTAGCAAGCAGGGAGGAATCCTGATTGCTAAAAGTCAGATGAGCGGGGCTAAGAGATAAGTAAAATGTGGGTGAGTTTGGCAGAAGTTAATTTGTTATTCTCATTTGGATGCTGTCTGTCACAGATCTGAACATTTTCGGTAAATGTATGTTTGACTTACTGTTTTGTCAGTTCTTAAGGTACTCTTTGAGAACTAACACCGGCCCTGACTTCTGTATAATTTAGATCCTTGCCTAGTTATACTCAAGAGCCTCGTTCTCATGTTTTCCTACCCAAATGTTGTACCAAGACCTTTGTTGTTCGTAGGCCATTGTTTCCATCTCAGAGTTCTTACACTAATCAAAAGGGGAAAATCCCTTGTAAGGAGAAAAGTGTTCCTACTTCTCATTGTTTATCTGACCACCTTATCGCTTCTCATAGTTGATTTTTAAAAGCTCCAAGCAGTGATTCTAAATAAAATCTCACCACTGGAGCGGAGCAAGAGATCTGCTTTTTGTAAAAGTCCAAGCATGACAGGGAAGAAAAAGAAAGCAAAAGCAGAGAGAAACAGCCCCAGCTCTAAAAAAACAGAAATGGAAAAGACACATAGTCTTCTCCATCCTTTCTCCTAGCGCTCTGAAAGAGGCTCAGGAAGCAAGCTTCAAGCCAGGGGATCACAGGTTCCTTTATCAGTCACTGCCAAACACTTATGTTGTCAGTTCAGCTGATCCCTGCTTGCCCTACGTGGTTTCTAAACCAATGCTTTATGGGTATGAAATCAGTTGAAATACATTTATGAGGGTTTGACCCAGATATTCCCTTTTAAGTTTTGCCAAGGCATAATATGATTGAATTTTTTATTATATTTGCTTAAACAAATAGACTGCAGTTTAGTGCAAATGTGACAGCAAAACATGAGATATATGTATGTGTGTATATATATATATACACGTCATGTGTGTATGTATGTATATATGTGTGTATGTATATATACATACATTTATATATATACAAATATATATTTGTACCCTCAAAATCAAGTGCATGGAGCTATGTGTATTCATGTGTGTGCACACCTATATGTCTGGTTTTGTGTATGAGTGTGTGTGCGTGTGTGTGTACGTGTGTATGCTTTCATGAATATTTGTATGTGTATTAACACTTACTTGTGTGTGTTTATGTGCATATATGTTCTTGAATGTGTATGTGTCTGCATCTACATATATGTTCATATGTGTATGTGTTTGTGTGTGTATGCATCTGGGTTTGTGCTCACCTGCATATGTGTTTATGTGTATGTTTGCGTGTGTATGTGTGTGCCTGCATGTGTGCATTCTTATTTATCCTCAGATACATTTCCTTGGTACTTTGTATTACTCTCTATCTATTTCACTTGGTGCTTCAAACTTCGTGACCAAAATTTACTAACGAATAATATGGATTGTAATACTCTGCAGTTTCTAATAGGAACTAACTAGCATCACACTTGTACCTTCAGCCATGTTACTGGATCAGATTTAATCCATATATATATATATATATGTATATATATATATACGTGTGTATATATATATACATATATATATATATGTATATATATATACGTGTGTATATATATATACATATATATATATGTGTGTGTATATATATATATATATATATATATATATATCAGAACTTGAATAATTCTATATTCTGGTCCATGTTATCTTTCAGGTTCATATCAAGGGATTTCCACAATCTATTTTTAATGTTTTTATTTTAATTAACTAATTAATATATTTATTGTAGCTATATAACAGTGAAATGCCATAAACTCAACATTAATCACGCAAAGTTCCCTAAAGCCCTAGATTTTACATGGTATTAGTTTTCTCATGCTGATATGTCATTTGATAGGCATCTTGACAAAATGTTTAACAGTCAAATGTAGGCAAAAGATTGAAATCCTTACTTAGTAACTATATAAAAAATAACTCCTTATCAGATAAACCTCAAAACCCAGCGCAAAGATGCGCAGATTAGTGTATTGTTCACAAAGACTCTGCAGTGTGGAAAGGCTCCTGGTAAACCACTTCCTCTCTTCTGCATCTTACAGAATAGATTAATTAGTTACTTACTTACTTTGCACTTCGTGTTGTGTTATATAACTCTGGTGTAATGGTGTCATGTCCACTGAGTATAAATGCAGCAGAAAATTCAACCTTTAAAAACAGCTCATCCCGTCTTTCTATTCCAATGTGTACTTTACCTAACTGTAAGCACTATGCTTCTACTGCATTTTCTCCTTCCTCTAGCTCTTTCAGGCAAATTGTAACACGCTTAGCCAGCTATCATAGACACATCCTGGAAAAACATCCTTACACCTCCCCACGTGTAAGTGCCTAAGTAAATGCCTAAGTAAATAGTGAAATATACAAATCATTAACCCCATGAATGAGCAATAAAGAAATTAATATTCTCTGTAGGTAATGCCATTTTAGAAGTTTTATTCATTTAACATCATTCAGGAGTAAGTGTTCCAGTGTATAAATAGTTCAAAATTTATTGAGTCAATACTCCATCTTAATGCACAGGCCACTTAGTGTTTCACTATTAAACCCAGCATGCACAGAACATTCTTGTGAGATAATGACACCATAGACATCAGGTTTAGCAAGCAAGAGAAAGCCAACAAAATGGAAGCACATTGGTACATAGCATTTCTTCCAAAAATGTGCACCGATTCACCTCCTACCAGCTTTGTCCAAACTTGTTGGTTTCCCTGTCCTCTTGCTCATGCTTGCTAATAGAATTAAAAAATAATAACCACCACCATCAAAGTGCATTGCTTTAAGCTATTTCTTTCATTCGTAAGAAAATTACATGGGAAGGGTTTGTTGTTGTTGTTGTTTTGTTTTGTTTTCAGCTTGGTCTGGCCTTGGGTAACTAAGAAGAAAGATTTGGAAACAGATGTCCCTATAAGATGGGGACTTGCCATGGTAGAGCCAGGAGCTCTGTGTGGGTGGAAATGGGACCATGTTAATGGGGAGTATAAGCATAGAGGCAGTAGATGCCTCTAGAAAGATGGTCTTAGCACTGAGGCACAGTACTCTTTTCAATTAGTGATTACGAACACACGTGATGAAAAAAGAGCCCACATTTCCACAGTCCTGTCCCCTATACTACATACTGGTAAGAATAATCAAATAATCGGCAATGGATCAATTGCTTCCTGGGATGGCATGGGAACAAGTGCCAGCCTGCCACCTGCGTGTTTCCAATCATCTGCATTTAGAAGTCACTCTTCTCTTTACTCTTGAAAGAAGAAGGCTTTCACTCTTACCATGGTTTGTGAAACTTTTCAAGTGTCCTTACATTTATCTGAATATTTATCACTACTGGTATTTATTTTACTAATGTTGAGCTAGTGTAGAAAACAACACCTTTCATTATATGATTTTTGTACATATATACCCATACCCTGCTTTCCCCATCCTCCCTCACCTGCCTCTTTTAAGTTCTCTTCCTGTCCCCAAATAGTCCTAGTCTTCTTCTGCTTTTTACACACACGCGCGCGCGCGCACACACACACACACACACACACACACACACAAACACACATGTGCACGGCTCATAGAGAATTGCAGCTCTCCTTGCCATCATCTTTGTTGACTTGTTTCTTTGTTGTCACCATTTCTTCAAATTTTGCCATGATTCTGTAGGATTTCACCCCATTTTTTGTCTAAGAGAGTACAAATGCAGCTTTTCCATTAAGCATAATATAAAGGAGAATTAAAGTGCAGCTCCACAGAGAAAAACATCTAATGCTAGTAACTGTCACTATCAAAAATATTTATCAACCATTTTTGACATTGTCTTCTGGTTTTGTTCTTCATCAAACACCTTGCTCATGGTTTTATAGCCAGAAGGACATTTCAGAGTTAGCAGAAATGTTGGGGGAAATGGCATTTCTGTAGAAATGGAGGTTTCAAGGCCATCTTTGTTGGGGAAGGCTCTGATATTCTTCACAGATGTAGGCATAGCAGTAGGAACAAGGCAAGCCAATCTTATAAAAACTGAATGCCATGCGAGGAGTCCCTAATGTCTTCTACAGGTATTGTGCTTCGCTCAAAAGTTTCCAGAGGGGATTCATATGGTTAAATTCCTACTGCCAATAAGGCACTCTAGAAGTTACATGGAAGAATCTTGTGTCAGAATCTTGCTAAGTAAAATATTTCCTCAGAAAGTTAAAGCCATAGACTCAATAATTAAAAAACTGAAACCCTAAACCAGCTTTGCAACATCTGGGCCATGGAGAACAGCTTGACAGGCATTCAGGAGAATCAGCCTTGGTCCTGTCATAAAGAAATAGAAAGCATTATAAATGACTTTGTACAATTGAGACTGAAGGCCTTTGGGAATAGTGAGTAATTTACAAGTTCCTTGTAGGTGATAGACTTCGCACCTCCACATTGGAAAACACTTTTTAAAAAAATATAAAGATAATCAAGAAAGTAGTCTTTTTAAAAGATGCTTATTGTGGAGTTTAAAAGACTGAAAATAATCCTGTCTTCAGGGGTGGAAGCAAAATAGAATTATTGCTTAATCTGAGTTTGTGCCTTTATGTCTTTTCAGCTGAACCCAGATCTGCTTCTGTGAAAGTAGCCAGACATGTCCTTTCCTTTCCTACAAGTCTAGAGCTCTTTCTATTGCTCTTTCAGTTCTTCTGCTCCCTGAGTATTTCCAATGTTCTACAAAGAACATCTTGCTGGTTGACTTTTACTTACCACAGCTTTTTAACAGTACTGGGAGGCTGATCTTCTACATGACATACTATGCATCTTTTGGAAGAACTGCCACTAAGCAGGAAAGAGAGGGGAATTTCAGAAAGCCAACCTTTTAAGTAGATGAGAGACAAGAAGCAGATCAAATATCGAATCTAGGCTAACACTGGCAGCTCGTTCCAATGCTTGACTTGCTTGAGAAAGATCTATAGCTCACACTTGAAAGCAGAACCCGGTTCTAAATTTGGAGTCCTAGCAGAAAATTATTATAGTTCTGTGATTAATTTTATGCAAACAGAGAACCATTGCAGACACATCACAGACTGGAAATTGAGTCCCCTAAGAAGCCTCGGGTGCTTCTGAGATGAGTTTACAGGTCATCAGAGCCCTTCCCTGGAGATGAAGTTTGTCAAACAGAACAGGTGTCACCTTTATGTAGACCCGTGGCACAAATTAGTTCTTCTCTCCAGCTGGTCTGTGGTTTCCTGTCTTTTATTTAATGTTTCCAAGGTGATATTTCCAAATGGATGAGACACAATTTCCTGAGCCTAAATGTGAATGAAATTGAAACTGTATTAACTAGTCCTACGGGCTCTAGCACTGGGCCTTAAGTATTTATAATCCTGATCTTGTCTCCAGGTGTATTAAATTAGCTCCTGTGATTAGCAACTTGAGAACATGGTTGCAGTTTGGCTGTCTTTGATTCTGGTGTAAATGCATCTTTAAAGCACACAGGTCTCAGGCTCTTGATTCAGAAACACACAAAAGCACCCAACTACTAGAAGAAGAAGACAATGGATTCCGGCCACTGTCTTTTGTTTTCCGGCCACTATTGAGCTCTCCATGTTGATCTTTCAGGGTTTCTGCTCCAAGGTTAGAGTCAGTGTTCAGAAAGGACATCTTGCTGCTGGCTTTTACTTATTCCAGATTTATACTTCGTGCCATCCTCTGAGGATGTCCCACTATAGTCGTATACCATAAAGCTATCTTAAGTCCGTCAGAAAACCAAATTTTGGTGACCCTTTTATATTTTATGTTCTTTCTGTGTTGTCTTTTGTTTTTGCATTTCCCATTATGGAGATTTTGTTTTAACCTGATGAAAGGGTTTTAGTATCTGGTCTCTTGAAAAACTTGTTAATAGAGTTTTACTGAAAAGAAACACTGTAATTAGATTGCCATGTAAACTTCATTAGCTAAACCACTCGATACTTGTTTGAAATAAGCTGGTATTATTCTTATAATAGCATTTTTATGGATACATGAATAAGGGTGAAAGGGCCAAATTAGCGTATGTTACCTCATATCTGGTATTTACCCAGACATCCTGGAAACTAGTGGCTTGGTCTGGTGCCTGAGATGAGGAAATCCAGAAATTATAATGGTGATGGTCATCTTTGAATTGTCTTAAAAAAAAAAAAACCCAAACCCCCTTTCTTTCTTTCACTTTGCTTTCTCTTCTTCCATCCATTCCCCCCTCTCCCCTTTTCTCCATCACCTCCTGTAGACTTTGAATATTCTCTTCAGGTGAGGAAATTAAATAGTCAGAATGCTCTTCAAGACACTCAAACCATCCCACCAACCTCCACCACTAATTGGGAAATCTTTCTGCAACAGGTTATCAAGACTTCAGAGCTGGCAAACTCACTGATGGACCAGTCTGTACCTGCCAACAGTCACAGATTCCTTTACACCTTGAGTAATTTTGTTCTCATCAGCTCAATTAGAAAAGGAAAAGTAGAATCAGGTACAGTATGTAATTCCAACATCCAGGAAGCAGAGGCAGACAAACTGTGACTTCATAGCTAGCCTGGGAAACATAGAGACCTGCCCCCCCCCAACCATGTAAATGCAAACACCATGTCACATCAGATACTGTGCTAGGCAGGTACTGAAGAATTCTGGTGAGTAAGTTATAGCTCGGCTTGACTCTCCTCAAGAAATATACAACATGTATATGGCACTTTCTCAGGTTCAGGAACTGACAAGGTACAGATGCTTATGTCCAAACATTCCTGACTCCTGAAGGTAAAACATTTTTGTCTGATTATAAAAATGAAAGAGAGAAAACAGAAGCAGGAATGTTAGAGAAAGAGAAATGTCTGATTTAGAAGCAGAGAACACTTTAAAAAGTAAAGGCTTTTTTGTTTTGTTTTGTTTTGTTTTGTTGTTGTTGTTTGGTGTTTTTTGGTTGGTTGGATTTTTGTTTTTGTTTTTGTCTTTTTTCTTTTCTCTTTTTAACCTGGGAAGGAGCGAAGAATGAGAAGGAAGGGAAGTGAGCAGACTGAGCAGACGCCTCAGCAAAACAGTACTGAAGAGGAAGAAGTTTGCAAATTTTGGGGAGAAATGGCACGGCCTCTTGAGGAGGAGGACTTTGCAAGGGAACAACACGTACTCTGGTCTTCTATCTGACAAGATTAAAGGGTCACAGTAAAAAATTTCAGTTGTCTTCAGTTTCACATCCCAGGTTGGATTTCCTGGGATGTGATACAGTGTTGAAGCTTACTTGAGGGATGGCCCAATCTTGGGGGATCTTTCTGTGCTGCCTGTAAACTGTTTACTAATTATTTTGAGTTGATCTGTTAACTTCTAAATAAGGTTAGATCAGTCAAATATCATGTTTGTTTCTAACTTCTATCTCTCCCAGTCACATTTAAATTATTTATAACATTGTGTCTCTATGTGTTTGTGTGTGTGTGTGTGTGTGTCCATTATACTTGGCCTTTTGATAAGGACTCCTTTTCTGTTCTCTAGTGGCCTTAGTGGCAACACTCCTGAAGTTCTTGATGCTACCTTCTCTGCTGCCTCAAGGAAGGAACAAAGGCATCCTCCCGGCCCTGCACTAGAAAGAGACCAACCTCCCGTAGTTCTTTGAGGATTTCCCCTTAGAAAATTTGTACCGTAAATGCTTTCTCTGTCCCTTTGATATGGAAATATTTTTAAAAGCCTCTTGTTAGCTTTACCACCCAAGGCCCTCTTTCTTTCCCTTAAGTCCCTGGGGCTACCCCTTTCAAATTCAATCAAGATAAATAGTGTGGCTCAGTTCTTCCCTAGGTTCTGCAGGAGGGAAGGGAGGCTAAGGTAGGTGCTCTGTTCCCAGATGAATTGTGCCATGGATAGAAAAAAAAATGAGAAATCTAACTTTTTTAGGGGTGAACTTTCCATCTTCCCACTCATCACCTTCACTAAAAGCCCTGTTGGTCTCCCTTGCTGCAGAGTTATTTTTTTTTTTTTAAAGATTATTTCTACATAATCTTTCTTTTCTTTTCTTTTCTTTTTTTTTTTGATATTTACCTTATATACATACATTCGAATGTTTTCCCCTTTTGATACTCCCTATTTCATCCCCCTCCCCCTGCCTCTATGAGGGTGAGCCCCCCACCCACCTACCCACTCCCATCTTCCCTCCCTAGCATTCCCCTATACTGGGGCATCTAACACCCTCAGGCCCAAGGGCCTCTCCCACTGATGGCCAACAAGGCCCTTCTCTGCCACATATGTGGCCAGCACCATGGGTCCCTCCATGTGTATTCTTTGGTTGATGGTCCAGTCTCTGGGAGCCCCCCGGTTCTGGCCAGTTGACACTGTTGTTCCGTCCATGGGACTGCAAACCCCCTCAGCTCCTTCAGTCCCTTCTCCAACTCCTCCATCCAGGACCCCACGCTCAGTCCAACAGTTGGCTGTAAGCATCTGTCTTTGTATTTGTCCGGCTCTGCCTGAGCCTCTCTGGAGACAACTTATCATGCTTCCATCAGCAAACACTTCCCAACATCCACAAGAATGTCCGGGTTTGGTGGCTACCTATGGGATTTATCCCTAGGTGGGGCAGTCTCCGGATGGCCTTTCCTTGAGTCTCTGCTCCACATTTTGTCTCAATATTTCCCCCTGTGAGATTTTTGTTCACCCTTCTAAGAAATACTGAAGCAGCCACATTTTGGTCTTCCTTCTTCTTAGGCTTCATATGGTCTGTGAATTGAATCTTGGATATTCGAACTTTTGGGCTAATATCCACTTATCAATGAGTACATACCATGCTTGTTCTTTTGTGACTGAGTTACCTCGCTCAGGATGATATTTTCAAGTTCCATCCATTTGCCTGCAAATTTCATGAAGTCGTTGGTTTTAATAGCTGAGTAGTACTCCATTGTGTAAATGTACCACATTTTCTGTATCCATTCCTCTGATGAGGGATATCTGGGTTGTTTCCAGCTTCTGGCTATTATAAGTATGGCTGCTATGAACATAGTGGAGCATGTGTCCTTATTACATGCTGGAGCATCTTCTGGGTACATGCCCAGGAGTGGTATAGCTGGGTCCTCAGGTAGTACTATGTCCAATTTTACGAGGATCCACCAAACTGATTTCCAGAGTGGTTGTACCAGCTTGCAATCCACCAGCAATGGAGGAGTGTTCCTCTTTCTCCACATCCCCGCCAGCATCTGCTGTCACCTGAGTTTTTGATCTTAGCCATTCTGACTGGTGTGAGGTGGAATTTCAGGATTGTTTTGATTTGCATTTCCCTGATGACTAAGGATGTTGAGCATTTCTTTAGGTGCTTCTCAGCCTTTCGTGTTTCAGTTGAGAATTCTCTATTTAACTCTCTTCCCCATTTTTTAATAGGGTTATTTGTTTCTCTGGAGTTTAACTTCTTGAGTTCCTTGTATATATTGAATATTAGCCCTCTATGGGATGTAAGATTGGTAAAGATCTTTTCCCAATCTGTTGTTTGCCGTTTTGTCCTATTGACAGTGCCCTTTGCCTTACAGAAGCTTTGCAATTTCATGAGGTCCCATTTGTCTATTCTTGAATGGCTTATGCTCTAAGATCAAGAATCGACAAATGGGACCTCATAAAATTGAAAAGCTTATGTAAGGCAGAGTTACTCTTAAGTTGCGTTCTTTCTCTGCTCTATAGTGGCGCTGAATAGTCAATTTTCTTCTCCTTCTTCTTCATTTTTTCTTTCTTTTTTTGGGTATGTTTATGTTTAATTTTGTTATCTGAATTCTTAATTTGGTAATAGACATACAAACATTTTGTTTTCCCTTAGAATTGGAATCCTGACTAAAGTTCAGGAAAGGTAGATATCAGGCAAAAGGGACCCGTATCACATTGTCACTTTAGAAACAGCCATTATGTTCATTCTGCACAGATCTCTAGCTTTGGCCTTCATTCATTGTCCTGTCAATCATGGGAGCTCCATATTTTTAAACCATTTCTTTTCTTGATTAATCTACCATGAAATTCTTTATTAACTAGTTTCACTGAAGAAAGTGGATTATAACTAGTTATCCTCACAAGAACTCATATTAAGCAAAGAGTAAGTAGAAGTATTTCTTCTATTAAAGATGAAAAATTGAAGTTCTAATAATTTGGTTTTTTAAAAAGTTTTCTTGTTAGTAAGAATTGTACAAATGCATATTCAAAATCGTTATTGACTCAAAACTAACAAGTGTGCACTGCAGCAGAGTCATTTCAAGACAGAGCAGTGCTTTCTGTAACTCTCTTAATGCTCCTTTGTTTCTTTGATAAAATTTTACTTCCTCTTAGGGCACTATTTAGTCTATTAATGCATCAGCATTTCTTTTATTGGAAGTTCGTGTATCTTTGATTATTTGTTTGTTTGTTTAAAAGATTCACACATGTATACCTCAAATATTAATAAGGCAGAAATGCTTGAATAAGAAAGACAATGGATGATTACGCATTAGTTAATAATGATTTTTCATATGAAGTGGAAGGGGATTATGATTCCTTCCTATTTATTTCCAATGTACTAAGAGGTCATCATTTTTTCCAAATACTCCTCTTTCTCTTTCACTACCTCCTGATCAATAATTTTCAGAATTTTCCCTTTTCTCCTACATTTCATATGTTCCTTCAGGTGCCTTCAAGACACAGTATTGCATATACACCAGTACTCATCACCCTAAGGGTTGTTCTCTGTCATCTGTTCTTCATCCTCTCTGCCTTCCACTCTATACCTTGTTCACACACTCATCCATTGCTAGGCATCTTTGCTACTTTTATTCTTTCTTATTTCAAATCCCTTTTAATTCTGTTCATGCTGCATTAAAGTTTTGAGCAATCAATCCATTCTGTACAGACCTATTTCTTTCTTCAACTTTAATTGGAGGCATGGTCAGCACAATGTATCCATCAATTTTTTCCTAATTGTTATGAGTTCGTTAATCTTGCCTCATCAACGATTGTACCGTGATATAGCTTCCTCATGATGAGCTGATGCTAAAGACAGATAATAGGCACTCAATCAATGAGGATGTTTTAAGACAGAGTTAGCAATATGTTAAAATGAAGAAAGTAAATGGGTGAATTTTTCTCTGTCACTTGAAACAAATAGCATTTCTCTAAGAGTGCTTGAGAGATGTGTTTCTTTTGCACATTTAATAGGATTGACATACTAAGGAGAAATCTTCGTCATAGGATGAAAATTCATATATATATATATATTTACATACTTATGATAACCCTGGGCCCTGGGCAGCCTATGCTCTCTAGAAACAGATATGATACCACATCATGTTTTTAGCCAGGTGAGATTTTGGACTTCTGATATCTAGAACTATAAAATGATAAATGTGCTGCTTTCAACTGCTATGTTTGCAGAAATTTGTTAAAGCAGAAAAAGGATATCAGTTGTATACAGCATTTCAGTTGTTACGTTATTCTTAAATTAATGCATTAAATAATAAATTATTAGCAAAATAATATATGCTAAATAAATATTATGTGTAGACTGAATAATGATTCTAAATAATGTCAAAGATACTCAATTCTAATTTCAAAAGATTCTGGTAGGTAAAGTTTAACCATAAGGAGGTCATAACCTCCTTTTGCCCAGAGCATTTTATTTTTTTTTATTTTTTTTTTTGATATTTTATTTACATTTCCGATGATTCCCCTTTTCTTTAGAAACCCCGTGTCCCCTCCCCCTCCCCGCCTCTGTGAGGGAATTCCTCCTCCCACCTACCCGCCCACCCATTCCCATATTCCCACCTTGACATTCCCTTTTACTGGTGCCCCTAGCACCCTCAGGCCCAAAGTCCTCTCCTTTC
>CM052718.1:46986904-47021195 GCA_028551405.1 Uromys caudimaculatus | reverse complement strand
AAGGTGGGAATATGGGAATGGGTGGGCGGGTGGGTGGGAGGAGGAATTCCCTCACAGAGGCGGGGAGGGGGAGGGGACACGGGGTTTCCAAAGAAAAGGGGAATCATCGGAAATGTAAATAAAAAAAAAAAAAAAAAGAATTTCTGACGCCCATCCCAGTATCATTAGACAAAGATACATCAATGTGTACAAATACATTCTCTGACCTGTACAATTATATAGACCAGTTAGTGTGCCACACACAAGTAAAAAAAATTATAAGTTACAACTTAAAGATCTTTTTCCATACTCCTAAACTAATAGTTTAATTGTAACATAAGTCATCTTGTCTATATATTTTTAAATGCTTGGAGCATATCAGGCATTCACTCTATTTATAGAAAACTTATATTTCTTGAGAATTAAAACACAACAAGAACTTCCTTTAGATATGTTTCGCTTCTATCATATATGGCATGTAAGTTTTTATAATTATCCACTACTAAATTTTACTATGCTTGTTACACTAGATGTCTGGTATAACAATATGAAACTAGTTAGTAGAGTTTACAAATTTCAGTTATTGGATACTACCCTTTACTAACTGGGTCAAATTTAAGTGAACTTCAATATTTTCTGTAAAATGTCTCTAATAATCTTTATCCAACAGAAGCACTGGAAATTGTAAGTGTAGTTATCACATTATATAAATAGCAACTAGCTTCCTACCTAGTATATACCTAGTATACATTCAGCATCCAAAAATGTTCATTACTACTACTAAAACAAGAAAACAGGATATGCCTGTCTACGGTAAGGAGGCAATTCTACCTGGATATTACCTTGCTGCTGTGTAGCATACCTGCCTGTACCTTCCATTATAAAGTCCATCTGACTTTGAATAAGTAGAAACTCTATTGTTTCTTCTTCTAATAAATCTTAGCAACTTGCCTATCTCATTCACTGTAAGGAATGAAAACTTGAAGATGAGTAGTGGGGAGGATTAAACTTTTTTGTTGTAGAGCTGGTTCCATGAATTCTAAATCAAGGTCCATTACAGGAACACCCATTCTAGCCTCAGGCTAAGATCAGGCTTTAGCAAAGCATCCAGAAATCACAAGTTCTGGAGCAAACTCAATAGCATGGAACAAAATCTTGGAAGCCAGGTTGTTTTGTATACTTTTTTAAAAAGCAAATAACTGTCCTATTTTAGAAAAAATATTCTGAGCTCATCTTTTGCAAACAACTAGAAAAAGAAATTTTAAGTATGTGACACTTAAATGTCATTCATTAATGCAATTGATAAAATTAAGAAAACAATATAATCATCTGACATCTAAATCAGTGTGTTTCTATCATTTATGTACTGATTCTCTGTGTTCCTGTTTTTCTATTATTTCTCCCTATTAAATTTAAAAGAACATTTTATTATATTAAAATAATAAAGTCTGTTTGCATGATATTTTGTAATCAAGTAATTATGAGAAATGTTTTGTTTCTACTGTCAAGTTTAAGTAAACTTTAACACGTAGAAGGTTAACCACAGAAACTGAAATGTATTTACCATCCTTTGGCCAGAATGAAAGCTCCCCATTGGGACTCAATAAATAATCTCTTTTGTTTATTTGATCAATAAACAACTAAATCAGGATGTAAAGGACCACAAACTTACAGCCTGAATTCATGGAATCAGCCATTCAGCTTTGTTGCACACACTTCCCTTCCTCAGTAAAAGTACCCACTGCACACAAGCCAAGCTGTGCTGGGTTGATCAGAGACGCTCTGACGGAGTCCCAGGTGACAAAGCACACCTGCAGTGGCTCAGCTTTTCAACATGCCTCCTCTTGACACTAAGCAGAGCGGAAAAGAAGTGCGGTAGAATGCAGTAGGAGATGAGCCCTGGTCCCAGGAGCACAACTCCACCTTCACAGCATGCAAATGATTTAATACCGATTCATCCAGCACTGTAGAGTAAATCATTTCCATCTCCCACATGACCACTATCAAGCTAAAAATGTGTTTGGCCACATGGGACGCATATTGAAGTTACTGACATTTTCAAATGGAGATTCTTGAGTGTGTAAGATGGACAAAAGCATGTTTTCACTCAAAACTGTCATTCCTTATTCAATTTCTTCTATAACTGAACGATACTATGTTTGTACGGTAGTTTTTAATATGATGGAATATCCTATATCTGAGTGGTTTATCATGGTACCATTGATACAGTGTAACTAACAAAAGTAATATTAGTAAGACCAGGTAACTATATTTTAATTGTAAGTAATAGCCATATATGGTTAGTGACACATAAATATAGTTCTTGACATTTAGGACAGCATTCCAATTCAGGTATGGTTGTGTATGACTGTCATCCCATAATTCAGGAGGTTGAAGTAGGTTTCCTTAGCCCTAAGACAGCCTGGGCTAGAAAATGAAACCCTAGTGTGTGTTGTGGAATCGGGTATGTGAATTAACACATTTAGTATAAGAAAACAAAGCCATTACTTTATCCATAAGTTATAATACAAACTTTAAACCCTCAAGGAGCAAATACACACTGGGCAATTATATTGCGCTAGTCAATCAACTATTTTAATTAAGTGGGATACACTGTACATAATGAGTTTCTCATTTTCAAATGACACAAGTAAAGTAAAATATAGTCTCTAAAAATGACACTTAAACCCAAACTGCCAAGAATCAAAGTATTGTAGGTATTTGCATCTATTTCAAAGTGATGAGGGTAACAGTGTGTTTTGTTTTGCCTATGCAACACAACACATCAAAATGATTCCATTTTTCCTTTCCAATCACAGCTGAAAATAAGAAGACCACAAAGATGCTCAGACTCCAACATGTTTATGTTATGCTTAAAAACTTAATGTTATTCTTTGAAAAAGAGGGGAGAGGAGGGAAATAACAAAGAACGCAATAGAGAGAACACAAGAGCCCTCTGCAAAGGGAGAAGAAGGAGGAAGAAGCTGTGATCCAAAGAAGTGTCAGGTCTGAGGACTGTGGTGAGGAGGAAAGTGGGGAAGAGTGAAACAGGGTTTGTCGGAAGAATCACAAGACAGACCACTCCACCCTATAAATAATGCAGTTCGGTGTTACACTGGGCTCCAGCTGAGCTTCTTGAGAATCATCCCTAGGCCTCAGAATCAGGAACTGGTAGGAATGCATTTTTACTTGCCTTACCCTGAATCTAAATTTTTGATCTGATTTATAGTTTTCTGCTTGATAGTAAATAATTCTCCAAATTTAGTTAATTAAAAGCTATTATTATTATTATTATTATTATTATTATTATTATTATTATTATAAATACAAATTGGGCAGAACTTAGAGAAATCAGCCTGTTTTATTTCATACAGCATTTGCTGGAAACAGATGCCTCGAGGCTGTCAGACTCACTCTCTTCCACGGGTCACGTGCCTTTTTGCATATTGTTACAGTTGCATCTGAAGTGAACATCCCAAGATCCCAAGACATCGCATTTTTCATGACCTGTCATCAAAAGCGTATTTCCACAGTAATTCTTTGTATTTGTACAGGCAAGTGAATCAGAAACATCTGCCCAAGTTTAAGGGAAGAGCAATAGACTTGCCATGATTTGACGATACGATAGTACAGTTCTGAAATACCAAGAGTCAAGAGATACTCTGTCTATCTGCAGAAACTACAATTTGCTAACAATCTTCTATTTGTCACAATTAACAGCTTCCTACACTTACCACTTCTCCAAAGAATTTCCCAGAGTTTCATCTTTTTTATACATTAGGGAAGAGTATCAGCAGCTTATCAACTAAGTCAGACACAAGTATGAGTGAAACTCCATGGGCAAAGTGTCAAGTTCTGCTTCTTCAATTATATTACTCTTGGTCCAAAGACTTGTTAGCTGAAGTTTCTTCACTCTCTGTATCCAACAGAGATTCATAGTAGGTCAGAATTATGCTAGCTGACATTTCTGGACAAATTCACCTAAAAGAGAGACAGATCAGTGATGTGGGTTCACTGCAATGCTAAGATAAAACCAATCAAATGTAGTCTTTTTCTAGACTGGCGCTCAGTCTTATTCATAGAGTGGGTTGTCATTTACACACTCTTGATTGTCAGTTCTTTTCTTAGAATGTGATTTCACTTTCATTACCCCTCCCAATGTAATCTGCTGGTTGGAGAAAAACTCAGCAATCAAGAATATTAGTTGCTCTTCCAGTAGACCTGTGTTTGATTCCCAGCACTTACATAGCAGCTTACAACTATCTTTTTCTCCAGGCCAGGGGATCCAATGCTCTATTCTAGCCTCCATTGGCAATACATGGATGTGGCAAATAGGCAGACATGAAGGCATCATACACATACATTCAATTAAAAAAAAAAAGGTTTAAAGATTTTTAAATAGCCTGTGTTTGGAACTGTGTAGTTTATCACATTTCATATACATATAAATATTAGTGTCAAAGTCTTTTTTTTTTTTCAGCTGAGGAGGAGGGCAACCCTGTAGGAGGACTAGCAGTCTCAATTAACCTGGGCCCCCAAGATCTCTCAAACACTCAACCACCAACTAGGCAGCATATACCAGCTGATTTGAGGCCCGCAACTCATATATAGCAGAGGACTGCTGGGTCTGGATTTAATCAGAGATGATGCACCTAACTCTCAAGATACTGGAGGCCCCAGGGAGTTTAGAGGTCTGGTTGGGTGGGCATGGGTGGGGAAGACATCCTTGTGGAGACAGGGGTTGGGGAGGAGGTATGGGATGTGAAACAGTCGGAGGGTGGAGGGGGGAATAAAAATCTGGAGCGTAAAAAAAAAAAAATAAAAGATTAAATTAGAAAAAGAAAAAAGTTATTTTAAAGCAAACAGATATAAAGCATTTACAAATAAGTATGTTCCCTTGATATTTCTTACAAACCCATTTCTCTTAGCTTAAGTCACAGCCATAAATTGATAAATCAGCTTTAGAGAGCTTCTTATCTGCACCATGATCGCAGAGTTATGGGGCAATATTCTGAAGGTTCTTAGACTGAGGGGGTAGCCCAGTGGTAGGGCACAAGCTTAGCAAATACAAGGTTCTTGGTACAGTCCCCAGTGATAATAAGGAAGATTTGTCAAGCACAGCCAAAGACCCACAAGGGGGTTCTTTATTATTTAGACTCAAATGATCTATGAGGTACAGTCTACAAATGTGTTGAGTTCTTATGAGATGATTTTTGACATTCCCTTGAGTACCTTGAACCTAAAGTGCCTTCTTAAGAATAACCTTGCCATCTAGAAAGACATGGGATGGGAAACTGTATTGTTTTCAAACTCACTAAGCCATGAATCTTTTTGTGTTGGCAGGTATTAATAAGCTCTTTGTCTCATCTTACATTTTGTCTCAAGTAACAAGGTAGAACCAACTTCGTATTCTGTATCTCTCTACTCTGATACTTTCTGTATTGTACCTAGAGCTCACTACATCACTGGGATCAGTTCTTGTTTTCCATCTGCTGCAGGCTCTAAAATGACCAAACTTTGTGCCTCTGCATAACAAAGGGATCTCTTTCTTCAACTTTCAATAATGTCTTCCCTAGATTCTTTTAATTTTTTACTGACAGTCTCCAGAAGGTCACCTTGAACTGTACACCCAAGGCCCCGAGGCTTGCCTCCACAATCTCTCAAGACTAAGTTTCTGCCCACTGTTTGCTCTACTGCTGCACATTTTAGGCTTTTGTCCCAGTAACAACACATTTCTCAAGACCAGCCATTATTCACCATATTGTAATAGTGAGAAGGGAGCAAGCACTCTGTAGGTAATTAACAAAAAAGGGTCCGTGTGGAAAACTGAAGTTGATCACATAAGTTGCAGTGATAAGAGATGCTAAGATTAATAGGAAGTTTAGAGGTTGATACAGCAAAGCTTAAAACTTGGAAGAATATGAATAAAAGGACTTATAGCTGGATATGAAATAACCAAACTGACCAGGCTGGAGTTGTAGCTTAGTGGTAGGGCGCAAGCTTAACAAGTACAGGGTACTTGGTACAGTCTCAGTGGACCAAGAACAGGGTTCCGAGTTAGTAACAGCAAGTCTCCTCCAAATATGCCCTTCCTTGAGGAAACTATGGCTAATATTCTTGTTTCTTGTGCAGTTGAATACAAGAGACTAAGCAATAATAGCTTTTAACAAAGCTTCTACTCATTTCAAGAATGGTGTCTCAGAACATCCTGTAGACAGAGTTAACTGCAGTTACTGTGTTACTTATTGAAATCTGTGAGAACAAAGAGAACTCAAGTATAATTAACAGCACTTGAAGTACCTGCAAGATCAGGGGTAGGAGCACTAGCCGATGAGTACCAGCTAGCACAGTGTCATGGTCAACAAGTAACAAAGCCAGAGTCAGAGGTGAACAAAGAGAGGCTTCAAGCATCTATAATGGGTGGGCAGCACATGAACAGAGAATGACCATCTCCCTGGTTGGGTGAGCGGGACATTCATAGATCATGTGGATTTTCTATTGGTTCTGTCCATGACAGCTCAGGGAACGAACCAGTCCAATAGAAACTATTTCAGCTGTTTTAAAGTTTCTGCCATAGTACTTTAAAACCCCTAGGCAAGGAAGCTCAATGCCTTTTTTACTTCTTGAGACTCCTTCCCTGTCAATAGTTCTTCCATCTTTATCTAATTTCTTTAAATAAAACCTGGTTCTACACTGCTCACCCCCCCCCCCCGGAGTCCACTTCTTTGTTCTTCAAATCCTCACCAACAGGAGACAGTGCTCTTGAGCCAATGTCTTGGTTTGACTTTTGGTGGCCACTGAAATTCCAGTACTGTAAGTCATTGGGCCAGCAACAAGTGGACCAAGAAAGGTCCCATCATACCCAGAACTGTATCAGTAGGAAATGTTAGTGCTTTAACCCAACAATAATCATTTACTTTGCTCATGGAGTTTGAGTTGTGCTATTTGGGCCAAGTGTGTGATTGCCTCAGCTCTGGGTCCCTTGACCTCAGCTGGGGAGACTCAGGTCAGAGACTGCAGAATGACCCCTCTTGTGAATGCAAGTCTGAGCTGTTGTTTGAAGTTCAGATCGGGTAGTGGGCCTGGGAAGCAAGTGCACTTCCATTTGGAGATCTCCACAGACTGATGAGGTATGCTTGCCCCACAATGTGCAGTTTCTAGAAACGGGTTCCAAGAGAAATTGGTAGATGTCCATAACATTTTCTTGAAAAAAAAATCACAACTGTCTATCATATAAGTCATATTTTATCACTTGAGGCTCTCATAGCTTCAAAAAGATGTTACTGTCTTGTAAGAACAATGACAAGATTCTTAGAAGGAACTGTTGTCATCGCTATCTAGACAACTATATTATGGGCTAAATTTCTGAAATGAAGATTTGGTGATAGAAATATGAAGAGAGCATATGAAGAACATGAAGCGTTTTCACTAACAGTTTTTCTTTTCATGGTATCTCTAAAGAACGGGTTAATATCCACCTGACAAATATTCACTAGAGTATTCTCAGATATAGACTGAGACTGGTTTTGACCACCCAACAGGAGAAGGCTTCTCTATTACAAGGGTGGAAAAGACAAGATTCTAACTAACACTGTGGCCTGAGCAAATGCTAATAAAAAGAGACTTGTGATACATTAGTAATCTCTCTCTTTTTACCTCCATGTACACGTGCGCATGTGCTCACACACACATTCACTTGCACACACTTACTTGCATGCACAAACACACATTCACACATGTACTCTCACACATACTCTCTTTCTAACACACACACTCACACACACACACGCATGCATGCACACATGCACATGAACACTTTGCACATTTGTTGCTATGGTAGCCTAACATTGTATTTGTATTTCTTCCCAGAATCCTCATTCTGCTCATCCTGTCTCCAATGCAATGTAGCCCAGACTGACTATGGTTCTTTTCCTTTTCCTTTTCCTTTTCCTTTTCCTTTTCCTTTTCCTTGTGCAGCCTCATGGGAATCACAGGCAATAAACAGACAATTCCAATGTACAATAGAAGGAGCTTTAATTAGAGTTTATTTATCATCAAAATCACAAATTGGAATAGATAAGCTAAAAGAGGTTTTTATCTAATTATTTATACCAATGCATAGTAAACAATTAAGTATGTATGCTTATAGAACTGACTGTATTGAAAAGAAAAAAAAATACTCGAAATGATGAATTCCCCCAGTATATATGGTCACCATATTTAGCAAATAAAACACTAAAATACAAATAAAATACTGAAATGAATACTAAGCTAAACCTGAATGTCAGATAAAAGGTAATGACCTTCTAGTAGTGTATCGTCCATGAAATTCTTGGTACATATTTATACTAAGGTATATCTGTGGCCCACTTAAAGCTAGAATTTAGATTAGTGTCTTACACTTTATCACTCAACCCTAATTATTGAATCCAGGGTAGGCAGTTGCAATAAATCAGAAATAGTAATAATGCTTTACAGACAATTTTAAAAACCTGCAATAGAGTTAGAATTTTTCTTGCTGGATCTAAAATATACTGGCTGATGAGTTTTTTTTTTTTTTTAAAAAAAAAGTTAATATAGCCAAAGTGCAGTTGTTTAAGCCATCAAAATCATATTCTTACAACTGAATTATTTGTAAAGCAGACAAATACCAAAAAGACAATCTTTCCTGTTATTTCTAATCCATAATTGACTCACAAGTTCTGTTTCTGCTTGCTTCTGTAGCCTCAAACAGACCATCTAGGTTAGTAGACAAAGTTCTCCATATGATTATCTTTATTATTTTTCTCTCTCAAAACTGAATGAGATATGAGACAACAATTTAGGGCGGAGGTGGGCAGGTAAAAAATGTGAAGGGTTGACCTTGAGATCAAACAGAGCCAGCTGCTCTATCTTATGGAAATAAATAGTCCAGACTCTGAAATCTGCTTTCTGTCTCCACATGAGGAGAAGCAGTGGAAAAACGTTAGCAATCTGTAGTTTTCCAGATTTACTGCATGACAGAGATATCAGGTGGTGAGCAAAACCAAGTGAGAGAAACGAAAGGGAATTCAAATCCACCTTGACTGCTGCCCATTCCAGCAATATGAAGTTTTGCAGCCCTACCATAATTTCTTTGGCTTTTCCAGGCAAGAAAACTAGGCTGGGCCTAGTCCTTCTGTGATGAAAGAGCAAGTCATCATACATATGGTGGACACTAAGCTTTGGGCTTCCTTGGGTTAATAATCAAATGTATTTGCTACAAAAAGAACTTGGGAGTGTGGTCTTATGTGATTGCAGCAATCATAATGGCTCCACAAGAAGCAAAATAAATGCTCAAAGTAAATGATGACAACTTAGGCATGATATCATTTGCCTATACTCTCAACACTCCAGAGACAGGGGCAGGAGGACTTCATGAGTTCAAAGCCAGCCTGTGCTACACCATGAGGTCCCACCTAAAAAAGAACAAAATAAATAATAAATAAAAATGAAACAATAAATGGTTGCTATGCTACTGGTTCTATGAACCCTAAGACGTGACACTCAACACTAGCTGTGTTCTAAAGCCAGAACCTTCTCAGTAGAAAGGGAGAGAGGCTACAAATAGTTCAAAAGTGAATGTGTCATGAATATAGAGAAGCGAGAGGTAGAGGTGGGGGAGATGAGTGTATTTGAAGCATTGCCATATTTTAATTTTTTTTTCACCTAGTTTCCAAATAATGGACAGGACAAAGTTCAAGAGCTGATTGCCTAGAGTTTTCTTCTTTAGTAGTGCTGGAGAGATATTAGCTCAGAAAACATTTGCCCAAAATGGTTAACAAAAATAAAAAAGAATGAAACTTTAGAGTGATTTGGAGAACTTGACCAGGATGAGATTGAAAAAACATAGTCTTTTCTCCTTATCAAGGAAAATTCTCTTTGCAACAAACAGAGATGATTACAGAACACCACAACGAATCAAAATGTAGAGTTGTGGAGCCCATTCCTAAAGGGCACATCAACAAACAACTACTGAATCGAAACCTCAGGTAGAAGAGGGGCCAGAAATATCAGGGAGTTTTCTCTGAGACTGAATCTCTGTTAATGTCAGAAACTACCATAAAGTCTCACTGATATGAATGCCTAAACATGAGCTGAACATGGACAATGATAATAGACATGCCGATGTGACGATGAAAGCCACTATGCCTAAATCTATGTTTGCATAGAATATAGGCAGAACTACAGGCAACTGAGGAATTCTAAGAGCAGAATAAATAGTCTTTCTCTGGGAAGAGCCCACCAATTCATTATTCAATACCAAATGGTTAGCTCTGAAAATATATATACAAGTAATAACATACAGATTGAGCAGGAGTAAATATGGTTATGCTCAGGAGTAAATGTGGACATACATATATGTATATTACAACAATTATTTAAAAAGAGGCCAAGAATTAGAAATTGAGCAAGGAGGAGTATATGGGAACGTTTGTAGAAAAAAAGAACATAGAATTGTATTATAATCTCAAATAAATTATTATTTAAAAACTAGGTGCGATTGCAGGGTCATTTGGGAATACAGTAAAAGAATTTGCTATATGCTTTGGTCAGTGGGTATAATGTGTGACTCATTTGCTCTACTTTAAAAGAGCTTATTTTATTTGTTAAAATAATAAGATTTTGGGTATGTGT
This sequence comes from Uromys caudimaculatus, assembly GCA_028551405.1. NCBI lineage: Eukaryota > Metazoa > Chordata > Mammalia > Rodentia > Muridae > Uromys > Uromys caudimaculatus. The sequence goes on along the minus strand of CM052718.1, from coordinate 47,010,560 downwards.
ATACATACATACATATATATATATATATATATATATATATATATATATATATATATATATATATACACATATATATTATTCAAAACACATGAGGAGAAAGTCACATATAAAATGAAATCAAATAAGAATATTGTAATATTTAAGTTATGGGAAATAAAGTCTCCTTAGGAAAAAACTCACAAAAATAAGAATCACTGGTGCCTGATCCAGATCTAAGTAGAAAAGAATAGTCAGGAAAATATACACATATGTCCTTGAGAGACAAAAGACACACTGTCATTCAACTTTCCTTCTAAATCCCCACTGGCCACTTCCCATTGTTTAAAGAACTGTGCAAAGTGGAGGCTTCACCACCAAATATGAAAACAAGACCATTCCGAGGTATCATTGGAGGTTTTTATTGTAGGTGTGAAGGCATCTGGAACTGTTCAGAGCAGGGAGAGAAAGTTCTAGACTAAACATGACCAGTAGACTGAACCAAGCCATGAGAGGAAAGAGAGGAATAATAGGTTGGGGGGAAGGCAATAGGGAAGACAAAGAGCATGCAGAGAAAAGAAGGGCAAAGAGGGGGCATGACCAAAGTGGCAGGTTTATCAAGGAGTGAGAAGCGGGGAGAAGGAGAGCCCAGTGGAGAAGTTTATGATAGGGGACCTGAGAGGAGCTGGAATGCCAGCATGGTCACTGTAACCTCTGCCACAGGCACTTGAGATGCTGAGAGAGCCTGGGGGCCAGCATGCGATTTGACACCCACACTTAGGTGCCTCTCAGGCACCACAGTTACCCATCGGCCCCTGTTTCCTCTTGGACCTGACAAGAACAAAATCCCATTTCCTGGCCTAGTTTCTCTAGCCTTCTAAAATCTGATCCTCCTTTTCTTTTTCTAAGCATTCTCATCCAATGTATCTACTTAGTAAGCACACTATTGGTAATCGGCTTCTAATGTCACATGAGTGAATGATATTGCCCCTTACTGCAACATCCTTAATTAAAGGATGAGTATAAATCTGGAAAGATGAAGACATTTAGTACATCAAAACCTTTTTTTTTTCTAATGTTCTTTTAATAAAGCCCATGTCACAGATAGTTTGCAAATATTAAATGAAATAATTTGGATTGCTTCAGAATCTGGATAGCATTCTGTAACTCACTAGCAATGATACAGATTTCTCTTCTTTATCATATTCTCCTTTCTTCCAGCTTTAAGAAATTGCCTCCAATCTGTACCTGATCTCCTAGGAAACCCTCCCTCCGTGCTTTCCCATCACCTTTCTGTGCTTTCCGTAGACAAATATGGATGGTAGTGAGTTAAGTGCCTACCTGTTTGTATCCCCACCAAAATAATACAGTTGCTTCCTATGAGTGGGGCTGTGTTATCACAGTCGTTTCACATCGGACTACTGTTTAATGAATGTCCATTGAATTTGGCATTCTGCTACACAGAAGTACAAAAGGAGTTAGACTCGGGCCTAACCCTCAAGAAGCTTTTCACAAGAAGAACCTTAGTCTTCTGTATTATCCTCAATAAACATTTCCTAAATTGAATAGATTCTGTACTACCAGAGTTTAGTATTTAAATAAATGCTATGATTCCAAAGGAGACCCTCAATTCTGTCTTTCCATAAAGCACAACCTGAGATGGAAATCGCAAGTGATTCGGAGGAGAAGGACTCTAAGAGCTGGCGGTGAAATAGCCTGGGTGATCAGTGGATGGGCTAAACATGTATCCTCCCAGAGGAATCTAGCTGCTGTCTCATTTCTTGGGGAGTGCCAGGCCCCTCATCTTACCACAAACATTGTCTCACTCAGAGAGGCAAGGAAGCATGCATCTCCCACCCCTGTGCACAAACTCTTCCTCCCTCCTTCAGTCTGACAGAATGAGATCAGAGGGGACTTCCCTTGACATGGGCTTCCCATGCTACCCAACTTTTCTGTTGTGATGTGGCCTTCTCCACCTTGCTGCTGTGTCCATGCTAGACATTTCTCATCAAGCAGAAATGTACTCCAGAGGGGACACAGAAATGAGCAAACAGTGAAGCTAACAGCTTACACTTGCAGAGGATGCCTAAGTCCAGAGATCTGAATCTGAGGGAAAGAAGGTCCTATTATGGTTGAATTATATTCTTGGAACATTGAAGCACCCAGCATTTCACAATGTGACTATATTTGGATACAGGATCTGCTTGAGGTTGAATATGAACTTTTCTTAATAGGCTCATGAGTTTGAACATTTGGTTCCCAGTTGGAGGGAAATTGTGTGACCATTAGGGGATGGGGCCTAGCTGAAGAAAGTGGGTCGCTGATGAATTGACTTTTGAGTTATTACCTGGCCCAGTTCTGGACCAATCTTACCACTTCCTGACAATGACAAATCCAGCTGCCATAAACGTCTGTCACAGACACAAGCTACCCCAGCTCCATCACACTTTCCCCCACTATGCTGGCCCGTGTCCACTGAGCCGGCGAGACAGAATAAGTTCTTTCTCCCTTCTTTCAAATATTTTATCACAGTGACTAGAACACTAATTAACAGAGGTTCTTCAAGGGAAAGTAAGATCACCAGGGTGCGATCTACTGCATCACAACTGAGGTACTTTTAAGGAGGGAAAAATAGGGTAAAGATAAAAAACAGATGAGCAATATGAAGACAACAGAAGTCTGCCCCTCACGGCCCACAGACCGGCTTGACAAGAAACAAGTACCACCTGCACCTTGATCTTCGATCTCTTGTCTCCAGAAGAGTGAGGAAGTAAATTTCTGCTGTCCCAGCCACCTAGCCTGTGCCATTTGCTATGGCAGCCATAATGACTTATTACAGGTGCACGAGCATCTGCTGCTGTCCACAAAGTTAATCATTCATAGAAAGCAGGGAAGTGATGGGGAAAACTATGTCACAATGGCTACAAAGAGTCACATACCTATTGAGGGAAACGCTGCTTTTATCTTCTCCAGTGGGAGAAGCTTATTAGAAGACACTGGCTCTGAGAGACCAAGTCGCCAGACAGTCTTCCCGTTCTTGAGTGCTTTCAGAGAAGGTGTAATTTATGTGCTACTAGAAAAGCCACTGAAAAGTGCCAATTAGCCCAGAGAAGGGGATGCCCAGGGTGATTAGCATTTTTAAAGTTTGTCACCCACCAGTCCTTGCTTAAGTGTAATAAAGGCAAAAAGGTTTCTAGAGAGTAAAAAATAAAGTCCTGGCCAAAGACTCAGGTCCTGTGGATTCAGGGTTTCCCTCCCCATCTTCCCATTTAGTTTTACTAAATGTAAATTGTAGCTCTCACCAGCCAGCGGTTTTGTAGGATTTCTATCCATTACGTTTGTTTTTCTGTTTTTAATATCCACAGGGCTTGGGGTTATTGAATGTAACTCTCATTGTAATTCACCAGAGCCGTTCCAGATCTTCAGCTTCCAGAGCAGCCAAGAATCTTGTGGGTTTTTTTCTTTTTTCTTCCTATTGTCCCATCATGCACTTCTGGGGGCCAATATGATAAAAGGCACAAATGCACAAAGGGTAAGGCTTGCACATAGTTTCAAACAGAAATTAATTACATAAGGAGAGGATGAAAGATCCATGACTGCACTGTACTTCCTGGGGGAAAATTAGAAGCCTGGGACTCTAGCCCACAAGTTCAGCAGAAGTCATACGCATAAGGCTACTGTGTTAAAACCTCATGCATACTCAGGCTCTCAGGAAGACTAGAACACTGCTGAAGGACGAGAAGTAAAGCACTCCATGTGTTCTGCACTCCACATCTGTCTTACTATATTCTTAGGATGGAGGAAAATATCCAAATGGAAAAGGCCAGGATGATGGGACATCTGGAATCCAAACCCAAAGATACTTGTCTCCAAGAACTGGAGGGATTTTTGATGAGATGGGAGGAAAGATTATGAAGTCTCCAAGGAGCTCCTTCAAATAATTAAAACAGTCACAAAGGGAAAAACCAAGGCAGTTTGTCTTAGGTTCTGTAGTAAATGTGAAGCACCTCATCATTCACAATGAGGAAGGGTGGAGCTGTGATACAGAGATGGCTAAAGCTTATTGTCAAAGGTGCTGTTGAGCCATCGCAAATGTCTAACCGACTGCCTTGATCCAGAGTGCTGAGCTTCATTCTCAAGAGGAACTCACAGAACAAAACCAAAACCAAAAACCATAAATGACAGCATTGATACCATCACAACATGGCAAATCTAGTTTATGGGTGTTTTCTTCAGAGCAAGAGCTTATTTTCAGAATTGATGAAAAAAAAGGAGATAGAAATCATATATTTTAGGTTTGTTTACTTACCCTTTGTTTAGTGCTGACTCGCCCTCCCTCCTTCCTTCCCTTCCTTCCTTCCCTCTCTCCCTCTCTCCCTCTCTCCCTCTCTCTCCCTCTCTCTCTCTCTCTCTCTCTCTCTCTCTCTCTCTCTCTCTCTCTCTCTCCCTCTCTCTCTCTCTTTATTTAAATTGTATTATAAGTCCATGGCATCGCTTGTGTGAACAACTGAATTTGTCACTGTAGCTGAATCAGCACAGGTATGTCAACCATTCTGATCAACTAAACTTCCTAAATTTCTTAAACAATAAAATCATGAAATATTTCCTTCTAATTATATGCAAGACATCGAAAGGTGACAGTTACTCATAACATGCTTAAAGAATTAGTGCAACTTAAAAGCATGCAAAAACAACAAAAAGAGCATCAATATTACATAGGAGAAGAACAACTTTATGATACAGTGAAGAAAAACCAATTAAAAGATGGGATATATATTCAGAAATTTCAATACTTTTATGACAAAGCGTTTAGACAAAATTTAAAGAGTAAGTTATAATTCTAATGGGTTTTGAAAAACAAGTGCCAGTTTACTATGTTGAAAGAAAACATTACAGTACAACAGTTTGAGGAAAAGCAAGAAACAAGAGAGAACAAAAAATCTTTAACTCATACATTATAAAATGTAATGGAACAGGAAACACCACGGATGCTGGTTGAGAGCATAGGCATTCAGTTACATCATAAGACTAAATTCTATGTCTTTGAGTATTAACTTTGCGTGAGCTGTTCAAGGCCCTCTGGTTTGCAATATCATTGCATAAATGATGCATGTAAGCATATCTACTACCTAGTTGTTGCCCCAGTTAGATTACATTACACAGCCAAAGCACACAGCTAAGTGTCTGTTAGAAGGAAGACACCAAAGTCATTCTGCCAATATTAACTTTAGTAGTTATACCCCATAAGAAAACAGTGTGTGCACTACAGTGTGTAGAGGCATCTGGCTCAAGGGTTTGGAGTTGGAACTTCTAACATGGGGCTTTGAGCAAGAGAAAGATAAGAGAGTAACACGGGAAATGTGTTACAGAGCTTTTCATGCATTTGATAGGTCGAATGGACAAGATGGGGTGAAAAGGAATTAAAGGCCATAGAAGTAGCTAGGATAATGTTGCTAAGGAATGCATGGAGAACAGTGGCTATGTGCAGTTGGAAGAAAAATAAAGGAATATAAATAAATAAGCAAACAAATAAAGGAAGAGAAAGAAAGAAAGAAAGAAAGAAAGAAAGAAAGAAAGGAGGGAGGGAGGGAGGGAGGGAGGGAGGGAGGGAGGGAGGGAGGGAGGGAGGAAAGAAAGAAAGAAAGAAAGAAAGAAAGAAAGAAAGAAAGAAAGAAAGAAAGAAAGAAAGAAAGAAAGAAAGGCAATGTTCTAAACTTGAGAAAACAGAAAAGTCTCTAAATCAAAGCTGATTGCCCCATTTTAAGCCTAGAGCTTGAGAATCTTGGCCTTAGCTGTAGAAATGGTGAGGTGTGGGTGACGGCAAGATCAAGAAGCAAAACGATACTTCAGTTTTATGATGTTGAAGTTAGAAGAGACCTTGAAAGAAAGTGTAGAAATGACCTTTAGAAACCTGCAGATTTCTTTATACTAATTTTTCCTTAGGACTACACACAATCAAAGAAGTAATGTACTGCAGATTAAAAAATAAACTTTTTCAGTGGCAACTATAGAAGTGCACATGCTTCTTTGATCAATCAAAGAAACTCAAATGTTTTTGTGGAATAATCAATAGAGATCACACTGAAAATGGAGTCGTATAGATTGCCCAGTTTAAAGTGAAAGAGGTAGCAAAAAGTTTCCCTGTGTTGGAAGATTGAATAAACAAGGAAAATGTTTTCAAAGGAAAGATCCAGTGTGTATGCTTCTAATTACAATATTATGAACAAATGTTCATAAATAAAAACAGAGACTTTTTTTAAAAGGTCCCAAATACTAGGGATATATATGCAGTGCATGGTAAATGTGGAATTTTTTAAATATAGAGAATAACTTTACAGGAGCATGAGTATCTAAAACCAAGTGATTTGATTCAAACAATTACTTTCAGAATTTATTAAAGGCACAAGAAAATATTTGATGTGTTTAAGGATGTTACACATCAAGAAAAAAATATATTTCACTGTTCTTGAAAACATGCCACAGAAGGATTACATCCTAATGCTTGAACTGTTTCTGCTTGAATTGGTTGGTAATGTTAAAAGATGTTGCAATAAAGGAAATAATTCTTAAATAGCACTTACAACTTCTTCTTTGTTAATCAGATGACCCATAAAGCTTTGTTTAAAGATTTCATTTGTGTTGTATTAAAATGTATAAAATATGGTGACAAATGGGAAAAATTAAAAGTTACAGCTACTGTGACAATTAGTACTTTTTAATGCTTGAAATTTGATTTTTTAAAAAATGGGAGATGATGAGAGTCAGGTTTGTTTGTTTGCTTATGTAAACACAACTCCCAAATTTCTACTAGCTTAGAACAGACAGTTGGAAACAATCTTATCTTCCTGATTTTGGTTCTTCTATGGCACTTGTATAGACACGAGGGTCTCCTGGTGTCCTGGAGGAGACTAGTGTCATCCTTTTGTTTTATGAGTTTTCCAAAGAGAGGAAGAAATAAAACAAGCAAGAGTAATCAATATGAAGTAAAATATGTTCTTCAAAAATGAAACAATGACTCATGTGTTTGTGTAATTTTGAGAAGATAAGCAAAAGGATGGGGTTTCCAGCAGATTTTCCAGCAGAGTCATGAGCTTGGAATAAATTTTTATTTTTTTAATTAAAACCAATCCGAGTAAAAACAAAAGAGTTAAAGGGTGGGAATGTGCAGTCTGAATGACTTTGGCTCATTAACAGCTAGAGCATTACAGTACAGTATGACTTTAGCCACTTTCAGGAGAAAAATTATGACAACCTTCTGGGTCGGATGAGCTATTCAAATCCAGTACAGCCATTCAGAGACTCTTATGTTCAATATAAACTCGAGCAGAGATTTTTCTCCTCTTCTGTCTACTCTGCTTCGTTAACTGTATCTAAAATCAAAACACCATAGCAAAGCACACTGTATTCACAATTTTATGTATGAAGAGTAAAAGAGATTTCTCTGAAATATTACCAAGCTTTATACCTAAGAGTTGCCACTCACCTAGAAATGAAGTAGATGAGAAGACAAGAATAAAGTGACTGGCCCTAAACCAGTCCTTCTTTGACCAGGAACGGCTTTGAGTCAAAGGAAGTGTGTGTCACTGTCACAGGAAAATTGGTAGACCTTACTGGAAAGAAAGATTAGAGGCTAGCAGACCTCAAACTAGTAGAGAATCTGATTTTGTTCTTTGGAACAGTGAAAAACAGACTTCCTGCCTTGTGTTTAATAGTACCGGACAGTATACTGGTCTTTCGAGTTACTAATGCTGATGAATTGCTGTGAATTAACTTTAAAAGTTTGGGGCCAATGAAGGATTTATGAGTTTATAGATCTCATCAGAAAGGCTCCCACCAACTGAATATTCAAGTAGCAAAAATGAAAAAATATCTAGGACTGGTCATATGCAGATGGAAAATTACTTACTTTTATTCTTAAACAATTAAGCTGAATTTTTGTCATGTGCACGAATTCACATGGGAATGTCACTTGGAAGAAAATTAGGACATTGTCGGCATTGCCTTTAAAATTTTATTCAATTATATCGCTTGTGTTTACTTGTAGGTGTGTGAGCTTGCATATCACACTACACGTTTGGTGGTGAGAAGACAACTCATAGGAATCACTTTTCCCCAATCACCATGTAGGTCCAGAATATGGAATTCAGATCACCAGGCTTAGGAGCTGAGCAATCTTCTCAGGCCCTGCCCTACGCCATTACACTAAAACACTCTCTGTGCATTCCCCTTCTACCAAGTAGGAAATATGCAATAATAGCAATCCAGTTTGTGTCTGCAGAGCACTGTTTTGCCCCTTCTTGATTATGTGTTCTTATTTTACTAATATTTCAATGTGCTCATTGACTAAAAAACAAATGGAAATCCTGCCCTTGAAGAGCAGTCTTGAAGACTGGAAATAAATTAATAGTAGTAGTAGTAACAGTAATAATAATAATGATGATGATGATCATAATAATTATTCAACCAGGCCAAGATTCTTTCCACATTTAATGATTTCTGGCTAGAAAAAAATCAATAGCACTCCATCCTCAAAAGAACAAACAAAGAAAAACCCCAAAATGCCACAAAACCCTGCATTGGCTTATATAGTCCGCTAGCTAATCAAACAAAAGCAGAAGCAAGACTAACAGAAAGGAAGTAAACATCTCTTCACAATTAGTGCAGACTCTGTCTGTTGTTTTGGCCTTATGAAGCTAGTTCTATAAACCAGGACGTTTCCTCCTGTGGTCTAGAGCATGGCTTTCCCATGTAATGTTCTACAATGATGGGAACACTGTCTATGTCATTCAATATGGCCCCCACTAACCATAAGCTTCCATTGTGGCCTTCAACTGCTAATGTGAGTAATGATCAGAAATCTTAATCTCAACTCACTTTACAAATCTAAATTTAAGAAACCATACATAATGGAAATTATTTTAGCAGACCACCTAGCAGTATGTCTGGAGCAAAAGGCAATGCTGTAATGTTTTTAGATGTAAGCAGTGTAGGGTCACAGGAAATCTTACACAGAGCAAGAGCGTGTGCTGGTGAATTTTATCAATGTGCGGTCTCACTGTCAAGGGCAGCCTCTGCTCCATCACCTTCGTCATTGTTTCTACCTCTGCTGTCATCCTAACTTGAACAGGTGGCCTCTCTTCTTTACATTTAGAGTTCTCTCTTATTTTGCTCGTTGGGAGCTCCCAGGTCCTCCCTTCGCTGAAATCATGGCCAGTATGCACATTCCTACAAATCTGAACAAATCTTGCTTTTCACAGTTTTTATACTTTCTTAATAGAATCTGAAAGAATGTTTTTCTTTAAGGTTTTATACACTTCTGTACTATACAAATTGTATAATTACAAACATACTATACATAACTCTTTATACTAATTCACAGTTTGTATATTAGTATGTTATCCTATATTCCAAGTACTAAAATAATTACTTTTTTCCTAGATATTACATTATTTTATATAAAATCGGTGTCCTTCATATGCAGGTTTAATCTCTTCTCTTGATTTTAGCACTGCAACATAAGTCAAAGAAAATTATCTTTTCCTTTCATATCTAGAATAGAGTAAAGCACATAAAAGCCTGTATTTAAATTTATTTCCATAAGGCTTCTTTGACAAATTCTAACTTTTCTTTACACATAAAATGCTTCAAGAACCCATTGAGCGACCCCATTTTTTAAGTTGTGGAAGAGCTGGGCATTCTGACTCAGATAAGAGACACATGGGTAGGGAGGCTTTGTAGTACCATTCTCCCAAATGAAGGCAGGGAGACCAAGATGGTAGAACAATGAATAGCAAACAGGAGCCTTCGCTTTGTCCTTGCTTTTCTTCTCTCTGTTTTGTGACATGAAGAAAGTCTCTTTCCATTTTGAATGACAATTTTATATAATTATCCTTATTCATGGCTAAATTTACTTATACTTGCTCTTATAAAAATCCTAACTGGTTTCCCAGATGGAGCAGATCCCATTTGAATAACAACACCTAACAATACATCTATAAGTGCTTTTCATTCCTCAGATATGACAATGGCAATATCTCAGTTATCACATTAGATGGCAGGTATGGTACTGTGGCTTCTACACTCTTCCCCCGTAGGGTCTTCGTAGAGCCTCACAGACCTTTCTAACAGAACTCTGGAAGAAACAACCAACTGACTGTTTTTAGTATGTGGCATAGGATATGTGTAATTTCACTGGCATATTTAACATTTCTTTCCCAAATGAATTCCTTCTGATATGAGGTTACAAGCTCCAAGACTTAAGGCAGCCTTTGTCCTCATTCAAGTCTTGGTTCTGGGAAGTGGTGCTAAGTTTTTCTTGTCTCTTCCAGGAGGCCCTTTGGGTTTTCATGAATACACTTTTGGCAGCCTGCCCAGACACAACAGAACTCCTCACACATTAGCTGAGACATCCCCACAGACTTGACCAGACTAGGTGAGACATCATTTGTATTAATATTGCTACAAAATACAGGTTGAAAATGGTTCTCATTCGTGCTTCACCATAGACTAGTGGGTCTCTTGAGGTGGGGGGTTGTTTTGGTTTTCTGTTTGGTTTGTTTTTGGCTCCTAGAAGGTGAGAATTTTTCTACTAGGATCTTGCTTCATTCCTTGACTATTTTAAAAATGGATTTCAGATGCTGCTCATAGTTCAGGCTAAAGACACAAAAGTACAGCCTACCTTTCTGATCATCTCATTTGAAAGCTAAATCGAATCAATGAATTTCTAGTTGCATGTGCCAATCTTTTAAATATTTGATCCTAAACATAGACACTGCAATGCAGTATCTGTTTGCTGCTATAGGAAGGCTCTATAGGTCATTGTGTTTCCCTCTTCCAAAGAGACAGAGAGAAGAGAGGGAGGGTAGGGGAAGGGAGAGAGAAAAAAAGAGGAGAAAGGAGAGAAGAAAAAGAGGAAGAGGGAGAGAGAGAAGAAAGAGAGGAGAGGGGGAGGGGTAGAGGGAAAGAAAGGGGGAGTGAGTCAAAAAGGGAGAGGGAGGCAGGTAGGAATGGAGGAACACAGAGAGAGACAGAGACAGAGAGACAGAGGAGACACACACATAGTGAAAGAGAGAGAGAGAGAGAGAGAGAGAGAGAGAGAGAGAGAGAGAGAGAACAAGACTAGCTACTGAATGTTGCCTTCCTTCCTTTCTACAGCTCATAAGGATCTCTCTCCCCAAGCCAGGAGTCTTTGTTTTGGTCTTTCAGTTTTCTGGAGATTTTATCATGCCTCCCTTACCAGTCGTGAATATTGCACAATTAGCACATTTCTGAAAGCCCCTATGGCCATGTCCTCGAGCTTCCTCTCCAGTTCCTGGAATTTATGCTGGAGGACCTCAGTCCTGCTGCTGCCCGTGGTTTTGATTCCAGCTCAGATTCTGACTACCCAGGCACCCTCACTCCTTGGCGAATACCTTTTGCTACTTGTGGTGATGTTTCCAGTCCATCTTGAGGAGTCATAAAGTGCTATTAAAACAGTCATCCCTCTTAGTCTGTCCCAGGGAATCATCACACAGTGTTACTATTGTCCAACCGTTAAAGGCTGAGGCGGAGACTGAATCGGAAAGTTGGTTTTAGCATCCCAGCAGGGCCAGGGAAAATAAATCTCTGTGTGCAAATGTGGCTGGGTGTCAAGCAGCTGGAGAAGCAGCTGTGAACAGGATCCAAGGGAAGATTATTTGGGTGAGTGTGCATGGCTACCAGACATCAATTTCATTTGACTAATATGTTCTTTTCCATCAAATTGAATAGATTACTGCAGTGTCAAGTAAATAATATGTTGCCACATTTGGCCTAACAAGAAAAATACTGTATATCAATAAGCAAGTGTACGACCACATGAAAGCTGGACTGTGTTTGAGAAAGCAGGGAACAAACACTCAGGTATCTTGAAATGCTGACATTTTTCTTGTCAAAATGTTCTAGGAGCCAAGTTTGTGGGGTCCCTGCTGCTGTGACAACATTCTGGTCTCTGAAGCTCATCCAACTCAGCCACAGTCCTAAATTAAACCTTAGGTGTTTGCAAAGGCAGCCACAAAGGTGGGACAATGGCTCATTACCCAATTCAGAATGCATTCAGTCAACTTCTCTGGTGTACTTACTCATGGCCAGGCTCAGCAGAGGCAGCTGGAATCAGACGAGGAAAGGATGTGGAGGCTAAAATTGAATTTAAAAATAAAGGCTGTGCATAGAAGAAACTTCTGACTTATAACCCCAAGTGGAACCCCATGTGTCATATGCAGGTAATTCTTATATCACACTGCCACATGCTTTAATACAGTTAAAGTCTACAGATATAAAGGTAGCAGTAGGTTAGTCCCTAGGAGGGTCGAGTCCATGAGGATGATTTCAAATGAGGATGACATTTGTCCTCTGCCTTAAAACATGCTATTCTAATATACTGAAACAAACTCACCAAATCTTTCTCATTTACAAATTAGCATCATGGGACTTTATAAGGGAGTTATAGAAATACTAAGAAAAGAAAAGATTAGGTGGTAGGCACCATCACGGGCCACTTTACATGTACTGGGTGATTCAGTTCTCATATCTCAGTGCTGTAGGTACTGTTAATTTCTTATAAAAGTAGAAATAAAGAGGAGAAATGTTAAATAAATTATCCAAGGTTACACTGAAGAGTCAAACACCAGGCTAAGTGGGCTAGATGCATTCATCCACTGTTTTCTCAAAAAAGCTTTGCTCTGAGCTATGTTCAATTATCTCAGGTTAGAGGGTTGAAGAGATTAAGGACCTGGGATTTAGACCATGTAATCTTCTCTCAGAAAGATCTATCAGATAAAGTACAAATTATGGTCATTGTCCCAGAGGCAAGGAACCATGTACACACAGTATATTTAGGAAAAGCAAACAGAAATACTGCACACACCATGGAGTTGAAATTTATTTTCTAGAAATTAAGAACAACTTGTAAAAATTATCTTATGAGTTATTCATGAGTAAAGTTATTGACAGCTATCATCTAAATGAGCTCAACCAAGATAGTAACCGTGAACAAGATATTCTGTAGGTAGAGTCAAAAGAATTTTAAAAACTGATTATTTTTGGAAATGAGAGAAATGAAAGACCAGCTCCCAGAATTTTCACATAGAGCACCACTATACTAAAATTTACTAGAGATAGCAACCAAGATGAGAAATGCAGGCTTGGTTGGATTCATTTATATATATAATTATATAATGCATATTATATAATAGATAATATTTATATATAATATATGAATATATATGTTATATAATTGATTTGACTGAAGAGAGCATTAGACATAGAGAAAAACAGGGCTCCAACAATTATGTGTCAACCCTCACAGAGACTTCAGGATAAAGGCACTCTAGCATCTCAACACGAAGATGAAGAAACTGGGTCATAGGAAAAACAAGACATTTTCCACATAACTAAAAGGTCTTTCCCAGGGATTCTTCTCTCCCTTGTTAGCATTTTCCATATCCAATATTTCAAACTTTTGTAGGTGGAGATCCTTCTGAACATTTTCTCACTATTCTTGGAAGAGGAGAGAAGTATCGGCTGGAAAGCAGGCAAGGGGAGGGGAGGTCTTCTTGCACTGAATTGCTACATGGTTGGTTTTCTAAGTGTAGCGCATGCGCTCTTGACTTGCGGCATCTTCCAGGTCTAGTTTGGCCTCGTTTTCATTCTCATCACCATAAATGATAGTGGTGGTAGAGAGGAGTCCTTAAGTTCATATGCCTAAAGTTCTTGTTCCTGGAACAACTGCATGTTGCAGAAATATCAAATAATATAATGACAATCAACATCATGAGAATGGCAGAGATAACTAGAGGATTAATTGTCCCTATGTCATTATGTTCTTTATGAGTTTAGATAAAAATGTTGGGAGAAGAAAAAGGTGAATGGAGATTTTAGGTTCATACAGCTTGAGAAAGGAGAAAGGCAGCACTATTGTAGCAATCTAAGGAGGAAACTTGGACTTACCAGAGTCCTAAAGCTAGACAGACTTCTTTCTGTGAGCCACTAACAGCACTATAACAGATTTATTTTGAAAGCATGTGTTCTTGTGATATAGGAGTAAAGGACACAGAAACCTGCTGTTTGGGTTCTCAGTGCCCTGTTCAGGACCAGCAGGAGGCTGGACAAGTTCGAGAAGATCGTCCCAAGCACGGGACAGCTTTTGTCTGGACTTGTAAAATCGGGGAGAGGGAATGCCTGAAACATAAAAGACCAACTTAGACCATCTGGTTCTGTAACAGTCCCCCATCAACACGTCTGCACTTGATGAGACTGATATAATAAATGAGGATAGATGTGTTTCGCTCCTGTCAACAGCCATACGCTGAAAAAGATAAGAGAAGCTTTTGAAATTGTAGAGATCTTTTGGCTTTAACTATTCCAGAGGCAATTAGTTCCATATGGGAAGCAAATCCATACGGATGGATTTAACTATTCATTCTGTAGCTGCTTATCAAGAGGCAGTATATTCTGTAAAACACACACACATACACACACACACACACACACACACACACACACACACACACACACACATGCCAGACCTTGTTACTGTGACGCTTGTCTCTATCAATGCTGAACAGCAATGAACTAGCTTCACGTCTCTGATAGTCTATGTGCCAACTTGTTGGAAAGGAATTAATTAATTATTCATAGAATCAATGTTAATAACAATAAATAGCTTTTTAAAATAAGCTGAATTAAGTGATGTTATTTTCCAGAGACTCTAAGACACTTAAAACACAGCATCCCAAGAGCCAGGATTTCCTCTTTTGCTGTGGTGAAAGCTAAGCCATGAAGAGAAAGGCTTTCACGTTTTCCATCTGTGATGGCTAATTTGAAAGAAGAAAAATTTATTAAGCAATGGAAAATTCATTCCACCAACACTCACAGGCTTTTCTAATGATAAACATGCTGGTGATAACTTCTGCTGATAATTCTTCTTAAGAGAATAAACAAGATCCTTTGGGGTGGGAGAAAGAGACAAAAAATAAGAGATAAAGAATAAAAATGGTCAAGATAAAAAGATAAAGGAGAGGGAAAGGAAAAAAGAAAAAGGAGGTTGAGGGGGAAATCCAAGCATCTCTTCCCATCTCCACTTATTTCAGTTGGCCTGGAACTTAGTATTCTTTGGTGACCACACACCCAACGTACCATATGAAAAGGGGCACTGGAGTGGTGGTGGCAGGAGCTGGCTTTGACAGGTTAACACGATTCTTAAAGCCAAGCAACCTCAAAACCCACCAGCTTGGTGAAAATATACATAGGACAAACCTGTGGCCTTCGGGATTTGGCAAAAAATTGAGCCCATTATTCAAACATTTTTGTGCTAAGCCAAGTGCTGTGCATTTTGTCAGGCAGTTCTCCCTTAATTTCCAAGCCCATGTGTATTTCCCAGGGAATGTGATCCATGTGTTTTTAATTCATTTACATTTAAATCATCATCATGCTGTTTTGCTGAGCTATTTGATGTCCAAGAAGCCTATGAGGCCGTTTACAAGCCCTTTTAAAGGCTGTCTCCTTTGAACCTGCAAGTCATGGTTTTCCTGTACAAAATGTGAATTAAAATAAAGAAAGGTTATAGTTTCTCTTCAAACTAAATTCCTCTGTATTTAAATGGATAATAATAATGACAACCATTAAAATAATGTGATCTCAGAGGCAGCCTTGCATATACATTCAGGGGAAAAAAGCTATCAGTTGGGGAACAAATGTTCCAGCTTTTCTAGTGTACAGCCATGAACTCTAATGGCTGGTCCCTTAGATTATGTTGAGAAGATGATTAACTTTTACAGCCTCCAGAGTTTCCTAAAGCCTGAACTAATTTATTTCAGACATTGATTACATTCATTGTAAACAGTAATTGTAGCTCTTCTGACAGATTAAATAGCTATAGATAGATTAGATAGATGATAGATGACAGATAAGGATGATAGATGATAGATAGATAGATAGATAGATAGATAGATAGATAGATAGATAGATAGATAGATAGATACACAGGAAGATGGATAGATAGATGAATAGATAGATAGATAGATAGATAGATAGATAGATAGATAGATAGATAGATAGATAGATAGGAAGATGGATAGATAGATGATAGATAGATATTTAAGCAGGATCTTTAGACAGTGGTAGAACTTAAAACTTACTGTGTAGAATAGGCTGGCGTCAAGCTTATGATAATCCTTTGCCTCTATTTCATGAATGCTAGGATTATAGGTATAAGCCACTACATGAAGCAATCCTATATTTGTAAAAGGTTTTAGAAGGTTGTGGGACAGAGTTGCCTGGGCCCATGGGATTGGAGATGTTTCTGCACTAACACAGAATTATTCCCCATTTACCGAACAAGTTAATCAAGGGACGGACACCACGTGGAACACATCAGACACACAATCTGATTTCATGTTTCACATGGCAAATAATTCTTCAAATCTTTCATGATTAATTTCCATTTGCAGATGCAGAAAATAAAGTACAAAGGTATACAACTCATCCTTGATTTAAGGAAACATTCTCAAATTCACAAAGCTGGCCTGTAAAAGCAAACATGAGAGAACAGGGTCCATACCAAGAGGCTAAGTGGTTAACTTCTACTCATGGAGTTTCCAGGCTGGAATTCCTAGGACATGAAGAGGGTAGAAAAGTAGAAACTTCTTTTGTTTGTCGAGATCTCCTTACATGCCAGGAAAAGTGAGAAATCTAAAAATGATCAAAATGTTTTGTTTTCACTTAGAGTTCTGAGTCTAAGTCTAGAAAGGTGTAATTGTCAATGGAGTAAAATTTTGTTCATTAACTACACACTGTTTAAGAAGGCATTAGAATAGTAGGGGAATGCGGAGCTCAGTTAATTTTAAAGACTCAATAATACATATGCATCATTAAGACAAAGCCGTTCTCTTATTCAGTAGTCAATAAACAATAGTCTGATTCCTCCTCTTCCTTCCTTTTCTCCTCTTCCTCCTCCTTCATTCTGTCTCTTCTCTTATTCTCCTAAAATGTTTGGAACTTATTCTAAGACATGGTCTAGATATGTTGTTTTCTTGGAAGATGACATTCATAAAATGGCAAAGGGTAGATTAGGAAATACTCAAAATGCAGGGAAACCAATACAAATTTTCTTTCCATAAACCAGTGTTAGGTGAAGATAGTGGTCTTGGAAAAAGAAGTGATTATTGAGAGCCTCAGGCTTTCCATTTTTACAGTCACTTTGCAACATTTGGATGTTCAAACAAAGCAAATCCTTCTGTGGTATTTGATGAAAACTCAAATTTCGTTCCATCTCCCAACATAATGTCTATATACTCACAGACATACACATCCTGTCATGTATAATAAACACCAACTTAATGGTCATGTAAGCAAAAATGCTCCTTTCTGAATGGTCATTTCAACATTAGAATGATTTTACAGTGGCTTGGTCTATCTCCATTGATATTGAAAAAGTTTTATAGTGTACTGACTTCCCAAGAGAAAATGAAGAGGGAGACCTCCCAAATAGAAAAGGGTTATAATTATTTACATAAAAGAAAGTCTTCTTTTCCAATTTAAAAGTAAATGTCCATCATCAATGCCAGTATTACATCAGTTGAGGACAGAAACATCCACTTGACAAGTGAGAGGAGCCCAAATGTCTGTCTCCCACTCCAGATTCTTCTCACTAGTTTGAATTATGCTTAATTCTCTGAGATGAATTTGTTTCTCATAAGTCTATTGTAACTTAGCACTTTTGTTTGAAGGGAGAATAATCTTTGAAGTCATCATTAATATGTCAAATACTAGCAATATGATAAAGAAGAAAACTGCATCAACTAAATGATATCCTACTTTCCTCTTCCAGAAATTTCTTATGGAGACCCCTGTATTTTTGACCTTTGCTCAGGTAGACTCATCAGTTTTGTTACTACCATAGGATTGTTCACATGGTCCTTGTGGTAAATTCCCAAGAAACCACTCATTTCCATTCCCAACCTACTATAATTTTTTCTCCATGCAATCTCCAGGTTTACAGAGTGAAATTCTGTCCAAAGACTTCCTTCATTTTGAAAAAGCACTGATTACTGAAGTATTATTAATAATTTCGGAAACATTAAATAATTCCCCTCACCATAATGAAATGCTTCAATAGCCATCTATTACTTCACATTATATTTATAGTAAAATTCCATTATGATGATGCAGCTCCAGTACAGACCCCACGTTGCCTCACTTTTGTTTTCAGTTAATAAATCCCAGCTGCCCTGGTCATCCTGCTCTGACAGGGTCCTTAGGCTTAGATCCCACCTCACAGGTCTTAGAAAGACCATCTTTGTCCCTCAGATGAAACACTATCTAATCTAGTTTGCTAGATTACAAGGAGTGAGTTTTACAGGTGCTCATGAACAGAATGTCTTCACGAGGTCCACGTGCGTGGTGATACGTCCATGCATGTACATATGAAGAAAGAACGGAATTTGGTAATGTTCTCTTGAGTTAACAATCCATTTGTTTCGGAGATGGAATGCAAACTCCTATTTTGTGGGCCAGCTTCAGTGAATAACCAGAGTCAGAGGGCCTGAAGTATTCCTGTGACATGTTTCCTTTATTATACTTTACACAAACTGAAATGTGCCTTACCAACAATATGGAAGCCTGTCTACCAGAGGTGAATACTGAAAATAAAAAAAAAAAAATTATTTTCTTTTACACATTGCAATTCCTTAGGAACCTAGAATAATGCCTGGCTGCTTTGGAAAAACAACAGCAACAAAAACATTCATTCGAATGTTCTAAAGATATAAAGATCTGTTTTAGGCTTTAATTTGGAAAGAACACACAATATAGATATTTTGGTCATCTGTTAGCCTAAAATGAACTCTTCAGTCACTTTATTTAAAGATGACGTAAACATCTATTTTAGTAGATTTACCTTGAAACAATGACCTTCCAGAATTTAGGTGGGTATCCTCCAGGAAGATGAAAAAGATTGAGAGTCTCGGACAAGGGTGGAGGTGGGGACCTTCTGCCTCAGTGCTGCATGCATTCAGACTCCAGACTTCCTCATCAACCATTCCTCAGGTCTCTCTCCCTGTCAGCCTGCTCTGTAGGTTTCAGCTGGAATCACAATTGTCAAATGCCTCAAAAATCAATCTATTACTCTTCCTCCCCACTTACGTATATACACGTACAGATATGTGCACAAACACACCCTCTTGGTTAATTTCTCTGGAGAACCCTGACAAATAGAAACTGGACACAGCCATAATTTTGCTTCTGAATATTTACTTTTATACAGCTCTTCCTTATGCAGAGTTCCAGGTGAATGCAGGAGCTAAAGCAGACTATTATTTCCCCCAAATCCACCTCTCTATTCCACCTGTTCCCCTCTCACCTTGGTACATGAGATTCTGGTCATTCCTTCCTGTCTTTCAGGCTGCTGTGGCCATCAAGTGAAATTTTTGTAGCTCTAGGACCCCTTTGTTAACCTCTCACATATTAATCATGCTGTCCTTTGGGCTGCCTTCCTCCTGAGAAGCTTCTGCTGGGTAAACTGTTCCATGTTATTTCATACTTGTCATACATGTTTGGGTTGGTAGTAAAATCAGAGAAATATAAGAACAAAAGTGCCAGAAGAACTATGGCTGAGTAGTAAGATAATACACAGATTTTATTTCTGGTTTGCTCATTTTTAGGGGTGTCAAAGAGTATCTGTTGACAATTTTAATTAGGATTATGAGCTTGAGGAGAATTTGAGATAGAAATAGAATTCAAATTTAAGGACATCATTGAAAATTCTCTTCAGTGAGCATGTCTGGTCCTCAACACCACTCTTACTTCTCTTGATATGATTGTACTTCTGATGGTTTCATTCTGTTTGTCACCAAAAGGACAATGTTTCAAACCATAGTATGCAATGAATGTTTCATAATCTGACAGACCTTGGAGAAACAGATCTCTGTGGCTGAAACTCTCTTTTGATTTGTTTCCATCACTTATCAGTTGCCTAATGAGAGAATTACAAGCGATTTAAAGAAGTTTCCAGCTGTGCTTATCTCTGAGTAGATGATCAGTAACTGCTATGTAGTTTGAGAGTTACACGTTTGATTTTCATAGCACATGGAAACATGTTAAGCACATAATAAAGTTTAACAATTATATATGGACTGGATTGCTGCAAGATCAAACTGGGGAATTAGACAAAGCTGAGGAAAAGGGCTCTTCTTTAAGAACAAAGGGGTCACCAACACAATAAAGCTAAAATGATTGTGTATGTCCCTCTAAATAGAATATATATCCTATTTCTTGAGTTGGCACATTTATTATCAAAATAAATTCAAAAGCTTGGATTACTTTATCTTATTGGTTTTTTGGTTTTATTTTGATTTAGTTTTCTGGCTTTTGTTTTTGTTTTTTGAAAAAGAGAAACCACATATAATTTTGTAGGTAGAAAGATTGGGAGAAGCTGGAAGAGATGAAAGAATATAAAAAATAGATTGCATATTTTTATAAGAAAATTAAGAAACTTTAATATGTTATAAAAGTAGTTTAAGTGTTCATTGTTATTCCTGTGTCTCCATCTTAGATGTTACACTATGAAGCATGTCCTTAATGCCAAAACCATCCAGGGATTTTGCATTACAAATGCCTGTATTTTAAAAAGCAAGATAGATAGAAAGGGGGAGAGCACTGGAGGGAGGGGGAGAGAAAGAAGGAGGGGGATGGAGGGAGGAACAGAGGGACAGAGAGAGTAATAAAACCAGAAATTACATAAATATTTTGGAATCATACACAGTAATTCCATTTAACTCTAGAGTTATACAAATATATAATAGAGTTACGCAAATATGTAAAACATCTGCTTATGTCACCACAGAGTTGCACAACACATTCTGTGATACTTCCTCAAATCATTTCAAGAACTGAGGTTGAAGTGTTAAAATTTAAAATACATTCTACGTAAACTTTATTGGATATTCTACTATAATAGTCTTGAAAAGCAAGTTAGTGAGTTTATGGATATTGCGTATGTAAGGGCTCTGTAATTTATATTTGCTTTAAATACTTGATCAGGCATCCATATGTCAACTTGATTCTGTGGAAGTTCAGAATAAACAAAGAGGTCCCAAAGTTCAATGCTCAAGCACATTGGCTTATTGATTCTTCTGGAGTCAGGGGTATCATTTATCTCTCAAATGGCATCTGGAATCCTTGGACCAACCATTCCGATATGTCACTAGACATGAATTGGTACAAATGAGTAAAACCATCCAGTAACTAGCTTCCAGATTGAAAAAACAGAAATGAAAACAAAACAAAACACAAATCAAGATTTGCATTGTTCATTTCTTTACAAAGTAGCTAGATTTTCCTTAAATTAGCAAAATATTAGCAAATGTGTTTATTTCGATTTTTAGTTACATAAGAGAAACAAGGCAACATACATTTTGAGGGTGACCAACAAAGTTCTCTGTAAGTCCTTTAATAGCAGCTGACTAGGCACATTGGTTCAATCAGACTTCATGTCTACATTAGCTAACATCTGCTTTTAAACAGTACTACATAGAGTAAAAACATCATGACCAACACCAACAATGAGGATAGCAATAATGGTCAACATTTTCTATATTCTAAGACACACTGCTAAAGCTACTTTACATGTACTTTCTCAGCAAATCTTTAGAAATTGCATGTGATGGCTACTGTAAATCTACCATTTTACACAGTAGAAAAATCAAAGCATGGAAATACGGATCTGACAGCTTGCACAGCTCATGCAGGCTGGGGTCCAGAGAGGAATGAGGGATCCCACAGTTAGTAAGTACAATGCTCCTTGGGTTCAGCTGAAAAAGAGCTATGACTAGATCAGGTGTTAACAGAAATGCCAAAGATTAGTGGAAGCAATTTCATTTCATATCTTCTCCCCAATCTAATAAATCAATACAGCTAAGCTGGTGATGACTGTAGTCAACAGAATCCACACAATATGGATTTGAAAAAAAAAAAAAAACAACCTACCAACTGATTTTCAATAGGTAGAGTGCCCTTGAGTGGAGACAGCCTGATGATTTTTTCCTAAAGTGAAAATCAAACAAAAGATCACATATGTCCTTAACCCCTAGGAGACTGCAGGCAGGAACTCTAGAGTGGTCCAGTTCCACTCAAGGACGTCAGATGAAACCCACTATTCTCAGCCCTTCTGAAGTTCCCCACACCTTGTGGATATATGAAAGGGCTAAGTATTTGGGAGATTTTATTACCTAATCATAAATATTTTATTTACCCAAACCAGTAAGGCAGGAAGAAATGGGAGGGGGGGAATTTGGGCAGCTTTCTGAGGAAAACTTTGCCAAAGTCCCATTTGCATTAACTCTGCACAGGGCTCAAAAGTACTTTTGTTTTAAACACTTTGCTCTATGGGAAGATGGCCATCAAGTATGTGGTACAGATAGAGTCATCTGCCAATATCCGGTTTTAAATCTGGAAAACAAATAGTCTAACAAGCTTGATTAGGTAATATCTTCAGCTAGCTTCTGCCCTCTGCCTCTTAGGGTCCCTGAGCAATGAGATCAATAGTGCTACTGTGCTTAACAGAGATGGCTCTTTATCGTCGGGCATCTTCTTTGAGATGGTTTTTTCCCCTAGGAATAAGAAAACTTGTCTTTCTTCATTCTTTTAAAGTATTATTTCCTTATTTGTTGAGGTTGTAGTATAACTAAACCATTTTCCCATCCTTCCTTCCTCCAAGTCGTCCACATACTATATGCCTCTTTTTTCTGTCTTTCAAATTCTTGGCCTCATTTCCCATGAATTGTAGTGTGTGTGTGTGTGTGTGTGTGTGTGTGTGTGTGTGTGTGTATTAATTATATCAATATATATCAATATATGTACACATATATTCCCAAATATACAAATACAACTTTCTCAGTCCAAATAATGTTACTGATATGCATGTTTTCATGGCTGACCATTTTATATTTAATAACCAATTTGTGTGTTCTAAAGAAATAATATTTTTCCCACTCTCAGAATCTTTTAGTTGCTTATAGTTCTTGGGGTAGGATTGAAGTCTCATGTGTTTCCCCTTATCCATGTTAGCATGTCTATTGTCCTTGTTCAGCTAATGTTTAGGCAGTCGTGTTGGTGAGATTTCATGGGTGTAACTTCTCATATTGCTGAGACACAATCTCACAGCAAACTCCTGATCCTCTGGCTTTTGCAATCTTTCTAATCCCTACTCCAAAATGGTTTCTAAACCTAAGGTGCAGGAGTTTTATTGTAGATGTGTTCACTCCTTGACAAAAAAAAAAAAAAAAAAAAATCACCTTGTGTGTCACAGGATGCTTCTGAGGATAAAATGTTTAGGCCATTGCTGTAACTGTTTCATATAGGGTTGAATAACATTTTCCAAGTGCTGTCCCTCACTGACATTCAATCCCGTCCATAATCCCCAGGGTTAGCATTTCTACTGAAATGATGTTCTTTCTGTCTATCCTCCCCACAGCCTACAGATTGGCTTTCATAAAATGAAAACCCCTCAGGTTATCACTGCTTACGAACCAACACCTTCACGTCTCAGTGAAGCTGACTGGTGTTAATGTAAGTTGCTAACATAGATTTTAGTCGGAGACCTCAGCTTGGGCCACAGGGCCCCACACCTGATCAGCGCCGGAACAAAGATCCCTCGCCGGAGATCGCA